>CM053026.1:280159718-280880141 GCA_028564925.1 Lithobates sylvaticus | reverse complement strand
TGTATCGTGTAACTAAATGCAAATTATTTTCTTACATTATTAGGCATTTAGCTGCATTTTAATATCAAGACACAGTATCACACAGTTGGATTCCTGAAAAGAATGTCATCTGTGTAAAGGAAATATATTGCTCAATGATAATCCCATCTTAGATTTACTGCTTTATTAAGGTATTGCTTCAGGTTGAATACCTTCTATGGATATTGCCTGCACAGAATCTGTATTTTCTTTTTCCATGGTTGCCTTCTTCCCACAAACCTAAAACATAGCAGTAAACGAACTACTGTACCTTCTTCTGTATGTGTTATATGACTTTTATATGGACATTATATTGAAAGACCTTTTAGTGTAGCCCTGTTGTGTACCCTGGAATCTGTTTCAGAACATGTCAGCAGTAAATAAATAGATATCCTCAAATATTAGTGTATCAGTACATCAGTTACTGTATGTAAGCTATTTTGTACCCTGCCAATTCTGCATATAGCAATCAAATATATTTTTATTTGCCTTGCATGGAATGACAAAATGAGGTAGTGAACTTGATTGTGTACTATGAGCAACATAAACAGTTCTTCTTTTCTATACATTTACAATATACATAATATTTTTACATGTAGTGGTCCTTTACCCATATTTTTCCAAGAACTGCTGACATCTGGCGGTGACTCTGAAGTACTACTTCTATCCCACTCAGGAAAATAATACTACAATAATATACTGTACAATAATGTATATTATACAAAAAGTGAAAGTATATAGCAAATCAGAATGTTTGTGACAGAATCTGGGAAGCTAATTTGAAATCTACTCAGATTATCCTTGTGTTCTGCTTGCCTCCAGCCTGGAGTCTGGGAAGATAGGCTTCAGGGAGGTTGTGTGAGGCTTCTGGGAGTCTACATTGGTAGAGTGAGCCTAATGACTCTGCACCTAAAGGCGCGGGGACTGTGAGGTTCAGGGAGAGCAGAGAACCAGGGAACACTAGCCAGGAGCTGGGGACTGTTAAGCAGAGGAAAAAAGCAAGGGAACCTGACTCCTGACATCCCATGCCTGGGACAAGTGCACCACAGGGCTGCTGCTGCACTGTGCTGGGAGAAGGAGCCTCACATAGACATTCTCCTATACGGGGCTTTCATTCTGACCGGTGAACAGAGAGAAGATCACATGAATAAGCTAGGCCAGCAACATGGGCCCAGTCAACGTGCCAAATGGGGTGAAGAACAGGATGGCAACATTTAAGTTCAATTGAAGAGAGCCCTTCAGCAACCAGCTGAAGAGATTCCAGCCAGCACCAAGCATAAGCAAAGTTCTTACTGCTCCTGGTGCTTCTGCACTAGTACTCCATCCATATTCTCTCTTTCTAAACTTATGTGGGAAAATTGGTGGAACACTTGCTGAAACATTATGTTAACTTTGGATATTGGAAGCTGCGTTGCTCCTCAGGGAAGATGCCCACCCCAACTGGTGAGGAAGATTTTGAGACCTGGATGGAAAAATCCTCTCAGGCCCTTGCATAGTGGGATATCACAGATGTTCAGAAAAAGCACTCATATAAAGTTTAAGAGGAATTGCTGCTGGGGTAATTGGCGACTTTGTTGGGAGAGCAGGACTGCACAACTTTGGATTTCACTGAGGCGCTGTATGTTGTGTATGGAAGGGTTGAAAAGCTTCCCAACTTAACCACTTGCCGCCCGCCCTATAGCAAAATGACGGCGGCAAAGTGGTTTCAAAATCCTGACCGGGCATTATATGACATCCTCAGGATTTTGAGCCGCTGCGCACCCCCGTCGGTGTGCATCACGGCGATCGTTGTTGCGGGGTGTCAGTCTGACACCCCGCAACTACGATCTCGGTAAAGAGTCTCCGACGGAGACTTTTTACCACGTGATCAGCCATGTCCAATCACGGCTGATCACAGTGTAAATAGGATGAGGATTGATTGGCTTTCCCTCACTCGCGTCTGTCAGACGTTAGTAGAGGAAAGCTGATCGGCTGCTCCTCTGACAAAGGGGGTCTGTGCTGATCGATTATCCCATACTGGACCCATACCCATACTGGACAACCAGGGACTCCACCAGGGATGCCCAGCACCAGGTATGCCACCCTAGACAACCAGGGATGCCAGTCAGTGCCCACAATGGATGCCAATCAGTGCCCACAATGGATGCCAATCAGTGCCCACAATGGGCATCACTGATTGGCATGCATTATTGTTTGGCACTGATTGGCATCCATCAGTACAATACAATACAATGCCGCCTATCAGTGCCCATCGGTGCCACCTATTAGTGCCCATCCGTGCCACCTATCAGTGCCCATCCATGCCGCCTATCAGTGCCCATCCATGCTCATCTGTGCCGCCTATCCATGCCCATGTGTGCCGCCTATCCTTGCCCATCCATGCCGCCTATCCATGCCAATCTGTGCCAGCTATCAGTGCCAATTTGTGCCACCTACCAGTGCCCATCCATGTCGCCCATCAGTGCCACCTATCAGTGCCCATCAGTGCCGCCTATCAGTGCCACATATCAGTGCCCATCAATGCCACCTCATCAGTGCCACTTCATTGGTACCACCTCATCAGTGCCCATCAGTGCCACCTTATCAGTGCCCGTCAGTGCAGCCCCATCAGTGCTCATCAGTGAAGGAGAAAACGTACTTATTTACAAAGTTTTGAAACTGAAACAAAAAAAACAATTTTTTTTTCGAAACTTTCGGTCTTTTTTTATTTGTTTAGCAAAAAATAAAAAACGTAGAGGTGATCAAATACCGCCAAAAGAAAGCTCTATTTGTGGGAACAAAATGATAAAAATTTAATTTGGGTACAGTGTAGCATGACGCGCAATTGTCATTCAAAGTGCGACAGCGCTGAAAGCTTAAAATTGGTCTGGGCAGGAAGGTGTTTAAGTGCCCAGTATTGAAGTGGTTAAAGTGGCTCTACAGTCACTTTAAAAAATAATTAAAGTCAGCAGCTACAAATACTGTAACCACTGCCTTTAAATAATAAGACACTTACCTCTCCAGGAATCCAGCGCTGTACTCACCCGGGCCAGTTCTTCATCAGTCTTCGGGTCCACGACACCACCATGCTGAGTGTGGGAAGCCATGCTGCGCTGTGTGAATAGTCCCACCACCTCCTGTGATGTGTCCCAGAAGGTTGTGGGCAGAGAGGGAGGGGGGGGGGGGGGGCGGACGTCCGGTGGAATTTCCTGGGTGATTCCAGCAGAAGCGAGGAGTGGGTACCTGTGAAAACTAGGTATCCGATCCCCCCCCAAAAAATTCCAAAAGTAGAAGAGGAGGGGGGAGGAGGATGAGAGTTGAACTTTTTCAGTGAAGTTCCACTTTAAAGTATATGTTTGAACAGACCTATCAACACAAAGGAAAGAAACTGATTAAATTGTTTCAGTTTGAAAGGCCCATAAAGGGAGTGACAAATTGAAGACAATCTGAAATTGGTCTGTGAAGGAAATTTTATTCAACTTATAGCTCTTTAAAGGTGAATTGGCAACAACATATATATTACAAACACGTAGCTTTTGCACTTTGTATTGTCTAAAAACAATATTGCATACCCTGGAGTCCCCATGTAGGATAACAATTATCTGAATGTGATGATAGCTTTTCATAAACCAGTTATAATGGATTGCAATGATATTGCTCTGTAACAGCGGCTACATTTCTCCATTTCCCCCACCCACCTGCTCATATAATAAAAGATGTTCTTAACATTTGTCTAGTTGGATGTCGGATGCTGAATCAACCTACATGTCTGCAGCTGTTTCTTGCTACGCATGTATGCGTGTGCACCAGTCTCCCTAACAACCTGAAATGTCAACTGTAAGTTCTAGCTGCTCGTGTAGTTTGTCATTCAATGCTGAAAAAACAGCACGATATCTTACGAATTCTTTTTAACTTTACTGAATAGGTGAGTCAGGCATTCAGGCTTTTGTAAGTTTATAATAGTCTCAAATGATCTTTTTCATTTATACGCACAAAGAAGTCATTGAATACGATTTACTATGTCATTAAAGTTAAAACAAATATATGATTAAATAGTACAGTGGGACACACCGTCCAGAGAACTGTGTTCTATTATCTGAGCTATTATGCTACATTATATAAAAATGTTTGCTTGACAATCATAGTTGCTAGTTGTTATTATTGAATAAGCCTGCTAGAATGGAAGAAAATAAAATTGCACAGAGTTTTGTACAATTTAACCACTTCATTTAACCTCTTTCTGAGATTTGTTGTTTACAAGTTAAAAACATTATTTTTTTTCTAGAAAATTACTTAGAACCCCCAAACATTATACATTTTTTTTTTCTAACACCCTAGAGAATAAAATGGCGATCATTGCAATACTTTATGTCACACCATATTTGTGCAGCGGTCTTACAAGTGCACTTTTTTTTGGCAAAAATACACTTTTTGGAATAAAAAAATAAGACGACAGTAAAGTTAGCCCAATTTTTTTTATATTGTGAAAGATAATGTTACACAGTAAATTGATACCCAACCTGTCACGCTTCAAAATTGCACCCACTTGTGGAATGGCGACAAACTTTTACCCTTAAAAATCTCCATAGGTGACGTTTAAAAAATTCTACAGGTTGCATGTTTAGAGTTACAGAGGAGGTCTAGGGCTGATCGTGGCAATACCTCACATGTGTGGATTGAACACCGTTTTCATATGCAGGCGTGTCATGTAAGTGACACATAATAGGCTACTACGTGATGCATAGTAGTCCATTATGCTTTACCTTTGCAGGGAAACAAAGAGGAAGTAAAGCCATCAGGGTTTACTTCCTCTTTAAATATGAGATCTATATGAGATCAAAAAGACCTCAGATCTCATATTTACACTAAAATTTCGCCTCTCTGCACGTGAGCTCGGCAGGACGGGGTGCATTAAAAAAAAAAAAATCGTATTTATTTTAATAATTATTCTTTTACTTTCTGCTATAATACATATCCAAAAAATTAAAATAAAAGAACAAATTTATTCATCAGTTTAGACCTATATATATTCTTCTACATATTTTTGGTTTAAAAAAAAATCGCACTAGGCACTGGCATTGAAGGGGTTAACACTAGGGTGCGATCAAGGCATTAAGTGTGTTCCCTGGGTGTGTTCTAACTGCAGAGGGGGGTGGGCTCACTGGGACATGACAGAGAACACTGTTCCCATTCACTGGCAGAACGGTGAATCGCCTTGCTTAAATAGCACTCTCCCGCGGCGCGTCATGGGCACGCTCGCGCCCGCTGTCCTCCTTGCACGGACCGACATACAGGTACGTCGGTTCGCGCAGGAGAGCCAACCTGCCGTAGTAAATGTAGGTGAACTGGTCGGCATGTGGTTGAAACAGGCACATCTAAGTATGCAGGCATCCGGGGTAAAGCTGTCCACATAGACCATCCTACTCACCGCCGGCTCTCACTGATGTCAGTCTGCAATCGTGACTGGAAAGACTACCCTGCAGTAGAGCGATCCAAAAGCGAGGCTTGAAGCGCTCGTGGAGCGCAGCATGGAAGGGATGACGTCGATGGCGGTGCAGAGGATGGTCTATGTGGACAGCTTTACCCCGGATGTCTGCATACTTAGATTTGCCTGTTTTAAATCATCAACCATGTGAGTTGCTAAATGTTGTACCTTCATTAAATGTAACCATATTGCTTCTCTTACTAAGAGAAGAGGGACGCCTCTGCAGAGTAGTCGTGTGCAGTGATTGTGATGTAATATGTCCAGCCTGCAGTGTCACTTAAACAGTCCTACCCAACGCACTCTACTTTTGGTCACTGGATCAGATAAGCAATTCTGCCCAGCGCTTGCAGCTTCCTCAGCCTCTCTCTCACAGACTGCTCACCCATGGTATAAAGATAAATGACTTTATGTCTTTCTGCCTTCTGGTGCTTACTCTGCATCACCACTGACCCCTGAACTCTGTGTTACTTACTACTGACCCCTGGACTCTACCACACTTACTACTGACCTCTGAACTCTGCCTCACTTACTACTAACCCTTGAACTCTGCATCACTTACTACTGACCCCTTCCTCTGCCTCACTTACTACGGACCCCTGAACTCTGCCTCACTTATTACGGACCCCTGAACTCTGCCTCACTTATTACGGACCCCTGAACTCTGTCTCACTTTCTTACTGACCTTTGAACCCTGCCTGACTTGCTACTGACCATTGAACTCTGCCTTACTTATTACTGACCCTTGAACTGTGCCCCACTTACTACTGACCCCTGAACTCTGTCTCACTAACTACTGTCCATTGAACTCTGCCCCACTTACTACTTACCTCTGCTTCACTTACTACTGACCCCTGACCTCTGCATTACTTTTTTTTTTTTTACCAACAAAAAGGTTTTTATTATACAAAAAGGTGGTATACATCCAACAACATCAAAGCAGCAAGTAACACTTCCAAGTGTGTAACCGATCAATACAAAACACCTTTAAAGGAACAGTATCTCATTATGTCCAATCTTACAATATTGCATTTACAATCCAGTACTTTATCCCACCATTATCCAAGCAGCCTGTCTATGACTAGATCCACGGGACAAGCCCCGGTGTATCCAGCCACGGGGCCCAAAGACTTTCATATTTCCTTGTACTCCCCCTGTGATGGTATATAAGTTTCTCCATACGCAACATTTCCCCTATTTTACATATCCATTCCCTCGAAGTCGGGGGTGTCTCAGATTTCCAATAAAGCATGATCAACCTTCTGGCTTGGAATAATACCCTGTTTACCGCCTCCCTGGTGTGTACTGCCATCACATATTCCTCCACCACCCCCAAGAGGCATACTTTGGGATCAACCGGTAAGGATATCACGAATACAGAGTTAACCGTGTTTACTACTTCATTCCAGTACAAATGCAATTTGGGGCAGCGCCACAGGAGGTGAATAAGGTCCCCATGATCACGACGACATCTGGTACATGTATCCTCAGATTGCAACCCCATCAACTGTAGTCTATGCGGTGTATAGTACACCCTCAGAATAATGTATAATTGAGTAAGCCTTTGGGCCACATTTAAAGAACATACACTCACCCCCTGGAATATTTCCTCCCATTCCTCACCATCCATTTGTCCCACATCCCTCTCCCATTTTTCTCTCACCCTCAGGGGATGCTGCCCCAAGAAGCATTGTAAAAGTGTATTTTAGCTTTGAGAGATAAATCCCTTCGAGGTCTCAGCATCCTTAAGGAGGCCGAACACCGGAGTAGGTGACAAATGCCACTCAGATGACCTGCTCTGTGCCCTAACCGCGTGTTGCAGCTGTAGATACTGGAAGACCATTGAGGAGGGCAGGCTAAACTCCGCCTGCAAATCTGAAAATGTCTTAAGAATACCATTTTTAAAAATATGTTTAATGTGTGTGACACCATATGATATCCATCTAGCCCCATTCTGCAGCTTGGCCAGCTCCGTGTATGTGTCATTATGCCACAGAGGGCTATATTCAGTATACCCCTCAGCCTGTTGTATATATTTACATTTGTTCCAAACCTTCTGTATCAGGTTGTATGTGGGGTACTTCTTATTAGGCCTGGCAAATGCCAGGGCTTCCAGTGCCGTGGGAATGGGACCTGAGCCTACCGTGTGAAGCATGAGTGCCTGGGAGGAGCCAACCCGCTCTGTCCCAAAGCAACCTACTAGGTGCTGCCGCTGGGCAGCCAGGTAGTACAGCCACGGGTTGGGCAATGCCAACCCGCCAGCCATCTTCTTTAGGCCTTTGAAGATGTTCCAGCTTTATTATTGGAGGTTTATTTTTCCATAGTAAAGTGCGAAAGATGGAGTTAACCATCTAAAATATTTTTAAGGGTATTACTACCGGGGCGTTGTGAAGGTAGTAAAGCAATTGGGGCATAAGAATCATTTTAACCAAGTTTACTTTGCCCGCTACTGACATGTGAAGGCCGTTCCACATCCTCACTCTCTCTCTAAACCTCTGAAGCAGGGGCGAAATGTTCAACCGGCCGAAGTCCCGCAGGAAGTTGTGACAGGGATGGGACACGACTGAGCCACGACCTATGTGGCGTCGCCATCTAGTAGCAAGAGGGCGGACTTCGACCAGTTCATTTGGAGTCCTGAGTATACCACAAATTTGGTAATGGTTGCCATGGCCTCCCGCAGGGATTCGTCCGTATCCCCCAACATGAGCCGGGTATCATCTGCGTAGAGCATTATCTTCTCCTGCAGGGAGCCATAGCAAAATCCCACAATTTGTTCATTCGCCCTTATTTCGATGGCCAGGGGTTCAATAGCCAATGCAAAGAGCAAGGGGGACAGCGGAAACCCTTGCCGCGTCCCCCTCCTCAGAGCAAAGTCCTGCGACAGAAAACCAAAAGTCCGAATATCGGCTTCGGGTCCACTGTACAGTAGGCGCACCCACGCTATGTATGTGTCACCAAATCCAAATTGTTCCAATACCGCCCACAGATATGTCCAGTCAATACTGTCAAACGCCTTTGTGGCATCTAATGACAGCAGGGCCCTGCTACCCGCATTATCTACATCTGACTGCATATTCAGAAATAACCGCCGCAAGTTTATGGCAGTGTATTTATTTGGCATAAACCCTGCCTGATCATCATGTATGAGGGAGGTTATAACCGTATTGAGTCGCTGAGCTAGTACTTTTGCCAGGATTTTAATGTCGCACTGCAGTAGTGAGATTGGCCTGTATGATCCTGGTTCAACCGGATCTTTACCCGGTTTGAGGAGAAATACAATGTTTGCTTTTGCCATGGAGGGCGGAAGCTCTCCCGCCTCCCGGGCAGCATTAAATACCTGTAATAAGCGGGGCAGCAGTATATCTGTGTGTTTGTAGACTTCCATGGGGATACCATCCTCCCCCGGAGCCTTACAGTTAGGGAACAGCCCCACAGCCTTGTGTAATTCCTCCACCGTGAGAGGTGCATCTAACCCATCCCTCTGCGCCGTGGTAAGTCTGGGAAATGTCAGCCCCCTAAGGTACTGGTCGAGAGTTGTCCTGTCATAGGCGGCACCAGGGCAGTACAGCTCTTCATAGAACCCAGCCAACTCCTGCATAATGTTTTCGGGGGACCGGACAAGTGGCCCAGCTTTAGATTTAATGGCTCCTATAGTTGGTGATCTCTGATGTGAGTTCGCTATGCGAGCCAACATACGCCCGGTTTTCTCCCATTCTTCATGCTCTCGTCTATATATTCCGGATTTTTAAATAATTTCAGCCATAACGCATTAAATTTCCATGGGGCTCTTGGGATCGCTGCTGCTCGGGAGACCATCCGATAAACAACTAATGGGGAATGGTCAGATATGCTACAGGGCCTATATTCTGTTGAGGACACATATTGGAGCATGCGTGCCTTTCCCACCCCCAGGTCTATTCTAGATAGACTACTGTGTGTTTTTGAAAAACAGGAGTATTGTTTTACCCCCGGGTGACGGTGTCGCCAGACATCCAGCCAGCCCACCTCTTGCAACAACCTGGAACCTACCCCTGGAAAGGGCAGAGGCTCCTGCGACCGGGTGCCAATCCAGCGAGAGGTCTAGACAACAATTGAAGTCCCCAATCACCAGTAGTGGTACCTCCGGCCTGCCATCCAAATAAGATAGCAGGGCCCTTAGCACCACCACCGTAAAAGGGGGGGAACATATATACCAGCAATGACACATGTTAAAATACCCACTCTGCAGTGGAGAAATACATATGGACCCTCTGGATCAATGAGATTGTCTATCTCTTCATAGTCCAGGGAGCTATGAATCAAAAGGCTCACTCCCCTGGAATGAGAGGTGTGAGTTGAGTGATAGGCCTTATTCACCCAATTGTACTGTATACAGCTCACAGTCTCCCCAGTCAAATGTGTTTCCTGGAAGCAGAACACTCCCGATTGAAAATTTTTAAGGCACATGCGCATCATGGTTCTCTTAAGGGGTGAGTGGAGTCCCCTCACATTCCAAGATACTATAGGAATTCCTGCCATTTGACTGAGTAGAATATGTGAACATACAAATAGAGCCCTCCCAAGCCTGGGAGTCTGGAAGTCCTAGAGCCTGAGCTCGAGTCCTGAAAAAATGTGCATGTGCAAGATACATAACATACTGTAGAAGTGTTACCGGTACACCACCCATAGAAAAAACAAAAATTATTACTGAACCTTTACGCCACTTACTACTGAACTTCTGCCCTCTGTCTCCCTTTAAGCCACGTCCAACATTCAGCGCAATGAAAACGACCCTCAATTGTTGCCAAGGTGTGCTGACAGGAGAGTTCAACTTGATCTTGCACACTGGCCCACTGATTTCAGAAAATGCCCCTGTAGCCAACCTTACTGAGCAGGTGCAAAAGGCACCATCTTATGTCACTCTTCCAATCTGAGAGAGCTGAACTACCCCGAAGAAAACAAAATGATCTACAACCCTGAGAGAAATATATAAATTACTGATTCACCTGCCTAAATATACTTATAATATGTAAGTCTGTAACCTTGCGATTTAATCACTTTAGCCACAATTCATAGTCAAAAAGATTGCAAAGGGTGACAGAGGAAGCCAAATTGCTTAACCAGGAACTAAGTGTGTCACCTACCTGGCTGTGCCATGTGACAGACATGTGTAAATCTCAAGATTGGCTGTACAGAGTTACATATTCTTTGGCACATATTTACCCGTTTACCTGGAATTTCACTTTTGTGATCTTTTTTTTCTTCAGATTTGTATTATATATAACTACTATCATCTACAGTGCCTTGCAAAAAGTATTCATACCCCTGCAAATTTTCCACCTTTTGTCATATTATGACCAAAAATGTAAATTTATTTTATTGAGATTTTTTATGATAGACCAACACAAAGTGGTACATAATTGTGAAGTGGAAGAAAAATGATAAATGTTTTTCAAAAATGTTTACAAATAAATATCTGAAAAGTTTGGTGTGCATTTGTCTTCAGCCCCTTTATTATGATACCCCTAACTAAAATCTAGTGGAAACAATTGCCTTCAGAAGTCACCTAATTAGTAAATGGAATCCACCTGTGTGTAATTTAATCTTAGTATAAATGCAGCAGTTCTGTGAAGCCATCAGAGGTTTGTTAGAGATCCTTAGTGAACAAACAGCATCATGAAAGCCAAGGAACACACCAGTCAAGTCAGGAATAAAGTTGTGGAGAAGTTCAAAGCAGTGTTAGGTTATGAAAAAATATCCCAAGCTTTGAACATCTCACAGAGCACTGTTCAATCCATCATCCGAAAATGGAAAGAGTATGGCACAACTGCAAACCTACCAAGACATGGCCGCCCACCTAAACTGACAGGAGAGAATTAATCAGAGAAGCAGCTAAGAGGCCCATGGTAACTCTGGAGGAGCGGCAGAGATCCACAGCTCAGGTGAGAGAATCTGTCCAAAGGACAACTATTAGTCGTGCACTCCACAAATCTGGAGTTTATGGAAGAGTGGAAGAAAGCCATTGTTGAAAGAAAACCAATAGAAGTCCAGTTTGCAGTTTGCGAAAAGCCATTTGGGGGACACAGCAAACATGTGGAAGAAGGTGCTCTGGTCAGATGAGACCAAACTTGAACTTTTTGGCCTAAAAGCAAAACGCTATGTGTCGTGAAAAGCTAACACTGCACATCACCCTGAACACCCCATCCCCACCATGTTGTAGGGATGCTTTTCTTCAGCAGTGACAGGGAAGTTGGTCAGAGTTGATGGGAAGATGGATGGAGCCAAATACAGGGCAATCTTAAAAGAAAAGATGTTAAGCCCCGTACACACGATCTGACTTTTCGGCCGGACAATCCAAAGAAGCAGGAGCAGAAGGTGGCGACAGCGACGGTGACAGAAGCCCGGGCCACCGCTAGTAAAAGAGCTGGAAGAAGAAAGCGGAGGCCCGGCAAGAAGAACAGAAGAGACCCCCGAAGACCCCCGAAGTCGGAACAAGATCCCCAGACGGCGGCGGCGACGAAGAAGAAAGCCGGGCTCCTCCACTAGTGAAATCCAAAGAAGCAGTCCAAAGAAGCAGGAGCAGAAGGCGCCGACAGCGATGGTGACAGAAGCCCGGGCCACCGCTAGTAAAAGAGCTGGAAGAAGAAAGCGGAGGCCCGGCAAGAAGAACAGAAGAGACCCCCGAAGACCCCCGAAGTCGGAACAAGATCCCCAGACGGCGGCGGCGAATCAGGGGGCTCAGGGGGCTTCCTGATTCTGATAAGCCCCCGCCCGCAGACCCCAACAACCAACGGCCAAGGTTGTCGGGAAGAGGCCCTTGTCCTCATCAACATGGGCACCCCCCATGTTGAGGGCACACGGCCGCTCATCCCCACCCCCTTTCCTGACCAGCCGGGCTGCATGCTCGGATAAGGGTCTGATATGGATTTGGGGGGACCCCCACGCCGTTTTTTCGGCGTAAGGATTCCCCTTTAAATCCATACCAGGTGACGGGGCTAGCGAGGTGTCAATGTCGCTGATCGAGGCGGCAGCATTGACTTCCTTCACTAGTCCCGTCTACCTGGAGTCACGTTCTAAATGAACGGACTTTACGATGGTGTGTCGGCAAGTCTGTTCATTTCAAAAGTCCCACGGACTAGCACACAGACGGCGGGATTGTCAAAACTTCAAACTAAGTCCGCCGGACTTTTGGGAACAAAAAGTCCGCTGGAGCCCCACAAACGGTCGGATTGTCCGGCGGACTCTAGTCCGGCAGACAATCCTTCCGGAAAGTCCGATCGTGTGTACGCAGCATTAGAGTCTGCTATAGACTTGAGACTGGGGCAGAGGTTCACCTTCCAGGAGGATAATGACCCTAAACATACAGCCAGAGCTACAATGGAAAGGGTTAGATCAAAGCATATACATGTGTTAGAATGGCCCAGTCAAAGTCCAGACCTAAATCCAATTGAGAATCTGTGGTAAGACTTGAAAATCGCTGTTCATAGATGCTCTCCATCCAATCTGACAAAGATTGAGCTATTTTGCAAAGAAGAATAGGCAAAAATCTCACTCTCTAGGTGCACAAAGCTGGTAGAGACATACCTAAAAAAGACTTGCAGCTGTAATTGGAGCAGAATGTGGTTCTACAAGGTATTGACTCGGAGGGGCTGAATACAAATGCACACCACACTTTTCACATATTTTTTTTTGTAAACAATTTTGAAAACCATTTATAATTTTCCTTCCACTTTACAATGATGTGCCACTTTGTTTTGGTCTATCACATAACATCCCAATAAAATACATTTACCTTTTTGGTTGTAACATGACAAAATGTGGAAAATGTCAAGGGGTATGAATATTTTTTTCAAGGCACTGTATAATTATAGTGGAGGTCAAAGACTGAGTAGCCAAAAGTAGACCTAATCAATTACAATGATGATATACAGTAGCTGCTGGTAACTGAACATGTAAGAATTTTAAGCTTCATTACAGGTTTATAAAAACAAATGAATATCAGGTGTACATATATAAGCTGATGATTATTGTCTTGATGTTATCATTGCCTTTATTAGACATGGTTCTATATTTACCTTTTATTTGTAATACATATGTTTTCAGTTTTTTTCAGCATTCTTGCTAAAATGACTGTTGCATGAAAGTGTATTACAGATGGTTGCCAGGCTACATAATATTTGAGTTAAGTTATACACTGGAATAAGTAGAACTTTAATAACCCCTTTACCTTTACCTCATTCCTAATGTTCCCATGACACTCTGAGATGCCTGTGTATGTCTAGCTAGAGCTAGTGACCTAGTGACATGTAAATATATGGAAACTAATAACAAGAACATGACTACTCTTCTCTCTAAGAGAAACTAAAGGGAACAAAGGTGCACAGCAGTAACAAGAAATGAGCAAATCAATTTAAAAAGAATATCTAAAAAGTATATTCAATTTTTACAAGTTTTTAACAGCTTCATAACTGTTTTTAGCAGAACAAAAGCCCCACTTGAAAAATTGCTAAGAATTTGACAAAACACATGCAAAATTTCTACTGTGAAGAAAAAAACCTTCCCCGTGTTGCTAGCAAATTTTCCTCAAGAGTGTACACTGCAGGTTGCATGTGCCTGGGTTATCATCAGTGGTCGTTCAATGGTCGAAGAGGATCTCCATGGGGGCTCAAAGAACTTCAGAAGGAATGACGATCATTGCCTTGACCTGGATGAGCTGGATGAGGACACACTGATGGTTAATTATGCCATAATCTGGATACTTGTATGTTATGGCAAAAGCTCACCTGCACACAGAGGAATTTAAGGTGCATTTTCCCAATTGCAACGAAATTGGGATAATACCTACCTAATATTTGCTACATGTTTCTATGCAATAAGCATAACCTTTTTAGGTGCTCTTTTTTGGAACTTCCAGCAAGGAAAAACTCTACTTAGTTCTCTAAATGTTATGAGAGGGCCTGGGAAGCTGTGTTTATCATAATTAATTCTGTCTAAAGGCAGATTTCTCAGAGAAAAGGTGCAGGAACTCATGCCCCTCTCCTAGGTCATGCTTGCCTCTGCCCCTACCTGCCCCTGGGACCACCCCCTAGAACAGCCCTAGGACTGCCCCTAGAACACCCTCTTAAAATATTCAGTAAAGAGACAGCCCAATGCAGCAAAGAGACTGCCCTATTTATTTAGCAAAAAGACAGCCCAATCCAGCAAACAGACAGCCCCAAATATTCAGCAAAGGGACAGCCCAATTCAGTAAAGAGACGTCTCCAAATATTCAGCAAAAAAAACAGCCCCACATATTCTGCAAAAAGACAGCCCAATCCAGCAAAGAGACATCCCCAAATATTCAGCAAAGAGACAGACCAATTTCAGCAAAGAGACATCCCAATATTCAACAAAGAGACACCCCCAAACATTCAGCAAAATTATATCCCAATTTAGCAAAGAAGTATTCCCAAATATTTAGTTAAAGAGACATCCCAATCCAGCAAAGAGATATCCCCATATTCAGCAAAGAGACAGCCAAATCCAGCAAAGACATCCCCAAATATTCAGCAAAGAGACAGCCCAATCCAGCAAAGACATCCCCAAATAGTCAGCAAAGAGACAACCCAATCCAGCAAAGAGACATTCCAATCCAGCAAAGAGAAAGTCACAGCACAGGCCCACATCTCAGCAGCATTACTAGACAGTGCACACACAGCCCCATTTGGCAGCATCATCAATTTAATTTACTAGAAAATGTCTAAAAACTTGTTTCCAAGCATTTTCCACAGAGAACACTGAGCACAGTCACCAGTCAGTCAGGAGGACAGGCTACCCACACTATCGAACTGCAACTTTTCCACACAGCTGAGCAGACTGGGAGGGAGAGGCGGAGTGCAGATGATATCCTTCCGCCTTCTGTTCTCTCAGGCTGCAGCTGGAACAGCCGGAGCTCAGCTGTATCACCTTATGCTTACTCTGCGGCCACCCTGCTTTGCTACAGACAGACCCAGAGAGAGTGTTTTGCTCCCACACTGTGTCTGGCAGAGGTGCCGGAACGGCATCCCATCATGTTCCTCCAGAAAAAAAGCCTTGGTTGTACTAGATTTGAACAATGTCTGTCTTAACAAAAGATTAAAGGTTAAGGTGTCAGTAGTTAGTAACCAGTATGCATTGAGTTCTGATTCAACTCCAGAAGGGTAAGGGAACGTATAGTAACTGGTTTGTAGCCACTCCATTGCTATTTCAGATGATGTAGCTTTTAAACAGTAGCAAGAAGCAGGGAGTAGCAAGAAGTAGCAATAGCAAGAGGAGGGAGTGATATACGTTCTGTTACTAGTAGCTGGCTCTTTACAATATGGAATCCAAAGCCTGGTAAACACTAACAGCGGGTTGAACAAAAAAAACGGACAGCTCCGGTCGGAAGCCACTGTACTAACAGTCCGGCGTTAGTACAGCAATTACCTCCACTGAGCTATTGTGTTCTGACAGGGGGACAGCCCCCCACCAGAACACTCTGATCACAGCTTTCAGCCATTGGCTGAGAGCACTGTTTCTGAGCCGGTCGGCTGCTGGTTTTCCACGATGCTCTTCCGACAGAGGCCGACCAAACCGTCAGATTCTGTCTGACCGGCTAACATACACACGGGCCGAATGTCAGGCGTTTTTTATTGAACCGGCCGATGTTTCCCCGACATTCGGCCCATATGTACTAGGCATAAGATTTGCCATCGTTGTGTACATATCAGCCCAGGCTGTCAAAAAACACTAATGTGTGAGAGGCTGCATCCCTACCCCACTGTCATACATTACAGTAGTTAAAATGTGTTTAAACCCACTAGATTTATGCCATCAAATATAGGTATATTTTGCCCTTATTGAAATAGATAGGATAAAACACTTTCAATTTATTTTATAGACCAAACAGAGCAAAGAAATTCCTTGTAAGGGTTTGCATGCACGTCAAGCCCTTTCCAATACCTGTGTGCTTTTCATAGATATCCACTAAGGTCATACATATCTTGTCAATATAAATCAAATCATAGGGATATGAAATCAGTAAACTCACCTGATATTGCATACAGTTTTTTATTTTTGCCCCAAACCGGCTTAGCCAGTACCACTGTACCATTGTAATTGTTCTGTAGGATTTCTATAAGAACATTTGTATCTGTTTACTTTCTAACAAATTACAAACTAAACAAATATAATAATCCCTTAAAAGAAGCAACAGTCATTCCTATACTTTTAAAATAGTATTTTTTTGATTATCTCTGTTGAAAATACTTGACAAACCATATTGGAATTTGTATACAAATTATAAATTTGAAATTGCGTAGTTTTAGTTTAAAAAAATAATTGTGTGTATAGGCACGCCATCTTGTGGAATTAAGTGGTATTACAAAACCAAAACAATATTGCTCTTTGCTTACTTCAAAATAGCACAACTGTTAATTTGTTTTGATGCTGTATACAATATAAAGGGTATACATGCTATTAAATATTTCTGCTTGGATTATTTTCTACAACTGCATTAACTCCACATCTGCAGTTTGCTAAATTCATGATTATGAGCATCAAAATAAATTCCAGTCACTAAAATATTATATAAGCTTTACCATGTTAAAGCCTATTTACACTACAGATGTGTTAACAAATGTTGTATTGGCCATTAGCATGCATTATTTTCAATCTATTAATTTAATGCACCATATAGGGCCTGATGCATTTCCCTAGTGCATTACCATGTGTTACAGTGCCCTGAAATGCAAGTGTGTTGGGGTGTCATTCACTATTACCCTCAATGTTGTCCATTTCTTTATGCTTTTTTAAAAGAGCTTAAACAGCAAAGGGTTCATGTGCCTAATATTGATTTGATTTAGATTTTTCTTCTGTTCGCTCACTTTGCATTTTGTAAATTGATAAAAATAAACAATTCAAATCTATATTTTTGATAGCATTCTTACTTTGCAGCATTTACAGTGTCTTGAAAAAGTATTCATACCCCTTGAAAGTTTACACATTTTGACATGTTACAACCAAAAACATAAATGTATTTTATTGGGATTTTATGTGATAGACCAACACAAAGTGGCACATAATTGTGAAGTGAAAAGAAAATTATAAATGTTTTTAAAAGATTTTCACACATAAATATCTGAAAAGTGTGGCGTGCATTTGTATTCAGCCCCCTTTACTCTGGTACCCCTAACTAAAATCTAGTGGAACCAAATTCAGAAGTCACCTAATTAGTAAATAGAGTTCACCTGGGTTTAATTTAATCTCAGTATAAATACAGCTGTTCTGTAAAGCCCTCAGAGATTTGTTAGAGATCCTTAGGGAACAAACAGCATCATGGAGGCCAAGGAACACCCCAGACAGTTCAGGGATAAAGTTGTGGAGAAGTTGAAAGCAGGATTAGGTTATAAAAAATGTATTTCAAGCTTTGAACATCTCACGGAGCACTGTTAAATCCATCGTTCGAAAATACAGAGTATAACAAATAGACATGTGCACAACAAAAAAATAAGTTTATTTTCGTTTTTTTCGTTTCCGAAAAAAATTCGTGTATTTTCGTTTCGTTTTTTTCGTTTTCGTTGATTCGTAACGATTCGTACATTCGTAAGTCGTCGGTGTTCGTATTCGTAACGATTCGTACATTCGTAAGTCGTCGGTGTTCGTATTCGTAACGATTGTACATTCGTAAGAGTTATTTTTTCGTTGATTCGTTTTTTCGTTATTTTAATTTTCGTTTATTAATTTATTCGAAATTCGGACGCATTCGTATTTATTTGTACATTCGTAACATTCGTAACATTCGTAGATTCGTAATCGGAGCATAATTCATAATTTTATGTAATGTGTATGCTATTATTACATTTTAATAATTTACGAATCAAAAAAAAAAGTTACGAATCGAAAAAAAAAAGTTACGAATCGAAAAAAAAAAGTTACGAATGTACGAATTTTTTCGTTCAATCTATTCGAAGCACGCTAAGCAGCACCATTGTAAGGGACACGGAAAATTACCAATTCAACAAAAAAAAAAAAAGTTACGAATCGAAAAAAAAAGTTACGAAACGAAAAAAAAAGTTACGAATGTACGAATTTTTTCGTTCAATCTATTTGAAGCACATTAAGCAGCACTATTGTAAGGGACACGGAAAATTACCAATTCAACAAAAAAAAAAGTTACGAATGTACGAATTTTTTCGTTCATTTTCGTTGTTCCTGTTTTCGTTTTTCGGATTTTCTTCATTCGTACATTCGTTGTTTCTAATTTTTTTTTTTAGGATTTTCGTTGTTTTTCGGATTCGTTCGATTCGAACGATTCGTTAATCGGATTCGTACGATTCGTTATTCGGATTCGTTCGATTCGAACGATTCGTTCAGTCGTACGAAAACGAACAAACGAAAAAAACGAAAAAAAACGAAACGATTTGCACATGTCTAATAACAAAACTGCAAACCTACCAAGACATGGCCATCCACCTAAACTGACAGGCCGGGCATGGAGACCATTAATCAGAGAAGCTGTAAGAGAACTGCTCTGGCGCACACACGTGCGCATGCGCGCACTCACGGGCAACAGCAGTGTAAGAGAACTGCTCTGGCGCACACACGTGCACATGTGCGCGCTCACAGGGCAACAGCGGAATTCCAGGTCGCTGATGCGCATGCGCGTAACGGACTGCATGCACGCGCTGGAGCGCGTCCCTAATGCCAATTGGCGCATGACGGCCTATTTAAAGGGTGCTCTGACTCACAAACAGCGCTGACTGGTCTTCAGCTGTGTCCTGATCTTCTGATTCCTGTTATACCCTGCCTGATACCTGTTGCTGAACCCGGCTTACCCTGAATCTGCCTCTGGACTCTGATTCATTCCTGATTACCGGTTCCTGATCTCGGGTTCCATTTGACCTTGCTTCTGCTTATGCCATTGTACTTCGCTGCCCACCTGTTACCGAGCTTGGCTATCCTTGAGACACTGCTCCTGCTTTTCACCTGGCTCAAATACTGCCTGTTGTCCTGCCTCTGCCACCGAGCCTACTACTCCATCTGCAAGTACTGCAAGCAACACTTACAGGCACTCATGTTCCTCCTGGCCCTAGCCACCATCCGTTTCACCTTCAGTGGGGCTTGGGCTGGAGATACAAGGGAGGCCGACCTCATCATATCAGACTCCTACCAGGTACGTGACAGAAGCAGCCAAGAGGCCCGTGGTATCTCTGGAGGAGCTGCAGAGATCCACAGCTCAGGTGGGAGAATATGTCCACAGGAAAACTATGGACTTTAAGGAAGAGTGGTGTAGCGGTACCTCCATAGGGGCCACTGAGTGTTGTGGCCCACCTGTCATCACAGTGCGGGGCAAATCACATCCGATGTCGGACAACACAGCAGTGTGAACTGGCCCTAAGGCCCCTTTCACACTTGTGCGACTTGCCCTGCATCTCCTGCATCCATAGACCTCAAGATTACACTGGCATTGCTTCAAATCACATCAAATTTGCTGCAAAAAAGTCTGCAAAATCGCGGGACTTTCAGATCGCTAATCGGATTCGTACGATTCGAATGATTCGTTATTCGGATTCGTTCGATTCGAACCATTCGTTCATTCGTACGAAAACGAACAAACGAAAAAAATGAAAAAAAAACGAAAAAAAACGAAACTAATTGCACATGTCTAATAACAAAACTGCAAACCTACCAAGACATGGCCATCCACCTAAACTGACAGGCCGGGCATGGAGACCATTAATCAGAGAAGCTGTAAGAGAACTTCTCTGGCGCACACACGTGCGCATGCGCGCACTCACGGGCAACAGCGGTGTAAGAGAACTGCTCTTGCGCACACACGTACACATGTGCGCGCTCACGGGCAACAGCGGACTTCCAGGTCGCTGATGCGCATGCGCGTAACGGACTGCATGCACGCGCTGGAGCGCGTCCCTAATGCCAATTGGCGCATGACGGCCTATTTAAAGGGTGCTCTGACTCACAAACAGCGCTGACTGGTCTTCAGCTGTGTCCTGATCTTCTGATTCCTGTTATACCCTGCCTGATACCTGTTGCTGAACCCGGCTTACCCTGAATCTGCCTCTGGACTCTGATTCATTCCTGATTACCGGTTCCTGATCTCGGGTTCCATTTGACCTTGCTTCTGCTTATGCCATTGTACTTCGCTGCCCACCTGTTACCGAGCTTGGCTATCCTTGAGACACTGCTCCTGCTTTTCACCTGGCTCAAATACTGCCTGTTGTCCTGCCTCTGCCACCGAGCCTACTACTCCATCTGCAAGTACTGCAAGCAACACTTACAGGCACTCATGTTCCTCCTGGCCCTAGCCACCATCCGTTTCACCTTCAGTGGGGCTTGGGCTGGAGATACAAGGGAGGCCGACCTCATCATATCAGACTCCTACCAGGTACGTGACAGAAGCAGCCAAGAGGCCCGTGGTATCTCTGGAGGAGCTGCAGAGATCCACAGCTCAGGTGGGAGAATATGTCCACAGGAAAACTATGGACTTTAAGGAAGAGTGGTGTAGCGGTACCTCCATAGGGGCCACTGAGTGTTGTGGCCCACCTGTCATCACAGTGCGGGGCAAATCACATCCGATGTCGGACAACACAGCAGTGTGAACTGGCCCTAAGGCCCCTTTCACACTTGTGCGACTTGCCCTGCATCTCCTGCATCCATAGACCTCAAGATTACACTGGCATTGCTTCAAATCACATCAAATTTGCTGCAAAAAAGTCTGCAAAATCGCGGGACTTTCAGATCGCTAATCGGATTCGTACGATTCGAATGATTCGTTATTCGGATTCGTTCGATTCGAACCATTCGTTCATTCGTACGAAAACGAACAAACGAAAAAAATGAAAAAAAAAAAAAAAAAAAAAAAAAAAACGAAACTAATTGCACATGTCTAATAACAAAACTGCAAACCTACCAAGACATGGCCATCCACCTAAACTGACAGGCCGGGCATGGAGACCATTAATCAGAGAAGCTGTAAGAGAACTTCTCTGGCGCACACACGTGCGCATGCGCGCACTCACGGGCAACAGCGGTGTAAGAGAACTGCTCTTGCGCACACACGTACACATGTGCGCGCTTACGGGCAACAGCGGACTTCCAGGTCGCTGATGCGCATGCGCGTAACGGACTGCATGCACGCGCTGGAGCGCGTCCCTAATGCCAATTGGCGCATGACGGCCTATTTAAAGGGTGCTCTGACTCACAAACAGCGCTGACTGGTCTTCAGCTGTGTCCTGATCTTCTGATTCCTGTTATACCCTGCCTGATACCTGTTGCTGAACCCGGCTTACCCTGAATCTGCCTCTGGACTCTGATTCATTCCTGATTACCGGTTCCTGATCTCGGGTTCCATTTGACCTTGCTTCTGCTTATGCCATTGTACTTCGCTGCCCACCTGTTACCGAGCTTGGCTATCCTTGAGACACTGCTCCTGCTTTTCACCTGTCTCAAATACTGCCTGTTGTCCTGCCTCTGCCACCGAGCCTACTACTCCATCTGCAAGTACTGCAAGCAACACTTACAGGCACTCATGTTCCTCCTGGCCCTAGCCACCATCCGTTTCACCTTCAGTGGGGCTTGGGCTGGAGATACAAGGGAGGCCGACCTCATCATATCAGACTCCTACCAGGTACGTGACAGAAGCAGCCAAGAGGCCCGTGGTATCTCTGGAGGAGCTGCAGAGATCCACAGCTCAGGTGGGAGAATATGTCCACAGGAAAACTATGGACTTTAAGGAAGAGTGGTGTAGCGGTACCTCCATAGGGGCCACTGAGTGTTGTGGCCCACCTGTCATCACAGTGCGGGGCAAATCACATCCGATGTCGGACAACACAGCAGTGTGAACTGGCCCTAAGGCCCCTTTCACACTTGTGCGACTTGCCCTGCATCTCCTGCATCCATAGACCTCAAGATTACACTGGCATTGCTTCAAATCACATCAAATTTGCTGCAAAAAAGTCTGCAAAATCGCGGGACTTTCAGATCGCACCAGTGTGAAAGGGGCCTTATGGACATCAAGTTGTATGAAAAGTCGGCCAAGTGTGAAAGGAACCTAATGAGATTCATTGATAACACCTTTGAATTAGACCCCATTTGCACTTGTACGACCAATGCCTGTGTAATCTTGCGGTATATGGGCCTCAAGTCACATCACAGTCAAACCAAAGTAGTGCAAGGATGAATTTGACCCACTTGCAGGATGCACAAGTGAGAATAGTGCCTTATTCAAAAGGTATTATGCATGAATCTCATTCACACTGCTGCGACCTAAAAGTCACACCAATTTTCTGCCACTTTGCTGCTGCAACCTGGCCCCAACTTTTGGGAGTGCCTGTGTAATATTGCACCCTATATATACCTCAAGTCACATGAAAGTCACAAAGTAGTACAGGGACTACTTTCAAGTTGTTGCAACTTGAAGTACCACAGATATGAATGGTTATCATTGAGAATCATGGGGTAAAACTTGTCATACAACTTGGAGGGCCGAATTTGCTGGCAAAGTCACCCAAGTGTGAAACAAGTCACATATATTTTAATAGAAAGGAGCTCTCATTTATATTTGAATAGTCCTTACCAATTTACATCAGCAGAACAAATGCAGGAAGTGATGTGTGGACATGGGCCAGAAGCAAATGTGTGGTGATGCCAAACAAATCAATGAACTCCACCCACACCAAATCTAACTACCACATCCACCCCCACATTGAGTAAGCACAAGTACATATCCTACACTTACCCGGCAAATGAGCAGCACCTCCTCTTTGCTAAAGAGGGACCTCGCCATGTCCACCTAGATGGAGATGCTGACCAGCACAGAAAATTCCGGGTGATTACAATGACTCATTTCCCGGGTCCGAAGGTGAAACCACGCTCTTTTGATCGTAGCTGCAAATATTTGATCGCAACCGCGATTAGAATTTTTTTATTTTCGTTTATTTGCAGATATGTGAATCTGTATTTCTACATATAATGATATTTGAAGGTAAACTTAAGGGAGTTCGATAAGAAATGATGTTCCTGGGATAGCAGCAGGTGAATTACAAAGACAAAGGCCCAGTCTGAGCCCTGGTTCACACTGACAGCAGTAGTAAATATTGCAAGTTCAGCTCACACGGTTTCATTCCCGCATGTCAGTCCCAACTGTGGGGGGAATTTCAGAGACTTCTGTGCAGGGTGTGAATAAAAAAAAATGAAAATCCCACCCGAAGTCGCCAAAAAGTAGTACAGAAACTACTTTTGGAAATTGCAGCACCCCACCAATTAGAACGGTGCAATTGCCGCCAATTTGAACCAGGGCTGACACTGATACAACACTGCCTAGCTACCAGCTGAATTCATTACCTGCAATTCTCCATAGATGTTTATATAAAGATTCCACCTTTATCATTTACTTGCAGGTGTGTTGAAGAGATTATTTTTTTGGGGCACAAATACATATAGAAATTATAAGATAGATAGATAGATAGATAAAAGAAAGATATTGCCTTCCCCAAAACCACCACCCCCAAACTGAATTAAAAAGAAGAGAGAAAAAATAAAAACACACACACACACCAAAAAAGCTCAATAATGTACTTTTATTTTGCCAGCAGCAACTAAAGTACATGTACATTTACTAGCTTCAGAAAAAAGACAAATTCTACAGCATACATGGTGCTACATTTATCAAAACAGTTAGGAATTGGGTTTTAAGGGCCCTGCTCATAGGAGCTTACAATCTAAAATTTGTCTAAACCTTAGAATGGACCCAGCTTTACTTTCAGTGTATAACGGGTAACATTTCATACTACAACTCACTCACCAGCCCACATCATTTTAATCTGCAAGATTATAGAAACATACTTAACAGTCATTATTCTTACAAAACATTGCAACATAATATTAAAAAAGGCATATTCAAAATATAACACTCCCCACCCGCCCACAATCCACACCCATACATTGGTGACCATGTTCTGCTGGAAGCTGCATTTCTGTGTACATGATTAAGCAATGAGATCAAAGAGTAGAAGGTCAGCACATGCTCCCAAACCATGTTTGCATGGTCAGACAGGAACAATTCACACACAAAATTGACAGCATGGCCACATAAATACACGCCTCTGATGATATCCACATAGGATCAAACATGTCAGGCTGGCCGATGCAAGCACGCTGTGAATCGCAGAGTTTTTTATATGTCATGATGTTTTCTTCTTCCTGTAAGTAGACTACATTTAATAAATTTGTGATTTACCTTTACAGGCTTCACTATTGTGGCTTTTTTCTCATTGGATTTTCATACTCTGATGGTGATCGCACAATACACTGATCCATTGCTGTGAGTCCTGTTTTTTCTGCCATTTGATGAATACATTTTTTTTTCTAAGACTGGGTTGCCATTAAAGTTTATGCGTGTGTAAAGGCAGGTGTCCCATTACTTTTGGCTAGATAGTGTATCTGGCAAGATTTACAATGGTGGTGGAACCCTCCTACACATAATTACTACATTTAGATATAGCTTTAGGACCTGGGAGATGAGACAACTCCTCTACATGAAGCATGTTCCCATGTTTGGGATTTGAACCCAGACGCTCAGAGATGCTAGGCAGAAGTTTTAACCTCTAAGCCACAGAGCTGCCACATGTGAAATCCTCCTACACATAAATACACATAAATACACATTAATTCTGCATTTCTTTGGACATACAAGGGATGGAATTACATTACTCAAAAGTTATTATTCTTGATTTATTGTGTGATATTTGGTGGTTCTTTGTGGGTCAGTGTAGAATAGTGATGTTACCCTCAAATGTTTGGGAATGACATTTTGATTTCTGATGTTGGTACACATATCACATTTTTTGGGCTCATATTATGATTATTTGAAAATAATAAAAAGCACAAAAAATGTGAAAAGAAAATGTTTTGTTTTGTATCAGCAATGCAATGGTATTGTTTGTGCTTTGTAAAGACACCTGTGTGAATTTGGGTAAAGAAAAATATATTTTAACAAAACATCAAAACATTCCACATTCTAGCATTCTTAAAAACAAAATAGTTGAAGTAGAAGCAACAATGTTGCAAAGGAAAATTTATTTCTGAGAAAGATACATTTCATCTCAACATTAAAAGGATTTATTTGGGGAAGTTACAATTGTACCATTAGAATCAATGGCTAAAACTTGCATTGGACTATAATAGCACCGATTTTCACTCCCAAAAAATGCTCATTAACACAGTGCTCATTCTGGTATTTACTAAAGTGCCTTGTAAAAAATATATTGGAGCTAAAATGAGAACTATTTGCAGGTCTGAGCATGCTCAGTTGTGTTGGCTCTATGACATAAAGGAGGCACTGTGGGACTGGTATGAAGGGGGTCTGTGATGTAAAGGATGAGCTGTGATGTTACGGGGAGTTGTGATGTGAAGGGGGGGGGGGTTGAGGACACTGCTGTGATGTTTTATAGTGCAAACATGAGATTCGGACCACTGCCACAGGAAAATTTTATCAATTGAACCTCCATAAATTTTAATTCACATGACTGGAAACCCTATGTAATGCCTCCAGCGTTGCCAACATTAGAGGGCAGACTCCTGCCAGCTGCAAAAAGTTAACCACTTACCAACCATGTAATGCATATGTCCAGGGGCAGGGAGGGTGGGCCGCTTCTAGATTGTAAGCTCTCTTCTAGATTGTAAGCTCTAACGAGCAGGGCCCTCTGATCCCTCCAGTATTGAATTGTATTGTAATTGTACTGTCTTCCCTGATGTTATGATATAATAATAACACCCACATGCTACACATACACATCTGTTACGGCAAAGGTTTTGAATTCTCACTGCATGCTTCCAGCACATTGACCAAGCTGTCACAGACAAACAGCTCTCAGTCTTTGTTTATGTTGTTTATGACAGATAATCACTGTGATCTTGGGATCAGTAAGTCCCAGCATTAAGACCCAGCTAAAGGTTTGCCAAGCGGGGGGGGGGGGGGGTGCAATACAGAGTTAAAACATTTTAATAACTCCTCATCCTAGAGAAGAAAATATTTTTTTTTTTACTAAAACCTATAAGCATCCTTAAAGCGGTTCTGCACTGCCAAATTAAAAAAAATGTTTTAGGTCTATCTATCTGCATTGTATTGAGTAGATAATACACTTACTTGTTTGACAGCTGCACCTTTTCTCTGTCCGTTTTCATGTCTAAAGATGATTTATAAAACGATCTCCTGATCAATTTCATTTTGCTTGTGGGCATTTGAAACCCACAAGCAGACTTCCTGGTTCCCTTTCTTTACGCGTACCAGCATGCATTGCCGGTTCACGCGCATGCTCAGTAGCTTCACAGCTACGAGCAGCGTATAATCAGGACGGTAACCATAACAACGAGTCTGAAGCTCTCCAAACGTGGCCGGCGTAATGACGTCACGCCATGCAAATAACGCGAGATTTCGCATCGGAACCCTCGCAATGTCTCTTGGGATTGATTACTCGAGATCCCAAGAGACACAGCGAAATGAGGAAATGACGCTGAGAGCCCGCCCACCCCCGCAAGGAGAAGAAAACAGATGAAGACGTCATGAAAGGTAAGCTTAAAAGATGCAGAATTGAACCATCAATTCTGTCATCTTACATGATAAGTAAGCCATAAAGACTTAGTTCATGTAATGGGTGCAGAACCGCTTTAAGACCATTCAGGTTTCTAGAATAGACTGCTAGTTCAAAACAGTAGGGAAATGCTTTCAGAAGGAGAGTATGTGCTGACAAGCCTTTGATCAACAGGTTAGAGGAAGAGAAGTGAATATGTAGAGTAAACCAATTTTCTGTAGCCATCCTTCAGATCAACCTTAGTGAGACATGGGCCTAGTAAATTCTTCTAAAACGTTCCATGCCTCAGCATTAGAAAAAGATTATACTTATACAAAAAAGTATGGGAATGCAAAATATGTATTTAAAACACAAAATTGGAGCATAACGCAATTTACAGAACAGAACACTAGTCTATTTCATGAGAGATCAAATAAGTGCTGTGAGTGATTCTAAATCACTGGGTTACACGTTGGAAGCTGTGACTGACACTAGCATTATACATCACTGTGAGTGGAAGTCTGTACACTTGTCACTTATGTTGAATATCTGAAAAGGACACTGGTATGGTATATGGAGCCAATTATATTGAGGTATTCATTTTGCACTGTGTTTATATTTGTTTTGTGCACTTTATAGTATTTTGTTTTATAAACTTATAATTACTTTGAAGCATTCATTTTGCACTATATGTCTTGGGCACATTGGGGGTTATTCACTAAAGGCAAATCCACAAATTATTTATTTCTATATTAATTTGGGGGAGGCACTGTTTTTGGTGTATGAGAGCTGAAAGAGTACTGAGACCTGAAAGTTGCACGACTTACTGTGTGACTTACTGTGTGCACAACATCCAACTTGGTGGCGACCAGTGGCGTACTAAGGGGGGTGCGGGGGGGGCGGGCCGCACCGGGTGCCACACACTGGGGGGGTGCCAGGCCGGCGCCCCCCTCCGCGATGGAAGCGGTGACAGCGCGCCGCCGCCGAGCGCTGATATAACACATCAGCGGCGCAGCGGCGCGGTGAGTGACAGGCTGCGCAGGTGAGGTGAGAGGAGGGGGTGAGAGGAGGGAGGGGGTGAGAGGAGGGAGGGGGGGTGAGAGGAGGGGGAGGGTGTTCGGGTGTTCGGCGCGCTCCGCGGCTCTCCGTGGCTCTGATCTCAGCCGAGCAGAGTGATGCCGCCGGCTCCGCCTCCCCCTCCTCCTTGTAGTGCTGTGTGTCCCGCGCTGACACTCCTGACCTGAGGGAGGAGGTAGGTACATTATGGGTTGTAGGGGGGGGTCTGTACTGAAGGGGGGGGGGGGGTCATTCTGTACTGAAGGATGGGGTCACTGTACTGCACGGGGGTCTGCATTGTAGTAGGGGGGGGGTCTGTACTGAAGGGGGGGGTTTGTACTGAAGGAGGGGGTCTGCATTGTAGTAGGGGGGTCTGTACTGAAGGGGGGGTCTGTACTGAAGGGGGGGGGTCACTCTGTACTGAAGGGGGGTCTGAATTGTAGTAGGGGGGGTCTGCATTGTAGGGGGGGTCTGTACTAAAGGGGGGGGCTCTGCATTGTAGGGGGCGTCTCCACTGTAGGGGGGTCTGTACTGAAGGGGGGGTCTGCACTGTAGGGGGGTTGTGCAGGGGTGGGGGTCTGTATTGTAGGGGGGGGTCTGTATTGTAGGCGGGTCTGTGTAACATGCAGGGGGTCCAGAGCTTCTAGGGGGGGGGGGGGTGTCTGTGTAACATACAGGTGTCTAGAGGTGCAGGGTGCTGTGTAATGTAAAGGGGTCTAGAGGTGCAGGGTGCTGTGTAATGTAAAGGGGTCTAGAGGTGCATGGTGATGTGTAATATAAAGGGGTCTAGAGGTGCTTTGTAATGTAAAGGGGTCCAGAGGTGCTTTGTAATGTAAAGGGGTCCAGAGGTGCTTTGTAATGTAAAGGGGTCCAGAGGTGCTTTGTAATGTAAAGGGGTCCAGAGGTGCTTTGTAATGTAAAGGGGTCCAGAGGTGCTTTGTAATGTAAAGGGGTCCAGAGGTGCTTTGTAATGTAAAGGGGTCCAGAGGTGCTTTGTAATGTAAAGGGGTCCAGAGGTGCTGTGTAATGTAAAGGGGTCTAGAGGTGCATGGTGCTGTGTAATGTAAAGGGCTCCAGAGGTGCAGGGTGCTGTGTAATGTAAAGGGGTGCTGTGTAATGTAAAGGGGTCTAGAGGTGCAGGATGCTGTGTAATGTAAAGGGGTGCTGTGTAATGTAAAGGGGTCTAGAGGTGCAGGATGCTGTGTAATGTAAAGGGGTGCTGTGTAATGTAAAGGGGTCTAGAGGTGCATGGTGCTGTGTAATGTAAAGGGGTCTAGAGGTGCAGGGTGCTGTGTAATGTAAAGGGGTCTAGAGGTGCAGGATGCTGTGTAATGTACACAGTAGTGACAAAGAGATATTTAAGGATGCAGAGGTATGCAGGGAGCACAGTGGGGTGTTTTTACGTTTTACGGTGGGGGGGGGGGGGCCAGATATAGGATCCGCCCCGGGTGCCAAATGCACTAGGTACGCCCCTGGTGGCGACTTCCATTAAAGACTAAGGGCACAAGTCAGATAGAAGTCACCTTGAAGTAGTACAGGAACCTTTTCTAAAGTTGAGTGACTTCAGTAGTGCTAATTGACTAACATGGGATTTAACATGTCATGCGACTAGCGGTCTCACAAGTCGGATCCCCAGTCATGGCACTGTGAATCGAGCCTTACAGTCAGGTGAATGATTCAGCAATTATACCAAGAAGGTGCTAATGATCGTCAATTTCATATGTAAGTTGAAACACTGAAACAGAAACAGTTGTGTGAGAGGCCTAAAACTTGGTGAGGAACAGCCAAACTCTGCTATTAAGGTGAGGTTGTGAAAGATAATTTAATGTCACATGTCATACACCATGGCAAAACTGAGCACAAGGTAGGTATACTGCAACAGCAAGGACTCCCAGGCAAAGATTTAAAAGCAGAATGGGGTTTCAAGATGTGCTGTTCAAGCTTTTTGAAGAAGCACAAATAAATGTGAAAATGGGCATTGAGGACCATAGACACAGTGGTCAGCCAAGGAGATTTAATGCAGCAGATGAAAGACACATTATGCTTACTTCCGTTTGACATCAGATGTCTAGGAATGCCATCAGCACAGAACTGGCGAAAACCAGCAGGACCCAGGCACACCCATCTACTGTCCAAAGAAGTCTGTCCTGAAGTGGTCTTCATGGAAGCATTTGCAAAAAAACATAGGAACTGGGGTGGCGAAAAATGGTAGCAGGTGCTCTGGACTACTGAGTCATAATTTTAATTCAGTTTGTTTGCCAAAAGGCTGGAGAGCGGTACAATATCGAGTGTCTGCCTAGGCGTGAGTGGAGGTTCCTTGCAAGTTTAGGGCTGCATTTCTGTAAATGGGGTTGGAGATTTGCAGATGCTTATCCATCATGTCATACCATCAGGGAAGTGTGTGATTGACCTCAAATTTATTCTGCAGCAGGACTATGAACCCAAACATACAACCAATGTCATTAAGAATTCTCTTCAGCATAAAGTAGAACAAGGAGTCCTGGAAGTGTTGGTTTTTGTCTCGGCTTCCACAGAGCCCTGATCTCAACATCATCAAGTCTGTCTGGGATTACATGAAGAGACAGAGGGATTTTAAACAGCCTACATTCACAGAAAATCTGTGGTTAGTTCTCTGAGATGTTTAGGAAAACCTACCTGCAGAGTTCCTTCAAAAACTGGGATGCAAGTGTACCAGAAGAATTTATGCTGTTTTAAAGCATAATCAAATATTGATTTGATTTAGATGGCTCTTCTGTTTATCTTATGTATATATATGTGCATATATCTCTTTCTTTTCAGCTATAACCACCCTTTTGTCACTTTTGTCACTATAATACCTCACTCTATAACGTTAAAAAAGTATATTCTAAACAAATTCACTTTTATGGTTTTGGCAAACAGATTTCTTTTGTTCCTTTGTTTGTTTCTTCACTTATCATAAACTATGTATTTAGTCTCCACTGATCAAAACATGAAAGGCTAAGAAATCATTTCTTTTGGATCTTTGTCATACATACAACGTCTATGCTGACATCTGGTAATGTTATGAGTTTATGTATAGGCTGCATGAACATGTGGATAAATGGCTCTCATTATTTAAATATATCAAACACAATAAGCATTAATGTGTTTTGTTCCACAGTATCATCTGGTGTCCAGACAGTACAAGTGCTTCCATCAAGCATTCTAGCAATAAAGAATAACAGGAACTAAAAACTAGATTGTAGATGGTGATATGAGTGATGTGTTTATTGATTCATCTGTTAATACAGTGGGTGCTATAGATTCATGATCTGATTTTAGGATAGATGTATATCCATAAAAAATAGTTTTCACCTTCTCACCTTGCTTACTGGGCGACTTGCCTAGGTTGTTCCAGGACACTCCCCGATCCCTTTACACTCACCCGACAATTGGGGCTACCCTCCAGGTAGCCCAGTCTCTCAGGGGCTCCATACTGACAGGACCTTATTCCGTACGCTATAAGAATAAATGTTTCGGGAACATGACTTCTGGCAAGCCGTTCATTGGCAGTCCATTTCTGGTATTCAGACTATGTTCGCTCCCCTTCTGGAAAACCATGCACCTGTGACATTTTCTATCTCATAACTGGGGTAATACCTAGCTACTCACTTAGTTTGAGAAGCTTTGCCTCTCTGAAAATTTTGTGGAAAATGCCTTATCCCAGGCCTACTGTATGTTAACACATCCGGCTAACCTCCCACCTCTGAAGTATATAGTGAAGTAGGAGCAGGGCTTACAAACCACTTTCACTGGTAAGCAACAGAAAATAATTATTCAGATGTCGTACAAGGCCTTGGTATCTTTCAAAACGCAGGAGACGAACTATCAATTTTACACCAGGTGGTATAGGGTTCTATTGACCCTTCAAAAGATCTTCCCACAGAGCTCTCCACTCTGCTGGAGGTGCCAAAGGAAGGAGGGAACCATGCTTCATGTCTTCTTGTCTTGTCCTGGGCTCACGGTCCTTTGGTCCCAGGTTCGCTACTGGATCCTCAAATTGACAGATGTACAGATGCCTATGGAGGCAGCAGCTTTCCTCCTCCATGTGATACCTGTGCCGCGGAAACGTTATAAACGCTCGCTTCTGTTACATTTAGTGAATGCAGCTAAAGCCTGTATATTATTGTGTTGTAAACAGACCACTGCACCATCTGTGGTTCACCAAGATAAACAAAACTCATCAGATAGAGACCTTGCTGGCCTCTGCCAACCACTGGGAAGAATTCTGCATTTAAATGTGGCTTTACTGGATGGATTTCATGCATTCCCCCAAATATAGAGACATTTTGGGCTCTCAGGTGTAATATGTGCTCTAGGATGAGTTCTACCCCTGTTTCTGAGCTGGACTGCTCATTAAGCAGACACATAGATTACGAACAGTTGTGTTTAAGGGTTTTTTGTTTTCTTTCTTTGTCCCCCTCCACTCCCTTCCTTTTCTTTGCCCGACTTTGGGCTTACTATGTTCTTTGCGTGTGAATGCAGGCACGATCTCAGATTAGAATGGAGGTTGTACAATTGAATGCTCATGAATGTAAAGCCTCGTACACATATTCAGATTTTCGGACATCCGTTCGTCCATTTTTTTATGGCATGCTAGTCTCATGTCAAAAGTGAAGTGGGTACTCACCATACAAAAATCCTTGCATGACAGAATACAACTTCAGAAGTGACGTAATGTGTTGACTAGTTTTGTATGTGTTCTTTCGTTGCATGCTTAGTCTTGCTCTTTTGATTTTTTCATACGAAAACCATACTAATTAAACAAAAATTGGACGTTGAGTTCACGTATGACAAAGATGTTATTGTCTGCACATCCAGCTTTTGTCTGACAAAAACAGGAATCGGCTGTCGAAAGCACCATACTAACGATCTGAAAATTGGCAGATCGTATTGTGTGTATGGGCCTTTATGCTCCGTATAGCCTGTGGTAAATGTTATAGCATGTAGGTTACTGTGTATTGCTTTATGAGGGCTTTGGCGGCATTGTTCGTCCCGAAACGTACTCAGTTGGTGTATAGGATTGAGTCCACTGTACAAACTAGTAGCAAATTTGTGAGGCCTAGTGTGCATTAACACGGCCTATACCCCAAAGAGAAGCTTAAACAGATAGACATAAGAAGTATATGCATGTGAAATATAAAGTAGTTTATTGAGGGCTTCAGGCCCAAAGATAAATCAATGAATAGGTAGGTAAACATGTGATTATACAAGACAGTATGTATACATGGTAATCATGTGTAACCATAGGTATGTACAAAATAGCATTAATTGCACAACAACTTGCGATAATATCGGGGTTTTTCAGGAAAAAGCCGACATGTTTCGGACGGGCGTCCTTTTTCAAGGCAATATCTGTTCCTGTATTTGCTCAATAATACTGTATAAGACAGAGTAGAGTCATTAGTATACAACATAATGTGTTGATAAGTATAAACCTGTGAATTGAACCACTCAGTGATAATGGTACTCACTTGCAAGATTGATAGGGCTACAATAAGCCTAAGGGTCTTGGGGTACAGAGATATGGTGTCAGTATGTCCACATAGTATACAGTGGGTCTTGTGCTGTTAAAAGCAAACGGCTGCTACACATTTGAAAGGCTGCAAGATCTCCAAGCCATGCATAGGAAATTGCAATGGCTATTGGTGCCTGGGCCTGAGGTGATATAAGGCTCTAAAGGAAGAGGGAGTAAGTAGGGTAATATTAGTATCACTTAAAAGTGAAGAGGAGTAGGCTGATGCAAAATAGATTGCATAGAGTAAGATATTGATATTACCTGGTAGAGGAAGAGCTTATGCTGCGGTATAGCAAGACGCCGGCAGGAAAGTGTGATACCTGATCCCGCCATTGTGAAGGCTAATATAGTGTATAGTAATGGGTGTCAGCTGTGCAGGCCGTGGTGGCAGGTAATTGCACTGAGCTGTGTTATAATTAAGGACCAGGTGTGGGGATGGTGGCTGGGAAGCCACAATATAGTATCCCCAATGTTGAGATCTCAGATGCGGCGGCGCCGCGCGTCGACACGTCCAAAGGGGGCGTGGCCTCGTGCGGCGTCGGAGCGTCACCGACGCGGGCAGACTGACCCCTCCCCGCGTGCTGGAGCGCAAGCGGGGGGGGGCGCGTGTGGTGACAGGACGTGCGCCTCAATGGGTCTGTGTGGCGCATGCGCCGTATGGAATACGCGCATGCGCACATGGTCTTACCCGCGCCGGGCAGCCAGTACATCAAATGAAGGCAGGAAAGCCGGATTATGTGCTAAATGAATGTATAGAAGTATAGCAATGTGAATGCATTTCAATACGTTTAGTGTTGTTAGACGTTTAATGGTTCAGCAAGTGAGTCACAGTACCATAGAGATGGCTAGGGGGCCCCCTAGTGGACAGAGACAAACAATGCATTTAGAATAGCAAAAACAGCAATATTCACATGTTTGCAAAAATCATAGGGCATGTATATATAAACAGTATATTTGTATCGTTAGATTTGAATGAATATAGAAACATTATAAACACTGCGGTAAGGTTAACATGGTATAAACATATTTGTGGAACATTACAGCGTGTACATTTATATTAGAGCAGAGCACAGTGACCGTAGTGTAAGTATATAGTGAAGCCAGGTAGAGAAGGGGTTCCAGGGTACATAATACTCAGGAAGCCCATCTCGTTCCTGTAAAGGCTATAAATCAAGTTCACATACCATTGATTCAAAGCCCTCAAGGTAGGGCTTGAAATTGAATGCCTCGTTGAGGCCAGGGGGAGATGTAGCGTTGAGGTGAAAGATCCATTTAAGCTCACTTTGGAGTAGGGATTTGTTGTAATCACCCCCTCGGTTAGGTGGGGGAATGTGGTCAAGTGCTCTGAATGTGATCTGGGGGGTTGAGTCCTGGTGCACAATTGCACAGTGTCGCCCTAGGGGGAGGTCAGGGTCTTTTTGGTTAATGCTAAGAGTATGTCGATAAATGCGTTTCCAAAAGGGAAGTTTGGTTTTCCCAACATAAAAGCACCCACACTCGCACTCTAGTAAATAAACAATGCCGACTGAGCGGCAATTGACAAAGTGTTGGGGGAAAAAAGGTTGTCCATTGGGTAAGGTGTTGGATCTGTTGGATTTAGATAGATACTTGCAATATCTGCATTTCCCACAGGGGAATGTCCCCTTGGTTTGTTTATGTAAGTAGCTAACAGGGGTGTATTCACTTCTGATTAGTTTGTCCCGGAGAGAGGGAGCTCGTCTATAGGTAAGTAGGGGGTGTACAGGTACGAATGGAGACAGTGAGTGATCTGTAGTTAGGATATGCCAATGTTTCTCTAAAATCTGAGTAATAGAGGAGTGTTGTTCACAAAAATTGGTAATGATTCGCAATGGAGTATTGGTAGCTTGTGGTTTGGGGGGAAAGAGTAAAGAGTTACGTGTTTTGGATTTCGCTTTTTTGTATGCGGTTTTCAAATTTTGGGTGAATATCCTCGTTCTAACAGCCTATTACGTAAAACCGAGGCCTCGTTTTCAAAGGAGGCCTCGGTTGAACAATTGCGGCGGGCACGAAGGTATTGGGCATATGGAATAGAATTGAGGAGGGGTTCCGGGTGGAAACTGGAGGCGGCCAGAATGGTATTGCCTGCAGTAGGTTTACGATATAAATGACTTTGGATATGGCCTTCCAGGTCCTTTATGAGGGTCAAGTCTAGAAAACAAATGGAAGTTGGACTAAAGGTCATGGTAAATCTCAAATTTAACCGATTGTCAGTATTCAAATGGGTCAAAAAGTCTTGTAGGATTTGGCTAGGTCCCTGCCAAACAATAAGAATATCGTCGATGTATCGACGAAAGGTGACAATATGTTTAGTGTACATATTGGCAGAGGGGTCTAAAAATAAGAGGCGTTCCCACTCCCCCAAGTACAGATTGGCGTAGGCCGGTGCACAACAAGTGCCCATGGCCACGCCCTGTACTTGGAGGTAGTGGGAACCGTCAAAAGAAAAAAAATTGTTATTGAGAATGAAGTTTAGAGCATTTATGATAAATGTGGAAAGGTCAGTAGAGTATAAAGAGGAAGTAGTGAGTATATGTCGGATAGCGGAGAGTCCTAGGGTATGAGGGATCGAGCTGTATAATGCCTCGACATCGATCGCGACAAGTAAGGTGTCGGGACCGATAGTTAGAGAGGACAGACTTTGTAAGAGATGAGTAGTGTCTCTTATGTACGAAGGGAGTTGAATAACTAGGGGTTGCAGTAATTTATCGATATAACGACTAAGGTTGTCTGTAAGAGAGCCTCTTCCGGAGACTATAGGTCTGCCTGGTGGTCTGGGTAGGTTCTTGTGCACCTTGGGGAGTGCATAGAACGTAGCTATACGTGGGAATTTAGTTCTAACATAATCACTAGTGTTTTTATCCAGTACCCCTTGTGTAGTGGCAGAGTCTATAAGTGTGTATAATTGTTGTTGTGCTGAGGAAATGAAGGATGTGGGGATCTTTTTGTACCATTCCTTATTCTGGAGGATATCATGGCACATTTGAGTATAGTGATCCCTATCCAGTATGACAATATTTCCGCCTTTGTCGGCGGGTTTTATTATTATCGTGGAATTGGTTTTAAGATTTTGAAGAGCGAGGTATTGATTGTATGAGAAGTTTCTTGCCTTAGATCGATTGGGATAGATTTTTAGGTTACGGATTTCCCGTGTAACTGCCTGCAGAAATAGTGCAGCACGTGGGTTAGTGCTGGGGGGTGGATAGAAACTTGATTTCTTTTTTATGGTTATTTTAGAGGGTGGGTGTGATGGGGTGGGGGGATTATCCTCAGTGCTGGCTAAGAGAGTGTCAAGATCCAGAGTATCTATTAGGTTTGGGTTATCACTTTCATCCAAAAGTTCAGTTAACTGTTGGAGGGCAGTGGTTTCCGCTGCAGAATGTAGGAGCAAATCCGAAAAGGGATTAGGTGTGTATATGCTATGTAATAGCAGTTTGCGGACAAACAAATGAATGTCTTTGATGACAGTGAATTTGTCTATGTGGGATACAGGACAAAAAGTGAGTCCCTTTTCGAGGACGGAAATTTCGTGCTTAGTGAGTGAATGTTTGGATAAATTGATAATGTTACAAGACAGTGGGGTTATCTTGGTGTTCTTTTCGGTTGGTGGGTGTTGTTGTGTTGAATTCTTTGTGAAGCACGCATTAGATCTAAAAAATCAAAATGTTGGGAAGATGAGGGTAGAGAGTGTGATCTGGAGGTCTTCGAGGCCGAGGAAGCGGCCGACGGGTCTCTGGCCGGTGAGTCGTCAGTCGGTCCCTCGGGATCGGAGACCTCGTCACTAGATAGGTTGGGTGTGCGGCCTCTTTTTGGATTGCGTGGGCCTCGTGGGGGGTGGGGTTTAGGTGCAACATGTGAATTATCTGTGTTGCGATCAGCAGCATATTTGGGAGGCATGGGTTTAGAGGCGAAGCGTGCTGGAGCTGGTAGGCGTGCAGCACGGTTGGCCTCATTCCATTTGTAGGCTCTTTCCTCTTGGAAAGCTTTTTTGTCGCGGAAGAATTTTTTGTCCTTCTGCGTCAAAGTATCATGGTTAAATTTGTCAAAACGTTTTTTGAGTTGAAGGTCAAGTGTTTTGTAAAGTGGATGATCTAGAAATTGTGTAAGCTGAGTGTTTAATGATGCTAATTTGGCATCAAGAGCAGACATCTGTGTCTCGTATTGTTGTATCAAAAGTTTCATCAAGTCAATAGAGCATTGTTTGAGGACACCCTCCCAGGCCTGTTTAAAGTCTGGGGGGATGTCCTGAAAAGTAGGAAAAATTTGGACCCTGAGCCCGAAAGGATTGATACTGTGAGCAATGTAGTCCTTAAAGGACTTGATGTGCCAGAAAAGGGAGGCTTTTTTCTGGACAGTATGTGTAAGGTTAAGAAAAACAAATCGTAATTGGGATTCAATAAATTCATTGGATTGGAATTGCTGTAAAGTGCTAGTCATGCGAGTCTCCCAATCCTCCCCAAGGAAGATTGCCATGGTGATTAGGGGGATACTAAGAGGGTAATATTCACAAAACCAGGTTAAAGGTAATAATGGTCATAAGGTGCAAAACAGAAGTAAGTGCTCGTATTTAAATCAGGTCATATGTAGAGACATAGATGTAAATGAGGTAAAGAGTGCCAGCAGTCACTTGCTCAGGTAGGGGGTTTGTTATGGCTTAACCATAGATAAATCAAGATAAAATATTTATTGGGCAAGTGAGTGGTGGCAAGTTGGTCTATCGCTTCTCACATAGAAAAAATAGCAAATTTGTGAGGCCTACTGTGCATTAACACGGCCTATACCCCAAAGAGAAGCTTAAACAGATAGACATAAGAAGTATATGCATGTGAAATATAAAGTAGTTTATTGAGGGCTTCAGGCCCAAAGATAAATCAATGAATAGGTAGGTAAACATGTGATTATACAAGACAGTATGTATACATGGTAATCATGTGTAACCATAGGTATGTACAAAATAGCATTAATTGCACAACAACTTGCGATAATATCGGGGTTTTTCAGGAAAAAGCCGACATGTTTCGGACGGGCGTCCTTTTTCAAGGCAATATCTGTTCCTGTATTTGCTCAATAATACTGTATAAGACAGAGTAGAGTCATTAGTATACAACATAATGTGTTGATAAGTATAAACCTGTGAATTGAACCACTCAGTGATAATGGTACTCACTTGCAAGATTGATAGGGCTACAATAAGCCTAAGGGTCTTGGGGTACAGAGATATGGTGTCAGTATGTCCACATAGTATACAGTGGGTCTTGTGCTGTTAAAAGCAAACGGCTGCTACACATTTGAAAGGCTGCAAGATCTCCAAGCCATGCATAGGAAATTGCAATGGCTATTGGTGCCTGGGCCTGAGGTGATATAAGGCTCTAAAGGAAGAGGGAGTAAGTAGGGTAATATTAGTATCACTTAAAAGTGAAGAGGAGTAGGCTGATGCAAAATAGATTGCATAGAGTAAGATATTGATATTACCTGGTAGAGGAAGAGCTTATGCTGCGGTATAGCAAGACGCCGGCAGGAAAGTGTGATACCTGATCCCGCCATTGTGAAGGCTAATATAGTGTATAGTAATGGGTGTCAGCTGTGCAGGCCGTGGTGGCAGGTAATTGCACTGAGCTGTGTTATAATTAAGGACCAGGTGTGGGGATGGTGGCTGGGAAGCCACAATATAGTATCCCCAATGTTGAGATCTCAGATGCGGCGGCGCCGCGCGTCGACACGTCCAAAGGGGGCGTGGCCTCGTGCGGCGTCGGAGCGTCACCGACGCGGGCAGACTGACCCCTCCCCGCGTGCTGGAGCGCAAGCGGGGGGGGCGCGTGTGGTGACAGGACGTGCGCCTCAATGGGTCTGTGTGGCGCATGCGCCGTATGGAATACGCGCATGCGCACATGGTCTTACCCGCGCCGGGCAGCCAGTACATCAAATGAAGGCAGGAAAGCCGGATTATGTGCTAAATGAATGTATAGAAGTATAGCAATGTGAATGCATTTCAATACGTTTAGTGTTGTTAGACGTTTAATGGTTCAGCAAGTGAGTCACAGTACCATAGAGATGGCTAGGGGGCCCCCTAGTGGACAGAGACAAACAATGCATTTAGAATAGCAAAAACAGCAATATTCACATGTTTGCAAAAATCATAGGGCATGTATATATAAACAGTATATTTGTATCGTTAGATTTGAATGAATATAGAAACATTATAAACACTGCGGTAAGGTTAACATGGTATAAACATATTTGTGGAACATTACAGCGTGTACATTTATATTAGAGCAGAGCACAGTGACCGTAGTGTAAGTATATAGTGAAGCCAGGTAGAGAAGGGGTTCCAGGGTACATAATACTCAGGAAGCCCATCTCGTTCCTGTAAAGGCTATAAATCAAGTTCACATACCCCTGATTCAAAGCCCTCAAGGTAGGGCTTGAAATTGAATGCCTCGTTGAGGCCAGGGGGAGATGTAGCGTTGAGGTGAAAGATCCATTTAAGCTCACTTTGGAGTAGGGATTTGTTGTAATCACCCCCTCGGTTAGGTGGGGGAATGTGGTCAAGTGCTCTGAATGTGATCTGGGGGGTTGAGTCCTGGTGCACAATTGCACAGTGTCGCCCTAGGGGGAGGTCAGGGTCTTTTTGGTTAATGCTAAGAGTATGTCGATAAATGCGTTTCCAAAAGGGAAGTTTGGTTTTCCCAACATAAAAGCACCCACACTCGCACTCTAGTAAATAAACAATGCCGACTGAGCGGCAATTGACAAAGTGTTGGGGGAAAAAAGGTTGTCCATTGGGTAAGGTGTTGGATCTGTTGGATTTAGATAGATACTTGCAATATCTGCATTTCCCACAGGGGAATGTCCCCTTGGTTTGTTTATGTAAGTAGCTAACAGGGGTGTATTCACTTCTGATTAGTTTGTCCCGGAGAGAGGGAGCTCGTCTATAGGTAAGTAGGGGGTGTACAGGTACGAATGGAGACAGTGAGTGATCTGTAGTTAGGATATGCCAATGTTTCTCTAAAATCTGAGTAATAGAGGAGTGTTGTTCACAAAAATTGGTAATGATTCGCAATGGAGTATTGGTAGCTTGTGGTTTGGGGGGAAAGAGTAAAGAGTTACGTGTTTTGGATTTCGCTTTTTTGTATGCGGTTTTCAAAATTTTGGGTGAATATCCTCGTTCTAACAGCCTATTACGTAAAACCGAGGCCTCGTTTTCAAAGGAGGCCTCGGTTGAACAATTGCGGCGGGCACGAAGGTATTGGGCATATGGAATAGAATTGAGGAGGGGTTCCGGGTGGAAACTGGAGGCGGCCAGAATGGTAGTACAAACTAGTATGCTCTCACCTATTGGGACTGTATCACCTGTATGTACTGTTGAATCTAAATACAGTTTTCATACTTTTTTCTAAATTTTTATTTCCCAGTGGTGCTGATCTCCTCCAGACTCTTTTAATAATTCCTTTCTACATTAACTTACTCCAGTGCTGACCTGTAACGTGTCCCAGAAGATTGCAGGGAGGGAGGGGGAGAGGAGAACTTCCGCTTGAGTCGCTAAGGCGGCCCAAGCGGAAGTGGGAGCTGGGTACCTGTGAAAACTACTTTTGGGTGGAACTCTGATTTAAAATGTAACTTGCATTTAAGCCACAACACATACATCTAACCTGAAAGATATCTCACAAGAGGCCCTATGCTTTACGGCTCATGTACACAGGGCAGTTGAAAACCTTTTCTGAAAGCGGGAAACTGACAGCTGGAAACCGACGATGAAAAAAACATCCGTTATAGCTTTTACATACGGCTTTTATGCGAGTTTAGCGGCGGTTATGAGCATGTGACGTTAGAAGCGTTTTTTAAAGATAACCTCGGGAGACCTTCCCAAATGCCCACAATGCATGAAAAACAAGTAAATTATTAACTATTTCAGCCATTCTGTGAGAAAAGACAGAGCAATAGCAGAGAGAGCAGTGTGCTTGTTGATAGCTGTCTTATTTTTTGTGTTTTCACTATGGATCCCATCATGAGCATGTGTGACGTACTTGCTCCTGATGTTGCTGTTGCTGAGGCTTCGAAGATCTAGAAAATGTTTGAGTTTACCAGAGTTTGCCACTACTGGACTTATCCATTGATGCAGGCAACAGCATGTGATGAAATTTTTGTGTTCAAAAATTATAAGAAATATTTTCCCCTTTAAAAACGCTTATAAATGCAAATGCGCATAAACGTGGTTTAACGCGGTTACATGCAGTTACAAGCATTTGGCATTTGAAATGCCAGTAACTCGATTTTTCTGCTTTCAAAAAAATGCCTGTAAACTCAACTGCCTCTAAACTAATATAAACTACTGAGTGTAAATGTACACATAAGATAACATAGAGGAGAGTTCAGAGGTTGCTAAAAAACACGCCCAACTACTCCTAAACTTCAGTTTAGCAGCTGTAGTGTACATGGGGCCTCAACGTTTTTTTTTACTTTTCAATCAGTTTTTATTGAATTTCATAACATACAGTAAAGATGCAAATTACACATTGTATGCCGTTAAAATAAATTAACTCAGAATAGCACTTAAATAATGTCAACTCAATTATAAATGAAGTGTTACAGAACAAGAATTACTGTTATTAAAATGCTACAAAACGCAATACATTCAATATAGAAATATAAGATCAATATAGTAACATAAGATCAAATAGAAGTATATGTCCTCTAGACACCCCCATGGGGACTACACTGTGTCTAAGAGGAGAACGTTGCCACAATAATAGAACTTATCCAGGAACCTGTGTCCATACTCTAGAACCCAGAGGCAAAAGTGTATATCAATCTGTTAGATATGAGTGTTACAAAAAGTTAGTAATAGTCGACCATTGTTCCCATGATGCCCACTTGGTTTTTTCCTTGGGTAATTTACCCTCACTGGATGCCATCATTAATTCATAACTATAATGTAGGTTTACGGTATCTAAGAGGTGAGTGATAGAGGGAGTTGTATCTGACTTCCATAATCTGGTTATAGTTAACCTAGCTGCCAATAGGATATGTGTCGTCACATCAACGTTTTTTTTTTTTTAACAAGCCAAAGTTAGGCCGACCATACATGGCTTGAATGCTGAACTGGCCTTAATATGAGCCGTTAATGGGCAAGCTGAATGTACCAAGTTGATCAATCGATCAATTAGTGTACAACCAGCCTGCCAGATTCTCTTGTGATTATCAGTAGCGGCTTCTATAGCCACTAGCGATAATTATTGTCTTCTCCCAGCGGGGACGGCTTCTCCCGTACGCCCCCACCAGAAAACAGACAAATGCTCAGCAGGAGGGATCCCCCTGTCTATACTCTGTGTTGATGGGGGAATTGTGCAAATTTCTTTTACAATTTTGTTATCCTCTGAGTTATGAGAGACACACGACTGTGGTCTGGAACAATGGATGTTTATTTCAGTACACACTGTACACTGCAACATGCATCTCAGGACAGGTACATCTTATTATGCTTCCTTACATGTGCTCTAAGATTGCTACTATGCCCCTTGACCCTTGTCATCACTCCTGGGTGGAGCCAGCCTTAAAGTGACAGTACATGTGGAACCCTTCAGGTATAACACATTTCTTGCAAGAAAAAAAATTGCACCATGTATGGCCTGCCTTTGAACTGATTGGTTACCATGCACAGCTGCACCAGAGTTTTCACTCTCCAGTTTTAGTAAATGAACCCCACAGTATTGTTGAGTCTATTGTTGAACCCTGAGACACTTTTAGACAGTTCAGATGCATGCAACACATTCATGTTTTTACTTGCAATACTACTCTAATATTTTGCCGTGGCTGTGACAATTTCATTAACAAATACTACCATATCAGAGTAGAAAACTTAAAGTGGATGTAAACCCGAAAATGTTTTATTTTTTTTTGTCTGGCACAAGATAGAGTATGAGATTTCAGATCAGCTGTGCCCAGTCTTGCCACAAAGAGTTAATCCAGCTCTGAGCAATCCTCATATCTTTTTTCAGTGAAATAAAACGGACAAACTGTGAAAACTTTGTCGTTCTTCCCCCTTGCTGTGATTGACAGGTGATGTACATATCTCGTGCACTAGCCTAAGACATGCATTATTTTTTAATTCCTACCCCCACTCCTTTCTTCAGCAGCTCTGCAAGGATTGGCTGTTCCACACCTTAGCATGATTTGGCATGCTGAAGTCATGTGGGGACTTTTCTGGGTTTTGACTGGATGTTAGTGATCATAGCAGAAGTTCAATGTAAGAAATACACAGGAGAAAATGCATGTTGATAAGGGGAGTGTAGAGGTGGGCGGGGAGTCTACTGACATCACGACTCCACCCACTGAGCCCTGGAAAACAGACCCACCTACAAAATCTGCATTTTTTTTGGGTCTCATAGCAGACAGAGGGGAGACATTTGACAGATAAGTATACATGCAGGAGGCATGTATATCCTTCTAGATAACCAATATTAGTTCAGAAAGGATGAGAGTGGGTTTACATCCACTTTAAGGTAAATAACACCAAACGTCATGTTTGTCCCATATACTTCCAGTTCAGCCAAAACTGAACATGCATTGAGGATGGAATGTCTGGAATGGAATTTCTGTCCTTGGTGCCACCCCCCATTATGCCTCTCTGAGTTCCGCCTGAGATGGCTGCATCAGCTGGCCTCATGGTCGGCACGGCAATGTAGATGAATTTGTGTGGATTCTGTTGAATCTTTGTGACATATTCATGTACACATTTCTGACAGGTATATTAACCTGTAGTACATCAAAGCACGCAGCACTGTAACCCTTTTAAAGGGATTGGCGCTTGACCAAATAGTGACACTACACAAATCCAAATATACAAAAAAGCCAACACTCCAAAAATGTTCCAGAATGACCAATTACTAAAGTCCCAAATCAGCATATTAGCCCCATATTGCTGATATCAGACTTCAGTAAACCGTTATTCTGGAATTTTGTTGGAGTGCTGGCTTTTCTGTATCTTTAGGTGGAAGAACCTGTCGCACACATCATTTGTGGTATAGAGGCAAGATACACATCTAAGAAATATGTATGCCACTCTTTATGAATTAAAGAGAACTGGTTCATATATAGAGATAAAATGATTGCAACCGACTAGCATGATTGCAAAGATCTCAATTGGATATGTCTAATACAACAATTTATCTTTGTTTATGCTTATTAAGCAGAAGTAAACCAGTTATATTGGATGTGCACTAAAAGAATCATGCCTGAAATACACGGACTAGTTAACTAACTTTACCAGTTGGCTCTCTGTAAGCCTTAAAGCAGAACTCCAGAAAAAAACAACAGTATAGACTTGAAAAAAACAGGAAAAGATAATATAACACAACCAACTCTTGTGAAAGTGTTCATCTTCAATTCCCCTACAGTATTTTTTTTTTGCCACTAAATGTCTCTGGTCAGCATCAATCAACCCACTTACTCTGGGCCCAGGTTGCCCTACACTCACCCCAGCCTGAGGCTGGACAATGAAGGAGAAGCAGCACAGTGATAAGCTCATTTTGCTGCCACTCTGCTTTGTCTTTCCATCAGCATGTTTCTTGTCAGCACATAAACTGGCTGACATCTTGTACGGCTTCTTCCTCTCATACTCCAGCTCTGCGCCGCAAAAATTGCAAGAGGCTGATACAGGGTCAAATTCAGGTACGTAAACTGCTTGCATTTACAACATAAATTTAATGAATTATGTAATACAAAGCTGCACTAAACTGTGTCTTTTATATCTGTCTAGAGTTCCGCTTTAATGGAGTGCATTGCTAATTATCTTTCATATCCATTGACCTACGGTATCTCACAAAAGTGAGTACATCCCTCACATTTTTTTAATCATTTTATTATATCTTTTCATGTGACAACACTGAAGAAATTACACTTTGCTACAATCTAAAGTAGTGAGAGAACAGCTTGTATAACAGTGTACATTTGCTGTCCCCTCAAAATAACTCAACACACAGCCATTAATGTCTAAACTGCTGGCAACAAAGTGAAAATGTTCAAATTGGGCCCAATAAGCCGTTTTCCCTCCCCGGTGTCATGTGACCCATTAGTGTTACAAGATCTCATGTGTGAATGGGGAGCTGGTGTGTTAAATTAGGTGTTTTCACTCTCACTCTCTCATAATGGTCACTGGAAGTTCAACATGGCACCACATGGCAAAAAACTCTCTGCGGATCTGAAAAAAAGAATTGTTGCTGTACATAAAGATGGCCTAGGCTATAATAAGATTTCTAAGACCCTGAAACTTACCTGCAGCACAGTGGACAAGACCATAAAGCAGTTTAACAGGACAGGTACCACTCAGAACAGGCCTCGCCATGGTCGAACAAAGAAGTTGAATGCATGTGCTCAGCATTATATCCAGAGGTTGTCTTTGGGAAATAGATGTATGAGTGCTGCCAGCATTGCTGAGGAGGTTGAAGGGGTGGGGGGTCAGCCTGTCAGTGCTCAAACCATATTCTGCACACTGCATCAAATTGGCCTGCTTGGCTGTCATCCCAGAAGGAAGCCTCTTCTAAAGATGATGCACAAGAAAGCCTGCAAACGTTTTGCTGAAGACAAGCAGACTAAGGACATGGATTACCGGAACCATGTCCTGTGGTCTGATGAGACCAAGATAAACTTATTTGGTTCAGATGGTGTCAAGCATGTTTGGTGGCAACCAGGTGAGGAGTACAAAAGACAAGTGTGTCTTGCCTACAGTCAAGCATGGTGGTGGGAGTGTCATGGTCTGGGGCTGCATGAGTGCTGCTGGCACTGGGAAGCTACAGTTCATTGAGGGAACCATGATTGTCAACATGTACTGTGACATACTGAAGCAGAGCATGATCCCCTCTCTTCAGAGACCGGGCCATAAGACAGTATTCCAACATGATAACGACCCCAAACACACCTCCGAGACGACCACTCCCTTGCTAAAGAAGCTGAGGGGAAAGGTGATGGACTGTCCAAGCATGTCTCTAGACATAAACCCTATTGAGCATCTGTGGGGCATCCTCAAATGAAAGGTGGAGCAGCGCAAGGTCTCTAGCATCCACCAGCTCTGTGATGTCATCATGGAGGAGTGGAATAGGACTCCAGTGGCAACCTGTGAAGCCCTGGTGAACTCCATGCCCAAGAGGGTTAAGGCAGTGCTGGAAAATATTGGTGCCCACACAAAATATTGACACTTTGGGCCAATTTGGACATTTTCACTAAGGGGGGTGTACTCACTTTTGTTGCCAGTGGTTTAGACATTAATGGCTGTGTGTTGAGTTATTTTGCAGGGACAGCAAATTTACACTTATGCAAGCTGTACACTCACCACTTTACATTGTAGCGAAGTGTAATTTCTTCAGTGTTGTCACATGAAAAGATATAATAAAATATTTACAAAAATGTGAGGGGTGTACTCACTTTTGTGAGATACTGTATGTGTCTAAATGTGATTGTGAGCGTTGACACAGTAAATATCACACTTTGGGATTTCTTTATAGTACATATTATGCAAAATTGGAATAGCTACCAAAGATCAATGGATAATACCATAGCACATTTAACTATAAGTACCTTATTTGACCCAAATGCTTGCATTGAACTACATGTCTATTATACTTCACTGAATCCTAAAATGCTAAAACACGCACCAGTGTGCGCTCTGGAATGCTCAAGATTTGTGATCATTGTATTAAATGCGAGGAGTCATCAAATATTTTAGAATACCTTACTGTCTGTGATTGACTATACATTCTTAGAGAAGAATTGGAGCTTATTTGATCAGTCAGAATGAAGCAATCTGCTGTGGTTTCCTCTGTGGTTCTATGTTCTATTTAAGTCTTTAGCCACAAAACATTCCCTATGTATGCCATATGTATGTATCACATATTCCAAGTAGAGTAACCAGTACACATTACTGTCATACCATATATGGACTATATATATATATATATATATATATATATATATATATATATATATATATATATATATATATATTATACATACAATAGAGGTGTGGCACGAGCATTGGATTGGAGCATTGCTACAAATACTGTGTAATTTTTCATCAGAAGTTCTAATGTACAGAATTGTAATGAAAAATGAAAGACTATTCACAGCAATACCTGTGTTGCATCCCTAATATTCTAAGTAAATGGCACTATATAGGGGTGCTGGTATATTGCTTTTGGTGCCGCTCAAAGTAGAAGTGATCGTATATTCCTGTGCCCCAGAGCATGGGGTGCCGGCTTATCCTGATACCAACCCAGAGGACTAGTAAATGTAAAGAGGAAAGGATCTCCACTACTCCCAATCAGCTGCTTCATATCGTTTCTTCACCTGGGCTGGTTGGTAGTAGTGGTGATCCTTTCCTTTTTACTATATAGGAGAGCACCTGAGAGTTTAATGTGTGGCACACTGTACAAAAATTATATATATATATATATATATATATATATATATATATATATATATACACATACACACACATCATGTATTCAAATTCATATTATAACTCACAATACAATTACAAACTATATGAATGCATAAAATTATTGTAGAATGCAAAGGTTTGCTTGTGATAATTGATATTTATTATAAAAACTACTTATAAATGTGTTATGTATGTAGCACATCCGTTCTATGCCATAAAAGGAGCATACTTTTATATAAACAAGTTAAAAAGTACTGCTTATAGTATTTAAAATCAACTTGACATCCATGTGTAATGAGCAAAAAAAGAACAAGAGAATGTTGATGGAAATTGCAGAATTCTAGAATATATAAACTATATTAGCAACATATATACCTTAACAAGACATCTCTTTACTTGCATAAAAGAAAACTAAAGAGGACAAGGTGATATACTAAATCTTACAAAGAAGTTTTGGCAAAAAAAGTGCCAAGATATATATTACCGTATATACTTGAGTATAAGCCGAGATTTTCAGCCCTTTTTTTAGGGCTGAAGGTCCCCTTCTCGGCTTATACTCGAGTCAGTGCGTCTGCCTACATGAACAGCTTGTCATGTAGACAGATGGCAGTATTCAAAAGCCGCGCCGCCTCCTCCCGCCCGTCCGTGATAGGTGGACACTAATTTTCCCAGCAGTACAGTGTTCCACCTATCATGGACGTCCTGTCATTCTCATCTCATGGACGAGGATGAGAGGATGTCCGTGATAGGCGGAAACACTGCACACTGACTGCTGGGAAAACCGAGTGTTCCTCCTATCACGGACGAGAAGGAGGAGGAGGCGCGGCTTTCAAACATGTAATGGCGCCTTACACGCTGATCGCCAGGATCAGCAATGGGGGGGACACCGGACACCGGACACGGGACAGCGGACAGCGGACACCGGACAGCCAGCGATCTGACACAGGTGGCAGATCGGTGGGAGACAGATCGATCGGCACAGGTAGGCTGCACTGGGGACACGGGGGTTTGTATAGGACACAGGGGACATGCAGATGGGCATTTGCTGACCCTCTTTTCCACTTACAGTAGCTGCTCCATTTCCCCCCCTCGGCTTATACACGGGTCAATAACTTTTCCCAGTTTTTTTGTGGTAAATCAGGGGCCTCGGCTTATATTCGAGACGGCCTATACTCGAGTATATACGGTATCTCAACACATAAAATAATAAGATGCTCTTAAGCTGTTTCAGAATTAGCATTTCTTAGAATAAGATATTCAAGGGGAAATAAGGAAATTGGCAGTGGGCATATTATAGTACTTTACAAGCACACTGTAAAATAGGGTACACTGTAGATGATATTTAATAGGTACTGCGCAATGTCTCTGCATCTGCATTGCAGTTACACTAAGGGGTTTATTTTACTAAAACTGTAGAGTGCAAAATCTTGTCCAGTCTTCCTAGAAACCAATCAGCTTCCAGATATTTTGTTAAAGCTTAATTGAACAAGCTGAAGTTAGAAGTTAAAAGGCTAGAATGCACAGCTGCATCAGATTTTGCACTTCCCAATTTTAGTAAATCAACGCCTAAATGTCAACTAAAAGGTGAATAAAAAGGGAAATCGTATTGCTTTCAATGGCAGGAATGTTGCACTTTTATGACACTGTGGGGTTAAGTTACATAATGAGTAGACAGCAAAGTGAGATTAATAAATAAGATAAAGATGTTTTCACTTTGTGTACCCAATTATTTATATGCAAGCAACGCTATAAAAAAAAGAATTTGTACTTGCACATGATTGGATGACCAAAGTGAACACAGTTTCACAGTAGTTACAAATTTAGTTTGCTGTGAACAGTCTTCACTACTTTAGTAGACCAATGCCTCTTTTTGGTGTAGTTTCCATATTTAGACTTAAGGTTTACATTAATATAAGACGGACTAAAGAAGATTGATTTTACTCCAATATATGATCGCTTTAATCACCTAGTCAGATTTCATGAGACCATCCATTATTTGAATTTCCACTAACCTGATCTGCTTTTGGGGCATATATTGGTTTGGGAAAGCAACATGAAGAAGATTTTCCTTACTAAATCAAGAAGGAACTTTCTACTTTACAGTCTCATTTAAATCTGATACATTTTGCTGTGTTTTGCAGGGAACATCCATTGTTTTCAATAAGATATGTCTCACACCTATGTGTTAATGAGCCCTATAGTATCTCAGAGTGTATCTACTTCTATTAAGGTAATACTAGTTTAGGGATGTTGGCAACAAAAAGTTAATACTAAATACCTCTAATAGGTTTAATATCTAGAGGCATTTTGGAGTGGTACTAGTGATATTTTTGCCAGTTTAACTTCTAATAACAGAATGTGTGTAAACCCCTCAACCCATGTAAACTGATAGGGGCTCTAACTGCTTAAGCAAGCTATACATTAATATTTTTTTGGGTTGAATGAAGAAAAATTACTCAATTCTCCCATCCACACATTTGATGCGGATGAATGAATCACTTCCACTGTGCTATTATGTTCAGACAGTGGGGAGACTTCCCCACCGTCAGCAATACAATGATCAACACTGTAAGCTATAGCCAACAGCACTGATCATTCAGTACAAACTCAACAGGCCGGTTCTACAGAAAGTGATCTACTCATTGCCTTCTGTACAACCAGCCTGCCTATACATGGTACCCAGAATGTTTTGATGACATAAAGTTATGGCTAGTAAACCCAACTGAAAAGTACTTTGTCCCATGGAACGAACTGGGACAAGCTTTAGTGGAGTGGTTCTTTGGCTCACAAACCTATTTAAAAGTAATAGTTAGCTATGTCATGCTAGGAAATACAATGTCATTGATTACTTTTTAAGGTGTAGGCTCTGGTGCTGAGATCCTGATCTTGTTTTCGCTGTCTAGTGAGTCACCGACTTAAAACAAGCTTTTTACCAAGGAACTCTGAAAGTATTTAACATAAGCAATTTCTTCATGGCAGCTTTCACATTCATATTCTCATGGGTTCCTTTACACATGGGGAACAGCTGATCAGCAAGAGTTTAAGAGGGGGTCCCAGCATTTGACATTAATGAACAAATACATCTATTTACTCTCTTTAAAACATACTGGGGTTTATTTACTAACACTGGAGGATGCAAAATCTGGTGCAGCTGTGCATGGCAACCAATCAGCATCTAAGTTCAGCTTGTTCAAATATGCTTTGCCGCATAAAAATGGAATTTGATTGGTTTCTATGCAGAGCTGCACCAGATTTTGCACTCTTCAGTTTTAGTATCTAAACCCAAAACATTTTTTTAAGCTAGGAGCATTTTCAGCAAGTACAGAAAATACCAGTTACTCTTGCCAGAAATGCAGTGTTGTGGTCACTTCCTGTGAGCTGAAAATAAAGCACAAAGAGCCTTCTCATTATTTCACCATGTAATGGAAATGAACAAGACATGTTTGAAAACTAGCCTGTGTGGCAACCATGACACCCTCCTTATATACAGTGGAGAAATAAGTGTAGACAGAAAGGGACAGGAAGTGTGTTATTCAACAGGTGAAAATAAAGGGGAGAAAGCCTAGAAGAGGAATACTGGAGAGCAGCTTTAAAAGGACAGCAGTTGGTGAACATGGTATATCCTGGGTATATTCAATCAAACACTGAATTGTCTTCTAAAAAAAATATATATATATATATATATATATATATATATATATATATAATAGGTTTCTTTTTTTCTCCAAAAAGTATATATAATAGGTTTCACGTTGATGTCCAAAGAAAAGAAAGAAACTATGCCACAAATTCAGAGTATTTGTATATATCTGTCAGAAGGATTAACAGTTTTAGTTTATAAGGTAAGAAAAACATCCAAAGAACTTGTTTGGCACTGGCTACTTTGTATCTCTTTCACTAACAAAGAGAATGGGTTTTCTACATGAACATTTTATATGTTGTAATCATTTTGTATTGATGTCTGTATAGAGATGTACACAATGGGGGGAGATTTACTAAAACTAGTGTACACAAAGGGGGTTATTTACGAAAGGCAAATCCATTTTGCACTGCAAGAGCACTTGGAAGTGCAGTCACTCTAAATCTAAGGGGTAGATCTGAAATGAGGGGAAGCTCTGCTGATTTTATCATCCAACCACGTGCAAGCTAAAATGCTGTTTTTTATTTTCCTTGCATGTCTCCCTCGGATTTACAGCGACTGCACTTCCAAGGGCACTTTCAGTGCAAAGTGGATTTGCCTTTCGTAAATAACCCCCAAAATCTGGTGCAGCTGGGCATAGGAAACAATCAGCTTCCAGCTTTTATTGTCAATGCTTAATTAAACAAGCTGAAGTTAGAAGCTGATTGGTTACTATGCACAGATTCTGTGTGTACCAGTTTTAGTAAATCTTACCCAATATAATTTTAGGATAATTATTCACAAAGTAGCATTTTTAGAAGCTGTTATTCTAGATATATGTTTTTGGTATACATAAAGTGCTCTGAATTAGTGGTATAATATTCTGGGTATATTATTATTATTGTCTACTAACTTCTTTAAGCTGTTTATTCCCTTTGCAATACAAACGGCCTATATATTAACCAATAGTTTGCAAAATGATACTAAGAATCTGCTTCTTTTTTTTTTGTTTTTATTAGTATTAAGTAGCATGCATGTAACAAGTGAAAGTGAATTATACAAAGCAATGGAATTATGTTGCATTTGTAAAATAATTATTCCAATAAACTGATAAAATGTCTGCAATTCAAATGCAAAATAATTTAGAAAAAAATGTGGTTAACCCAGGGAAGGTAATGATTCTTCAACGCAGGTCCAATGAAAAAACGTTTGTCATTGACAAGTAATAGGGATGTAATAGATGTAATAGTAATAGGGACATCTTTACCAATGCCTGAGAAAACCTCTCCACACATATTACAATCTGATTGTCCATTGTACTATTGTGTTTAGGTTTAATGCTACAAAAATTTAGGAGTCGTACTATTAACTGTGAATGCGGCAAAAAAAAATATTGTAATGGTGGCCAACTGTACAATCTGCTTATATCTAACTAAAAAAATGTTCAACTTATCCTATTAGTGGTTCATAAAATCTAAACCAATTTTTATAAATGTACTGAATCCTAGTATATAAGAACACATATTTATGTATTTGTTTTGTACAATTGGATTGAAATATGAGGTCAATATTAACCAGAATCTGTGATTAAGGTAAGGCATGGAACCCAAAGAGCAACTTTATCATTTGTATAGTGTCAGTAATAAAAAGATTAATTGGTAAAATTTTACACTGTGGATATTTAATATTTTTTTCAAAATACACCAATACAGACTTTTCAGTGATATCAATACTGTAAAATGTTTCTCAGTGAATGGCAAGAAGTCATCCTTATATACAATGTTTTCACACTGGAAGAGGTTTTCTCCTTTATACTCTTTCACAGGCCAACCAGATGCAGTCACTGTTCAGGTTTTTAGGGTGTTGCAACTGCCTGAATACAATAGACAGCAGAGTAGATTCCTCTGCACACAATGGGGGAGATTTACAAAAACTGCGCACACAGAAAATGGTACAGATTTGCATAGGAACCAAATGGTCCTTCTATACAATGTTCTCAATACATAAGAGTCAACGTCCAGTGGCCCCGTTTATACTATGTTATCATAGTAGAAGAGGCTCTGCCCTCCATATTTCTCTACAGCCAGCCCATGTGTGGCCATAATTGTCCTCACAGTGGAATAGGCTTTGTCCTTTATAACCCTCCAAAGCCAGCCCTTGTATGACCAGAAATAGTCCTGTACAAAGCATTCCCACCAGATTATGCATACGCCTTGTATAATAAGAAATGGTCTTTTAGTACAATGTTCTCTATCAGGCCATGGATGCTCCTCCATGTGTGACCAAAAATGGTCCTTCTGCAGGATGTTCTGCCACCAGACAATGCATGCCCCTTGTGTTACCAGAACCAGTCCTGTGCAATGTTCTCCCACCAGACTATCCATGCTCCTTGTGCGACAAGAATCGAGCCTTCTGTTCAATGTTCTACTACCAGAACTTGCCCTTGTGTGGCCATAAATTGTCCTTGATGTTCTACCACCAGACCATGCATGCCCCTTGTGTGACCAAAAATGGTGGTTCTGTGCAATGTTCTCCCACCAGACCTTGCATGTCCCTTGTGTGACCAGAATTGATCCTTCTGTACAATGTTCTCCTACCGGAACAGCCCTTACATGGCTATATATGATCCTTTTATATGATGTTCTCCGATCAGACCTTGCATCTCCAGAAATAGTCCTTCTGTACAAAGTTCTCCCACCAGGACCTGTTCCCTGTGTGACCAGCAATGGTCCTTCTGTACAATGTTCTCCTACCGGAACAGCCCTTACATGGCCATATATGATCCTTTTATATGATGTTCTCTTATCAGACCTTGCATCTCCAGAAATGGTCCTTCTAAACAAAGTTCTCCCTGTGTGACCAGCAATTGTCCTTCTGTACAAAGTTCTCCTACCAAGACCCGTTACCTGCGTGACTAGCAATGGTCCTTCTGTACAAAAGTTCTCCCACCTGGACCTGTTCCTTGTGTGACCAGCATTGGTCCTTCTTTACAAAGTTTTACCACCAGGACCTGTTCCTTGTGTGACCAGCAATGGTGCTTCTTTACAAAGTTCTCCCACCAGGACCTGTTCCTTGAGTGACCAGCAATGGTCCTTCTTTACAAAGTTCTCCCACCAGGACCTATTTCTTGAGTGACCAGCAATGGTCCTTCTGTACAAAGTTCTCCCACCAGGACCCGTCCCTTGTGTGACCAGCAATGGTCCTTCTTTACAAAGTTCTCCCACCAGGACCTGTCCCTTGTGTGAGCAGGAATGGTCCTTTTGTATAAAGTTGTCTCAGCAGGGTGGGGGCTTGGTCCTCTATACTCCCCCCTTGTTGGGGCAGCCCATCTCACCATAGCTCAGCAGTGCCCGGGCCCCCTTCAGTCTCAGTTTGTGGGGCAGGCTGGACATTGTAGGGTTAGCCGTGCAAGCAGTGTGTTGGCTGCTGGGCACCGGGGCACTGGTACCAGGCGCAGTATGTGGAGACACCATGAGCCCTGGCACAGGCACCGGGGAGGAAGGCGGCAGAAAGTGGCAGTTGAGAGTTGTCATGTCTGGAGGAGGAGGAGTTGGGAACACGGGTGGCAGGCTCCAGGCTCTGTATGGAAGGCGGCTGTCCCCAGGCTGGACCGAACACGTGGAAGTTGTAAGCGGCCATTCAGAAGTTGGTGGTCCGGGGTAGAGGGCGCACAGGGCAGCTCGTAGTCTCTGGTTCTCTCGCAGAAGCTCCATAGCGTGCAACTCAAGTAATATCTCCTCCATCCTCCTCCGCTCTCTGCACCGCCGGGCCGCCTCGTTATTGCGCCTCCTGCGCAGCCAGTAAGCGGAGCTGTCATCGGGGCGCAGAGGGGGGAGGGGCGCCTGTGTCTGCTGCCGACCAGTCCTGTCTGCGTCTGAGAGTGCTGCTTCCATGTGTCCGGGGAGGCAGGCAGAGATCAAAGGGGTGCACCTTTATCACAGAGCCCTCTGTACAGGGTCACATCAGTCATAGGACAATGACAGCAGCCAGGCCATTATATACTCTGCTCACTCTATGACCCCTCCCCTGTCATTAACATCATGCACCTCTAAATGGGTGTCACACTCATTCCAGCAGCAATCCCACTCTCTGAGCAGCCCAACTTCTCTATTTAGAAAGGACTGCTTCAGTCATAAACAACATTTCATTTCTAGCTGGGCTGAGCCCATGTCTGGTCTGTAGGCTGGGCTCCAGAGGTCAGCTCTCCTTGCTGGACCTGTTGGATCTCCCCCTACTTCCACTAGACTTTGAGTTCTGAATGGGGATTAGTCATTATTATTATACAAGATTTATATAGCGCCAACATTTTGGGCAGCGCTTTATAATGTTAGGGCAGACAGTACAGTTACAATACAATTAAATACAGGAGGAATCATAGGGCCCTGCTCCTTAGAGCTTACAATCTAAGTGGGAGGGTCAAGTGATACAAAGGTAATAGCTGTGGGGGGTGAGCTGATGGAAAAATTAGGAGTACAGTTAGGTGGGGGCAGGATAGGCTTCTTTAAAGAGAAAAGTTTTCAAGGATCGCCTAAAGTTGATAGAGTTGGAGATAGTCAGAAAATCCCAAAGTACAATCCCAGGACTCCCTTGCAGATAGGCTCTCATGGAGATGCCTGGGATAACTGATGGACACTAGAGACTCCTGCATAACCGGTCAGGTGAGCAGATCATTGGTCCATTGACTGTCTAAATCACTAATCCTGCCCTGATTGGTAGATAACTTCGACCCACTGCTCTATTTCTAAACCTCTCATTGGGATATCTCTACCAATATGGCTTGGCTTGAAGCTGAAGATAAATACTACTGAATGGTAGTGGCTACATGCTGTCCTCTTCAGTGCACCTGTCTACTGGACAATAGTCAAATCTAGCCAATCTTAGTGGTAGTGGCTGCATAGGGGCAACTACCCAGTGTGTGGGACCTGCCATATTTACACCCCCCAAATCCCCCAGCTGGGGCCCCGATGGTCATCAGGGGCGATATATGCACGTTTTCTTAAGGTGCTTGTCACCGATATCTATGTGCTTACAATTATACATGTCCCCTGGAGCAGGACCCAGGTCCCCAAATACTTTTTATGACAATAACTTGCATATAAGCCTTTAAAATTAGCACTTTTGATTATTCATGTTCGTGTCCCATAGACTTCAATGGTGTTCGCGTGTTCAAACTCATTTTTTGCATGTTCTGCTGCCAACAGAACCGGGGGGTGTTCGGCGCATCCCTAATCAAAAGCAACTGCGTCAAATCATGCATCAAGCACACACCCTATACTCCCAAATAGGTATTAATATTTGGTACAAAAGGTACACACTGTGTAGTTACCCCTATGCAGCCACTACCACTAAGTTTGGCTAGATTTGACTATTGTCCAGCAGACAGGTGCACTGGAGAGGACAGCATGTAGCCACTACTATTCAGTAGTATTTATCTTCAGCTTCAAGCCAAGTCATATTGGTAGAGATAGCTCAATGAGAGGTTTAGAAATAGAGCAGTGGGTTGAGGTTATCTACCAGTCAGGGCAGGAGTAGTTATACAGTGATTTTTAACAGGGATGAGGGAGGAAAACCATATGACAGACTTATAGAAGCTCATATACCGCAGTTCTTGAAATAATTAGAAGCTTTCGGGTTGTTTAACCATTCTTGCCATTTTTTTTAAATGTATTAATTGAAGAGTTTTTATATGCTAATAATAGTTCATTCTGAGATTGTTTGTTCAGTCTAGTAATAACATTCGACAGCTTGGGAGATTCGGTAGATTTCCAGAAGGGGCGTATTTTGGAGATGTTGCGGAGGTTGAGGCAGCAAACTTTGGGCAGTGATTGGATGTGGGGCCGAAAGGAGAGTTCAGGATTATACCTAGCACCCTGGCATGTGGGGATGGGTTGATGGTTGTGCCATTAATATTGACAGAGAAGTCGGGGGAAGGGGCATGCAGGGGAGGAAATATTGTGAGCTTGGTTTTGGACAGGTTGAGTTTGAGGAAGTGGTGTGACATCCAGACTGATATGTCTGTCAGTAAATTAGTGATGCGTAAGGAGACTGTAGTTGTGAGCTGAGGGGAAGAAAGATAAATGTTGGTGTCATTGGCGTTGAAAGCTATGGAAGTTATCAGCTGACCCAGGGAGGAGGTGTCGATTGAGAATAGGAGAGGTCCAAGAACAGAACCTTGGGGGACCCCGACAGAGAAAGGAAGAGGAAAGGAGGAAGTAGAATTGTAAGTGACACTGAAGGTGCAGTGAGATAGGTAGGATGAGAGCCAACAAAGAGTACAGTCATGGGAACCAAAAAAGTAAAGTTTTTTGAGGGTGGTCCATGACTGTGATACAAAGGCAGCCAAAAGGTCCAAAAGTAGGAGTACAGAATATTGTCTGTTAGTAAATCGTTTGTGAGTTATAGGAGAGCAGTTTCTGTGTAATGTTGAGTGCGAAATCCAGACTGAAGGAGATCAAGAAGGTGATTCTTAATGAGGTGGTCACTCAGTTGGTTGTAGACCAGGCGTTCGAGGTGATGAGCTGAACATACCTGGCTTCAGTACGGGGCAGGTTCAGGGAACATTACTAAAGTTTGGGTACTGAATCTGAACCCCATTCAAGTCACTGAAAAAAATTGAAAAATATAGTAATTTTCTAGAACAGTGGTTTCCAAACTGCAGCCCTGGGGCCTGATACGACCCTTTGCTTGCCTTTATCTGAACTTATTCTGTATTATTATTCCCATTGACACCAACAATGGGGCACTATTCCTTCCACTGACACCAACTATTTCTCCCCCCCAACACCAAAGATCGGGCATTGTTTTATCCTACTGGACACAGTCCGGCCCCCGTAAAGCCTGAAGAAGACCCCTGTGCTAGAAACAGAGGTAAGGGCAACAAATGGCATGGCAATGAGCAGCTATTTTTATAATGCATAAAGGGTAACATTAAAATTGCAAAGTTAAATAACTTTTAACTTGTCTATGAAGTGGAGCATCTGTATGATGTAACCAATCTGGTACAACAACACCGACGTTTACAAAGAAAAAAGTGCAGTTTAAATTACAGGTAAATGACAATTATGAGCCAATTTAATTCTATTTGTAAACAAATCAGCAGAAGATTCCCTCTATCTATATCAGACTCTTATCCTAGAGCAGCCTTTCTCAACCTTTTTAACACAGAGAAACCCTGAAATAACTTTCCAGTCTTGGGGAACCCCTGCTAAAATATATATTATAGATAATTAAAAAGATCATTGATGTTAGTAGGAACTTATCTGAGAGGCAGAAATTGCTCATTGCTCAAGGATCCCCTAGCAACCTCTGGAGGAACACTAGTTGAGAAACCTTCTCCTGGATGATAGTCTGGTATAGATGATAATAGGAGCCCAACACAGGAACAAAAAATGGGCAAGAATTTGAGCAATAGGTGGTCCTGTCAGCAGTTCCTAGCCTGAGAAAAGTCGATTTGATAATTGATTGAGCCAGGTAGAAAATTATTGGCCAAACAGTGACTGCATTCAGATGCAGCCACTGTTTACATATTTTGGCAATGGCAGGTGCTGCAGCTGCCGGAATACAATAGCTGGCATTTGAGATTCCCCCTTTCCACAATGTTTAGCATAGATGGGGGAATTGATTGAAATTTTTCATTCAGCCCTGGGTTAAACGAGTGAACATCTGTACGTGTATGACTAGCTTTAGCTTCATCCCAATTGCCTTTGTCCAATTCTTTACCTTGAGCTAGAGGGTGAAAGCTCTGATGCCGTCTGGCATTTGCTGCCTAAACTGCCTTACTTCAATAATGGCCTCCCAGTTACTGAGTGTGCAGTGCTTTTGTTCAGGGAAGTGAAAGCACAAGAAATGCCAGGCTTCAGGTAACTTTTCATCCCTAGATTCAATCTGAAAAATCTGACACAAAATCTGACGGATCAATAGCAACCGGACAAATTTTGATCTGTCTATGGGCATGCTGGATGTACTGAAGTCAATCCATTGATTGACTTCAGTACAACCAGCTTGTCAGGGTTTGTTTCATGCAGCTATAGCTGATACATTAAAGTGGTGTTTCCACCAAAAAAAAAAATATCTTAAAATTCCTAAAAAAAAAAAAAAAAATAATTGGAAAAAAAAAAATGTTTTACTCACCTCTAAATGCCTGTTGCTAGGGGGTGCCTCGTAGTCTGCCTCCTTCAGTGCCCAGGCTGGTGACATCACTTCCCCTTGGCGCAGTCAGTCATCTGGGACACGTGACAGGTCCCAGATGACTGCGCGACGTATCATGCGCAGTGGGTGCCCGGCTGTGGCTTCACAAGAATAAGAATGCCGGCGCCGCCGAGCGGAGCGGAGAACGAGCGGGGCTTCGATCCCCCGCATCGCTGGACCCTGGGACAGGTAAGTGTCCGATTATTAAAAATCAGCAGCTGCAGTATTTGTAGCTGCTGACTTTTACATTTTTTTTTTTAAGGGGAACCCCACTTTAAGAAGAGGAGGAGCCAAGAGCACCAGCAGGGTACACCAGAAGAGAAGGATTGGGGTTGTTCTGTGAATTATCATTACACAGAGCAGGTATGTATAAAATGTTTGTTATTTTAATAAAAGAAAATATCCTATACAACCGCTTTAACTTTAAATGTCACACACTGTTCGACATATCGATCACATGGGTTGTCCGCTATAGATCGGTTATTCCAATCCGAAGAGATCAATCATATGAGATCATTTATTAAAGCTTGCATGGCCACTATAAGCTTGTAACCTTATAATATCTTCGCAATGAATATTCCGATTTTTAAACAAGCCTAATTATTACTGGTTACTGGTAAAACTGGACTTTTAGTGTGGTTACACATATTTTTGTAATCCCCCAGCCCTACTTCCCAGTCTTCAACTTAACTGCCTCGGATCAGTCTCCTTGCTGCTAGTAACCCTCAAGTCAGAGCTGCGGGGGATGTTTCAGGTTGGAGAGTGGGGGATATGTCATTTACCAGCGCCTTCCTTTTCTAAATGAACACAGTGAAGACACCCACTATGTGTTTATTCATAACTGAAGCATAATAAAGTGTTTACTATAATTCAGTTTGTGAATGAACAGGAATCTGCTCAGCAAAGAGCACTGCCCATTCATTTACTGCCCCGTGTAGCTGAGGCTGCAGAGAAAGGCATGTGTGTTTGAGCTTTGGGGTGCACACCTTAATGCAATAGGCTGTGCCACACTGTCTATTACAACAGAGGTTTATTTTGGTGTCATTGTTCTCTAAGGGCCAGTCCACCCCAGGAATCGCATAGGAAAGCACTGTGCGTTCCTGTGCGATTCACATGCAGTTCTGTGTTGTGCAATTTCAGCCCAATCATTTTGAATGGGCTGAAATCACACCAAACTGCGCTCGAAGTAGTGCATGCGCTACTTTTGTAAACTCACGGAAGCCACATTGCATGATACATCTGTACCATGTGTTCCAGTGTGGGCAAATGCACCTGCGTTTGGAGTGTAATTGACTTAATATTGACACCTGCTGCAGATTCCAACTACAGTGCAAGAGCGCGCATGGAATGCAGGTTTCCGGCACTGCGGTCTGGTGGTGAACCGGCCCTAAGAGTGAATTAATTTTCTACGCTATTTATTTTAAAGGCAAAAAGAACAAAGGAAGAGAAAACATGTTATTTTCCTCTATTTGACCAGTTTTGAAACAACTTAGTGGCACTGTAGCTATCGGAATAGCAGCTGTGCGAATGACAGCGGCACAAATCTGCTGATTTCTGCAGATGTTTCAGCCACCCATCTCTGCTCAGCCAGTGATTATGTGTGGTGTTAATTGGCTGGGCGGACAACCACGGATAGCTACAGCCGCTGCTAGGGCAGTTGCAGCTTACCGTTCATAGGTGACTGAAACTGCTGCAGTTATCACTAGATTCATGCCGCTGTCTGTCTTTTTTTTTTTTTTTTTTTTACATACTTTTTTTAAAAGAATAAAAAAAAATTAAGAAAAATACTTCTGAGAGAAATAAAAGGAGGTAGTTAATTGAGGTTTTAAAAAGTGGACTTTCAAGTTATGCATCTAAATACAATGTAAAATAAGCTTCATCGGTCAGCTGCAGCTGGCTACAATGTAACAAAGTTTGTAAATCTTAGTAGGACCTGATTATTGTACCACACTGTACAGGCTTGAACCTTGGCTGTAAACCTGACAGCAGTTCCCAGTGTCTACACTCACAAATATGCACCCAGCAAGGACAGGAAACATTATAGGCCAGGTAATGTATGTTCTGCTGGTGTATCTAGCATACTTGAGATCTTCAAGTGTTTAATTTATGATGAAAATAGTGGGTCCTGTATTTACAGTGCCTTGCGAAAGTATTCGGCCCCCTTGAACTTTTCAACCTTTTGCCACATTTCAGGCTTCAAACATAAAGATATAAAATTTAAATTTTTTGTGAAGAATCACCAACAAGTGGGACACAATTGTGAAGTGGAACGAAATCCATTGGATATCTTAAACTTTTTTAGCAAATAAAAAACTGAAAAGTGGTGCGTGCAAAATTATTCGGCCCCTTTACTTTCAGTGCAGCAAACTCACTCCAGAAGTTCAGCGAGGATCTCTGAATGATCCAATGTTGTCCTAAATGACTGATGGTGATAAATAGAATCCACCTGTGTGTAATCAAGTCTCTGTATAAATGCACCTGCTCTGTGATAGTCTCAGGGTTCTGTTGAAAGCGCAGAGAGCATCATGAAGACCAAGGAACACACCAGGCAGGTCCGTAATACTGTTGTGGAGAAGTTTAAAGCCGGATTTGGATACAAAAAGATTTCCCAAGCTTTAAACATCCCAAGGAGCACTGTGCAAGCGATCATTTTGAAATGGAAGGAGTATCAGACCACTGCAAATCTACCAAGACCTGGCTGTCCCTCTAAACTTTCAGCTCAGACAAGGAGAAGACTGATCAGAGATGCAGCCAAGAGGCCCATGATCACTCTGGATGAACTGCAGAGAACTACAGCTGAGGTGGGAGAGTCTGTCCATAGGACAACAATCAGTCGTACACTGCACAAATCTGGCCTTTATGGAAGAGTGGCAAGAAGAAAGCCATTTCTCAAAGATATCCATAAAAAGTCTCGTCTAAAGTTTGCCACAAGCCACCTGGGAGACACACCAAACATGTGGAAGAAGGTGCTCTGGTCCGATGAAACCAAAATCAAACTTTTTGGCCACAATGCAAAACGATATGTTTGGCGTAAAAGCAACACAGCTCATCACCCTCAACACACCATCCCCACTGTCAAACATGGTGGTGGCAGCATCATGGTTTGGGCCTGCTTTTCTTCAGCAGGGACAGGGGAGATGGTTAAAATTGAGGGGAAGATGGATGCAGCCAAATACAGGACCATTCTGGATGAAAACCTGTTGGAGTCTGCAAAAGACCTGAGACTGGGACGGAGATTTATCTTCCAACAAGACAATGATCCCAAACATACAGCAAAATCTACAAAGGAATGGTTCACAAATAAACATATCCAGGTGTTAGAATGGCCAAGTCAAAGTCCAGACCTGAATCCAAACGAGAATCTGTGGAAAGAGCTGAAAACTGCTGTTCACAAACGCTCTCCATCCAACCTCACTGAGCTCGAGCTGTTTTGCAAGGAAGAATGGGCAAGAATTTCAGTCTCTCGATGTGCAAAACTGATAGAGACATACCCCAAGCGACTTGCAGCTGTAATCGCCGCAAAAGGTGGCTCTACAAAGTATTAACGCAAGGGGACCGAATAATTTTGCACGCCCCACTTTTCATTTTTTTATTAATTAAAAAAGTTTCAAAAATCCAATAGATTTCGTTCCACTTCACAATTGTGTCCCACTTGTTGGTGATTCTTCACAAAAAATTAAAATTTTATATCTTTATGTTTGAAGCCTGAAATGTGGCAAAAGGTTGAAAAGTTCAAGGGAGCTGAATACTTTCGCAAAGGCACTGTACATGTGGTTATGCTTTGTATCCTTTCAAATCTTTAATAAAAACCATTGAAAGAGAAAATAGTGGATCTTCATACAGTACATGGTCCAATAGTTAGAAAATTAGGGTTGTTGGTTTGTGTAGGTAATGCTGGGTGTCCACAGTGACTTGAAAAAGTATTCATACCCCTTGAAATTTTCCACCTTTTGTCATGTTACAACCAAAAACATACATTTATTTTATTGGGATTTTATGTGACAGACCAATACAAAGTGGCACATAATTGTGAAGTGGAAGGAAAATGATACATGCTTTTACAATTTTTTTTTACAAATAAATATGTGAAAAGTGTGGCGTGCATTTGTATTCAGCCCCCCTGAGTCAATACTTTATAGAACCACCTTTCACTGCAATTACAACTGCAAGTCTTTTTGGGGATGTCTCTAGCAAAATAGCTCAAGCTCTGTCAGATTGGATGGAGAACGTCTGTGAACAGCAATTTTCAAGTCTTGCCACCGATTCTCAATTGGATATATGTCTGGACTTTGACTGGGCCATTCTAACACATGAATATGCTTTAATCTAAACCAGGAGTCTCAAACTGGCGGCCCTCCAGCTGTTGCAAAACTACAAGTCCCATGAGGCATTGCAAGGCTGACATTTACAAGCATGACTCTTACAGGCAGAGGCATGATGGGACTTGTAGTTTCGCAAAACAGCTGCAGGGCCACCAGTTTGAGACACCTGATCTAAACCATTCCATTGTAGCTCTGGCTGCATGTTTAGGGTCATTGTCCTGCAGAAAGGTGAACCTCTGCCCCAGTCTCAAGTCTTTGGAGACTCTAACATGTTTTCTTCTAAGATTGCCCTGTTTTTGTCTCCATCCACCTGTCCATCAACTCTGACCAGCTTCCTTGGCCTTCCCGGTGCTGTTTGTTCACTAAGGTTCTCTAACAAACCTATGAGGGCTTCACAGAACAGCTGTATTATACTAAGATTAAATTACACACAGGTTTACTAATTAGGTGACTTCTGAAGACAATTGGTTTCACTAGATTTTAGTTAGGGGTATCAGAGTAAAGGAGGCTGAATACAAATGCACACCACACTTTTCAGATATTTATTTGTAAAAAAAAATTCAAAACCATTTATCATTTTCCTTCCACTTCACAATTATGTGCCTCTGTGTATTGATCACATAAAATCCCAATAAAATACATTTACGTTTTTGTTTATAACATGACATAATGTGGAAAATTTCAAGCGGTATGAATACTTTTTCAAGGCACTGTATCCATTGGGTCTGTAGTCTCTGAATAGAAGTACACTCCAACCTACAAAAAGTGGACACCTTTTGTGGCTGATGTATCAGGTCCAAACCTCCTTGCATCTCCCTGTTGTCCTATGAATTATAGAAGGGGAGATACAGGATTAACAACTAAGTAAGCAGGCTTGTGTTTACAGTGCCACACTACTTTGGGATCCTGCACTACCAACACTGCTGTCTATGTATAAAAAAATTTGAATGCGTATGGTGCAGATGTCTATAGCATTCATTCAGGCACAACCATAGGTGTGCACAGCCTAATGCATTAGGGTGTGCACCCTTAAGCTAAAACACACATGTATGTGTATGTATCTACATATATATGACCCCGGCACATTGATCTCCCTGCTGGCACAGTGAAAGAGAAAAGGATAAACACTTCTCTTATGGCAGAGCCGGTAAGAGGGAGATCTTTCCCATGTTCCTGTTGCTACACAGAATGATAACACTAATGCGCATGGGGGGATTAGGGTGTGCCTGGGCACATCCAGCACACTCTGTGCGTACGCCTATGGGCACAACAAATTCTCACCGAATTGCTTGGATTAATACTATCTCCTATGATCATCAGCTCCATGTAGTGGTCACGATGCTGTATTGTTTTCTTTTTTATTGTGATAATTTAAAAAAATACCACATTATGGTCACTAGATGGAGTAAAAACAAACAATATGGTGATAATTTGATGTGCCTACCGTATGTGAATGCATTTTTTTTTATGTACGTAAAACTTCTAGTGTGCAGGCACGCAGTTTTTTTTTTTTTTTTTTTTTGCTTTTTGCCCTTAGGCTTGCTTTGAAGTAGATTAGTTAAAACAGGTGGGTAAGCATTTTCTATTCTCATTTCCTTTGATTGTACAACCCATAGATGTAAATTGTCTGCACACGTGAACTGACAGTGTTTTCACTGACTCTGCATTTGTCAATGAGCAAATGTTATTTACTTTATATAAGACCTGTTTGTGTGCTGAAATCAAGACACATCAAGAGGATCCAGTGACTAGACATTCCAGTTCAAATCTCAAGACTGTCGAGAACAGTTAGACCATCAGGTGCATTGTATTTCAGATAAAGCAAAGTTCCGCTTTCAGTGGGGTGGAAATGGGAAGTAACTATGTCAAACCACCCATTTCCTTTTAATAGTGCAGTAATTAAACACAGACTGTCCATGAGATTTACAGCCGAACTTACTTCCTTACACATCTGCACATTTATCCTTTCCTTTTAAAGTGGGGGATCTGAAGGCATGCAAAAAAAAAAACTTTAACCCATTATGCATATCATGCATCTTCTAGTCATCAGAGGCCATTTCTGGTGTAAAAACGCTGTGCTTAGCTTTGATGATCATTGAAGGTGAGCTGCAGGGCAGGCCTATATTTGCCATGCTGTACACAAGTAGATCAACTTGCTATATTATACATTCAATCACCATCATGCCCAGGAGGATGAAAATAACTATATATATATATATATATATATATATATATATATATATATATATAAATAAATACATTGCACACTACTGTGAAAAATATAATCAATTTATGTATAATAAAGCAGCCTTTTTTGGGGGTGGGGGGGGGACCTAAAAAATCTGTTCATGCAGCCACCTTGTTGTAAATAGATATATTCAAAGATAATCCACAATTGTCCCCAGATTCCAGGAGGTGCCAAGCAGTTTCTCTATATGTGCAAACTCACAATCATCTGATCATTGAGTTCATAAAAGTCCCAAATAAGTCCACCACAACACTATCTGTGGCCACAGATAGTGTGGTGAACTTATTTTGGATTTTAATGATTGCGAGTTAACACATATAGAGAAACTGCTTGGTGCCTCTTGGAAGCCTGGAGATGATTGGGAAACGTGCTATGTTGCCTACTTATCGTTCGGACAAAAAATATTTGATAAATGTGTGCTTGTGTTTGAGGCATACCGTGTCTATATATTATACTGACCCTGTCATATCTCCGTTTATTGTCAGGCCCTTTGAATTTCAGTCCAAAATGATTCTATGAAATGATTAGGGGAACAGAGCTTTATTTGAAACCTTACAGTCATGTTTCAGATTATTGCATCATTGTGATAATGTCATAATTATACAATAATCTGAAACATGAGGACAGAAATAAGAAGTACCCCAAAAATAGCAATATTGGCAATAATTCCAGATGGAGGCTTACCCGTAGAGACGTATATAATGTGGACTAGATCCCTCTATCTTGCCCGTAAGCTCATCTTACAAAAGTGGATAGCAACAACTCCACCAACTCATAAACAATGGTGTAATAAAATAAATTATATATTAAAAAGAGAACGACTAGCATATAAACATAGACGAGTTCCCCAAAAATTCAATAAAATATGGTCCTATTGGCTTGACTCTAGTAATTTGTTTTATGGTGGCCTATGTGGGGAGGTTGGGGAGGAGGAGGGGGGGGGGCAGGTAGGGGAGAGGAGATTGATTTATAATAAGTTAAAAAGCAGAGACTAGTATAATATAAATGGAAATGGAATCCTATATAGGGGGTCCCCGACTTACGAACGACCAACTTACGGATCACTCCTACTTACGAACAGGGCGCTGCGGGGACCCTCTGCCGTTCTGCATGGTCCATCTGCCGCTCTGCGCATGCGCAGGCAGACGGAGCCTCAGAAAATTTCGGAAATGTCCGTAATTTGCTGCGCATGCGCAGGACGTCATTCAACGGAACATCGGAAATGTCCGTAACTGTCGTTCTGCGCATGCGCGGCCGACTTACGAACATTTTCGAATTACAAACAGGAGGAAAGTCCCTAACGAGTTCATAACCCGGGGTCCCCCTGTATAGTGGTGTTTGTCTGTTGTTGTTTTGTCTTGTTAGATGTTCTTTGTAAAATAGATATCTATTATAGTGCTTGATTGATCTAATGTTTTTTTTTATGTATACCTAGAAACTAAATGAAATTCTTATAATGTTTATGTTTACCACTAATGCTTTTCAAATTTTTGTATGGAATAAGCAATAACATAAAAAAAAATAAAAAAAACTATTTGAAATAAAAAATAATTGTGATAATGTTATAGTGGATTGCCATCTTTTGCACACAAAAAAGCATAATAAAGTCATATCAGCATAATAAATGTAGATATATGAATAAATGAAAGATTGAGAAGAGAGTGAGATATGGCTGAGAGCAGTAGTGTAAATATCTTTACATTTACAATATATTACTTATGATGGGCACTTTAAGCAGCAATAGGATTTAGCATCTGAAATGGTCTGGCTACTGTAAGAACACTTTAGGGGTCTAATTATAAAACATTAGTTGGAAGAATGTCACAAGCATTCATCAAGGCTGCATTATTTTCCCTGTATTTTCTCTAATACAATGACTTTATATGACTGTCAGCACCATCTAGTGGCCAAAATGCAGTATATTTCCTAATTGAGGTATTTCAGTGGTCACATTATAGCCACTAGATGGAGTGGTCCATATATTATGTAGCACTATGGCTTTATTAGTGTTAATTTGATATCAAATTTCGATTTTAGTTTTAGTCATAGTCTTGACTAAAATGGCATTGTAGTTTTAGGGCTGGTTCACACCACAAATGTACTCCAGATCTGTTCCAGATGCGTTTCTGAATGTGCATTTTTAACGCGTTTGTCGTATTCCGGTACGTCTATGATGGGTTTCTGCATGCATTCCAGATGCTTTTTTTTTCTGTGCGTTTTTTGATGCATTTCAGTGCATTCTGGTATGTTTTTGATGTGTTTTACCGCGTTCCAGTACAGCCCAGTGCAGAAAAAATGCAGCATGTTCTACTTTTTTAATGCAACTGGAAAGCCCTGGAACTGACCACACTGGTGTGAACTATGCAATTGGAAACCATATGACTTCATTTCTATGCGTTTTTGATGCAAAAAAAACGCACTGGACTGCATCTGGTGTGAACTGGCCCCAAGTTGTATTTTAGTCATCTGAATTGTTTGAATTGTCAACTAAAATCTCCAGTACTTATTTTTTTTTTACTAAAATCTAATGGGTTTAGTTACATTGTAATTCGTTTTTTTAGGCATTTCTCTAGAATGGCCAAACTCATTATATACTACTGGAGTAAACATCTAATAACATGCTCACAGATTTAGCCCTTGCGAAATATAACGTCTTTATAAACAAAACCAAGTTTCATAAACAAACAAAAATATTGCTTTTTGACAAGCAGAAGTGCAACTTTAAGATATAAAAAAACAAAAAACGGTAAACTCTATTGGCTGTAATGCCATTGCACATATTACCTAAATATATTACCAACATTAGCCTCTTGCTGCCCGCGCTGTAGCCTAAAGATGGCTACAGTGCAGGCCTAAATTGCCGGACCATGAACGTACTCCCCAGCATGTGATGCCCGCTCGCGGCTCGCTCTGTGATCAGCGAGCCCATGAGATGCTGGCCCCTTATCACGTGATCAGCTGTCAGCCAATGCCAGCTGAACACGTGATGTAAACGGAGCCAGTAATCTGCTTTTTTTTCCTCATGCTAAGACCCCTTTTACACTGGGGCCACCCGTGCATTAGCAGTAAAGCACCCCCCTAAAACGAGCAGCGCCATACGGCCGCTAGTGGGGTGCTTTTAACCCCTGCTATCGGCCGAATGTTGCGGCGCTTCGGAATCGCTTCCCATTCATTGCAATGGGCAGGGGTGTTTTGGGAGCGGTGTATACAGCTCTCCCAAACCACCCCAAAGATGCTGCTTGCAGGACTTTTTCTAACGTCCCGCAAACGCACCACCCCAATGTGAAAGCACTCGGCTTTCATATTTGGGCAGCATGGGAGGCAGTTTTCAGGCGCTTTACATGCGCTATTTGTAGCACTAGAATGAAGCAGTGTGAAAGGGGTCTTACAGTGCGAGGAGAAAAAAAAAGAGTTAACGTGACATCGGTCCTGCCCACCAGTGCCACCTACCAGTGCATATCAGCACTGCTAAGCAATGCCCACCAGTGCCATCTACCAATGCCTACCAGTGCCACCTATCAATGCCTATCAGTGCCCATCAGTGCCACCTATCAGTGCCCTTCAGTTCTGCTTATCAGTGCCACCTATCAGTGCAGCCTCATCAATGCCCATTAGTGCCACCTTATCAGTGCCCATCAATGAAGGAGAAAAATTACCTGTTTGCAAAAATGTATAACAAACTATGAAAACAGTTCCCCCCCCCCCCCCCATATTTTCAGGATTTTTTTGTTTGTTTAGCAAAAACTAAAAATCCCAGCTCTATTTGTGTGAAAAAAATGATAAAAATGTTATATGGGTAGTGTTGTATGACCGCACAATTGTTATTCAAAGAGTGACAGGGCTAAAAGAAAAAGAAAGAAAAAAAAAAATAAGTGCCTTTTTCTTTCAGCAGCTTAGTAGGTGCCCCCTACTTATTCTTATTGTGGTAGTGCAGTGTTAATTTTGATGTCAAATTTCGATTTAGTTTTAGTCATAGTCTTTTGACTAAAATGCCATTTTAATTTTACTCATATTTTAGTCTTTTGCTAAAATGCCATTTTAGTTTTAGTTGTATTTTAGTCATCTGAATGTTTGTTTTAGATTTAACCTCCCTGGCGGTATGATTATGTCTGGAATTTTGTGCTGAAAGCGGTACAATTATTTTGCATGGAAATTTGGCGTTTTTATATTGTAGGCATGCAATTCTTATGAATAACTCACTTAAATCTGTCCGAACCAGAGTCTAGTAGACATCCCGGGTATGATAAAGTTTGAAACACAAAATCATAAATTATAATAAAACAAAAATATATATAAAAAATATTCAATAATGTAATGTAATCAAAAACACTGAAATTTGCTCAGTTGCAGAATAGCCACGGTCATTAAATTTAGTGTTTGATGATGAATTGTGATTCCAATTATAACATCGCTGTTTTCTAGCTGGTCTACCGCTATTGGTACAGAAATCTCAACCCGAGCCAGACTCGGGAATACCGCCAGTTTGACTAAAATAGTGTTAATTTAGTCAGCGAAAATGTTTTAGTTGACAAAATGAACGTTGGGCTTTACAAAGGCCTTTTGTTAAAGAGCAATGAGCATTTATAAATCACAGTGCTGTGCTACAACTACAAAGCAAGCACAGCCCACTATAAATGAAGGAAACTAGAAAAATTAGCTGGGAGTAGAGCTTGGTCATGTGACCACTCAGTCATGTGACTAGCCTCTCCTTCAATCAAAGTGCTCTCTCTGCTCTGTTAAGGTACCATTACCACTGGCTCTATACTGTGGCTTGCATTTTAAAGTGGAGTTAAAAATTAAAAGTCAGCAGCTACACATACTGTAGCTGCTGACTTTTAACATTAGGACACTTACCTGTCCTGGAGTCCAGCAATGTCGGCACCGCAGCCAATGTTTATTTACATCAGCTGGTCGGGTGCTGCAGCCGCCATTGCGGGTAAGGGAACCCAGCAGTGTAGCCTTTCAGCTTCACTGGCGGGTCCCTACTGTGCATGTGTGAAGCGTGCTGCGCTCTCTCCCTGGCCTGGCAGAAGGGGAGGGAGGAGAGAGGAGGATCGTAAAATAAAAGTGTAATATCCCCGCGCTGGTATGGAAAAATGAAATGGGAGATATGTGTGGTGCAGCGAACACCGAGAGGGTCAAACGGTACCCACAAAGAGAAATGGAAAAAATCAAAGGGTGGTGTCGCGCTCCTAAACTGATGTCCGTATCCGTGTCCGTATCCATACGGACCCCGGAAGTGACGCACTGGCCGCTCGTTTTGTATACACACAGTATCTGTTGTTGCTATGTGAGTACCTATTTTTTATTAATAAAGCAAGCTATATTTCCAAAAATACTACACCATATGGGTCCCTTGTCGCTCTCTCCCCTTTCCATACTAAAGCCCCATACACACGGTCGGAAAATCCGACCACCAAATCCATTGGATTTGGTCCGACGGATTTTGTCCGACACTGGTGTTGCATACACACGGTCGGACAAAGTTGTCGGAAAATCCGATCATTCTGAACGTGGTGACGTTTGTTGCCTACGACGGGACTACGTAGAGGCTAGTAGCCAATAGCTTTGGTCTTGTAATGTGATCTGAGCATGCGTGGCACTTTGTCCGTCGGAATTCGCTACACACGATCGGAATTGGGGTGATCGGACTTTGTTGTCGGAAATTTTTTAGAGCAGGAGATACAACTTTGTCCGACGGACAATCCGATGGAAAATGTCCGATGGTGCCTACACATAGTCGGAATTTCCTACAACATTGTCCGATAGGACAGAATCCATCGGAAAATCCGACCGTGTGTATGGGGCTTAACACTACACGGTATATGCTGAGCGGTGCCTGGCCCTACCTGTAAGGAAATCTCCAGATCCACCACCTTATAGGCTCCATAAACCCTGGAATAAGAGGACCACCGGACAGGAGACCCCAGAGAACCACCCCCGTGAGAGAATCTTCCCCCTGAGAGACCATCTCCCAGTTGTCTGCATTTATGCTGCTTACCTTACAGCAGTAAGGTAAGAAGTTAGGACACCCACGGGTGTCGCTAGCACCGAAGAAGCACAGCACTTCTATCACCCTGTGCAAGCTAAACCACCATCTTTAGACCCACATCTGGCACCGTGTATCATTGGAATCTCCAGACCTGAACACTTTTGCACCTATCTGCACTACGCGGTACATTTTCTATATGAACTGCTATTGATGATTGATGATTGATTGATATATCAATGTGTTGATTTTATTATTTTATTCATAATCACCTGTTTTTTCTGTCTCTATTTCCCTCGTTATATATATATAATTTTTGATCCACCCCACGTTTGTTTTTACAACCTTAGCCACTCCACATTACCACATCACTATTATATTTCGCTGTTTTTAGCTATTTATGCACAACAGTCACCTTAATGTGTTTTTTTTATTTGCACAATAATTTTATATGGTCTTATTGATGCACCACAGTCATTGAAAGTCACTGTATTTATTCATTGATGTTTTAGCCATTGTTGCACTACAGTCACTTTATTCTGCATAACTTTAGCTTAGTAGTTCTATGCGATTTTATTAAGTGACATCAGAGGTGGATCGTGCTGCTGATGTTATTTGTAAAAAACAGGTACCTGCTCCCCCACGAAAGGTGCCAAATGTGGCACTGGGGGGGGGGGGGGGTCAGATAAGTGGAAGTTACACTTTTGGGTAATTTTGAAGGTGGTGTTTTGGAGAATTGTTTGTGCCACACACAGCCTGTGATACCATTGTCAATAGACAGTGCAAATCATAGGTAACATGCACAGAGCCAATTAGAACAGCTCTGTGTTGTGTAATTACTGTGATAGTCAATCACAAATGTAAACACTGGGCTCTCCCCTTCCTCTCACAACAGAGGAAAGAGTATTTATTAATGTAGATTTAATGAATGACATGTAGGCAGCAGTAGATTCAACTCAAGGTGGGGGTAGTAATTTTTATGATCATTTTATTAACCCCTTTTAAACTCCCATCCCCTCCTCTCAGTTAAGCTGTATAGCTTATCTCCATCCTGTCTCTAACCTGTATATTAATGCCCTCGTCTCCTCTATCCTGCACATTAACCCCCTCATCTCCATCTTTCCACTGTGTGCGACATGTACATTAACCCCTTCACCTCCTACTTTCTCTGTGTATGATCTGTAAATGAATGATGTGCTGTAACTAACTTAACCCCCTTATCACCAACATTTTCTTTCCAAAAATTGTGGCAAAAAAATATGAAAAAGGATCACTTTAGGAGTGTATGTACTATTCGGGCATTTTTATTTGACGTTTATAATAAAAGTAGGGCGTATGTTTTTTTTTTCTTTATATAGTAAAACATAAAAAAATTATATCCACCATTAGATACCCCCCAAAAGAAAGCTATATATGTCTCAAAATATTATACAAGATTAAGGTGGTTCTAAAGTCAAACAGCTTTTTACCTTAATGCATTCCCTGCTTTAGCCCTGGTTCACACCAGTGCGGCTTTGAAATCGTGCTACTTCAGTGTAATTTGAATCTCAGATTTCATTGCGGCTTGCAACTTCATTTAACAAAAATCAATGCAAGTTGCAATGACATGACAACAAAAGTAGTGCAGGAACCTTTTTCATAGTCGCTGAGACTTGAATCACAATTATATGAACTGTTCCATTGCCAGCAATGGAGTGCTATCTGTCATGCAATTTTGAACTGTTAAATCACATGACAAATTGCACTGGTATGAACCATGACTTAAGGTAAAAAAAACACCCCACTAACTGTCCCCCCATTTCTAAACACTTACCTGACTCCTCTCACTGATCCAGCACTGTCCCAGATGCAGCACCACTCCCCTCTCTTCCTGGTCCCACAGGAGACACCAAGGGCAGCGGGAGCCATGGGTTCTTGCTGCGGTCAGTCAAACTCCTGTGAGGGGATAGCTGTGGCGTGGCTTTCCAGGGCTGTGTGTGTCTATTGATGCACACAGCTCAGCTTGGGAGTGTGCTGCATGGGTGCCCCCATATCTCACAGATTTCTATGGAGGCACACGGAGCAGAGAGAAGTGGACAGCACAAGCTGGAGATTTCCAGAAGAGGAGGTAAGGGACTGATTTGCACAGGAAATTAAAACCTCTTTTTTATTTTAATAAAATAACCTTTAACATCACTTTAATTTGGGTACATTGTTGCATACTGTGTATGTATCAAACTGGATGTTATTGCCTGTCACTGCAAAGCATAGAAAATACTGATGAGGTGGATAAATAGGAATATGCAGATAGGCATACCGGATATGTACGGATGCTAGGTATTCTCCTTGGAATTTAAAGGTATTTGTTGAGGCATTTTAGGTCCAGAATAGGATGAATACTCTGTACCACAAACAGGATTGAATAGAATCCTTTGAGCCTGGAGTTTGAGGGTACTGGCATAACTACTCCATGGGACAAGAGATGGTTTCAGGGCATTCTGCAAATCTGACTGTACTCTCACAGATTTTGGTTGATTTAAGAGTTTTTAACTTTTTTTTACCCCATTGAAAACACAATTTGAACCTACGGGTCATGGATGTCTCTGACGCAGAGAAAGGCAAACTAACAGGCGTACCTCATGCACTCAGTCCACAGACCTGCATCTCTGATGGTATGGGGGTGCATTACTGCATATGGAATGGGCGGCTTGCACATCTGGAAAGGCACCGCCAATGCTGTAAGATATATTCAGGTTTTAGAGCAGTATATGCTCCTATCCAGACAATGTCTTTTTTCAGGGAAGACCTTGCATGTTTCAGCAGGACAATGCTAAACCGCATATTGCATCTATGACAACAGCATGGCTTTGTAGTAGAATAGTCCAGGTGCTTAACTGGTCTGTCTGCGGTCTAGACCTTTCACGAATTGAAACTATTTGAAGCACAAAATACAACAAAGAAGACCCAGGACTGTTGAGCAGTTAAAATCCTATATCAGCCAAGAATAGGACAACATTCCTCTCCCAAAACTCTAGCAACTGGTCTCCCCAGTTCCCAGACATTTACAGTGTTAAAAGAATAGGGCATGCTCCACTGTGGTAAAAATGGCTCTGGACATGTTGCTGCCATCAATTTCAAAATTACCTAATTTGTCTCCTAAAATAGTACATTTTTTCATTTGATATGTTTTCTACTGGGAATAAAGTTGCAAATCATTGGGGGTTATTTACGAAAGGCAAATCCACTTTGCAATGCAAGTGCACTTGAAAGTGCACTGAAAGTGCATTAGAAAGTGCAGTCACTCTAAATCTAAGGGGTAGATCTGAAATGAGTGGAGGCTCTGCCGATTTTATCATCCAATCATGTGCAAGCTAAAATGCTGTTTATTTTCCTTGCATGTCCCCCTTGGATCTACAGTGACTTTACCTCCAAGTGCACTTTCAAGTGCAATTGCGGTGCAAAGTGGATTTGCCTTTAGTAAATAACCCCCATTGCATAATTTTTTTATGTAGATTTTATACAATGTCACAACTTTTTTACAATTGGGGTTGTATGTAAGTGTCAGGGCTCCACTTGCGACGTACGGTCGAATCGGCGCGCGCGCATGCGCACACGCGCCGCTGATTCGTCCGGGCGTCGAAACGAGGGTACGCGCCGGCGTACTCCTCAGGCGGGCGCGCGTGCGCAGCGAGCGCGGGCACGTGCGTCGCGGGCGCACACGTGACGCGTTAGCGCTGTTTGGCGCCAGTTGGCCTTTAAAAGAATGACAGCTGCACATGTCAAGTGCTGTTCGTCTGCAGTTTGCCCCTTGTTTAACCTGCCTCTGCTTGTGTACTCCTGTTTACCTGATACGGCTTCCACTTGACTCTGCTGCCTTCTCCATTCCTGATTCCGGCCTGTTGACTCTGCTTTGGACTGATACCTGAACGCTGACCTCCTGCCTGTCTGACCTCTCCATTGCCTGTGCCCACTTACCTGCCTGCCAAAGTGTATCCAGACCCGGCCTGCCTGACGACCCCTCTGCCTGCTCCCTGCATGCTGTATACTTCCAGAGTTGCTGACGCCATCTCGGGGTCACCCTACATCCGGACCCTGCTCCGCTACCTGCCAGTCTCTGCTGCTTCAGCATCTAGGAGATCGCTACTGACCAGCTACGTCTGCCACAGCATCCATTCCAGGCACTCCTACCCCGCTGTGCTCACGGGACCACTGTCTCCACTCCAGTGGGCCCTGAACCAGAGCCGTAAGAGAGGCCCTCTCCCAGCGAAGTCAGGCTCACCACTCAGGTACCTAACAGTAAGCATCCTTATCAGTGTTAAATAGTTTGTCTCAACCCTCTAACTACTACATCTACAGGTTAGCTCGTTCTGTTGAAAAACAACATACTTACTGGCTAGATCACCAGGTGAAAATAAAAGAAAGAAAGCCTGAAAAAGAAATCGAATGCTGCCACCACATATAAGAATTGGTAAACTGCAGTATAATGTTTGCTTTTGGGTTTAATGCAGCTTTAAGACTGATATGGCAAAATCAGCTACCGGAACAGACCACTTATTAATTAACTTTTCCAATGGAAGGAGCTTGGCAATGATTTTCAGATGAGTGAAAATCTTTTCTGGATTGACCCAATCATCATACATTGCCCATTCTACTTGTTCATAAACAGGGAATGTCTATTTATATTTGGCAGATCTCCTTGTACTCAAAGGGGCATGGCATTGTCAAGGCTTTTACACACAGAAGTGAGCATATCCACACGGGAAGCATATTGCGTGAAGCTGCAACTTCAAGTGTGTTGAAGTCTTGGGGTCAGAACTCTTCCACAGCCTTCTCCAGCGGTGCTAATCGAACATTTATTTCGCCAAGAGATACTCTGCTTTTATCTTAAGAAAATATACATAGGTTTGTGATTTATTTACCTTTGATCCTAGCAGCAGGAGCCAGGTGATTTTTGGTACTTGTGTACCCTTCTGTTGAACGGTCTTGGGGGGAGATCCCTGCATCTACATCGTTTGTGTGGATGCAGGGATCTGTGGGTTGAACGAAAAAAAAAACCCATAACTCTGGGGTTGATTTACTGAAACTGGAGAGCGCAAAATCTGGTGCAGATGTGCATGGTAGCCAATCAGCTTCTGACTTCAGCTTATTCAGTTAAGATTGGACAAAAAAACATGGAACCTGATGGGTTTCTATGCAGAGCTGCACCAGATTTTGCACTCTCCAGTTTTAGTAAATCACCCTCTCTGTGGGTGTGCACACTCCTTTGCCCCTAGCCACATGCTTTTTATGGTCTTCTATTCCTCAATGCTCTGTGTTGCTTTAACATGTGACTTTCTTGTGTGTTATATAGTTTAAGGTTATTTCTTTTCATACTTGTTGATGCTACTTTTCTCTGTTATGAGAAAAATGCTTCAAGGCCACAAGGATATAACTGTGTAAATCCAGCTCATAAATGAAATTACCCGCATTAGTTTGTTCAGAAACTATATTTTATTTAAAAAAGTATTGTAACTTATAAACTTTTTCAGTGTGTTTTATTTCCAGATGACACGCAGGTAAGCTTTTCACAGAGATTAATCACAGCTACAAAAATCACTAATGCTCAATGATTAGCAGTTTTGCAATTTAGTCACTATAGTCACTGGTAATAATATTATTGGCATTAGCATTATAGCAATGGGTTGCGCTATAATCACTCTCCTTCAGCAATCTGAGCAACACACCATGCAACATGTCTTACAAGGTGATATGTTACATGCATTAAAGCGGAGTTCCACCCAAAAATGGAGCTTCCACTTTAAGTGCAGGTGACCCCGACATGCCTCATTTGGCATGTCATTTTTTTTGGGGAGGAGCGGTTACCTTGTTTTTACAGGCACCCAGCTCCCACTTCCTCCCCTGGCTCTGCAGCGCTGGAAGAAAGATCACCTCTCCCTCCCTGCAATCTTCTGGGACTGGTCCCAGAAGATTGCCTGGCCATTCACAGCGCGGCTCACGCATGTGCAGTGCGTGCCCGGCTGTGAAGCCACAGCCGGGCGCCCACAGTTAGAATGCCGGTACCTCGGAGGAGGGGGAGAGGAGGGAGGCTTCCTGCACCCGCATCGCTGGACCGCGGGACAGGTGAGTGTCTGATTATTAAAAGTCAGCAGCTACACTTTTTGTAACTGCTGACTTTTAAATGGGTGGAACTCCGCTTTAAGGGCACGTTCACACCACATGCAGTGCAGTGCTTTTTCTTTATGCATCAAAAAAGCATGTAAAGTAGGTTATATGGGTTCACACCAGTGCAGTGCATTCCAGTGCTTTTCAGTTCCAGAAAAAAAAAAAAAAAAGTACAACATGTTGCTTTTTTCCTGCACAGAACTGTACTTGAATGCGGTAAAACGCATCAAAAAAGTGTTAAAAACGCGCACACAGAAACGCATTCGGAAAAGATCTGTAGGACGTTTTTTGTGGTGTGAACTTTTGAGCGACAAATCACTCTTAACACATAATAATTAACCATTTCCATACCAGGCTTATTCTGGCACTCCACTCATACATTTTATATATATATATATATATATATATATATAATTTTTTTTTTAGCAGAGAACCCAGAGGAATCAAATGGCAGTTGTTGCAACTTTTTATGTCACACGGTATTCGTGCAGCAATTATTTTGTATAATGTGAAAGAAGTTAAATAGATACCTAACATGTAACGCTTTAAAAATGTGCACACTAGTTAAATGGCACCAAACTTCAGTAATTAAAAATCTCCATAGGTGACGCTTTAACAATTTTTACAGGTTACCTGTTTAGAGTTACAGAAGAGGTCTAGTGCTAGAATTGTTACTCTAGTGCGAACATTCATGGCAATACCTCACATGTGTGATTTGAACACTGTTTCCATATCTGGGCACGGCGTATATATGCGTTCACTTCTACATGCGAGCACGCAGGGACAGGGGCACTTTAAATTCGTTTTTTTTTATTGTTTAGTTTATTTAATTTTTGTATTTTTACACTTTCCCTTTAAAGTATTTACAACTACCAGGCCAAACGTGATGTCATAACACCACGCCCGGGCCTTCGGAGATCATAGAGACTTCGGGGGACCATCTGGTCACCAGAAATCTCTATGGCAAACTCCGGTGACGACGGATTCTTTCTCCGGCTCGCCGATCGCAAGGGCGAGCCGGTAGAAGCACGGGAGAGTGGGGGTGTCCCCTCCCACCACCTGCAAGAATGATCAAGTGGCTGAATTGCCACTATGATTGTACTTACGATACAGGGAATCGCCAGCTGAAAAAGATGATATCTGAGTGGGGATATCTGAATGATGCCTGCAATTACAGGCATCATTCAAAGTCCAGAACGTCATATGAGTAGTAGTAAAAGACCGCATAGAAAATCAATACGTTTTTTTTTAGCAATAAATAATTTTAACAAAACAGGGATGTAATCGCCATGTAATAATCGCCCTTGTGTCATCAGCCCTAGGACTTCTCTGTATAGTAATATGGGTGGTGTACCCCCCTCTCACAATGTATTGTGGCATAACTTGAAAATGATTGATTGCCTACAAGAAGAATATAATTTTTGTTGCCAGATTTCAGTCCAAGATGTAGTTCAAGGGTTAATAGGGAACTGTAAAAATGTAATTTTTCTTTAAAACTCCATTTAAAATGCTCTCCAGTCAAATAAAAATAGACTTGCTAATAGCAGTCTCCTCTTTTCTGAAATGTGCTGAACTGCAGTTGAAAGTACCCAGGGCTGTGCCAGCTTCCTCTAGGATATCTAGTGTGTGGTACTTGCCAGATGTAGGGAGACATTACTGCTGGCTGCAGGCACCAAGACAGCTTATATTATCCTTTTGAAATGTATGTATTTTTTGTAATGGAGAACCTCTTTAACGTCAGCATAGTTTCTGTAATCTCTTCTGCATGTCAGAAAAACTAGAACATTTTAGATCCCGTTTTTGCACAACCTTTATTAAAAACTCCTATGTTTTCGAACTTCCAAAAAACAATTCTAATATGCACTTTGATACAGAAAAATGTGCAGCTTGTATGTTTTTAACAAAAACAAAGGCATGAAATGAATTGACCTGTTTACACTTTTATATCATAAAAAACACAGAAATTTCAAAATAAACTGTATCCAGGGTGGAAAATGTAAACAGTTAAATTATAAAAAGTATTTTTGGATCAAAACACCTTCATTTAAAAAAAAAAAGGTATATAAAAAAGGTGATAAAACATAAATTACATTTTAAAAACTGTACATGATTTATTTTGCAAAATGGCACAACTGGAACAGCAACCCGAAACACTGTTTAGCCTCAGTTAAAAACTGAAGTTTTGTGGGCACGTATTTTCAAAGTACAAAACCTTCTCGACACCTGCGTCAGCAGTGTGTGAAATCAGTTTTTAAATCTAGTTAGAAACTAATCTAAAAAAGAAATAAATTCAGACCCTTAATTCAGGTTACAAATAATGCTTTTTGAACGTCTTTAGTACATTTTTTCACCTCCTCTTTTCCCAATATGTATACAGATGAATTGTATGTGATGTAAAGAAACCAAAAGCAAAAATATTCTCTCCATACTGGCGCAAAAGTCATGTGACACATACTCCATCTTGTCACACTTTTTGCAACCCTCTGTAGATAATTAGTACCCATTGTGGTTCCTATTTAAAAATGATAAGCTCACCCTGTAAGATATGTTGCAAGGATATTAAAAAATAAAAGATACAGTTTATGCAGCAAGTCCATTTCATTTGCACTCTTCCTTTTTTCCTAAAAAAAAAGAACATGGTGCTTTCTATAAAATTTACAATCACAGTCTGGGTTACACATGTTGTGCATTGGTACTTGGCCGTATGTTGCACAGCAACAGTACATTTTTATTTTTAAATGGCGTACCTTTTGGAATCCTGTGTGTTGCTGCTGCCAACACTAAGGAAAAGTATGGCTCCAGCTTTAGCTTGGAATATAGGCACCACATGAATTATTTGACTCACTTAGCTGTACTATTTAAGTCAAGATGAAGCCTTCTAGTAACCTGAAGGAGTTTTAAGCTTCTGACTGAATATCTGTTTCATCTAATGGTGAGGTATCATTATCCCCCAGCAATTCTGTCTCTGGTACGAAGCCTTCTTCTTCTTGAACAGGGTTCTGAGACATGTCTTCCGCTGTTACATGTGCCTCATCACTTCCATCAGCTAAAAGAGCCACTCTGTCGGCCATGGAGTTATTTGATGGTGCAGTCGTTACATAGCCAGTGCTTGTGGAACCACTCCCACTGTGATGTGATCCAGGTTTTGGAATGATCTGTGGTGGCATCTGCTGAGGAGCCATTTGCATTGGTATCTGGACTGGATAAAAGTATGCAGCCATCTGTTGATAGCCATTGACTGGATAGTAGAGCTGAGGGGGTGGTACCATTGGTCTAATCTGTCCTTTCATTTGTACAAACTGTGGTTGTGGAAATGGGCGCCCTTTAGGCTTCAGTTCAACGTATCTAGCATTGCTGACATTGCTTACTGGACTTGTACTAAGTGAGCTTGTCTGTGTTGTGTTACTTGCTCCAGACGTTTGTGCAGAACTGTTATAGTTAGACATATTTTCCCATGTTCTTAGTCTTGTGTAAATATCCTTAAATCTAGGCCTTCTGGCAGGAAACTCATTCCAGCACTCAAGCATGAGCGAATATATCCAGGCTGGACAGTCATCTGGGCAAAGAAGCACTTGGCGGTTCCTTATCATTTCAATTACATCTTGGTTGGCATATCCACAATATGGCTGCAAACCATAACTGAAGATTTCCCACAACACCACACCATAGGACCAGATATCAGAATCAATGGTACATTTGCCATATGCAATTGCTTCTGGGGACATCCATCTTATTGGAAGCACTGAATTCCCCACTAGCTTATAGTAGTCTGCAGCATACACTTCTCGAAACAGGCCAAGATCACAAATTTTCACAGTCAATTTATCAAAGACCAAAATATTTCTGGCAGCTAAATCTTTGTGTACAACATGGTGACTTGACAGGAATTCCATTCCTGCAGCTATCTGGGTAACAATGTGGAGGAAATCAGCTGGCTCCAGGTTAGATTTCACAGTCTTATCATCATCTGTGCTGCCTACATCAGAGTGAGGAGATCTCATGACCAGGAACTCATGAAGGTCACTGAGTGGAGAGTAACTAAATATCATACTCATGGGCTGTTCTTTGGTCACAGTACCAACAAGACAGACAATGTTTGGGTGCTGCAACCTGGACCTCATCATGGCTTCATGTTTAAATTCCTCTCGAAGAGCCACTTCTACTTTGTCTTTCAGGGTCTTAATGGCGACTGTCTGTGTCTGTTCACCAGAAACAGTACCAAAGAGATGACCTTTATATACTTTCCCAAAACGATCTTCACCCAGCTCTTCCATGAACCTCAAAGAGGACAGGTTAATTTCTTTTACTTTGACCTAAGAATAAAAAAGAAACAACTTAATAACCAAATGCACGCATAACCTTTTTAGATTAAGAAAATATAATTATATATAAAAATATTGTTAAAGTGGACCTAAAGTAACTTTCTGACCTAGTCGATTTGTCACCCTACCTCTGCTATCTAACCTAAACTACTAAAGACATCCCCTATTTTCATACTTACCTTTTATACTTACCTGACTGTGGTTGTGGGCCCCCTCTCTGGAATCACCAACCTACCCGTGTGCAGCAGTGATATAGCGAGTAGCTAAACAGTAATACTTCTGGCACACAGATGCCAGAATGCACTGCAGTACAGCACCATTAACATGGCTAGAGAATGCCAACAATCAGGTTAGGTAGAATGGGAGGGGATTTACTGCATCCCAAAATGACTTATGACCTGCTTTAAATGTAATCCCTTTTGGCCTTCACATTCATATAGCCATTTTAATTTTATTGTTCCATTGTCTGTCTTTTTTTTTTTTTTTTAGGACTATACTACTTCCCTTCTCTGCTTCACTTTACAAATCAGGTACATTTTTGGGGGAAAGCAGTGTTAAGTAAGCATTGTTTGTATGACAATCAAGGAGCTTTCTGATTGGAAAAGGTGGAGATTAAGATGTCATCTCTCCCTCCTCTCCACCTCTGTCAGAGAATGCCTTCTATTGATTGTCCTATGAATGGCAGCGGTGCCAAGCGAGCCATCCCCTGTATTGAGCATGCAGAGTGAAAGTCGCTGGAGCAGTGCCCGATGCATTACAGCCATCACTGTAGCACTGACTACTACATGATTTTCAGCATCCTTCTGAATTTCAGATATGCATACTTACATTGAGCCATGCTGGACCAATGTAAGCTTGAAAAAAAAAAATGGAGTTCCTGGAGTTCCGCTTTACCTGAGAGCTCAGTTGGGTTTTAACTTGTAGGAGACTAAAAAGGATGAACATTTCTGCATGGTAATAAAAGCATTAAATGTTGTTAATTACTTACATAGTTAAATAATAATACATATGTAACACTATTATACTAGATATCATACATAAGAAAATATTCAACATTCTTAATTTGCCTGCACAGTTTTTATAAGGCTCCGTTTTCACTACTGTTATGCGATTCTGACTTGATTTGCAGTGCGATTATGTAGTGTGACTTTGATGTGAATTTGGTTGAGGTTTACATATTCTGTGGAGCCAAATTGCACTGCAAATCACACCACAGGAACTCTTTTCCAAAATTGCACAGCATGAAACCACATTGATGTGAATGGGTGCCATTGAAAATAACATTGTCTCTCTTATTATGCGATTCTGTGTGACTCAAGTCGAATCTGAAATTGTACTAGTGTGAACCAGGCCTTAATGTCCTCTATAGCTGTAAGAATATTTACATTTACCGGTTGCTTGTGCTGGTTCATAAGAGGCATCTCCATGTCCTGGCTAGGTGAGGCCATCAGTTGACGTCTCTGTGGTGTACCAGCTGATGCTTTCTGTTTATTGCGGCACATGCAGACCAGGAAGAACAGACAGGCGATGACCAATGGGATAGCAATACTGGGAACCAATATGTACAGGATTTCCATCTTTGTGTTATCACGGGTACCTGTGAACATTACAAAACTTGTTGCCAAAACTGTATAGTACAGCAAAAACTGAAAAAAACTAAATTAGAAAAACTAGTACATTAGAATAATTGTGTGTAGTAGAAGAAATTGAATCACTAAATTCTAAAATTGATTTAGAGAGCACAGTGTAGGACAGGTTTGCAATAAACAAGTATGTTTATTGCAAACCTGTCCTATACTGTGCTCTCTAAATGCATGAAGTGATGCGCCTACGTTTTGGTGGCAAGGGCACCTGATCCTAAATTGTAATCCTGTTGAAACGTCACAACAGAATAATTTCCTATACCCACTGTAACACCTCAGTAAAAGCAGAGTGAAGCTGAAGAATACAGAATCTTCTTCACCAGACCAGTCCCTGGCTGACAAAAAGTGTATGTACCCCCAAAATCTATTTATTTCAGTATATGGAAACATCTCACTATATACAGATTTCTTAAACAAAAAAAAAAAAAAAAGTGTCAGCCTGAAAACAGAACTTCCTGTTTCAAGCTGACAGCACTAGGCCACTGCTTTACAACTAGAAGACTTGTTGTCAGCTTGCCCTGTGAACTCCTTCAGTTGGATGTTGGGCTGCCTATGGGGTCAATTAGATAGACAGCCCAATAGCCAACTGAAGGAGCATACGTGGCAGACTGACAATGCTATTGCTGATTGCGAGGCATTGGATCAGCGTTGTAAATGTCAAAATAACAGACTGCTTCCATATCCTCTCAGCTAAACAGACAATTAAATGCTATAAAGAACATTTTTTACAATGAAGTTTACAAAATTTTGTCCATTCTTATACATACGGCAAGCAGGCACGTCACACAGCTCTGTGCGCACATTCTTGTTCAGTGTGAAACACCAAGGACCCTCTATCTGGCCACCAGGGTTCCGACAATATGCATGTCCTCCACCGATTTCTGGATATTCCGCAGCAGACAGCGGATGACTGTGTGGGAACTGGCTGTTCCATGGCTGGCACTGGTGTCCAGACTTGGTTACACTGACTGACCCTCGATAATCAGTACCAGTACCATTGTAACACTGCTGATCTGAAGAAAGAAGCAAAAGCAATTATTGTAAATATAATACAAGCTTATAAAGAACCCTGCATTATTTTTTATTGCACATAAGAAATGGACACTGATATTTAACAGCTGCCACATGATTCAGCTGATAGCTCAGCGATCATTGCACAGCTAAAAGAGGTTATCCTTAGTCATTACCTTAGATTTGTTATTAAGAACTTTTAAGTTAGTTCATCTATACATCTATTTTGAATCAAATACCCTAAAAAGTCTCTCAGATTCCACCCAAGGTCTTGAGTCTGCCAGTAATACAAGTATTCAAAAAGAAACCCATTTAACAGTATCCTACAGTCTTTATTAAAGTGTATGTAAACCATCTTTTTCAGACTGTCTGGCACCATCCCTCACTGTATACAATTTTCTTAAGCAAAACATTTTTTCGTAAATATGTTTCGCATTTTCTTCCAGTTGAAGGCTGACAGCATGAAGTCACTGCCTTTGAATTAGCATTGTCAATCTGCAATACACACATCCTTACCAGATCTATGAGATAGGCAGCCCAACAGCCAACTGAAGAAGTGCCCACGGCAGGCTAGTTGCAAAGCAGCGGCTTAGCGCCTCACGCATGTAGCAGAATGTGCAGCTACTGGCAGGAGGGAGTCACAAAAAATATTCTCTAAAATAACTGTTTAAAGTGAGACATGATGCCAAACATACTGAAAAATAGATTTAGGGTTTTAATACACTTTAAAGTGACACTAAACAATATCCTTATTCCCCAAAATGAATCCATACACATCCACTACCTAATGACCCTGTAATCTATTTTTCATGAAATTATTTCCTACTGTGTTTTTCTGCCTCCTTGTACTGTCTCCTTTTCCCCCTCACTTCCTGTTTGGAACAAGCAGTGCACATTAGTTGAGGTGGCGTGCTCTATGCACACCCCATAGTCCATCTTGGGAGTAAGCAAGAGGGTGACTTCGTACCTGCATATAGTGGGACCATAGAGAACAAACATAGCCACCCTCTAACAGGAAGTCGGATCACAGCACAAAAAAAAGAAGAAATTTGGAGGAGACAGAGCAATAAAAGGTACTCTTTTGACTTAGGAATACATGAATAGATATTTTCTAACCAGAGTTTAGTGTTATTTTAAGACTTCTACATGAAGACTTTATTATTCAAGCATGCTGTTGACAGTGATGGCCTATTGAGTAATTGTGAACTACCTGCCAAAAATGATATGATTTCAAGGACATGTCTGTGTCTGTTTTATAATGTTTTTTTAGCATGACTTATACTATCAATCACTATTTTTGACTATTCAATATTTGCGGTAATCTGATACACAGGGTTCTGGTCTAATATTTTAACTATTACTTAGGACATTTTGGCGATTTATTTAAATATTATTATGGTTTATTATTGATATAAAACACAAGGAAAAAAGGGTGCTGTAAAGAGGAAACGATCCCTGCTACTACCGTCTAGCCCAGGTAAATAAAGGAGCTGCCCCAGCCTACATGTCTCCACCACACCACTCACCCTGATGCATTTCTCACCTGCCCACCGGGGCCTATTAATAGGGTGACTAAGTTCCAGTGGGCGAGGCAAAATACATCAGGGTATGGTGTGGTGGTGGAGACATGTAGGCTGGGGCCGCTTATCGTTTGTTTACCTGGGCTGATCAGGAGCATCGCCAATCTTTTCCCCTTTACACTTACTGGCCCTCTGGATTGGTATCAGGATAAGCCTACACTCCATGCTCTGGGACACAGGGATAAACATTTTCACCTCTACTTTGAGCAACGCCAAATGCAATATAACAGGTCATAGAAAGGGACGTTGAATACAGATTTTCAATAAGTCACTGAAATTATCACTGTCAGCTTGTCCTTGGCCATTCTTGTCACTGTACTTGTCTTTTTATTGTCAATAGTGGTTGACCAACATGGCCAAGCTTTTGCAGGAGTAGTCCAGATATGCATACTATTTTAGCTGTTTATTATCCTTGATCTGCTGACTGTTTTGATATGATGATGTCCCCATTGGTAACCTCTGCCTACCCACTTTTTCATCAATTGCTCAGTTTGAATTGTCCATGTTGCGTGACCAATCTACTTTAAAAATAAAACCAGGCTTCCTGTCTCATAGTGGAATATGTTGCATGGTAGACCACTATACTTTATATTCTATTTAGGGGTCCACATCTGGGCATGAACAAGCAGAAGATTTCGAAACCCCTAAAAACAAGTTATGTAAAAAGTTTTGTCTCATTTAGAAAAGTAGCTCAAAACTAAGGAAAGCTAGTAGCAGATGTGACTGAAAGCAATCTAGTCTGATAAAATGATCAAATGGCCTTCCATTGAGCCTCAGGACAGATCCGTATGCTGCTGTTTTGAAAGCATGTTTTCTGGTTCTTCTTGCAGCTAGTTCTGGATTGTGTATTAGCCCTGCACATCTGGTGCTAGTGTCACGGCATTTACACATGCTAAACATGAAGACTAACCACAGAACAGAAACAGGCAATGTTATACATCAGCCAAGCTGTCTTTGAAGAGTATTTACAAACAACATGCATATAATTTGTGTCTTAATGTAACATGATTCATTATCTCATACTAATCAGTGAAACAATTTCTAAGTGGGCCTCACTGACATCCAGCAGAGCATGCTGGGAGAGAGCACTTCTATGAATGGTCCCATTACACCTATGACCTTATACCCATGCATAGGATCAGCACACACTGCAAATCAGAACCAGGCCACATATCTTTACTGCACTTCATATGGCTACTTCATAATGGAAAAAAGATGCCTGACAGCCACACACGCAGAGCTGCAATCTGGGAAAAAACAGCAACTTACATCTGTTCATCCTTTCCATTGGGATTCCAATTCTCATGCAGTTTGCAGCCTCCGGGCTTTCTGGCAGGGGCAGTTCTTCGCAGTTTGGGAGGTGGAGCTGCATGAGGATAAGAGGATTGGTGCGAGCAATGTTGTATTCCTGATGGCACAAGTCGTTCTCCAGTACTTCACACTCATCTCGACATAATTCCCTAGGCTTTGGTGTTCTAGAGCGTTCGTCACAAAGTGGGAAGACAAAATGGCAGAATGAAGGAATGGCAAACTGCGAGCACTGGTCTGACAGATGGGTAGATGTGCCGATCATGGTGAATGCCGCTGGAAAGAAAACAAAAGCCTTTTTAGATTGAATTCCTAAATTCCAATTATATTTTTGTGACAAATATGATCCTTTGTAGCAAAGCAGTGAACCAATTTGCTCTAAAATAAATGGTACTCATTACAAGGTTAAAACCCAACTTCAACCAAGATTTTTGAATTTGTGCTGGATAGAACACACTGGGGTTGGAGCCTCTGCTAGGTTTTTATTGTTACTTGTACACATTTTAGGACAGGAAATTATGGGAAATCTTTCCATTGAAGTCACAGACAACAATTGATTTATTTGCTATCAATGCTTTGCTCTCCTTGCGACAACCTCAACTCGGATTTACTTTTTTGGGTGTCACACTGACAGGAGTAAAATTCAGACAATAATCTGAACTCTTCTCCACTCTATCGAAAAAAAAAAAAATCCTTCAAAGCCGAAATCCAGGTATCATGTACTCCCCATGCCTCTGTTATGAGAACTGCAGTCTTCAACAGGGACAAGAGATCCTGTGCTTCCTCTCACCTAGTCCATTCAGAAAACGCCTTTACTTGACAAGGTGTTATGTGAATATTCAGGGGGAGAGGAAAGGCAAGTAAACAACAGGATGTCCTCTTGTCTATTCACAGGAGCCTTTTATTCTGTGAACAGAATACAAAGTGTTTTGGGATTACACAAGGGGAGAATAATGGGAAGATACCCAACATGATTTCTTCACTGTATGAGAGAAACAGCTTCTACAGCTTTCATGCCAGAAGAACAGCACAGGTGTACTTTCAAACATAAATTAAACAATGATTTGTACCTTGCACAACAGTGATCTGGATGTAAGGCCCTCTTCACACTTAGGCGTTTTTCAGGCGCTACAGCACTAAAAATAGCGCCTGTATAGCACCTGAAAAAAAAACGGCCCCTTTCACTCCAGTGTGAAAGCTGGAGGGCTTTCACACTGGAGCGGTGCGCTGGCAGGATGGTAAAAAAAATCCTGCTAGCAGCATCTTTGGAGCGGTGAATTGATTGAAATCAATGGGGCAGCATGGCTATACCGCCGGCAAAGCGCCGCTTTGCGGCGCTTTGCGGGCGGTTTTAACACTTTCAATACCGCACCACTAGCGGCCGAAAACCGCCGCTAAAAATAGCGCCACTTTACCGCCGACGCCGCTCCCGCCCCAGTGTGAAAGGGGCCTTAAGGTAACTTGTTTCTACACACCACAAGTCACAATTTTTTTCCCTCTGGAGTTCCACTTTATGTATATATATTTATCTATATTAATATAGCATAGACATAAGAACTATTCGTTGTGCTCTGCAATGTTATTATAGCCACAGCATTAGACCATTTCTATAGTTCCAATGTGGAAACATGCAAAATTTGAACATTCTTGATCATAGCCGACATTTTAAGACAATATGCAAGCATTTGAAACAAAGCAGGTAATTATGCAATTTAGAAAATATATTTGATTCCACTGTCTTGGCTTATAATATTAATGTAGCCAAAAAATAAGTTTAACATTGGTGTACAGAGCTATATCTGAAATATTGTTATCAAGTACATGTGACCCAATTGTCTAAGTTATTAAAGAAATAAGGGAACATTTATACTAAAGAAAAATATATTTATACATAGATTTATATATTTAGATCTTTATGACAATAAGACACCAAACATATCTGAGCTATTATAACATGTAAAAAAATGAATAAATCATCAACTGCTTACATTTTATGTGGAGTAGTTACCGTATATACTCGAGTATAAGCCGAGTTTTTCAGCACATTTTTTTGTGCTGAAAGTGCCTCCCTCGGCTTATACTCGAGTCAAGCACTTTTCTGCAGCAAAAAAAAAAAATTTCCGACCCGAATTTGGGGCCCCGTATCTCGGGGCCACTTGGGTCTAGGAGTCCCAAATTTGGTGTGCCAACACAGTGGACCTAGCACTATAAAATATCCAAATATGGGGTTCCTAGCACTAAGTGGCCCCGAGATACGGGGCCCTAAAGTCGGTTCGGAAAATGTCATTCTCTGCTGCAGAAAAGTGCTTGACATTTTCTGACCCGAATTTGGGGCCCCATATCTCGGGGACACTTGGAGCTAGGAACCCCAAATTTGGCATTCAAACCCAGTTGAACTAGCACTACAACATATCCAAATATGGGGTTCCTAGCACTAAGTGGCCCCGAGATACAGTGCCCCAAAGTCGGTTCAGAAAATGTCATTCTCTGCTGCAGAAAAGTGCTTGAGATTTTCTGACCCGAATTTGGGGCCCCATATCTCGGGGACACTTGGTGCTAGGAACCCCAAATGTTGTATTCCAACCCAGTGGAATTAGCACTACAACATATCTAAAGATGGGGTTCCTAGCACTAAGTGACCCTGAGATACAGGGCCCCAAATCGGTCAACTGTGTCCATCTGCATGGGCACAGTGAGGCTGCAAATGGGCATCGTTGACCCTCTTTTCCACTTACAGTAGCTGCGCATTTCTCACCCTAGGCTTATACTCGAGTCAATAAGTTTTCCCAGTTGTTTGTGGTAAAATTAGGTGCCTCGGCTTATATTCGGGTCGGCCTATACTCGAGTATATACGATAATATGCAGACATAACTTCTTACATATTACAATGTGATTTGCTTAAGGATATATTTTTTAAATGATTTGGAGCTGCAGAATTAGAATGATCATTTATAAAGGAGGAACTATTAAAGTATATGTAACATTTAAATGTCTAAAAATACATTAAAACTGTATAACAGAGTTCACTAAAGAAATACAGGGACATTTAAAAATGGTGTTTTAGCTAAGTCTGTATAATACAGTGTACTAAAGAAATACATGGACATGTAAAAATGGTGTTTTAGTGGACTTTAACATTAGAGGGCGCCAAACAATAGCTCTATATCATGTCAAATACAGAGCAAAATGATGGGGCCACATCTGACTTCACTAACTTCCACAGTGGAAAAAATAACAGAAATTAGTTGTCCTGAAAAGAGAACATATTATTATTTAGTGTATGAATTTAAACACAAAAAGGGAAGAGTGGGTAGCTTGGTCTGAATCATTGTAGATGATTGATTCTTGGGTCTTTCAAATTTCACAAACCATCTTTATATGAAAAATACTATAGAATTTTGTCAGATTTATTTAGTAGATGTAACCACTATTGTAAAATGTACAGTTCCCTGTATTCATATGTCTTTACTAGTACAGTGTAGTTTTCTGTTAATTTACATTTCTGAATTTAAGGGACAGCTCGAACAACTTACAGAATTCACTAGAAACAACCAGGGCACACACCTCAAAATAAAGTCCCCTTCACACTTTTCTGGTCTACTGTGGTGTGTTAATATACTGCACATCAATGTGTGTGCAGTATATCATGTAGAACGAGCTGCCAACATGCGAGTACAGAAGCACCACAACATACATATGTTATGGCGCATGGCAGTTCAGGTGCATTGCCGCCTACTACAATCTAAAGGAAACCTTAATGGGGCTGTCACTGCTGACCTCCTTTTAAAAATGCCATTTGCCTGGATGTCTCTGACGTGAATAGTTTCTCTTAGTGATGCACTGATACTATTTTTTTTTTTTTTAACGAGTATGAGCACCGATACTTTTTTTTTAGTACTCGTCGATACCAATTACGGATACCTACCGCAAACTGTTTTGTTTACACTTCAGCTGTCAGCAATGGTTCAAAGCATTGAAAAGTAAATTTACAAATGAAATAAATTGATTTCGATTTTTTAATTTTGCGCTTTTTTAATGTGAAATGTGTAAATATATGTTAATATATATGTGTGAAAATATTCACTAACAAAGCAAACAAAAAAAGTTTTAATTGTTTATCGTTTATAAAACAGACGTGAACAATAAAAAAAATAAAAAGCTACCGTATTTAATCCGCGTATAACGCGCACCTTTTCCCCCTTAAAAGGAAAGTCGTGGGTGCGTGTTATACGCCGATCCCCACTGTCTGTGACCCAAAAATAGCGAGCGCCGCCGAGAAATAGCGAGTGCCGACGAAAAAGACAGAGCGCCAACGAAAAAGACAGAGCGCCGACTGCTTGGCTCCGCTCGCGGTCCCGCCTCCCTGCTGTTGCTGGAGCGAGCGCTGCCGAAAAAGAGACAGAGCCGACTGTACTGTGTACTCGGCTCCGCTCCGCTCACAGTCCCGCCCAGCAGGGCATTTGAACGTGGGCAAGGCTGCAAATGACACTGGGAAGCTGCAAATGACACTGGGCAAGGCTGCAAATGACACTGGGCAAGGCTGCAAATGACACTGGGCAAGGCTGCAAATAGACGCTGGGCAAGGCTGCAAATAGACGCTGGGCAAGGCTGCAAATAGACGCTGGGCAAGGCTGCAAATAGACGCTGGGCAAGGCTGCAAATAGACGCTGGGCAAGGCTGCAAATAGACGCTGGGCAAGGCTGCAAATAGACGCTGGGCAAGGCTGCAAATAGACGCTGGGCAAGCTGCAAATGACGCTGGGCAAGCTGCAAATGACGCTGGGCAAGCTGCAAATGACGCTTAAATGTAAGTTTTTTTTTTTTCCCCTAAACTTCCCTCCTAAAACTTTTTTTCCTTAAAATGCCCTCCTAAACTTGGGGTGCGTGTTATACGCCGATAAATACGGTAACTAAATGGAGTGGAATAGGGGTTTAATTAAGGCTGATTAGAGTAAATTAAGGGTTAATAAGGGGTTAAACAGAGGAACATTTGTTCATCCCCACTGACAGCTCAAAGAACCAAAACTGAAAGTATCGCTTCCAGGTATCAGTGCATCTGCACGATACTTGTGCAAATACTCGTATCGGCACCGATACTAGTATCGGTGCAACCCTGGTTTCTATAGGTGGTCAATAAATTAAGTCAGAACTCCTGATGTGCATCCTGCTCTGGGTCAGTGACTTGGTAAATACTTTAGACATTGGATAAGCATGTCAGCCAAGCAACTAGTATTTTCAAAAGCAGACAGAGCTCAGCAATGGCAGCCTATAAATTTCAAGATCAGGTCCAAAACTTACCTGATGTATGTTTTGGAGCTCACTGAGTTGTTAACTTGTAATAATCATAACATTTATATGGTTCTGTAAACCAAATAGTTTTAATGAAATGTGAAAAAGTCCATCTAGTTATTTGTCGTTTTTACCTGTAATTCGGTTTTCAATTTCACCCTGCATCTGAAGGGAATCCACATAAATGCTTCTGTTTCCAATGAATCTGGCACAGGCGATGCCCCTGTAGGGCTGACAGAACCCATCTTCCTGGTAGTCATCTCTGAATGGAGAAAAAAAAACACACATAACAGCATTACTTACGTAACACTACAGATGTCTATTTGTCAAACAATACCGCAATTATGTTCCACAGAAGAGTATGAGTGCACTAGACCTGGACTGAATTAACTACCCAGGTGCTGCCTTTAAGCAGTCTTGCTGAAGAAGCAGAGATAGATCTTTCTTGCTGGGATACAGAGGTATGCCCATACATGAAGTTATAGATGTTACACTAGCAGAAGTTAAAGAAAAGAAGTTTCAGTGTTCTTTACATATCTTTTATAATTATGCAGTTTTCAAGTACTAAGATTAATTGAATTGAAATTAATTGAATCACTGCCATCAATGGTGTAATTTACATCAGGCCTCATGCACACTACATGTCAAAAAAACAGTTTTTCCTGGAGATTGACGTTTTTTTATTCTTCCTCTATACGCCTCTCAATGTTAGCCTATAGCACATAAGAAGCAAAAAAAAAAAAAAAAAAATCACTTTCACATTCAGAAGCGCAGTGTTTTTGTAGGTTCACATGTTAATGCATTCTAATGGCCATATTGAATTAATATTCTGGCCAATAGCATGCATTAACACTAAATGTGCATCAATGCACATAAACGTGCAAAATGTGGCTTTAGGTGTTTTTCTCCCCTGGACGCCTTTGCATCCTGTGTGCATGAGGCCTCAATATGTTGCAAAACTTCAGGTTTTTGACAGTGAAACCTTTTGGAATGCTGGCTGACCTGCATATACCCATCTCACTAAAGGGATTCTGGCTTCCTAATTCCAGATGTACCCAGTGACTGTTAGTGTGTACTGAGAAATATTATGCAAATCAGACTGCACCACTAGCCAAATGTCCATTTTGCAAACTGCCTAAACAGTACTAAACATCCTTTTTGTTTTTATAGGATAGAGCAGGGTAGGGTTGGAGCCGTTTACTGCCATCTATGTCTCTGTTGCTAATGTTTCACATTACTTCCTGTCAGTACAAAAGAAAAAGAATAAACATACAGTGAAGTTTACAAACTATTGTTTTTATTGTTATGTCAATAAATATATATGAGGTTTTTTATAGGGATTTATAAGCATTTTCGCAAAAATCAGTACTCGCGAAAATGCTCTAAAACCCGAAAACCAATACCGGAGGTGACGTCAGCTTGGGAGTGGAACGCCTCCTCCTCCCCTCCGGCCCATCCTCTGGCCCAGGGCCATTTTAATGTGGGGGCCGACCTGGGCACTGCCTATGTGGGCGGGATCTGTAGTGCTCCAATCACAGGGCATGGAGAGGAGAGCCGGCGGGGATCGGAGCAGTACAACTCCAGCTCCAGCACAAGTAGCAGAGGTAAGATCATGCCCCAAACTAGGGGGATATTGGGGAGGGGCGAGGTCCCCACTTCCAAGCCCTCCACCACCCCTGACGCTTGCCGGCAGTCTCCCATCCTCTCATGGCACACATCTTGAGCACAGGAATAAGAGCTCCTTCTCCCCATCCCATTCCCTTAGCGCTACAATGTTCATAGTGTATAGCTAGCTACTGCATCTCTGTTCCTACCATGGAATGCACCTTCCACAGGGAGCGGATCCGTTTAGCGGAGTCCGCCAGCTCAGCAGGAGATCGCTCATTGATTTCCACTGAGCCGATGGATGACAGGTCCGTCTCTGCTCACTGAGCAGGAAGGGGCCTGTTACGAGCCCCGCTGATTCCTATGGAGAGATCGGACGAAAACGGACAGCATGTCCTTTTCATCAGATCTCATCTGATCGGATCCGCCAGACGGATGGCTAAACGTATCGCCATAGGTCTGATTTTAGCAGATAGGATGGCAGAAGGATGTAAGCGCACACATCTCCGCTGATATCCGCCTGCCCAATGGATGGCCCACTCGGAACCACACTGAAAAATGGACAAGCGTATCCGAGCGGGCTTGTCGTGTGAAAGGGGCCTTACAGGTCGGAACTGCAACCAGCAGCTAGCTATACACTGTGCACATTGTAGCTGTAAGGGAATTGGATTTCAGCATCAGTGTGTGCTGTGTGGGGAGCAGGAGCTTTGCCTGTGTTCAGGCTGTGTACAATGCAGGAATGGGAAACAAAGCTCTGCCTAGTGACCCCAGCAGTGACCCCTGTACTGTTCCCTCCTAACTCGCTTACTGTGCCCTTCCAACTCCCTGTGCTGTGCCCTTCTACCCTCCTTACTATGCCCTCCTAACCCCCTGTACTGTGCCCTCTTGACCCCCTTACTCTTCCCTAATAAACCCCTGTACAGTGCCCTCCTAAACCCCTGTAAAGTGCCCTCCTAAGTCCCTTATTGTGCCCTCCTGACCCCCTTACTGTGTCCTCCTAACCCCCTGCACGGTGCCCTCCCTGTGTTGTGTCCTCCTGCTCTCCCTGTGTTTCGTCCTGCCCTCCCATGTCTTCCAATCACCCTCCCATCCCCCATCCTCTTCCCCCCAGCGATCACAGCCTTTTCCATGCCAACCTTACCACCCCACAATCCCTATTTCACTATCCTGCTCTCATTTACCCCTCTACTCAGCCCTCACCCACCTCCCAAACCGCCCCTCTACCTACTCTTCCTAGGCGATAGGTTTTGGTAACTGGTATCGGCGAGTACTTAAAAAAAAGTATCGGTACTCGTACTCGGTGTTAAAAAAATGGTATCGGTGCATTCCTAGTTTTTATACATAAATGTTTGCTTTTGTAACTGAGTGCCGTGAAAGCCCCACAGACCCATATTTTTCGTTTTGGCCAATAAATTTGGGGTTGTTGGCACTTAGGTTGGCCTCAAGTCACACTCACAATAACATTCCCTATTGCACACCACCTCCATATTTCTCTCAGTACAGGTTTAATGCACAGCATATTATGACTTATTTCATAACACAAAACAAAGTAACAACCAATCAGAAATCCTCCTTGATTTGTCTAACCACAGTAAACTTAAAGTTGAAATGTGACTGATGCCATGCACTCCGATTAGCTCTGTATAAAGGAAAACCTCATGGAAATGCTGTATAAGAAGAAGGGGAGACAGGGGTGTTTACCCATCACCATCTTGGCCTAGATCTATGGCATTTCCTCTTTTAGGTTGTTCTTAGCTTGCATATAAGGAAGCCAATGGGTATCTTTGACACTCCATCCAGAAGTGCAGATTGTGAACAATGGCAGAACTTACTCCTACATAAAAATGGACATTTCAAGGTCATAATTAAACCATGCTAAAAACTGCATATCATTTTGTCTGAAGCATGAAATAATGGTATCTTTATTAAACTGGTTCAAGACTTCTTGCTACTGTTACATGTGCTTTATTCTGTCAGCCTCTGGTTGCCAAATGGTTAAAATGTAATACTGTTATACAGCAGCCTTAAATGTGCTGGGGTCATGCCTAGCTCATTTATAGCACAGCTGCATATTGCAGGACACAATGTACATCCTGGGGGCATGCAAGTGTTCATTGAGTCCAGGAATGCTGAATGGCCATGGGGCATTCCACACACACTAATCACAGGTTGTTAACGTGCCCCAAATTCTACTTTCCCCTTGGCCACTTTCTGTCAAATTCATAGTTAATTAGCTATGGATGCATTAATTGTACATTATAAAAGATCTTTACCAAAAAACAGACTTTAGACTTTCAGGCTTAGTGCGGAGATGGGAATTAGAATTAAAAAAAACAGTTGTATCTACATCATATTCTGTAACATATTCTTGCAGTTTCAGTGTAAGATGTCAGGAAGGAAATAGATTTTAGTTTGCCTCCCTATCTATCTGAGACATAGACAGACTGTACAGGGCATATACACAAAATAAGTGCTCCCCTCTGTAAAATAGAGTGCAAAGTGAAATGGCACTGTTTACTGGAAAATGAACTGTGCTTAAAGTGTGCTTATTTGTTACAATGAAATATAAATGCTTTCAGCTGTTTGTAGTGGAAATTGAATAGTGGGCCTACAGTTTGACTTGATATGTGATTCATAGCCCCACAGCAACATTTAAAAGCTCACAATGACTAGTAAGTAAACCTCGAATGAGAGAAAATGTACATTTCCACTTTGTGAAATCAAACCCAGATTCTTGGCTGCTTTGTAAACATGTTTTCAAGGCTACAAGATAGAGAGAATTACTATGGAGGCATGGCCACACAGTCTCCTTAGCCAGATCCCACCTTCATGATGTGACTAGCAGCTCATGCGATCATGATACTTTTCTATCAAAACCTTCTCCTACTATAACCCCATCACAGGAATCCACTTTAAGGTTATCATTTGTCCCCATTTCCTGGGGACAGTCCACAGAAAAAGGTATCCCCAGGAGCCAGACACCATAGAGTAAACATTGCAGTATGCAAACCAGCATTAACAGCGATTCATGGTGCAGCATACATGCAGACTGGTCAAGCTGCACCATTATGGATTGACATTTGTGCAGTGTGAATCGAGTTGGAGTCTGTTTATTGAAATGTTTACTGTACACTGCATGGCTCCCAGGGACTATGCTGCAAATGACCAAAGCAAAGTTGAACATCGGACCTGAAGGCCTTGTCTTGGAGGAAACCAGGCGCAACTACTAAGAAAGTGTATGAAGTGTAATCTATTTAAATATACTGTAGCTGCATTCATTACCATACAGTCTGTAAGGTACTTGCTCCTGACCTAACCCATGAACACTGCGCATTACTAGCATTAAGGCAAAAGGCATACCTCTGCCATGCCATGCCCTATGTTACAGTATGTGGACTATGAAGAAATAAAGCAGAATTTTGGGAATTAGATCAACTCTACCCATGCAGTAACCCCCCACCACCCTCCCATTCTTGCATTGCAAAGGTTAAATGCTTGTTCAGTCTAGGGGTGCAGGGCTAAGTTGTATTACTTATCCTATCCTTTGCTCTAGCACTGTTCTCTTTGACCCAAAGCTCCAGCCAGTGAACAAGCCCACAGGGTCATAACATGCAGCACAGGGCGTACCCTGCATTGTACATGAGTAGATGAGCATAAGCCTGGAGCCTGAAGCACCTTAGAGAGGGGGCAGTGCTGAACGCCACATGGATGGATGAAGACATGGAGAGAGCCTAACAAAACAAGGAGTAAGGCAAGTATTACACCTTATCCCTGTACCGCTAGTGTAAATGACCATTTAACCCTTGCAGTGTGAAGGGACCCCTTCAGCTTTAGGATGCAAAAAACAGTTGGAAACACTCACAAGTGCATATTTTCATCCTTACTTTCCTTTATACTGGCTTGTTAGAATAACATAATTGCTATAATGCAATATTTTGAGGTTGAAAAAAAAAAAGGTTTTGGTATCTATACAGGACATTGTTTATAGAGGTCTATACCAGTGTCTCGCAATGTTTTTTCAGTCAAGGCACCCTTTACAATTATAGACAGTCTCGACCCCAATCTAAAATGTAAAAAATGATTCTAATCGCTTTACATAATGCAACAACATCCACACGTAGGACACCCAATGTTAGAGTTGATTTATTCTTCCAAAGCAGATACACTTTTGCACACTAGTACTGACTAGTATTCCAGTATTGCTCTTCTCCCTCAATTTCTCTCTATCAGTCAGCTAATGCTACCCCAGTGTTCAGGGAGAGGGGCAGACGAGGGTCAAACAATGATACTGTGTGGAGGTAACAGACAGTGTTGACGGAGTCTAGAAAGTGATAATGGTGCATAATGAAAACCCATGGTTTTGTGTAACTAAAATGATCCACCTGCTGGCTTGTATACAATTTTTGATACATTTTTAGGCATTTTGCCAAAGCACCCCTGAAGAAACCTCAAGGCACCCTGGTTGAAAAAGACTGGTCTATACATTAGTCCAAAAGGAGGGGCAACTGTAGAGGAACAAGGGCCATATGGGATTTCGGGGACAGTCCCTCAAAATTAGGGACAGTTTTGAGCCATGTGTTTGTGGCAGTAAACTGGCACACACAGTCTTAATTCACAACACGCAAGGAAAGAACATTTTCCATAGTTTTGCTCCTTGTAAAATCTGGACCCAAGTACTGCAAGGCTGTATTACAAAGCATGATGCTACCTCCAAAAGGTGAACCATGTCTGCATTAGTGTTGATCAGTTTAAAATGTCAGAAAACAGCCTAGATTTCCAGTTTTAAAATACATAACTATGGCATATCCCAAAAATGTACTTGCTGATAAAGTACAATATTCAATTCACATTGAAAAATGTGGTTAAACAAGTGATGGCCACCAAAGATATCAGAACAAGCAAGCCCCTAATCCACAAAACATTTAACATGTTATAATACTAATGCAATATTTAGCTTCATAAATCATCTCCAGTACATGACATTTATTTCACTTTCTCAAGTGGATTTACACATGGCACATACAGTGCAACAGTTCCATCAGGTTATTGGCTTGTTCTCCCTAGTCTTGAAAGAGCAGACAGTATTGGCAGGGGCTGTTTTACAGCAGTTGGAAAATTCATAACTACCTGATTGGTACGATATTTCGGGATGCTATTTTTTTAAATTTTTGAATAACTTAAGGATTTGGAAAGAAAGCAAGCTGTAATAACAACCTGTCATAAGATATTGCTTGTGTTCATTTTGTTTCCCCATGGCCATGTTGAAGTTATTGTCTTTAGGGGAAAAAATCCGTAATGTTAAAACCATTCTGCTATGGTATGCAAAGGGTCAGAATTACAAGGTCACCTTGCATGATGTTCTGCTGAGTTGGTAATTGGAAACAGTTGCTTGGTCCCTTGTAAGACCATGGAAAATAAAAAGATACTAAAGGGTTAACATGTTATGATTATGAAAAAGCAACTGTTGCCAGCCACCATTAACATAACTATACAAGTAGTAGCGCAATTCTAAAAGGTCTTCGACCTTTTATAGTAATATCAATTCCAATAACTCTGCTGTCAGTATCTAAATACTGTGACATACTGTATATATAGATATTGTACTTTATTTTTTGTACATAGCAAACGGTGTTAAAGGATATTTTTGTCTAAAATATATTAGGTAACAGCCACTATCTAAAGCTAGATTTATTTTTTGCCAGGCTATAAAGAACCATTTTTTTCTAGAAATCTCTATATTTTGCTGTTACCTGTGTGGATATGAGAGGAACCTCCATGTAAGTTAATGGGTCCAATAACTAATTCAAAAAGCATACAATCAGCTAGCTTCAAAAGAGAAAAACTGCCATAGAAAAAGCACAGAATTAAGGCTTCAAATGTGCAGTACTGTACCTGACCAATCACCACATAGTCATCCAGCACACTGTAACTGCAACAATCTGACATAGGAGTTTGACATAGAAAGAAAATCACTTGTGCAATCAAAAGGCTGTTTTCGCTTCACTAATTGCCGCTTGTAAGAATGAAAATATTGTAAAAATGTATACAACAACTATATACTATATAACTTCTCTGAAAGGTGATCTATTTATGTAACTTTCAAATCCTTTAATAGTTTTTCCTTAAAGCCGAATTCCACTTAAAAATCTAATTTTGATCATGAATTGTAAATTCTATACCATTGCGTTGCAATCACCTTCTCTTCACACATCTTATGTTCGTTTTCAATCTTCTTTATTTTTGGAGAAGAATTGCTGTTTTTTTTTCATCTTTTGTTAGGTGTTTTTCAACTAAAAGGTTTTTCAACTAAAAGTGCTGCTGTAAAAGGTCCAGAGAACTACTCCATTCATGACGCACTTTTCTGTCATTTCCATTGAAGTCTAACAAAACCGCTCACTTCTGCTTGAAAAGCAGCTCAAGTACTTTTTCAAGTGACAGGCGTTTTGCTACAAGCAACAGAAAGCTCAGATGTGAACAAGGGCTATTTGAAAACTATAGGTTTTTCATTTTTGTTTTACGTTTTTTGAGTGAACGACCAAACGCTCAAGTGTGAACGAAGCTCAAAAACACTCAACAAGCAAAAATACATTGTATTCAATAGTTCACATCTGAGCATCCTGTCGCTTCCACATCTGAGCATTCCATCCCATGTTGCTCCAAAAAGCATATGAGCTACATTTCAGGCAGAATTTAGCATTTAGGGCCCCATAGACTTCAATGGGAACACCTGAAAATGCTTGGGCTTTAACTACTTGTCTACCAGGGCTTTTTTTTTTTTTATACATATATGGTAAAATCGGCATAATTTTTTTTGCTAGAAAATTACTGTATTTATCAGCATATAACACGCACTTTTCCCCCCTTAAAATCAGGGGAAAATCATGGGAGAGTGTACTGTGTACTCAGCTAGGCTCCGCTCACAGTCACGCCCGGTCCCGCCATTGGACCTGTATTATGTCCATCATAGGAGACGGGCCAAGGGACATCCGGCTCTGTGTATCTCGGTGGCGATAAAATTAAAATACCAATAATGCTGCAATTTTGGGCAAGGCTGCAATGACACTGGGCAAGGCTGCAGATGGACACTATTCATTCTGCAATGATGGACAAGGCTGCAGATGGACACCGATAAGGCTGCATTGATGGGTATTTAAATGTAAGTTTTTTTTTCCTTAACCACTTGCCGCCCGCCATATAGCAGAATGACGGCGGCAAAGTGGTTTCAATATCCTGACCAGACGTCATATATGACGTGATCAGGATATTAATTGCGGCGATTGCTGTTGAGGTGTGTCAGTCGGACACCCCGCAACTACGATCTCGGTAAAGAGTCTCTGACCGAGACTCTTTACCACGTGATCAGCCGTGTCCAATCACGGCTGATCACAGTGTAAATAGGAAGAGCCGTTGAACGGCTTTTCCTCACTCGCGTCCAGTGGCGGTGCGTGCATAGAGGGCGCAGGAGCGCCGCCCCCCCTCTCCTGCACCGCTCTATCACCAATAGATAGATTCATGCATTGCATGAATCTATCTATTGTCACCGCTGCCGCCCCCTATTCAGGTGTCCGGCCCCTGATCGGGCGCCGGGCATCTGAATTACAGTGGGGGGGGGGTGTTGCTGGAAGCGCCCCTATTAGAGCTGTAAGCTCTAATAGGGGACCCTATTAGAGCGGTGTGCTCTAATAGGCTTCCCTAAGTGTAAACAGCGGGCGCACGGCTGTGCGTTCGCTGATTACACAGTACTGTGTTAGGGAAGCGAATACATCGCTTCCCTAACACAGACCCGCCTCTCAGCCAATCAGGTTGCCAGGTCTGTTACCTGTCACCTGATTGGCTGAAGTCACAGGCGCTGTGATTGGACGCTAGGCGTCCAATCACCTAGCGTCCAATCACAGCAGAAGAAGACAGGAGGAGCGCGGGAGAAGACATCCGACGGAGACATCCGACGGAGACACCGCTCGTCGCCTGACGCCGTCACCAGCTGCACACCGGGACAAGGAAAGTGCAGAGGGCAGGCAGGGGGCACAGTGGCAGCACTTAAGGGGCACAGTGGCAGAACTTGGGGCACAATGGAAGCACTTAAGGGGCACAATGGCAGCACTTAAGGGGCACAATGGCAGCACTTAAGGGGCACAGTGGCAGAACTTAAGGGGCACAATGGCAGCACTTAAGGGGCACAATGGCAGCACTTAAGGGGCACAATGGCAGCACTTAAGGGGCACAATGGCAGCACTTAAGGGGCACAATGGCAGCACTTAAGGGGCACAATGGCAGAACTTGGGGCACAATGGCAGCACTTAAGGGGCACAATGGCAGCACTTAAGGGGCACAATGGCAGCACTTAAGGGCCACAATGGCAGAACTTGGGGCACAATGGCAGCACTTAAGGGGCACAGTGGCAGCACTTAAGGGGCACAATGGCAGCACTTAAGGGGCACAATGGCAGAACTTGGGGCACAATGGCAGAACTTGGGGCACAATGGCAGCACTTAAGGGGCACAGTGGCAGAACTTGGGGCACAGTGGCAGAACTTGGGGCACAGTGGCAGAACTTGGGGCACAGTGGCAGAACTTGGGGCACAGTGGCAGAACTTGGGGCACAGTGGCAGCGTTTGATGGGCACAGTGGCAGCGTTTGATGGGCACAGTGGCAGCGTTTGATGGGCACAGTGGCAGCACTTGGGGCACAGTGGCAGTGTTTGATGGGCACAGTGGCAGCGTTTGATGGGCACAGTGGCAGCGTTTGATGGCACAGTGAGGCTATTTGTTTGCGCCCCCCCAAAAATTTTGAGCACCAGCCGCCACTGCTCGCGTCTGTCAGACGCGAGTAGAGGAGAGCCGATCGGCTGCTCCTCTGACAGGGGGGGGGGTCTGTGCTGAACGATTATCCGCGCAGCCCCCCCGAGGATGCCCACACTGGACCACCAGGGATGCCACCAGACCATCAGGGATGCCCAGCACCAGGTATGCCACCCTAGACCACCAGGGATGCAAGTCAGTGCCCACAAGGGATGCCAATCAGTGCCCACAATGGATGCCAATCAGTGCCCACAGTGTATTTTAGCTCAGTAAAAAAAGCTGTACTGAGCTTTTTCAAGCTGCAGTGTGCAAGAGGCCTAAATATTCCTATGTAAAAATAAAAAATAGTATAATATATTGCTAATGATTGCTAAGAAGCCCATCCATCCATGGAGTCCTTATGGACATTCATGCCAGTGATGTTCATGAAAGGAATCCGAAAGTGCATGGTTTTCACAGATTTGCATTTTTCAAAAGATTCCTCCACAAATATGGGCTCTAAGCTCCTGCAGTATGTTTAGAAATAAAGCAAAGCTTGCACACTACTATAAAAAGCTACATACATACGTGTTCTGGACCTGTTTGCATTTAAACACAGGGGGACAGGTTGCTTTAAATTTTTTTTGTTTAATTTAACTTTATTGCTATCACTAAGGGATGAATAACCCCCCTTGTGATAGCTTTAGGTAGTGACAGGTACTCTTTATGGAGACATCAGGGGTCCATAAGACCCCTGATATCTCCCCTGCCCTCCAGATCGTATTTGATCAGCTGCTTCCCTGGTTGTAATGGCCAGAAAATGACAGCTCTGAAACCTGAAGTGACTAAATCCTTGTCGCTTCTGGATTCACTCACTGACTGTCCTGACCACTTACCACGGTCATGGGCTCCAGGGTGGAAGCCTGAGTCTTAAAGCTGCACAGATCACTTTTACAAAAATGTTTTTTTAATGAGAAGTACTGTATGGCTTTCTAAAAACAAACATTATACCCACCTAGGTGGATGCAGTATCGATCCAATGCTGCATCTGTCCCCTGTTGACTCTTTAGTGAGAACTGAGCAATCAAAACACTGCTGATTGCTCAGTTCTTCGCTCCCATTTGAGCGGAGAGCCGTGACTGTCAATCAACGTCTCCCTGCTCTCCCCTCCAACGCTAACTGGAGCCCTGGGCTGTGGAGGGGGCAGGAGGGGCTGGCTCAGGCTCTTAGCGGGTCATTGAGAGGCTGAGCCAGGTGACGGCCCAGAGTTCTGGGTGGACCCTGACCATATGGTTGAGATCTTTTCAGAGCCTGGACTGGCCCTGTGACATCAGTCGACAGTGGGCTCTGACCATCAGTTAAAAATGGGTCACAGTAGTGATCTGGTACAATTTCAGCCCATTCAAATGAAAGGGCTGTAAATCACACTGCAGGGGAACACACAGGAACATGCACCGAATTCCTCTGTGATTCTGGTGTGAATCAGCCCTTCGATATACCAGCTATAGAGTGTGAGAACACCTACTGTATGGCTAGCCTCACCATAGTTTAAAAGCAAGCACTTGGCAGAGACCATTGCAGTAATGCAGAGAAGAGAACATGTATGCGTCATCATATGTAAACATCTGCCTCTACTCACCCTCATCCTTCAAATATTTAAAGTTCATATTATAATTTGTCCATGTGTGTTCATTATGACATACATTTTGGCACATGAAATGTACAGCCTAAGGATAGGATTATTTTCTGCCTATGATGTACAACTGCATTCTATTCATTACATAGCCATTGGCATTCTCTATCCTTAGAAACATAGGAGAAAGCTGTCATAAAGAAGGCAAACCTGATTTCAACAATTTCTTCTGAGTTCTGAATGACCTTCTGTAACTTATCATAAATCCTTACTAGTCAGCAGAAATACTCATGTCATCATCATCACAGAAATATAAAACTGAACATTACCAATATAATGTGTTCTAGTACAAATAAAGCATTAGAGGACAACACATGACTCCATGCCCAGAAAACAAATTAGGTGAAAAACTGCACATTTCTTTCCTTCAAAATGCAATTAGGTTTTCGGAGGCTTGCAATTCTGTAGGGAAAATGTAATTTGTTTTAAATATGTTTCCTCTGAATCTGCCAAAACATGGAATAAAGACTACTAAACTTCTTCCTAAAACTAACAGTCATTACCGAATGCTTCAACAAAGAGAAAAAAATACAGCCCATTAAATTCTTCTATATCCAAATAATTACAGATGAGGTCAAGATTAATGGAAAGAAAATACCTCAACAGAGCATTTTGCTTTCTAATTACTTAATACAATTTGTATTTGAAATAAGAAGGCATTTATCAAAATCTACTGGCTCAACAATCACAGCAACAACATCATGTGTCTTAACAGTTCACAGGTGGCAGGGCTATACACACATACACACTAAACAAATTGAGGTCATACATGCTACTATTGCCAAAGGCCATAGTGTTGATGGGACTAAGGCAAGCTATACAGTACAAATTCCGTGTTGGTGGGGGAATCCCTCCCACAGTGCTATTGTGTTCTCCTGGTTGGGAGGCTTCCCTGCCAGCAGAACACAAATATTAATGCTGGCGGCTATAGACGCCAGCAGTAATAGCATGCATAAAAATCTGACAGGCTGGTTGTACTGAAGTCAAATTGATGAATTGACTTCAGTACAACCAGCCTGCCCAGAGATGGATCAAATCTTGGCAGGTCCCTGCTAAACCTGTCGAGATTCGATCCCTCTATGGTTGGCTTAAGATACATGATCGATTTTAATAGATTCACGACAGTTATAGAGGTTGATTTACTAAAGGCAAATATACTGTGCACTGCAAGGGGAAACTGTGGAGAAACTCTAATGCCGCGTACACATGATCAGAATTTCAGCCAGCAAAAGACCGATGAGAGCTTTTTATCGGAAAATGCGACTGTGTGTATGCTCCATCTGACTTTTTTGCCAGCAAAAGATTGAGAGCATGTTCTCAATTTTTCCAACGGAAAAAGTTTCTATCGGAAATTCCGTTCGTGTGTATGCAATTCCGACGTGCAAAATTCCGACACATGCTCGGAAACAATTTGACGCATGCTTGGAAGCATTAAACGTCATTTTTATAGTGCCGCCGTACGTGTTGTACGTCGCCGCGTTATTGATGGTTGGAATTTGGTGTGACCGTGTGTATGCAAGACAGTTTGAGCTGAATTCCGTCGAAAAAACCTTCAGACTTAATTCCGACGGCAAAACCAGTAAACCGGCAAAAACCATAAAGGGGGAGCTGTGCTGATTTCTATCATCCAATCACGTGCAAGCAAAAATGCTGTTTTTTTTTTTTTTTTTTTTCCTTGCATGTGATTATTAATTGCAAAGTGAAGCTTTACCTCATTTACTATGCTCTGGAGCAAGTGCACTTGCAGTGCACAGTATATTTGCCTTTAGTAAATCAACCTCATAGTTTATTAAAAAGTCCCAATGTTATAGTTACATTTTGGAAAGAATTTGTAATGGATAAAAACACATAGATCCAGAAGACTGTTTGTCAGAAAGGGACTGAATGAATTCCCTTAAGCAGGAGTAGGCAACCTGCAGCCCTCCAGCTGTTGCAGAACTACAAGTCCCATCATGCCTCTGGGAGAAATTGTAACTGCCAGCCTTGCAATGCCTCATGGAAAATGTAGTTCCACAACAGCTGGAGAGCCCCAGTTTGCTTACCCCTGCCCTAAAGTAACATTATTTTATTTATTTATTTTTATTTGATACTTGCCTGCTCTGTGCAACAATATTGCACAGAATGGTCCTTTCTTTCCTCTCTTTGGTGATTCCCCGCCAGCGCTGTCCATTCCCCTCTCCTCCAGGTGCCCCTTCAACAAACGCAGTGCTAAGGGGGAACTCATGCAGGAGTGCTTCTGAATCAGGCTGTGTGCGTCCATAGACACACACACAGTGGTGGTAAGTCATGCCCACTCTCACTCCTCACAGGAGTATGACTGACAGAAGCAGGAGCCAATGGCTCCCGCTGCTGCCTGTGTCTCCTGTAAGACAAGGAAGAGAGGAGATGGAGTAAGTAGGTATGTCAGTCTATTATTTTCATACTTACTTTTCATTTTATGTATATGTATAGGGGCTTTGTCAAAATATGTAAATACATTTTGGGAGAAAGGTGATTTTTCAAAAAAAATAAGTGATGTTCATATTGTGCATCGAATTGATAATGTTTGAAGCAGTGGGGTCAGATTATTCACACAATCTATTATTCTAGTCCAAGCACAATTCCAGCACATAAAAATATCTACCTAAAGCTACTGCACTCCATTACTATTCATTCTCATTACAGGTTTCTAATAAAAGCCCAGAGCTTAGTCAGCGGACTACAGAAGTGAGCCATTTCCCATGATAGTTTAGTGAAATGCAGTCACCTTTTTACTGCATATAATAATGTGTAAGGTACTTTGCAGAGAGAGTCAAGTTACATGTGTTCAGGAGAAATGTTAATATACAGGCCTGTTAGCAGAAGATGGATTTACACCTTGGAAAGGAGTTCTGTAGATACACCAACACAATCTAATTGGACACATTTTTATCACCTCTCTGCCAAAAAGCAACGAAAGAATGTTAAAGAAATTACTAATACTTTTCAGCGTGGTCAAGGACTATTCACAGAAGTGTGGTTAACACTAATCTAGAAGAGTACTCCAATCCTCTATTTTATTCCGAAACCTGATAGTAACAGACAGGCATTAGCTGTGTAGAAATCCAGGGCCCACCACCTTACATCCTTCCAGACCACACACAACATTCTCAGTTCCCATACACTATTAAAGCAGCCTCTGTATTAAAAGGTATGCCTGTATCTGGACTTTATAACAAATTCCAAATAAAGGGGAAAACATTACTGCTCAGACAAGCAGAATTTGTCCTATACATTCCCAACGTCATTAATGCAAACAGAACTTTCTAATATGCAAAATAGAAAGATTGATGCAACTAAGGCTGCTACAAAACACACTTCCTGAGTACAACTGTCTTTAGATTTGTGTTATAAAGCTGAGCAATATGCTGCCCACAGAAGGCACCAAGTGATGTCAGCACATTCCCCGAAGGGAATTTAATTTGCATCCAATTTGCATATGCCATCCATTACGCCTCCAAAGTCAGAGTTCTGTTACCGCTCCTACCCTAAATACACTACAGCAGTCCTCTAATCAGCAGTACATGCAGAGAAAGTACCACCAGCCACCACTGGTATGGACTATCAAATATCAAAGAACAGGCCATTAAAAAAAAAAGTGCAGGCTTCAAGGTTGTTGCCCCCATCTATGCTTTAGTAATTACTAAATATTTCACCCAAGAAAGCATGCAACCAGTAAAAATTCAGAACAACTCATATGGCCTTGCTTGTTTTGAGTCAGTGGGGTTATTTACTAAAGCTGGAGAGTGCAAAATCGGATTCAACTCTGCATAATAACCAGCTCCGCTTCCAGGTTTTTATTGCCAAAGCTTACTTGAACAAATGAAGTTAGAAGCTGACTGACTACCATGAACAGCTGCACCAGATTCTGAATGCACCAGTTTTAGTAAATCTCTTTGAATAATAAAGGGAGGATGAGGATGCAGGTAATGGCAAACTTCATATTCCTATGCTTATAGATTCCCTTTAATGTAAGGACTGGTTGGGCATGGATGGCAATCCAATGGGGGTTGCCGCTCAGGACATTCATGCATGCCAGAAACCTGTGCAGATACAGGCACTCCCCTTTTTGTATCACCCAGGAGGAAACTGCTTTGCATGTTTTCTGGGAGTGCCCCTTTGCACGGGGCCGGTTGAGGGCCTTGTAACCCGAACTTAAAGGCTTTGTACCACAGACTGCCATCACACACTTCGATGTGCTGAATGGACTCTTTTGTGGAACTCATTCACAGGAGGACATTGACAGCGCTTGGTGGGTGCTGTGTTGCTTTAAGGGTGCTTTATGGTGCGCCAGAAAGCGCGTCATCCACCAGTGGGAGAGGATGTCCATTAAGGACTGTCGCAGACTGGTCAACAGTCTGCTCAGAGACTATAACTTGATGGACTTTAAGGAGGAAGAGGAGGTCTGAAGATTCCCCCCCATGTATACTTGGCAGTTCAATAAAGCTTTGGGCCTGTGAAATCTTTTTCCCCCTCCCCTATCCTTCCTACCCCCATCACACCTGTTGCCTGTTGAATGCAATTTGACTGAAACATTATATGACTATCTAGTAAGTTTGTTTAGTTAATGCTTTCGGGGTAATGCAGCGTCATGCATGATGTGAGGTTTCAGGGTATTAGTACTCTGCACAACATGTTAGGCATCATACCGCAGGATGAATGTAATTTATTTGGATGCTTGGAACTGTATTGTTATGTAGTGTATTTATGCGTCGCAGTACAGGATGGAATGTACCCCGTTGTAGTATTTGTATTTTTGTATATTTTAATGCAAAATAAAGTATACATTATCAAAAAAAAATTAAAAAATGGTTTACTTTTTGTCACCAATGGTTCCTTGATTACTAAAGGAATTGGAGACTGTCACACAATAAATTGTGTGAATATTAATTTCAATTATCCATCCAATCATGTAAAAGGCAAACTCCTGTTAACTTATTTCATCTGCACATGGTTGAATAACTGAAGTGAATATTGACTCCTTTGATTTTCGACTCCTTTAGTAAATCAGCCCGATATCTGTATGTACACTATTTAGAATTACACTGAACCTATATAATGTGGTCTCTAGTGAAACTACTTCAGAGGCTTCATATAAAAACAAAACAAAAATGATAATCCTAAGTAGAGAATTTCCAAGACATTAAGGCTACTTTCACACTGGGGCGGCCATGGGGGGGTTTGGGGGGTCGTTAGCGGTAAAGCGCCGTTAGTTTTAGCAGGGCTTTACCGCTGTTATAGCGGCGCTTTTCGGCCACTATCAGGGAGCTTTTAACCCCCGCTAACGGCCGAGGACAGGGCTAAAAGCGCCCGAAAAGCACTGCATGCCGAAGTGCTTTGCAGGCACTTCGGCAGTGCTGCCCACCGATTTCAATGACAGGGGCAGGTTAGGAGCGATGTATACACCGCTCCCGCACCGCCCCAAAGATGCTGCTTGCAGGACTTTTTTCCTGTCATGCAAGCACAACCCCCCAGTGTGAAAGCACTCTGGCTTTCACACTGGGGCTGCAGAAGAGGCAGTTTACAGGCACTATTTTTAGCGCAAAAAGCCTGTAAAATGCCTCAGTGTGAAAGTAGCCTAAGATAGTAAAAATAGCGACAGTAAAGCGCCTCTCAAGCCTCCCCAGTGTGAAAGCCTGAGTGCTTTCACACTGGGACGATGCACTTGCAGGACCGAAAAAAAAAAAAAAAGTCCTGCAAGCAGCATCTTTGGAGTGAAATCAATGGGCAGCGGCGCTTTGTGGGCGGTTTTAACCCTTTCCTTAAAAGAGCCCACTAGCAGCTGAAAAGCACCGCTATAACAGTGGCAAAGCGCCGCTAAAACTAGCGCCGCTTTACCGCGAATGCGGCCTGCACCCCTGTGTGGAAGGGGTCTTACACTAAGGGTCATATTTACCAAGCAGTAAATGTGACATTACCTAAAAATTAACTGGTGTTGAATCATTATACAGTACAATATAATAAAACGCACTGACTAGGAAGTGTTTGAACACATTCACTGCTTTATAAACATGTGCCTTAACAGTTGATTGTTTCAGTTTTTTATGCATTAATCCTTAAAACCCTTTAACCAAGAATATGGCAATATACAGTATATGAAACCGGAAGTGCATTCTACTCTGTTCCGGAACCAGAAGTTCACAAGGAACCAAGAGAGACCTCCAATGCTGCACTCTGACACTGCCTTTAAGCTTACAATCCCCATGCTGAGCCTCAGGAAGGATGGAAAGGACCTACACAGGCCACAGCTTCTGCATGGAGCCTGCTGTAAGGCCCTATGTGAGATTTTACAACAAAGAGCCAAGAGGTGAGTCTACAATCTCAGTACCCCCACACTCCTAAACTCTCCCACTGGTTGTGACCTTGACAGACTTCCTCCCCCACAAGTTACATCTGTCAGGGAGTAGATAGGGCCAGACTGAAAGGGAGCCACTGAAAAGAAGCCCACAGGAACCCTCATTTGAGGTCCTTTAGTGCTGCCCCTGCAAGAACTAGGAAATCACTGATGGGGTGTTGGTCAGTCCTAAATTTATTAACTCTCTCGATTTGTTATCCTTTGCAGATGGGTGGTCCCTCAGGTGTGCTGTCATGAGACATAGGGGAAAGTATGTGTTTTGCTGTAAAGCAAGCTTGTCAATAAAATTATTGTACATGAAAAGAAAAAAAAAAAAAAACACACACACGCCTCATTTTTTTGACTGCATTAATCATTAAGACCAAAGTTGCATTCTTAAGAGTATTACATACAAGTGCCATTCTTGACTATTTTCTTCTTAGCAATTAATCCACAAGCTTATATCTTCACACAGACTTCACTGGTTGTTGCTGCTACTAGAATTTAAGCAACTCCAGGAAAAGATAATGACAAAAGCAGTGCTGCGCTATTAATGCAAATAAATAATCAATAATGATACATCTGATACACATTTTGCCATTATTATTTCATTTAAGTGGAGTAAGAGCACCTGTTAGTGATAGCAGCTATTACCATTTATTTTGCATTACTATATTATGTTGGATTGCGCAGATTGACATTCGATTTATAAACTCCAGGAAAAGAAGTAAAATTTTCTTTACCATGCTTTATTTGTCCTCAAACAAGTATAAACAGAATATCCAAAGCAAGAAAACATCAAGAATATTTCCATAGCATTTACTACCACTTACCGCAAACCACCGTAGCTGTACGTTGGTAATTTGGCATAAAATACCAGGGATATGGCAGCAGATAGCTGCCATAATCTTGGTATTTTCTGAAACGGCAGGCGGCCCTCTTTAAGATAAAAGTGGTCTCTGCGGTGGATTCGCCGCAAGATGCCTTTTATCGGCGGTGGAGAGGTGCCCACCCCACTCCCGCCGCGTTCAGATTGTCTTTGTCAATCCGATCCTTTCCCCTCAGAGGCTGCGAGTCGAGTGATGGAATGATGGCCCCCACTCGACTGAGTGACTTGGATGATGGAAGCGACGTCAAACGTCACTTCCACCAAATGGCCTTAAAGGGGACATTTTTTTTATTGAAAAAAAAATATGTTTTTATTTTAATTGTAATTAAGTGTAAATGTGAGCTCTGAGGTCTTTGACCCCAGATCTCACATTAAAGAGGTCCTGTCATGCTTTTTTTCTATTACAAGGGATGTTTACATTCCTTGTAATAGGAATAAAAATGATCCAATTTTTTTTTTTAAAGGGACAGTGTAAAAATAAAAAATAAATAGGAAAAAAAAAAAAAAAAATGTAAATCCCCCCCCGTCCCGCATATGTAAGTCGTAGAAATATTTAAACGTCGCCTATGGAGATTTTTAAGGGTCAAGGTTTGTCCCCATTCCAAAAGCAGGCACAATTTTGAAGAATGACATGTTGGGTATCAATTTACTTGGCGTAACATTATCTTTCACAATATAAAAAAAAATTGGCTAACTATTATTTTCTTATTTTTTAAGTCAAGAAAGTGTATTTAAAAAAAAAATAAAATATTGCGTTTGTAAGACCGCTGCGCAAATACGGTGTGACAAAGTATTGCAACGACTGCCATTTTATTCTCTAGGGTGTCTGAAAATAAATATATACTGTTTGGGGGTTCTAAGTAATTTTCTAGCAAAAAAAATTTTTTTAACTTGTAAAAAAGTTTGAAAAATTGGCCTGGTTCAAAAAGCAAAGAAAACGTAGGCAGCATAAAATACTCATACTTACTGGATGTTAGGATTCGGACTGTGTGTCGGTCCTGTTAAAAATAGAGAGTGATAATTAAGATTATTTCTATTTTAAGCAGCACGAGCAGTAAAGGGGTTGTAAACCCTTGTTTTAAAAAATAAAAATACAAATAACAAACATGCCATACTTACCTCCACTGTGCGGTTCGTTTTGCACAGAGTGGCACCGAACATCCTCTTCTGGGGTCCTCCATGCATCAGGTGTCCACGTCGGAGAAGCACTCTCCTTGGTGGACACCCATGTAGGCGCACTCCCGAGTCCTGCTTTTGTGTGTATTCACAGAAAGCAGGACTCGGCCCCACCCCCAGTGCCCACGTCAGTGGATTTGAATGACAGCAGCGGGAGCCAATGGCTGCGCTGCTATCAATCTATCCAAACAGAACACAAGACACCAGCTAAAGCTGGTGGGCTCGTTCCCAGACGGAGAAAAACAGCGTTTAGGTAGGTATAACGGATGGGGGGGGGGGGGGGGTGGGCTGCAGCACTACAGAAGGTTTTTCACCTTAATGCATAGAATGCATTAAGGTGAAAAACCTTGAGGGTTTACAACCCCTTTAATAAAGTAGAATAGGATCTGTTACTGTACAAATTTGCCCAGAGATGAGTTTGCCCAAATTACTTTTGCCAATTTAGGGAAAAGTGAAAGTGTTTTATATTCACATTTTAGTGATCCAGTCTATCTACACTGTGGCCAGATGGAGCTTCTGGTTATAGGGATCATGTGTCCTACTCCCACTGACAGTACAGGTTAAGTAGCCAATTGCTAAGCCCCTCCACTATCATATGACCGAGGGGTTGCTAGCAATGAGAGTATAGCGGAGGCAGAGGGGGCCCCATAGAAACAGACTGCCTATTCAAAACAATGTGACAGTGTATCTTTAATGTAATTGGCAGAGAAAGAACTTGGAGGTAAGAGATGATAGGTCCAGCTTAACTTGTAAAGGAAAAGTTAACATATCACATATAATTTCTGGCACTTACTGTATATTTCTGAACTACTTATGGTTTATATATACATTTTCAACTGAGGGTGATCTCGGTTTATGTAATATTTATTTGTATGTGTAGGTTGAATTGCCCTGGCTTTTGACAGGTTTTCTTAAAGCAGAACTCCAGAACTATTTAAAAATAGCAGCCAGTTAAAGATAAAAACAGCTTATCCTACAATATTTATCTTCCTTTAGGAGATTTTCCCCATACAACTTTCCTGCCATTAGATGCCCTCAGTCTTCTGGGTTGAATGACGGCCAGCCTCATCCAACCTACCAATTCCTCTGAGCCCAGGCTGCCCTTGACCTGCCCCCTGTGGTGGTAGTGTCACGCAGTCTGGGCTCAGTTTGTTACAGCACAGAAATCATTAGCTGGCCACCATTCAGCTCAGTAAGAACCATCTCCTCACTGCTACTGCAGCAGAAAAGGAAGGGCCTGTGATGTCATTGGACTCTTGGAAAAAAAAGTTTTTTTTTTTTGAGTGTTGGGGGGAAAGGGGGGCTCAATTAGGGAATGGGGGTTAATTAAAACACTAAACGTCAGCTTTAAAATTGAAATGACATACTTACCAAGTCTGACATAAAGAACCCCAGTGGCACTAATGGTGTCTATTCCATTTGTGGCAACACACTGATAGTATCCAGTGTCTGTGGTGTCCAAGTCTTGTATTCTTAGCCGTGAACCATATTCGGTTTTCCTTATGGTAATTCTCTTGGGTTCCTGCATAACCGGAGCATCATTCTTCAGCCATTTCATATTTGGGAGTGGATTTCCGGCCACCTTGCAATGAAGGGTGGCTGCTTGACCCTGGACAATTGTGATATTGTTTACAGGTTCCAGAAATGTCAGAAAGCGTCCTGGGGGAGACAAGAGGTCACAAAATATCAAACTGCAATTCTCCAAAAAGCCTCAAGGCACATTTCTGCAAACTGCTTGTTCGCAAGACTGCAGAGGGCTTTTTTGTATACACCTCTTTAAACCAGTGCTATAATTTAGACAAATCAACATGCACAAACACACTTTGTAAATACTTCTGGAATTTTTTAACACAATTGTAAAAAGTTAATTTTCATTTGTATTGCAAGAGCTAATTATAACTATTAAGAGGGGCATACTTATCATTAGGAGCAGTAGGCTTGTTACTAGGAGAGGAATGCACTGACTTTTTTTTAGGGTTTATTCCACAGGCAATGGATAATCTACAAATGTACTTAAAGACAAACCTTTTTTTCCCCTGGTTTTGGTATACATGTTTTTATAGCTATCTGTGTTCCCACTCTCCATTTATACTGAAGACCGCGGTCATTGAGAGTGTTGGGAAATCTCTCATATAGTGCATCTCGGCCACACCCCCTGCTCCCTCCGTACAGGATTTGACTTACAGCAGGTGGCACCAATGGCTCCTGCTATCCTCAGTGAGGTCTGAGTCTGTGGAAGCAATGCGAGGGGAGAGTGGTGCTGCAGCCAGGACAGCACTGGATGGATGAGAAGAGTCAGGTAAGGTGTTTGGAGAACCAATTTAAATCCCCAAAATACTTACCTGTCACTGAGAGCCGCAAAGCAGAAGGAATGTCATCTGTTTGGACCCAGGAGAAACCCCACTGAAGGAGATGGGTAGCTATTTGGGGGTCGAGTCTATTTTCATTTTTTTCTGTCAGCAACAAGGGCCATTGATGGGTCTAAAGTAGATTCTACACTTTAACCACTTACCCACTGGGCACCCCCTTCCTAACCAGATACATTTTCAGTTTTTGGTGCTCTCACATTTTGAATGACAATTACTCAGTCATGCAACACTGTACCCCCATACGACATTTCTGTCCCTTTTTCACACAAATAGAGCTTTCTTTTGGTGGTATTTAATCACTGCTGTGTTTTTTATTTTTTGCGCTATGAATGAAAAATGACCGAAAATTCTGTAAAAAAAATGCATTTTCCTTTGCTTCTGTTATAAAATTTTGCAAAATTTGTAATTTTTGTTTAAAAATTTTTGCCAAAATTTATACTGCTACCTATCTTTGGTAAAAATAACTCAAATCAGTGTATAATATTCGGTCTTTGTGAAAGTTATAGGGTCTACAAGCTGTGGTGCCAATCACTGAAAATGTATCACACCTGATGTACTGACGGCCTATCTAATTTCTTGAGACCCTAACAAACCAGAAAAGTACAAATACCCCCCAAATGACCCCTTTTTGGAAAGTAGACATTCCAAAGTACTTACTAAGAGGCATGGTGAGTTTTTTGAAGTTGTAATTTTTACCCACAATTCTTTGCAAAATTTTTTTTTATTTTTTCACAAAATTGTCATATTAACAGGTTATTTCTCACACACGGCAAATGCATACCACAAATTACTCCTCCTAAATATGGCAATACCACATATGTGAGACTTTTACACAGCATGGCCACATAGAGAGGCCCAACATGCAGGGAGCACCATCAGGCGTTCTAGGGACATAAATTACACATCTAATTTCATGACTACCTCTTACACTTTTGAAGGCCCTGGAGCACCAGGACAATGGAAACGCCCAAAAAATGACCCCATTGTGGAAAGCAAACACCCCAACGTATATTCTTTGAGACATAATGAGTCTTTTGAACATGTCTTTTTTCCACAGGTTTTTGGGAAATGTGGAAAGAAAATGAAAATGCATTTTTTTTATACAAAGTTGTCCATTTATACAATATTTCTAACACAGAGCATGTACATACCAAAGATGACACCCCAAAATATATTCTGCTACTCCTGCTGAGTATGGCATTACCACATGTGTGAGACTTTTCCACAGCCTGGTCACATACAGAGGCCCAACATCCAAGTAGCACCGTCAGGTGTTCTAAGGGTATACATTTCAAATCTAATTTGACTACCTATTATACTTTTGTGAGGCACTGTAGTGGCATGGATGTAGTACAGATAAGAACTGATGTGGCATGGATGAGGCTTGGATGAGGCATAAATGATCCATGGATGGGGATGGATGAGCCGTGGATGGGAATGGATGAGCCGTGGATTGGAATGGCTGAGCCGTGGATGGGAATGGCTGAGCCGTGGATGGGAATGGCTGAGCCGTGGATGGGAATGGATGAGCCGTGGATGGGAATGGCTGAGCCATGAATGTGGTTGGATGAGCTGTTGATGGGGATGAATCAGACGTGGATGGGGATGGATCAGACATGGATGGGGATGGATCAGACGTGGATGGGGATGGATCAGACGTGGATGGGATGACTGAGTATGGATGGGGATGATTGCAGGAATGGGCACAGATCAGCGCTGTGGGGACTACAGATCATGCCCACAGCGCTGCTGCACCCGATCTCTACCCCTCTCCTCTCACACTGTACTGATCGGTACGGAGAGGGGAAGAGCTAAGCCAGGCATGCTCTGACTTGTTTACAACTGATCACTTTGTCATTTGATGGAGCGATCAGGTGGTAAAGGGCCACTGTCATCGGCCCTTTACCGTGATGCGTCACGGATATTCCCGGGGGTGCGCGGGAAGTCCGATTCTGTGAGGATGTTACAGTACACCCTCCCAGAATTATCTGACCGCGCTGCAGCCATTTTTCAGCTATGGCCCGGTGGGCAAGTAGTTAAATCCTCTCCACTCCATTCACACTGGCTTAAAAAACATTGCTTCTACAAGAGTTTTGTGTTCTGCCTGTAGAAGCAGCTCAATGTTATCCTATGTGTCCATGCACATTAGGATGATTTGAGGCATATTTTGAGTTTAACATTTAGAGGCAGAAAAGAAAACCCTTCTGGTTCACGTTTCTGATTGGAGCCTGGAGGCAGAGAAAAAAATTAAATCTCCCCTAAACTCGTCTAAACTTTGTACAAAAAATGCTCTATATGAGCGTTTTTTACTTCTGAGAGAACAAACTTTTTTTTAAGCCCAGTGTGCATGGAGCCCAAGCATTGTCTGCTTATAAACTATAATCATGTAAATACGGCATAAGGCCATAATTATCACAATTGTTATCACAATTATTTGTAGTAGCAATAGTGGAGAAAGATTTTAACAGCCATAATTTAAAAAATATTAATTACAACTTAATGTAAATTGAGATATATCTGCTTTTAATATAAATATGTACAGTAATACCTAGGATTACAAGCATAATTCGTTCCAGAAGAATGCTTGTAATCCAAAGCACTCGTATATCAGGGTACAGCAAATTTCCCAATAGGAAATAATGGAAACCCAGATAATCCGTTCCGAAGCCACTGCTTGTCTATGCAATACCGCATGTGACCAGAGGTGCGGGGGCGCCAAAGACACTCAGAGACACTCAGGAACTGAGTGATTCCGAGTGTCTGAGCGTTACCGGCGCCCCCGCACCTCTGGCCAAATGCGGTACTGCACACTCCAGCGGCTTGAATCCTGACTTGTCTTGCGAGACAACGATCGCAAAGCGAGTCAGTATTAAAAAAAAAAAGTAGCTTGTATTGTGAAACACTCTCAAACCGCATTACTTGTAATTTGAGATTCCACTGTATTTGTTTCCTGCAGGGGTCTAGCCCAGTCTTTTTCAACCAGTGTGCCCAGGCACCCTGGGATGCTTAAGGGCTTCTTCAGGGGTGCCTTGGCAAAATGTATATAAGCATGTTAGTTACACAAAGCCACAGGTTTTTATTATGCACCATTATAACTTTCTAGACACTGGCATCCTAACAACCACTGACATCATCAGTTAATGAGGATGTCGTCTGTTGCCTCCACAGCATCCTTGTTTAACCCTCTTGTGCCCCTCTCCCTCAGAACTGGGGTGACATTAGCTGACTGATGGAGAGGAACTGAGGGAGAAGAGAAACATTGGAATACTAGTCAGTACCTGTGTGCAAAAGTGTATTTGCTTTGGAAAAAAAAAAAATCACCTCTAACGTAGGTGTCCTACATGTGGCCTGTCCATAAATTTAAAGGGTGCAATGACTGAAAAAACTTTGAGAAACACTGATCTAGCCTTCCACTTAAAAGAACCTTATAGTGCATCTAAAGCCAAGACTTTTGTCACCAAAGCAGGAATAGAGAAGAATTCTTCCAAAAGCACCCCCCCCATTACATTGACAGCTGCCTAACAGGGCATTTACCTTACTTTGGAGAGACTTCTTCTAATTTTCTGTTGTATTTACAAGGCAGGAAGTAAAGTGACATCTTCCCAGTTTTAGTAAAGGACACGAAAATGTACTGATAGTATACAGCAGGGATATGCAATAAGCGGACCTCCAGCTGTTGCAGAACTACAAGTCCCATGAGGCATAGCAAGACCCTGACAGCCACAAGCATGACACCCAGAGGCAGAGGCATGATGGGACTTGTAGTTTTGCAACAGCTGGAGGTCGCTAATTGCATATCCCTGGTATACAGCATCATAGAGCACTACTAAGCTTGAGCATGGGGTCCTCCATGGTCAGTACACGCTTGTTCTGAAATTTGGTGGCAGAGCTGGGGGAATGGAGATAGTGGCGGGTATGTATTATACCTAGCTTACACTTTGTAGATTTGGCATACTCTCTCCCAGAGGGGTGTCAGGATCTGTGCCCAAGCAATGAAGTCAGAGATAAAAGATAACTCAGAGTACAGTTTGTAAAGGAGGTGGCTCAAAGTGTGTCCTGAAGTGTAGGTCAAGAATAATAATTAGGTATGCTAGAGCTTGTGCTGGGAACTCTGCCATCCTGCTCTTTTGCAATCTCACATTATGTATCTAACCTAATCAGGTTTGGAGATGCTAGCAAGGATGTTATGCTGTCATAACATGTTTAGCTATCATGCAGGGTACATAGGAGAGGAAGCATCGTGGGCAGGCAGACAAAGCAGCCACTGCTCATCTATGGGTAGATCTATAATAATCAACCTGCTTGATTGATGTTTATATTGGCGCTTGGCTGCAGAAGTGCATCATACTGCCACAATAAACATGAGATTGTAAATAGCTAGATTGGGAGACCGTGATCTCATAGATATGGACTGCTTTAAAAGCAGGTGCATAGAAGTTTGTTGATATACTCCTGTTTATCCTCTGACCCAAAATGGAAGATTCTGCTTCAAAATATAGAACAACCTCAAATGCCTCAATACAATGAGCCATGTTTCTCTGATTAATAGAGAGGCGGACGGGACAGTTGGAATTCGATGGGTGAATATGGAGCATCTTGGGTTTGAGCACCCATGAAGATGAGAAGAGAAGCGCACATACTTTTTAATTTCTCATGCTGTTTTCAATTATTAGGAGACTCTAGGTTTGTTTTAAATTCTGGTTTTTACATAATGCTTTTTCTAACATTTTACATAGCTCCATACATCAGGTCTCAGTGATGAGAGGCTGTGGAAAATCTGAGTAATGCTAAATAAATGCTGAAAACAACATTGGTGAAGTAAGTGCCTAAGATGCTTATAGTCTCAAGAGATTGTGAACTATTTTACACATCAATCACAATCACGTTTCATTCTTCAACAGACCTAAAGGGGAAATGCCTTGTATATAATGCTTGTGTGTGTGTGTCTGTCTGTGCTTCAGCGAGCACACACATACAAAAACACAAACTATGTCTGGCGTAAGCCTTTGCTGGCTGAAAAGCAGGAGCTGCAGAGTAATTATTCGCTTGTTACGGATTTGGCCGTCAAAGAAAAAACTCACTGCCATTGCACACATACTCAAGAGACTTCAAACTCTAGGGAATTGTGCAGTGTGGATTTTGCCACTTACCTCTCCCTTTAATCCTATATTGCAAGCTGTATAAATAAGGCAGGGAGAGAATGCTTATTTAACTGACACTGCATGCTTATTTATAATGGCCCACTTAAGATTCATGCACACCAAATGTAGCTCAAAATATTTACCCTACAAAAACTCATTACATTCTTTTAATTAAGGCACACAGTATTCCACAACTTAAAAAAAATATACAGTCTTTACATGAATACTATATCAAATTTTAGGTAGATTGCCATTTGGATGGTAGGCTTGTCTAAATTGTTAGGTCTGTTAACTAAATATGCCAGCTTGTCATCAAAATGGGAATTGTGCAAAGGCAAAGCGTTTATTAATGCTGTGCTTATTTTTAGTTGGCACCTCAATAGACAAAATTTACCTCTTGTTAGTTTTTTGTGTTTTTTCATTACAAGCAGGAGGGTGCTCGACCTGGTCCTGGTGCCTGACTAGCTATGGTGTATTCTGGGAGATTTCCCTCTTGAATCACTTTGTATACTGTAGGCTCTATGCTTTTCCTTTGGCCCATTCGATTGCTGCCTGAGAGGTGCCTGTTTCAATACTGGTAGATGGCTTTGTCAGGTGCGGAATACTGGTTTGACACCCAATATACTGTACTGTGTTTTATGGATTTGTTGAGAATCTCATTTCCTGTATGTTTTGTTGAAAAATACAAAAATTAATTTTATATATAATTTATATTACTTCCTGCTATAATGACGGTCGGATTTTCCGATGGAAAAAGTCTGATCGGATTATGTTGTCGGAAAATCCGATCGTGTGTGGGCTCTAGCGGGCTTTTTCCGTCGGAATTTCCGACGCAAAAAATTGGAGAGCAGGATCAAAAATTTTCCGACAACAAAATCCGATCAGACGTATTCCCATCGTACGTGTTGTACGTCGGCTCGTTCGGAACGATCGGATTTTCCGACAACTTTGTCCGACCGTGTGTGTGCGCAACACAAGTTTCGGACAAAATCCCACGGATTATGTGGTCGTAATGTCCAACCGTGTGTAAAAGGCATAAGACAAACAACTGTATTAAAAGCATTAGTCCCCATGCATACACACGGCCCTTTTAGAAGCTTTAGGCGTTTTTTTTTTGTAGCCTAAATACGCCTCCATGTTATTCTGTGGCCTTATGCACACACAGGACCAGAACGTTCTGAAGACTAGCGTTACAGCTGTAAAAATGTCTGAAGCTGCTAAACGCGGCATAATGCTGGATACATCGTTAAGCCGAGTCAAGTGTCCCCCCGTCCAAGACCAAACCAGAACCGAAGCCCCCTGCCCCAAATCACCCCCACCCCCCCGCCTAATGTTGAGGGCATGTGGCCTGGCATAGTCCAGCAGGGAGAGGAGGGGGTGCTTTCCGATTTGCCGGGCTGCATGCTCGGGTAAGGGTCTACTATTATTATTTCAGGTACTTGTATAGCACCGTCAATTTACGCAGCACTTATATTATGGTGTGGGGTTACCTTTCAAGATCCATACCATACTCAAAGGATCTTGGGGAGACCCCACGTCCTTTAAAAAATAAAATTGGCATGGGGTTCCCCTTTCAAGTCACATGCCACAAGTCAGATGATGATGATCCCACTTGGATGCGACTTCCATTCAAATCAATGGGCTGAAAGTCAGATCAGTTAAAATGGCTCTCATAGGGAACCATTGATTTTGACATGTCATAAGACGTGTGCTCTGTAGTAAGAGTGGAAAAAAGAAGAGGCAGAGAAAGACTGTTAAACGTGCATTGACGCCAGTGCAAAAAGCTAAGCGTGTTTTTACAACTGCTTTTTTTCTGGTGTCGATAGTTGCTTTGCAGCTCGACTTTTCATGCGCCTGAGCTGGTCAGGAGCGCTCAGTAATCCTGTACTCTTTATAAGAAGTCACTAGTTTGGCAACACCATCATTCAGAGAATGCCTTAATTTTTTTCTTCAATGACTACAAGGTGTTCACTGATTGGACGAATTGGAGAGGAGGGACAGATGACGTGACCATCAAAACGTTGGCTAAAAGACAAACGAGGTGGGCTCAAGGATATAATCAGATCAACCTGTCCAGATTAAACTGGACTTGTCCTGAGCTAGGAGGATGTCTGGTTGTGAAGTTCTGGTGTGGAATTGAGCAAATGGAACTGCTTCGAATTTGGATACCATGAGTTCCAAAACTCGCACAGATGACTGATATCGGAATCAAAGCTGTCAAACCTGATTCTTTAGTTCAAACGTCTGCTAGGCCAGGAAGACTATGTTTTGATGCACTGCAGGAAAGTGTTGACCCACATTGTTGATCCCTAGCTGTGCATAACTGCGGTAAGAGTTATTCTTACTTCCCGTTACAACTTTAATTATTTCGACCAGTGAAAAGTCAGAAAGATGGTCTCCCATGAAGAGTAAAGAGGCCTTCTTGTACTGTTACTCTGCCTGCCAGCGGGTACATCGAAATTTCCTTCATATTTTAACAGAGAAGAGTTTCCCTTAAAGATCGGCTAGCATCCAGCGCTGTGCTGCAGATAAAGTTGGATGTGACAGCCATCTGGCACACAATGAGCTGTCAACTGTCACCAGGTCCCTGCTTAGGGAATTGATCAGTCAAAGTTTTGAAAAATGAAAGCAAAGATGAACATGGGTCACTAGGAGACCCCATTGGAGAAATGTTTGGATCTATTAGAACCCTGCCCAGACAATATTTAAAATGAAACATGGAATCCTCTACATTTTTCAAATCCCAAATTAGAAAGAAAATGTCCTCCACTAAAAGAGAGAGTCAGGAGATAGAAGTGACAGAGTAGTAAAAAGTGCAGAAGGCATCAAACTCAGTATAGCACACCGAGAAAATTGGGTCTCAAGCTTGTGGGTCACTTGCAACAGTGAAATCTATCAGTATGACCACCCAACTATGTAATGCCAGAAATGTTGCAAAACTAAAATGCTAATGCCCCTTTATAGGCAATGGCGCTAACCACGCCTCCTGATCATACTCATGATCAGCCTAGCTTGAAGTATACCAGAGGGGATACAGAGGTAGACTGAGTGACCCAATCACCTTAAGTAGACTACAGTAGCCCCAAGTTTTCATCTCCTGCAGTCAGCAATGTCCCAAAGCAGTCTTACACAAGGGAAGAACCGTTGTAGTACTGGCGGCTGTATGCACTGGCCACTGTATTCGCTTGAATACACTGGACTAGAATGCACTTTGATGAACTGGCCCTGTACTGGATGTAGTAAGTTTTTCCACAGGCTAGAGCTGATGTGTATTCTATAAAGAGATAAATAAATCAAACTAGCTGACCACTAGGTGGTGATGAAGGGCTCTTACAAACTTTATATTGACTGTCAGATTTATAAAAACATAGAATAAGTACTAACTGTGTGTATATATATATATATATATATATATATATATATATATATATATATATATATATATATATATATATATATATATATATATATATATATATATATATATATATATATATATATATATATATATATATATATATATATATATATATATATATATATATATATATATATATATATATACACATATATATATATATATATACACATACATACATATACATATACACATACACACATATACACATATACACACACACACACACACACACACACACACATACTGTACATACACACACTATTGCTAAACATTGTCATTACATATAAGGTAACAAGCTATACCACACATAATCAGGGAAAAAAAAAAAAAAAGAAGTTGCCGTATTCCCGCACAGGGGTACAGAAGAATATCCTTAAAACGGAGGCAATAAAACAGCAGTTCAGACAAGTAACAAAACAAGTATTATGCTGGCTTCAAACTGTGTCCTTTGTATGTCTGTCCAAGCCTGCCTGAGCCAACCACAGCCATTTCTTTGCACTGGAGATTTATTGGTCTGCAACAGGAATTGTACAGTAAAGAAAAAACTATGCACAGCAAATTTTGTCGACAAATGTGTCTGAAATGTTATAACGATTGGAAGGCATTGATTGCATCCAACTCTTAGCAACTGAAAGTAGGACCCAAAATTAGCTATGACTTGCAGTCCTTTGCATTGCATACAACTATTGTAAACCGATGCCTATCCCATGCCGTGTGCAACTCTTTTAAATTGATTTGGGGAGGGTGTATAATAACCCATTATCCGTGAGTATCTATTAGGAATACACACAGTAGGTCAGAGTGAGGCCATATCCAGCACATATAAAAAGATGAACCATTGTTTATACTGCCAGGAGACTGAAAGCTTTTAGGTTGGTCATAAAATCAACTACCCACATCCAGTAATGAAAGTAGTTGCCTTACAAGGAAATGGGTGGAAAAAAGGCTCAGACGGTAAGCATTTAACTGTGTCCCACTAAGAACCATTTGATAACAAAAAAGGGCTTGTGTATAATGTAAACTACAAAGCTAAGTGCCAGGTCTGCTGCATCACATCTTTTTCTGTACAGACAGTGGCAAGCATATTTCAGACATTATCTGTAATAACACAAAGGACATAAGGATTACCAGTAAAATGCTAGGATAATCCAGGAAACATTGCCACTGTGCTGACGATAACAAGATCAGTACATTTAGTTTTATTCTGAATTGTATATATTGCAGCATGGAGAGAATCAGCGACATTTTTGCAGTGCTTCTTGGAAGGACTGCAGGTTTATGCAACCACTCTATGAACTAAGGAGGGCAGTGTTGCGAACCACTGAGAATGCTGGCCCCAGATTTAGCCCCTGTTCACATTTTTGATCAGTAATTAAACAGCATTTATGGGGCAGGAACATATAAATTATTCAAAGCTATTGTCTTCTTGTAAAGCATATTATGCTAACACCTGCTAGTATATGCCATTTTATGTTACATTTTGTTATATATAGAAATTAATATTTATACAGTATTGTGGAAAATGTTTAGGTAGGTGTGAGGAAATGCTGTAAAGCAAGAATGATTTCAGAAATATATATTTTATTTGTTCATTTTTATTAATTTACAAAATACAAAATGAGTGAACAGAAGAAAAATTGTAATCAAATCAATATTTGGTGTGACTACCCTTTGTATCAGTTCTTACACTTGCACACTTTGTATACTTGCATAAAGTCAGGGATTTTGTAGGATTAGTGTCAGGTCTATGATTAATCACTTATACCAAGCAGGTGCAAATGATCAATTTCATATGTAGGTTGACACGCAGTCATTAAATTGGGGTCCCCCTTAAAAAAATTTTTTTTAAAAAGTCAGCAGCTACAAATACTGCAGCTGCTGACTTTTAATAAATCGGACACGCATGCGCGAGCGGCGCCGCGATACGCCGCGCAGCCATCTGGGAACTGTCACGTGTCCCAGATGACTGACTGTGCCGAGGGGAAGTGATGTCACCACCCCGGCACTGAAGGAGGCAGACTACGAGGGACCCCGTAGCAACAGGCATTTAGAGGGGAGTTAAAAAAATAATAATAATTTCCAATAATTGTTTTTTAATTTTTTTAGGAATTTTAAGCTATTTTTTGGGGGGAAACACCACTTTAAGTGAAACAGAAACAGCTGTGTAGAAGACCTAAAACTGGGTGAGGAACAGCCAAACTCTGCTACTAAGGAGAGGCTGTGGGAAACATGTCATGTCACAGGTCATATACCATGGTAAGACTGAGCACAGCAACACGACACAATACTGCATCAGCAAATTCTCTCCATAAAGATTTAAAAGCAGACTGGGGTTTCAGGATTAGTTGTCCAAGCTCTTTTAAAGAAACACAAAGAAAGGGGTCAGCCAAGGAAACTTACTGCAGCAGATGAAAGACACATCATGCTTACTTTCCTTCAACATCGGAAGAGGTCCAGCAGTGCCATCAGCACAGAAATGGTGAAAACCAGTGGGACCCTGGTACACCCATCTACTGTCCTAATAAGTCTGACCAGAAGAGGTCTTCATGGAAGAATTGCAGACAAAAAAAAACATAACTCCGACGTGGAAACAAGGCTAAGCGACTTAACTATGCACAAAAACATAGGAACTGGGGTGCAGAAAAATGGCAGCAGGTGCTCTGGACTGATTAAAAGAAATATGGAATCTTTGGCTGTAGCAGGAGGCAGCATGTTTGCTGAAGGGCTGAGGTGAGGTACAATAATGAGTGTCTACAGGCAGCACAGTGGCTAAGTGCTCTAGGGTCAATGGTTCAAATCCCAACCACCGTCCTACATGCCTGGAATTTCCATGTTCTCCCTGTGCCTGTGTGGGTTTCCTTTGGGTACTCTGGTTTCTTCCCACTCCAAAGACATGATGGTAGGTTAAATGGATCCTCTCTAAATTGGCCCTAGTATGTGTATATATGAATGTGAGTTACAGACCTTAGATTCTAAACTCTTTGATTGCAAAAAAAAAAACATAACTCCGACGTGGAAACAAGGCTAAGCGACTTAACTATGCACAAAAACATAGAAAAAAAGAGATAAAAGAAATATATATAATATGTATGTAAAGTCCCTTTAAATAAATAACAATAATAATAAATAAATAAATAAATAAATAAATAAATAAATAAATAAATAAATAAACAGAGAAGCATGGTGGAGGTTCTTTGCAAGTTTGAGGCTTCATTCCTGCAAATGGAGTTGGAATTTGGTCAGGATCAATGTGTCCTCAATGGTGAGAAATACAGGCAGATACTTATCCATCATGTCATACCATCAGGGAAAATTGTGACTGACCCCAATTTTTTTCTGCAGCAGGACAACGACCCCAAACATACAGCCAATGTTGTTAAGAACTATCTTCAGCGTAAAGAAGAACAAGGAGTCCTGGAAGTGATGGTTTGGACCCCACACAGCCCTGATCTCAACATCACTGGGCCTGTCTGGGATAGGCAGACAGAAGGATTTGAGGCAGCCTACATCCACAGAAGATCTGTGGGTAGTTCCCCAAGATATTTGGACCAACCTAACCACTGAGTTCCTTCAAAACCTGTGCGCAAGTGTACCTAGAAGAGTTGATGCTGTTTTAAAGGCAAAGGGTGATCACAACAAATATTTATTTTATTTGGATTTCTCTCTATTTATACTTCACTCCACTGTTAACTGATCAAAATAAACTATTAAACACTTCTATTGCTGAAAGCATTCCTAATTTACAGTATTTTTCATACCTGCCTGAAACTTTTGCACAGTTGTGATAGATTATATATATATATATATATATATATATATATATATATATATATATATATATATATATATATATATATATATATATATATATATATATATATATACATACATACACACACACACACACACACACACACATATACACACACACATACATGAAAAAACATCCAAAGTATCCCAAAGACGTCTACAAGGTGCGGCATATATACTGGGCTAGTTCCTGCCAATAAGCGTTCACATGCCCTATAATATAAGCAAGAGGTGTTTTTCAGTTTGAGGACAATCCAAGCCATGTTTGTTTGTTTGTTTTTCATATTTAAAATTATCACGCCCTGTCTAGACAATGTCACAAATCTTATCGCAGAAAAAAGAATAGCGGGGAGACTGGAATGGAATATTTCTACACAGATGGAAGATATTTCCGTTTGATACTATGAACTTCCTTTGCCTTATTAAGTTAGGTAGAAATGTGATTGGCTATGCTGAATATTTTCAAGTGATTCTACAATGTGGAAGCTATCTCATAAAATTTGATTCTGAGTAATACCTCTTTCCATACATAACCATGAAATTATTGTATGTGTCTGGCACTTGAAGAGTCTTTTGATGGTGGATCAAGTTCTAGTAAAAGTACCCATCAATGGCATTATTAGAATGCAAGCAAAAACTGATGTGCTTGAAGACTGACAGTTCCGAAAATTATAATAAAAGTAAGAAAAACACATAAGAAGCTCCTAACAGAAGACAATGAAACATACAGTATATTACATTGTTGATCGTCTAAGTTTTGACATCTCATTTAAGGTAAAGATAAGAATCTTGAATATTATTGTACTCAAAGGTAAACTTGTATTAACCTGCCAGAAAAAGGATTATCTTCCCCTTGACCTTCCATGAGTCAGGGCCAGACATCTGCAATACTGCTGTTCACCACTGCCCTGTCACAGGACGTAAGCTATTTGTTCAGTATTAATGCCATGATTTGTAGCTCGGCTAAGAGGCATGCTAAATGGATCTTTCAAATTCCTCCAAAGAAACTAGAAAAAGGGAGGATAATTTCCTGCCCAGCCAGATAATAAATCACAGAGAAGTCAATGAGCACTGTGTCAATGTTTGCATACTAAACCTTGTTGTTCAGTTGTAGCTACCCCAGTCTCACCTTTCTAACACGCTCCCCTGTTAGAACCTGACAAGAGCTCCCCCACTTGGTGCCAGCAGCTGGAAGAACACCCGAACAGCAGATGCATCTGATTGGATGCAGCCTCTGTGTGGCTGACAATTTTCTGTCTAGCTCCTTGGGTTTTTCAGTTGAAGGATATCGGGTGGGAGAGTACTGACCACATGGCCACCCAAAAAGCTAATTTCAGACAGTTGATGAACCTGATGAAATCTGTTCTAAGTACTGTCTTACTTAGAAAAATATAGACACTGCCACTCCTGGCCTCCTACTTAAAAATGCTAGTTGCTTGGCTGCCTCTGGCCTCAATACTTGGAGGCTCTGACATGGAAAAAACACATATGTTCTGCTTCTTTGCCGAGTGCCTGATAGCCCTGAAAATCAGGGCACCCCGAGATGCAACCAGCTTCCCAGTTAGCAACTCTGTCCATCCCATATCACTTTTAGCTCCTCATTATTAGTGAAGCAAGCCATCACAATGATGGGTCAAAAGGAACAGGCACTTGAAGTAAGTAATAGCAGGCACAGCTGGTGACCCAAGTATTCATAGCCAACACCACTTTCTGTTTCAGCGTTCCTTGGTGCTTAACAGAGAAACAAATTGAGCATTCACTATACTGCGGTTATCACAGGATCATCTTGTGTCCTAATGCAAAAAAACACCACACTCATGTTTACATTGGTTTAAGTGCAAGCTTTCTAATATCAGGGCCACATGAGGACCACTAAGAGCTATGGACTTTGGTGGTGGATACTACCACTGGGTAGTCCTTGTTGCCAAGTCAGGTCACGCAGTGTATATTGTCACATAGCACTTTTCTTTTCATTGCACTTACATTTCAGAAGTTAAAAAACAGCTCGTTTGCGTACACGTGTGACGTCACCACGTGTAGGCAGATCCCGGAAGCAATGGGCAGCTATCGAGAGCCAGCCAGCTCGATTCTTAAACAAGCAAGCTGTTTTTTAACTTCTGAAATGTAAGTGCAATCTTGCCCTTTCTTTTACTCAATAAATTAGGATTTACACATTTCCCAAGTATTTGGGAATTGTGAGCTCCCACTGATTATGGACTATTGTTGCCTGAATATCTTGCCACTGCTCATGAGATTCAGTGATAAGGTGAAACTGTGGACCAAACTCTGCCTTTTTCGATGGCTGGAAGGGCCAACTTGGCTAAAATGATTCTGATGCCCCAACTCCTATATTTTTTCTCCACAACTCCACTGTGGTTATCCTGTTAACATTTATTAGAGTACCTAGGATTGGAAGGGCATTAGTGGCAAAATCATTAGGCAAATATAAAAGAAAAATATTTTTTTAAAACACATCTTTGGGGAGTTTGGCAATTATAACTTGCAGCACTGGGGTCTCTGGTTCAAATCTCGGGCAGGACACTATCTGCATGGAGAGTTTGCATGTTCTCCCCATATTTGTATAGGTGTACTCCAGTTTCCTCCCACACTCCAAAGGCATGCTAGTAGGTTAATTGGCTCCTGTTTAAATAGGCCCTAGTATGTTTATGTGTAGACAAATTGTCTATGCACATTTTTAACAACACATTCTGCATGCCAGTCCCAACCTGGGCAATTGAGGAGGGCTAGGGAAAAACCCAGTGACCTACCTTGTAAAAGAAAAGTTGACAAACTTCTATGCAAAAGGTTTTCAAGTGTATGGGCCCTTTCACACAGACGCGTCCGTGTACGGGCTCCGCTTTGCTCAGCGGGGGATCGCTCCGTCGATTCCCGCTGAGCAGGCAGATGACAGGTCTGTCTCCGCACACTGTGCGGGGCCCGACCTGTCAGAGCGCCGCTCTCCTCTATGGGGGATCGGATGAAGACAGACCGTAGAGTCCATTTTCATCCAATCCGTAGATGGATGGAAAAGTAGGGTTTTCCTCCGTCATCAGTTTCGGAGCATAGTGGAGACTGATGTAATCGGATGTCAGCGGATATTCATCCACTGACATCCGCTATCCCATAGGGATACATGTATGTTCGTTTTTCATCCGAGAACGTGTGTGCCTGTGTGAAAGGGGCCTTACAGACATAGGGGTGGAGTTGCTTCAAAGCTTAGTAAATGAGTAGAAGCTGGCCCATAGAATCGCTAAAAGTCAGATACGACTGAAGATTTATACATACACAAGATGTAAGGCTACTTTCACACTGAGACGTCTTTCAGGCGCTAAAGAAGGATATGTTAATGAAGCTTGATTTAAATCCCACCATTAATTAATTCTGATTCACAAATATATTATTCACAGAGCAGATCACAACTGTACATATTGTGGTAAATCAAAAATCGTTGCTTTGCCAAAAAAGAATGAATTTACTTAATTTGTAAGATTCATGGACTGAGTTTGTTATCTATATGTCAGCGAACTGTATTTCAGGATGTAATTTTAAATCAACTGTTGAAATCCATTAAATATTGTTTCATGCTCTTCCTATGCAATACAGCTCAGCTTTCAGCCTGTAAAATGTCCAGATAAGATGTGTCAGTCTGCTGAATACTGAACACTTGCCAGATATTAGGGGTGATATAAGTCCAAGCAGGCTGCCTCCTGTTTTAATATTTATGAATCTCTAAATTAAACATAAATGCACAAGCTATGTTTTTTTTTTTAGTGTGCATGGACACCGGTTAACATGGAGGGGAGTTTAATGGCAGAGAATAAAAAAGCTCTGATGACTGTAAAAACTTTGTTTTTGAGCTCAATGCGGCCTTAGTGAGGCAATGTGGCTATCATATATATTTGCAAAAGTTTGCAATTAAAACCCCAATGCATATTGTTAAAACATTGTAGAAACTTCCTGCATTTTGTATTGTTTCATATTGTTCTGACAACTGCTCTGTGTCAGTATGCACCTTACTTTTAAAAAGCTAGTTATCACTTAAGCAGTTGCTATTTTTGTTTGCATAAAGCACAACTTCAGGCTGCTGAAAAATGTACCCATGCAGTGAGGTACCCGCCTCCCAGCATTGGTTAAATGCAGGGGGTAGGAACAAGGAGAAATACTCACATTACTCCTCCCTCCTGCAGGCTTCCTCCTCCTGTACAAAGGGATCTCCAAACCTGCTTCACTTTGCTGCCTAGCGGGTTTCAACTCTCTGAGGTCATCATTTACAATGCAGGATCAACACTCCTGCACTGTATGTGAGGACAGCAAGGGCCCACCCACATTCCAAAGAGAAGAACAGAAGAGTGCTGGCTCCTTGGGAGTGAGGAGTAAGGTATTGGTGCCTATTCCTTTCCCCTGTAACACAAGCCTGCTCCCAAATCTTTTTTCCCTTTCTGAGTGCATTTGTTCCCCTATGCATTCACCTTGGTGACTTAGGAAGTTTAGCTGTAAGCCAGAGCAGATTGAGGATCACCTAAAGTAGGAGTCACCATAATTTGTTACCCACAGGAAAGAAACCTGCCCTTTTTACTGAAAACTGAAACAAGGACAGTTTTTGTAATGGCAAAAGTTCCGGGTGCCCATGATCCACATAGTACGGGGGTTTAGCTGGGAAACTGGCTCCCCAACAAACCAATCCTATATTCCAGGTCTCATTGTATAACCTGGAGTGGAAAATATGATAGCCAAGGGTCCATGTACACTGAAAAAAAACAAAAAAAAACAAAAAAAAAAACGCTGGTACATATTATGGAAAGTCTCTCACAGTTACGTCATCATGTATGTTTGTACCCTGGTATTTGTCTGAATAAAAAGTTATACGACTCAAAAAATGCTCCTTCTAGAAGAGTTTTGTGTTTTGCCTGTAGAAGCAGCTCAATGTTATCCTATGTGTCACTGGGCTTAAAAAAAAAAAAAAATGTCTCTTCCCTTGGCAGAAAAAGATGTTCATATAGGGTATTTTTTGTACAACTATTTGATGAGTTAAGGAGAGTTTTGCATTTTTTCTGCCAGTGAACTCCAATCAGAAACGCAAACCAGCCGGTGAATCGCGCATTCGCGAAATCGAGAGGTGCATCATGGTTATACAACATGCACCTCTCTAAAGCTAATCCAGGAAGTGATCTGGATTGGGCTTCACATGCCCACAATCATGATGGCAACGGCCACAAACGGAGGAAGAGAATATTCCAGTAAGTAATTTATATTTTACATAAATTGATCAGGATCTTTGTATACTCCTTTTTTTATTTCATTAGTAATAATGCTAGAATCTTTAAAAAAAATAATAATAATAATTTTTTTGCCGGAACTCCGCTTTAAGTAGGATACACACTATAAGTTTATTGTTTCTGATCATGTGCAGTCTTTCTTTTCCGATTTTTCTTGTACGAAAATCATAAAAAAACGGTAAACAAAAATCATTCATTCGGTTCCCGTACAAGAAAAAATTTGGCTTTTGTCCCTTTGGGAATTTTTGTACGAAAAGTTGGAATCGGCTGTCGAAAGTTGTGTACACACTATACAAAAATTGTACGAAAGTTCTTTGGATGAAAATTCTCACCCAATTTTCTCATAGTGTGTACAAGCCCTAAGAGGCATATTTTAAGCTCAGTGTTTAGAGGCAGGAAAAATAAACCTTCTGGTTTGCATTTTTGAGAGAAGTTTTTTCTCAGAAAAAACACTAAATGATCCTAAACGCCTGTAAAAAAAACACGCTATACGAGTGATTTTGTCTGCCATTTAAGCCCAATGTGCATGGACCCTAAAACAGTTAGTTGTTGGGGGGCAACACATCAAAACCAGCCATATACAATGATTTGGTTATGTGATAGATTTGAACTTCCCTTTACAACACTACAGTATAAGTATTAATGACACACTCGAAAATCAGCATTTTAGGAAAATATAGCACACTGTAAAATACCTTGCATGTTCACAAAAACAGTGTTTATCATTATTGTTGGAGCCGGGACTTGACCTTGCAGACCTGACCACAGCCAGCTCTTCAGCTGCCAATAGACTGATACTTCCATCCACACAAAACAAGGTAGATGGAGGCCTATCCCCCTTTGGGACATTGTATCCTGTCAGAATACACTCATCATCGCCTGCAGCTGATGATTGACAAGAGTTTCAAGTATGTCCCTTCTCTGCTGAACCGGACACATTTTCCATCAGTGCCATGGCCAGCTTTAGCACTTTCATCATATCCAAGGGAAGATCTATCTGGCTACGAGTCCTTGAGCTCTTTGAAATCCATAAAAGATACAACCGATGTCAGCACTGCCTGAGACATTCAGGTAGTTTTTAGATAACAAAACACTAGAAAGGTGAAAATTGCAATTTGATATATTATTGTTTTTGGGGTTAATGCCAATTTAGAAAGTACTCCATACAAATGCTTATGGCACTTTTGGAAACACTGTGAAAATTTCCTAGCCTGGAGAGCTACAGGGGGGTGCCAAAAGCAGCTGAAAGATATACGTGTAATGGTAATAGGGTAAACAAAGTTTCCATACAGCTGGGGTTCACAGTGCATAGTGTCAAACCAGAGGGGTGGCTTCATGAATGGGCTTTGAAAGTTAAAATACTTAAACAGAACATGAATGTAAGCAATGACATTCTCACCAGGTTTGAGGGAGTGAGGCTTACATAAATGCCAGTTTTTAATTTAAACATCACATTTATAAAAGATCTAGATCAATTGAAAATAAAAATAAAAAAGTGGTATAAAAATAAGTTGCTTAGGATTCCATAAAACCTATGATCAGTAGTAACTCCTAGCTGTGTCCCACTACAGAATCCATATATTGCACACATAAAGCTTTTCTTTAATCTCAGCAGGGATCAGTCAGGGACTGCACACGTGACACATGAAAGGAGCGCTCCTTTTCTCCATGGTGTGGATTTGATGTGGATATTTACATTTCTCTGTTCTTTGTCTCTGTTTAAATGCCATGGATATGTTTCCTTAAAACGAGACAGCATTCAAAAAGCGAAAAGTATTCTAACGCTTAGCATTTTAACATGCACATATGTATATTTAATTTGTTGTGGTATGATATGACCTTTTGGATTCCACAGGGAGAGTCGCAGACAATAGCTGCCATCATTATGTATTTAAAAAACATTTGGACTTTCTTAATGAATTAAACTACTGTTACCCACAGCATCCAATCGGAGTATTCTCAGTGCTCTGCAGTCACTAAACTGAAAATGACTTTTTGGCTGCAGGATGCTGCATGTTACACAGCCCCCTTTTTTTACAACACACTGCTTTTACATGAAACACTGCTGGTATGAGTGCAAACCATAACAAGACAAACTTCATTTCAGTATGTGCTGAGCATAAGTATACAAAATGTAAAGTTATGTTTCTTTACACATCGCTGGTTTGCAATGTTGTACACCAACTTCCCATGCTGCAATTATTGGACCATTCTCCCTCTGAATACCATGAAACGTGTTCTGAAAGGGCGCTATCTACTAGACCACAAATTAAATTGTAGAACACAAAAGATAGACATGAAAGGTGATGGCCCATTGACTTTTCAACTGCTCTGTACTGAAGTGAAGTGGTTAATATTAAAGTGATTGTAAACTTTTGTTTTTTGATTTTTTTTTAAATAACAAACATATCATACTTGCCTCCACTGTGCAGTTCGTTTTGTACAGTGTGGCCCCGAACTTTGTCTTCTGGGGTCCCCCGGCGGCGCTCGTGGCTCCTCCTGGCATCGGTAAACCCCTAGGAGAAGCGCTCTCCCTGGGGGTTACCTTGCAGGCGCTCCCAAGTCCAGCATTTGTGTCCATAGACAGAATGCTGGACTCGGCCCTGCGCCTGCGTCATTGGATTTGATTGACAGCCAATGGCTGCGCTGCTATCAATCTATGCAATTAAGAGCCGAGAACCCTGGGCAGGGAGGAAGAGCGCGTCACCGCTGAGGGAACGAACGGGCTCAGGTGAGTAAAAGTCCAGTCAGTGTCAGAAGTTTTTCACCTTAATGCATAGGGTTTTTTTTGAGTAGGAGGGCCCTGCTCATGGAGCTTACAATCTAAAGATAACATAATGCACGGTATTCTTCAGAAACGGAGGGACGTACAGTACTTGAGAGATCAGCCCCAGCTGTAGATAACTTTTCTAGGGTAAAATCTCTTTATCTCATGCAGTAAAGAATGATTTATAATAACTTATACTTTCTAGTGTTGTATGATGTTCAAGATATTGTCTAGGCAATAACTCAAATAAGTGCTTATTATCCTACATGACCAATTCATTACAAGTGGTACTTGAATCTGTTGCAGTGGCTGAAAGCACTGAACCTTGTAAGGCTGAGCTAACTTAGCGGAGAATGATTATATTATGGACCTGTTCAAGAGAAGTATAGTAAACTAGCATTGTTTTTTACACTATGCAACAGCTGTTGGCTACTGGCATGTAAAGTGCAAATATTTAGTAGCAACAGTCCCTGACCTCTAGACTTGTGGCATTCTAGTAATAAACAATCATGCTGTTTGCTCCCACTGGGTAAATGACTTTACATTACAATTGGCACTGCTAAGAAAGGTTAGATAACAGAGCTCTCAGGAATGCACACAATACTTTGATATATTGATACTTGGACAATGCACACATGTGGTAAGAGATGAGACATCTGGAAAACTCTAGATGAGGGGGCTGTATAGGGAAGACTCCCAGGGGTACAAAGACCTCAGGCTGAAAATTGGGTTTGGTTGTTAAAAATGTATGGTGATGTGGAATTTGAACCAACGCACCAATCAGATGCTCCTTTTCTGTCAAGACCTGTCTTTTTCATTACAGTTTTGCCATGCATTTTCTGTGCCATTTTTATTACTGCAGATGAAAAGGCCCCTTAAAGTGTTACTAAACCCACAACAGTAAAATCAGTCTGTATATGTAGTAAATCAAGCTTGGTATACTCACTGTGGAACCTAAGGGGTTAATCTTCCCCATTGTGTAAAAGGGCCCTTTGATACAATCTTCTCCGATTGTCCCTTTCTTTTACTGTCCCCAATCCATTTGTTGATAGCACAGAGCCCTAGGAGGCTCATGCTCAGTTTGGTGTGTATTGCTAGAGGGTTGTTTTTTTTTTTTTTTTTTTTTTGGGAGGGTGCATGTGATCAGCACAGGGCCAATCAGCACTGTCCAGACAGAGTCAGGGGTCATGCAGCCTCATAGGACAATCAGAGGAGAATAAAAACTCCTCCTACAAGCTTTAACCAGTACTCGGCCGGACATTGATAAAAGTCACAAGACTGCGATATACTGCTGATAAGAAAAGGTATTTAGCCGTTTATATTTACTAAAATAATTGCATTTCCCAGTTCTGTGTACTGTGGGAGACCAGATACCAGATATAGTGAATGCAGGGTCCTGGGTTTAGTAACACATTAAGAGAACCCTCAACAGCATTACTAGACAATATTTTATTAGACCTTCGTAATATCACAGGAAACCTGAGTGAGCCACCTCCCCAGAGTCCCCTGTGCTCTACAACTAGCATCCCAGAAGGTGGTTAGGAAGGCAGAGCCTGTGCTTCCTGTTGGACCCCAGAAGACCAGGTTCGGGGCCACTCTGTGAAAAACGAGCTGCACAGTGGAGGTAAGTATAACATGTTTGTTATTTTAAAAAATTCATTTGCCTTTAGTGATCCTTTAAATCACTAGTAAAAAGGCTTGATTTAAATCATAATTTTTAAAGAGCAACTGTCATCTCTGTCCTGCAGCGGATCCTCCTCTGACCCGCTGTTGACTCACCGACAGTCCCATCTACTTTAATGGAACGACTGGTGATGCGGCATTGACACAACAAGGGGAGGCATGTGGCGGCAGCAGGTGAGTGGATTCCCGCTAACAGGCGCTGCCATGATGGATCTGAAATTACAGATTCTCTTTAAATGTAAGGACTCATTCTTGCTGGTAGTTAGAATCTTTAGTATTTGCAAACAAAATGAAGGTTTACTATTTAGAATAATAAGCAGGTTAGTAAAACAGCAATATCAGAACCGATTCAATCATACAGTTTGTAGTGTACATAGATTTGCAAAACAATGGTATAAAGGAATATTCAGCCTCAAACTACATAACTAAGCTCCATTTCATCCTGAATAAACTAAATTATTAATGTATCTTAAATAGAAAACTATCTTTAGATAGCTTTTTACTCCAAAATGCATTTTAATTTAAATAAATTTGATAAAAATAAAAAAAAAATCATTGATTTTTATCCACCCTGCTTAAATGTGTATTTATGTAGCTTCCTGTAATTTCCTACACAGTAGAACTCAGACTGTAAGAGAGAGCAGTAGCAGTAGGAGCCAATCAGGTTATGCTGCATGGACACAGGCATGAAAAAAGGTTGTGTATATGTATTACAAATACGTATTAAGTGGTTTGCCTTGAGTTAAAGTAGAAGTCAGGTCTAAATCCATCTACTCTTAAAACTGCTCCCACCCCCATTCTAAGCCCTATACTAACTAGCCTGTAATGGAAAGCTGTGTATACTTACCTAATCTAAGGGCACTCTGGTCCAGTCATGTAATCATCTCCCAGCGTCGGCTTCCAATGTAGAGGAGGGACATCGGACAACAGAGGCCTCATAGTAAGCCTATGGGTGATGTCACTGCCCAGGCTTCGCAGCCATTGTCGCTTATCTCTCCCCTGAAGCTGGCCGCTGGGAGATCACATGACCGATCCAGAGCACACTTAAATTAGTTAAGTATACACATCTTTCCTTTACAGGCTAGTTAGTATAGGGCTTACAACAGGGGTGGGAGCAGGTTTAAGATTGGATAGGTTTAGACCAGACTTCTACTTAAATAATTAAGCACAGAATGACCGCAAGAGCCTACAAACAAATACCATATTTGCATTACAGCTCGTTGCAAAATGTGCTCGTTTGCTCTCTCTTCAAAAAGAAAAACGTAAGACCTTAAGCAGGGTGAAAAATGTAGTACAAAATCTCTTTCCAGAGCATAAACAAAATACTCCTGGAAAACAGTCTTGACTAATTACTTCCCTACCCAGCCATGTACAGATCCAGACCACCACACACGGTCTGGTTTGTGGTTGGCGCATTAGACAGGTCTGTTAAAATGACAGACCGAAATAACAGGAACGCAACAAATATGTTAGTCACTGACATTAAAATCACTTAAAATTAGGATTTTATACTAATTATGCCATTTAGCTAGAACATTCAGATTTTTATAACACTTTTAATTCTACTTATAAAGAATTAATTATATTTTCTTTGTATCATATCAAAGAAAGGAAAACATGACACCATTATGAAAAAAGAGACATGGAAAAACAGAGAAAAAAAACAGGCTCGTCTACAGACGAGACACAGAATGCAGGAAAAAATTTGCACGATTTCCCCCATCAACACAGATAGTGCCGACAGGTGAATCAGCTTCAATCGTCTTCTCAAATTCCCCCTACCCCATTATTTTGTATCTTAAAGGAAAACAATACTCTTTTTACAGTGTTTAGATGTAAATTTGACTGGGATCAGATTATTGTAACTAATAATTTTAATAATGGTGTAAAGGTATATGTACATAAAGCGTTCACTAACGGTTAGGAAAACAGGTTGATGAAATTGTGTGCATCATTAATACCTAGTCACGCGCAAGAGCATTTGCAAAAACAAGATTTGCCTTCAACAAATGTTGACGATTAAAGGGTCTCTGTGCCTTGACATCATAACCCCCTCGGTAAGCCCCAAAACCAAACCACACCCCACCCCATCAGACCTCCAATAAATTCTATTCTGTGCCACTTATCAAGTCTGTCCCCAATGGGTTCACTCATGCACACTGCATTCTTCATTCAATCCTATACCAGTCTGTACTCTGCTGGAGCACGACTCTCACAGTACAAACATTCCATTTGTAAAACAAGTGTACTAAGCTAAAAGTACATTTACACTTTACAGGTAAGTTAAAGATATTTTATTAGACACTTAGGGGCTGATTTACTAAAACTGAAGACTGCACAATCTAGAGCAGCTGTGCAAAGAAACCAATCAGCTTCCAGGATTTAACCGTCATTCATGTCTATTGAAATCTCCCCCAAAGTCGCTAAAAGTAGTGCAGGAATTACTTTTGGAAATCGGTGTGGCGTTGCACTGATTGGGACGCTCCTATTGCCGGCAATAGGCTCCAATTTGACATGCGATTTGACCTGTCAAATTGCACATCAAATTGCGCCAATGTGAACGGGGGCTCATTGTCAAAGCTTAATTAAATAAGCTGATGTTCGAAGTCGATTGGCTACCATGCACAGCTGCACCAGATTTTGCACTCTAGAGTATTAGTAAATCAACCCCTTAGTTACTATTGTAACATTCCCAAGAAATAATTCCTGCTGTTACTTTTTACTTGTTTGCTGTTCCATATTTTCAAAGTCTATTTTTATGTTGAATAAAGAAAATCTATCATAATCTTCATTTTTTTTCCTTTCAGTCTGTTAATTTAACTTCATTTTCACGTCTATAAAGGTTAATAACTTGAACATGGTGCTTACGATCTCCGTTTACTAGATTCTAATTTTCATATTTGAGTGTTTACATTTTACAGTGTGCATGTAGGAAAGGCATTCCATGGTAAGTAGTGCGTATAGAAACATATTTGGGGTTAGATGTTTGGTTTCAAAACTTTGTGGTTATGGAGTGTTAAAAAGTTGGCCTGCATTCATCTGCATCCGAGTTAATGAAGCGGAGGCCTCATAGCTCTCGGTGTGGTTTGAATCCAATTGTTTTGGAAGCTGGGTTGCTTTCTGCTATGCCAGTAAATGTAAAGTGTTCACAGGCCGACTTTCACTGCTAGGGTTCTGAACATCATGTTACTTTTATGACCAAGCAGGAGACAAGTACAAAGAGATGTTACTGAGGAGTACTAATGACATGGAGCAAGCCATAATTCATTTGTACCATTCTTTCTCCCTAGGCTGCTGAAAATGGTATTTACCCACAATTTGAGCATTATGGAGAGTCCCTAAGAGGAGCATGACACCCTCATTTGACAACGGCTGTACAGAATTAAGAATTTTGGTTGGAATGTTTCACAACTGGAGGCTTCAAGAAGCAGAAGTGACTGAACTTGCCAACAAATATCAAAACATAGAAATACCAGTCTTGAAAGGAGTTGGCAATTAATATGAATGACATGATGGTTCTCATCAGTTCCTCGTCAGACATATAAGAAAACAAACACTAAAACAAATAGTCAAAGCCATTAGGGCACTATACAAGCAACCCTTTTCATTACTGTAAAACAATGAAAACAGAAGCATGCTGCAAAAGAAGAGACTGAAAAACAAAAACGTAGAGCTTAGCAGAAAAAGCAAAAACTTGTTTGACTTACCAGATGGAGTTGGCACAAGCCTGTCTTGACTATCCACTTGACCCAAAGGTACATTTGAATAAGAAAAATCCATTTCACCTGAAATAAAAAATTTTTTTTATTAGGGTTCATCCTTTCCTAGACGCACTTATATCTATCAATGCTTTTAAATACAAACATTTTTGACTATATTGAATTATAATTACAGTTTCACCAGACCAAAGACAAATCTAATTACATAACAATCCAATTGAATATGGGTTTGTGAAACGTTTCATAGAGGAATGATGCATCAGAAATTTTGTGACGATATGGTGAGCACAGAAATATTGTTTCTATAGAGTAGTGCAACTGAATTAAAGGAGAAGTTTGGGGTGACCAAAAAAACAAACAAATACTCACCCCCATGGTGCAGAATCGGTCTGCCTTTGGCTTTAAATCCAGACATACATAGATCGAAGTTTGGCCGGTTCAGCAGGAACCAGCCTAATTTCGATCCATGTATGGGCAGTCTGTATGTACAGAAGTTAATCTACCAATTGACTTCTGTACAACCAGTCTGTTGCAAAATTTCCACACGATCACTGCCACTGTATTTTAAAAAACACCTTGTGAGCAGCTATGTAAACAAACCAGTAAACAAAAAACAAAAACCCAAGAAACAGCTGCCAGCACTCCCCACACTTCCTAAATATGTGATACTACAGAAAAATAAATAACAAATGAGTGCAGCGCTAAGTGAACTATCAATAATATGCTAGTGTATATGTGACCTCCCGAAATATATAAAGTGCTCAATGCAATCTCCCCTCCTCAGTAAAGTGCAAGTGCTCTCACCTTCACATGAACTCCCAATCATATTTAATATGATGTGCAAATTGATGAATAAATAAATTAATGTACAATGCAAACAATAAACAATATGCTTATGAATCCAACGATAAATAGTGAATGATCTAATCTTTAGTGATTATAGACAATATTATAGTCCAATATGGGATAGGAAAAAACAGAAGCTATAAAAAACACCAATCTTCACTCTGATCCACCTCTGTGCATATGATAAAAAGAATCCTTGTGCACCCTCCACCAGATGTACCCTCACCTCAGAGCTTTAAAATAAAAGCATTTATGATAGTAGTCAATCCTCTGGGGTACTCCTCCTATCATTCCTGCTTCCCTTGGTGTGTGGCCAGGTAGCCATTTTCACCTCAGACTAATTGCTTCCTGATGGGTACCAGAGACCTCCTCTCACATTACCCACATGTAAAGCAAAAACTGGCAATAGTGCTTTATCCTTTTAAAAGGATAAAGCACTATTGACAGTTTTTGCTGATAGGAGTTAGTAGTTCAATCCAAGAGGTCTGGATGTCTTTCTAAAAGCAAAAAATATATATAGATAATTTAATATTTGAGTCAGGAAAACATTTTTTTGTAAAACAAAGGATTTTTTTCTATGTTCGAGTTGCCACCTCTCATGCTTGCCTCCAGGACTTCTCCAGAGCCTCTCCCATTCTCTGGAACTCCCTAACTCAATCGGTCTAGATATCTTCTACTCTGTCCACTTTCAGACGACCCCTGAAAATTCACTTCTTCAGAGATGCCTATCCAGCCCTCACCTAACATCTGTACATTTCTTTTCTCAATCAGCCCCCACCCCCAGTTATTACCTTTTGCATCTCTCGACTCTCCTTCTTACAACTAGTACACACAATGAGATTTTCAGATGAATGATCGTCCGTTTTTTTTTTTTTTTTGATCTCTTTTGCATGCTAGTCTCCACATCGAAAATGAAAAGGTTACTAAAGTACGAAAATTCTCGTATGACAGAATACTAATTTGGAAGTAATGTATTGTATTTTTGGACGAAAACTGTACTGATTAAATGAAAAATGGTATGATCTGGTATCGTATGAGAAAAACATTTGTGTTTGTCCCTTTGGATAATTTCGGATTGAAGCTGTGTACTAATGATCAGATTATTGTTCGATCGCTTCCAAAACAGTATTTTTTGTACGATTTTCTGTTTGTGTGTACGGGCATTTAGATTGTAAGCTCTAGTAAGTAGGACCCTCTGATTCCTACTGTATTAAACTGTATTGTAATCGTACTGTCTGCCCTTATGTTGTAAAGCGCTGTGTAAACTGTTGACGCTATATAAATCCTGTATAATAAGAATAATATAGTAAGTTATACCAAACATTTTAAGGTTTTGTTGTTATGTTTCTGGATCAGCTTAGAGTTTAAAGTTTTTTTAGGATACAGGTTTTAATTTTTTTTTTTACTATTATTATATTTTCTTGAACTCAAAATTTTCAACCCAAGTAACATATCATAGGTACCAATATAAAATGCTCTTTTGCCCTACTGGAGCACATGTTTGAAAAGCTCTTTACAACATTGTCACATTCAGTGACCTTTGAAAACATTCAGAGCTGATTGTAACCTTCTGCCCCCCCCCCCCCCCCCACCTCTGGGCACACATTGACTACAAAGAGTACACATCCAGACACAATGACATCAAGCAGAGAAGGGGAGTCACACAGAGATGTGACAGGGCTGCTCTAGGTAAATGACCCTGTAAGTGTCTTCAATGAAATTGCTGCATTTTAGCCATTTAATCACCGCTGTAACCTAACACCTCACAGACTGTGAGTACTGTTTTACAAAGCTGACCCTTAACACTGCAGAGGTTACTGTTACAAGAGGCCTTTGACATACCTATTCCTCAGACTTTCCTAGAAATGTCCCAGACTGAAAGGAAAGCAACGCATGATAATAGCGAGAGTTCATTTACATCCATATAAAAACCTTGCACGGGGATCTGAATAAATGCAGATTTCATGCTGAGGAGTTCTAACCATTATTGAGTTGCTGCACATTATCTGGATTGGAATGCCTGCACAGCCTCATTAAAACCAATCCGGCTAGTTAAACATACGTCTATTCACATTCTAATTTCATTTTGTGCATCCACTAATCTATGTATTACTATAGAAGCCCTTCAGGTTCAAGATTTGTCGTTGGCCAGGCCGAGGGGTTCTACTGTTACATAAAAACATTTGTAATCAATTTCAGGATTGCTTTCTTTGGCCAGCTACAAAATGTTTATTTTCACAATGTAATGGCACAGTACTAAGGAAAAATTGACTTGCTCCAGCATAACTACAATGGGCACATTGTGCACACAGACGAATACTCATAACTGCTGCTTTAAATATATATTCTGTGTACCCATGGGTACACTCTAGAAAAAAAATTCTGGCTATAACGTAAAAACAATTGATGCATGCAAGGCAGGATTTAGTGAATGGTGGTGAATGGCGTAGTCATTACAGTCTATCTAAAAATCTAATGGATGATTAGTGAAAAGAAATACGTTTTATATAAAGAGCTCATACTATATATTGATGCTTTCATTAAGCTCTGGACGCCTTTAAGCAGCTCTCATTAAAGAAATAATTAGAGCACACTGTTTTTTTTAGGAAAAAAAAAATTATATTTTTAAAGGATAACTGTATTTTTGCTTAAAGTCATACTAAACACACACTGTTTAATTGACATTGTCCCTTCTATTTCTGTATACGGATGATGGCACTGTAATTATTTTAATAAAAAAAAAAAAAAAAAAAAAAAAACAAGTGCCTTTTTCCTAATCATTATACAGCTTTCACATAACCCAGCTCTTTCCCAGCTTCTAGTCCTCTGCTGCTGGTCGCATGTTCAAAAAAAAAAACAAAAAAAAAACAGCCTTTGGAATACGGAGTAAAAATAAATAAATAATATCAGTAAACCGTTTTAAATTGTCAAGCTCACTGACAAAGAAATAAATAAGTCTATAATTTTAATGGTAGGTTTATTTTAACAGTGAGAGACAGAAAAAAACAAAAAAAATCCAGAAAAAAAAAGTTATAAATTGATTTGCATTTTATTGAGTGAAATAAGTGTTTTACCCCTTCGCAAAACATGACTTGGGCCCCTTTCACACTGGGGCGGGAGCCGCGGTGACGGTAAAGCAGCGCTATATTTAGCGCTGCTTTACCCTCGTTTTACCCGCGGGATTCGGCCGCTAGCAGTGTGGTTTTAACCCCCGCTAGCGGCCGAAAAAGGGTTAAAATCCCGTGCAAAGCGCAGCCGTAGCGGTGCTTTGCGGCGGTATTGCCGCGGTGTCCCATTGAAATCAATAGGTAGGAGCGGTATAGGAGCGGTGAATACACTGCTCCTATACCCCTCCAAAGATGCTGCTAGCAGGACTTTTTTTACCGTCCTGCTAGCGCACCGCTCCAGTGTGAAAGCCTGCCGGCTTTCACACTGGAGTGAATGGGGCCGGTTTTTTCAGGTGGCGTACAGGCGCTATTTTTAGCGCTGTACCGCCTGAAAACTACCCCAGTGTGAAAGGGGCCTTAGTACTTGGTGGCAAAGCCCTTGTTGGCAATCACAGAGGTCAGACATTTCTTATAGTTGGCCATCAGGTTTGCACACATCTCAGGAGGGATTTTGTCCCACTCCTCTTTGCAGATCCTCACCAAGTCATTAAGGTTTCGAGGCTGATGTTTGGTAACTTAAACCTTCAGCTCCCTCCACATATTTTCTATAGGCTTAAGGTCTGGAGACAGGCTAGGCCACTCCAGGACCTTAATGTGCTTCTTCTTGGGCCCCTCCTTTGTTGCCTTGGCCGTGTGTTTGGGGTCATTGTCATGCTGGAATACCCATCCACAAGCTAAATTCAATGCCCTGACTGAGGGAAGGAGGTTCTGACCCAACATTTGAAGGTACATGGCCCTGTCCATCGTCCCTTTGATGCAATGAAGTTGTCCTGTCCCCTTATCAGAAAAACACCACCCAAGCATGATGTTTACACCACCAGGTTTGACGGTGGGGATGGTGTTCTTGGGGTCATCGGCAGCATTCCTCCTCCTCCAAACACAGTGAGTGGAGTTGATGCCAAAAAGCTTGATTTTGGTCTCATCTGACCACAAAACTTTCACCCAGTTCTCCTCTTAATCATTCAGATGTTCATTAGCAGACTTCAGATGGGCCTTTACATGGGCTTTCTTGAGCAGGGGGACCTTGAGAGCGCAGCAGGATTTCAGTCCTTCATGGCGTAGTGTGTTACCAATGGTTTTCTTGGTGACTATGGTCCCAGCTGCCTTGAGATCATTGACAAGATTCTCCCGTGTAGTTCTGGGCTGATTCCTCACCGTTCTCATGATCAATGAAACTCCACAAGGTGAGACCTTACATGGATCCCCAGACCAAGGGAGACTGGCAGTTATGTTGTGTTTCTTCCATTTGCGAATAATCGCAACAACTGTTGTCATCCTCTCACCAAGCTGCTTGCTGATGGTCTTATAGCCCATTCCAGCCTTGTGTAGGTCTACAATCTTGTCCCTGACATCCTTGGACAGCTTTTTGGTCTTGGCCATGGTGGAAAGATTGGAATCTGATTGATTGCTTCTGTGGGACAGGTGACTTTTAAACACGTAGCAAGCTGAGATTAGGAGCACTCCCTTTAAGAGAGTACTCCTAATCTCAGCTCGTTACCTGTATAGAAGACACCCGGAAGCCAGAAATCTTGCTGATTGATAGGGGATCAAATAGTTATTTCACTTATTAACCACTTGCCGACCAGCCGATGTCATACTGCAGCTGGTCGGCATGTTCGTCGTAGCTATACGTCGGCTCCTTTAAGTGGGATAGCAGGCGTTTGGGTACAGCGTTGCACAACCGCGCCATTGTCAGTAAAAGCGATGCAGTGCCGTATCGCAAAAAATGCTCTGGTCATTGAGCAGCCAAATGTCCCGGGGCTGAAGTGGTTAAAATGCAAATCAATTTATAACTTTTTTGAAATGTGTTTTTCTGGATATTTTTTTGTTATTTTGTCTCTCACTGTTATAATAAACTTACTATTAAAATTATAGACTGATAATTTCTTTATCAGTGGTCAAATGTACAAAATCAGCAGGGAATCAAATACTTTTCTCCCTCACGGTATTTGAAATCAAATCTTTATTAATTTTGGTAATAACATGGTGTGGGTGGATTTCTTTCAGTCACAGGCTGTGTCACGCCCCTCCAGCCTGTGTCTTAAAATAAGAGTGAGGTAAAGCCACCATTAATCTACATGTAATATCACACCCCTATTGTGTTTAGCTGGATAATGGGCATGGAGGAGGAGGGAGGGAGTGGGCTGTCATTTACCACTGTGTATTCGCCCACATGTGTGACTCTATAGTCACATGGGCTGCTCGGATGCGATAGGGAGGAAATGCCCAGCATAGAAACTCACTGAAAACTGAGCATGTGCAGAGTTGCCACAGTGGCAAAATCCCTACCTGAACTGGGTAAAAAAACAGAAGCCGGAGACTGAGCGCAGCAGGATCAACCAGCTATTTGCAGAACACAGAAAATGAATCTCATAGTGACTATGAAAAGCATGTTATACACCATTTGATAGATTTTAGTGACACTTTAAAAGTAAAGTTATGAATGAGTAAAATCCCACCCACTACACAGATCCATACCTACCTTAATATCACTGTTGTTCCTCATTGCTTTCTCTCCTGGCAGTAAAAATCTTCCTTGCATTAGCCAAGCCTAAATACTTGCTTCCAACGGACTTCTATTGATCTGTCAACCGATGCAGGGGGTGATTTCTTGGCAGACCTTTAGAAGTTCAAGGGTAGCAAGTGGACAAACACAGCCAATGCTAAACAGGCTTTTTTGGGCATGAGGGAATGCAGAGGCCTCAGAACTGACATTAAGGTAAGTAAAGGTATGTATAAGGGAAGGTTGGGTGGGAATTTGCTGGGGAGGGAGGGTTGTCTAGAGAAAGAGGATAACTGTACTTGTGTGTTCAGTTATCTTTAAAGGATATCTAAACCCAAGAACAAAAATGCAATATACTTCAGCAGTTTTTCTATTAGCAGTCCATAGATGTGGGGACTGCATTAGGTTTCATTTGTACAGCAAGTAAATTTGCCACAAATTAGGTGTTTTTGTCACTTCCTATGAGCTGAACTGAAAGCACAAGCAATGTTATCTTCCCCCTACCCCATGTAAGCATGATGAAAGAGGACGATGTTTGAGGTCCAGCCTAGGTGACAACCATAGCTCCCTCTATAGATACAGCAGAGAAATAAGCATAGCCACCCTATCACATAAAAAGTAATAACTGCAGGCAGGATTCACTACAGATGAAAATAAAGGTAAAAATCCGCTCAAAAAAGAAAACAAAATACTGCTACCTCATCCGAGGACTGGAAAGCAACAATATATACATTTTTCAGGGGTTCAAATACATTTTAAATATAAACTCCAGACAGAATTTAATCCAGATATTTTTTTCATTAAAATAGTAGTGTATTTTTTTATATAAAATTAGTACAAGTACCTGAATTTGTCCTACCATAACTACGGGATGTGCATAGCAGCACTCAGACTGGTCGAGAAAGGGACGGTTTAGTAGACTGCTGTCCGTAACAGTTTTGTTTTCAGGAATTAAATTTACGTATCCGCAATATACAGTGTGCATAAAACCTAACTCCGGTCTTTTAAATGTTCACCAGCATGCTTCAAATGTTGTTATCTCCCCCTTAAAGAAAAATGATCCCACCAGAGGCTTTAATGTACAAAGTCACTTTATCTTTATCTAGTTGACCCTGAAGTACATTGACAATCCCCTGGCATAAATCTTCACTTAACAGAACACTTGAGCAGGGGTCATGTTATTCATTTCATCTCCTTTAAGTGGCAATGTATGCAGCTGTCTCACTGCCACAGTGCTAACACCATGCTTCCACAATAGACAAGCCCAGATAATTGCATCTATGCATGCGATTAAAACCCTCTTGGCATTCAAAGAAGTGTATTCAGGTCCTATTTATTCACTGAGCTTAATTTAAGTCATGCAATTCAGTTCCACTTCAGTGCTTATTAAATTAGTGTTTCAATTAGCCTTTTTTTTTTAAAGACCGTTTGGAACTATCTTTCAAAATTTTAAAAATAATAATATTATCATACCTCCCAACATTTTGAGATGGGAATGAGGGACACCTACTAGCAAAAGCCTGTAGACATAGGACACGCCGCCTGCCACACCCCCTTAAAGGAGAATTAACCTAAAAAAATTAGATTAGTTAAACTCACAAGGGCTTTTAACCACTACTATTACTTTATATTGGCTCTTGAAATTTACAAATGCAGACATTTAGATTTTGGGTGAAAGGTTTAGCACCGGGAAACACTTTTTGAAAGATAAAAAGTGCATTTTATATACAACTATATAGATCAGACCAAAATGAGGGACAAATGCGGAGGAATGAGGGACAGAGGGACATTGCTCCAAATCAGGGACAGTTCGGAGCTATGATATTATTACTGGTATCCGCCTCCAGATATACCAACATGTACATTAGGATTATGCACACATCACTGATTTATGAATGGCAGATCTTCCTGGCAGAAAGTTCCTGCCCACAAAACATGAATATGGTCTGTATAGTGCGCACATTTATATGTGTATATGTAATAATTTCTTCTGGCTCCCACAATGCGAAATATTTTGGGGAAGTTTCATTTACACATGTATTCAGAAAATAATATGCCTGAATGCCTAAAATGTGTCTTTCAGCCTAAAGCTATGAAAGTCTGCATTCATATTATTTGTCTTGGGTCACACCAGTGCGGCTTTGAAGTGGTGCTACTTCAGCATGACTTCAATGCCAACTATCAGTGCGATTTTATGTGCAGCTTGCTGACATCTGTGTGACTTTTTTGAACAGATGTCAAAGCAAGTCACACTGAAATCGCACAGAAATAGTGCAGGAACATTTTTCAAAGTTGCTGCAACTTGAGACTTTGAACTGTCGCATGACAAGCCGCACTGGCGTGAACCAGGGCTAACTCAAAATGTTTCTATGTACAAATAGCTTGATTTTACTGTATATTAAACTTGCTCGTTACTGAAAACTGTAAACAAACCCGTTTGCTCAATTGCACATGTGTACCTGCCTTTTTCGGCACTGGATAAATGCAGGTCACCGCTATGGCACATAGAAAACAATTGTTTCCTTTGTGCTTGTTCACACCACAACACCGGTGTGATGTGCAGTGTGGAAAAATGCAGAACATCTCAGTTAATGCAGAGCAGACACAGACAGAGCCTGCTCTGCGGGCAGCTGGGAGTAAATGGACTCCGCTCTCCATTTACATCCAGGTGCCTCCACCCAAGCAGTAGAAGACGCAGTCCTCCTCCTTCAATTCTTTTTTTAGTGGGCCTGATCGGACCCATAGGTTTTAGTGATTGGACCCAGAGATAGATGGGTGTAAATAGACTTAAATCCATTTACACCCACTGATCCATAGGAATGTACAGACCTTCCGATCAGGTCCACCTGAAAAACTAACAGGGGGACCTGATCGGGTCACTCATGCAAAAGGACCCTAAAGGCATTTTTACCTTTTAAAGTTGTGTAGATAACTTTCATTTGTTCACAGTACTTCTCTGAACTTTCAGTTGGAGGGACCACGCTCTGATGCCCGGGCTACATGTCCTGTGAGGTTTTGTGTGTAACCATGTTCCTTTGGGTGCAGATCAAGCAAACAGCTGTCAACCATGAGCTGGTGAGCGAAGCAGCCATCTTGTGAAGAAGCTTGTGAACTTTTTGTGCAGCTGCAGTCCCACTCAGGAGCATGCATGTAGGGATGGCTATGCTAGGGCTGCAGGGAGACTAACATGCAGGATAGTAACCTCATAAAAGGAAATGTCCCTAATCAGATCATGAATTTGCTCTACTGGAGGATACATTGCCCTGAAAAGAAAAATATGAAGCATGTTTTAGCGCACGTGTGTCTTACAGATTACATATTATGTGTAATATGTTTAAACCTATGTAACAAGGAGATTCAAAAAGGTCTCCCTCAAAAAGAAGTTCACAGTGGATTGACAAATGGCTATACAAAAATCAAAACCATTAACTGCATATGTTCTCCAGATGTCCCTGAATCAAAATTTGTAACAAAATAAAAAGCCACTCACTATTTACTTCAGTCTATGGCTGATTTACTTCAGCCTGCTGCTCCAATCAGGTAGGAAGATTGACCTTCTGACCCATCACTGCAAAGTACATTTGAAACACAAAACATTGTGCGCAATTGCTACTTTTTAATGATACCATGATTAACAGAGATTGTGATGTTTACAATGTATCACACATGTTGGTGGACACTGGTTCTGAAACAATCTCACCATCGCTAACATCTTCAATACTCTCCTATTTAACATTTAAAATACCACTTGGACTAATCATGCCCAATTATACCTAAACCAATAAAGAACATATTCTTAAGATTTGCAGGCATGCCAGATGTTAAAACTTTACACCCTGTATTAGGAACAGAAATCCACAAAAAGAACACATTATTTCTGTAAAACCCTTCTAATATTTTCTTCATAAAAATTAACTTTTTTGCCCTTTTAAAAAAAGTCCAGCCTTTAGTGCACCTTAGACAATAAGCCTAGTGTACACTTTGATTTCGCTGCCAAGTTGATTACTTTGGCTGTGAGAGAACCCGGCTACTTAGCTAGCTGAATCAAGTTCTTTCATTGCAATGTGGCCTTTCTCCCCCCTCCTGTAGCCTCAGTATTCCTGGCAACTGATGGCACTGAGGGTTTGGCAGTTATGTGGAGGTGGTAACCAGCTTACAAAGCTAAAGGCAAATCCATATGTTCATTTACTCGGTTATGGTTAATTTGATGCATCCTGGCATGCTGTTTGAACATTTTATGCCACCATTTCATCCTGGTTATATTATTTTTAAACCTGTTTAGAGGGCAACCTTTCTTAAAAATTACATTTTAAAATCACATGCATGCTCTTGTTCATTTCCCTTAAGTAAAGCAGGCCCTTTGTGTAATCAGAAACCAAGGGGCATGAAACAAAAAGGCTAGGACAATTTGGACATTTTTACTTTATTGCTATGAATGATTTATCTGTAGAGTTATAAAGATTTTTTTTTTTAACAAGTAGCATTACATTTACCATATAAATTATTTTTAATAAATATATATATTTTAAAAGAAATTGAACTGACTTTTCTGGTTCAGCACACATCCAAGCATTCTTAGCTAGTGTTAGAATATATATATATATATATATATATATATATATATATATATATATATATATATATATATATGAGTGCTCCCCCACCGGGGTGCTACGCTGGCAGAATGCCCAAAAAAGTCCTGCAAGCCGCATCTTTGCAGCGCTGTAGGAGTGGTGTATACACCGCTCCTAATGAGCCCCTGCCCATTGAAATAAATGGGCAGCAACGCTAAACTGCCGGCATAGCGTCGAGGCAGCGGCGCCTTGCGGGCAGTTTTAACCCTATTTGGGCCTCTAGCGGGGGGTTAAAAGCCTCTGCAAAAACGATGGTAACGTGCCGCTATTTTTTTTATTTTTAGGCTTTTTTTGCAGAGGCTTTACCGCCGACTCCCAACGCCCCAGTGTGAAAGTAGCCTTAAAGTGATTCTAAATGTTAAATTTTTTTCTTTAAAATAGATTTAAAGGGAGAGATCAGGCTCAGGTAAGTATGGGGGGGGGGGGCACTGCATGCAGGTTTTTTACCTTAATGCATAGAATGCATTAAGGTAAAAATCCTTCTGCCGCTTAGAACCAATTAAAATGGTTCTAAAGCCTTAAGGTTTTTTTTTACATTTTTTTTACAATTTTTTTACAAATTATTAAAGATAAAAAATGTTTTGTAATGAGGATCCCTCACCAGCTCTTCTTTATACTTCAGCCCGACTTCGATCCAGTGATGTGCACGAGAGGCCAGTGTCATCTCTGCTCTCTCCCTCCTCAAAGGGCAGATTGATAGTAGCGGAAGCCATTGGCTCCTGCTGCTTTCGATCGAATGATGAGGGAGCAGGGGGTGGGGCAAAGCCCTATTGTCTAGGTCAAGGGACGCAGCCAGCGGAGCTTGGGAACAAGCCTGCACGAGTACCTCCCTTAGCAAGTGGCTTGCTGGGAGGTACTCTTTAATATTGCCTTAATATGTGAAAACACATTAAGCTAAAATATGTACAAAATCACAAAGCGTGAATGGGCCCTAAATGAAAATCACACATCAAAGTGATCTGTAGATCCAGAAAAATAGCTAAAATGAAAATGCAAGCCTTGGCTCTTCCTATAAGGCCACATGCACACTTCCACTGACTGACTGCCCCTAGAAGCCAGCAGCGTTTTGGCCCACAAAAAAAGCCTGACGCATGTAAAATGGCGTACCCCATTTATACGCACTTACCCGCGTCAAGCGTTTGCGTGTTCATTGATTTCATTGGCCAGTAGTTTCAAAAATGCCCAGTGTGCATGAGGCCTAATAGTTGAACTTAGCTCTGTCCCCTCCAGCTCCCGAAGCCCCCCACATTGGTGATGGAGGACCTCTCTGACAATTGGGGAGTTCGACAACAGGAGAAGATTTCTACATAAATTTGTCTGCCTATATATCTGGAACTACTGACCACTTTCACATGAAGTTTTCACTGAACAGAGCACCTGCTAATACTGTACATCTTTTCCTCTATGTGTACAATCTGAATCTCTCTCTCATATATATATATATATATATATATATATATATATATATATATATATATATATATATATATATATATATATATATATATATATATATATATATATATATATATATATATATATATATATATATACACACACACACACACACACACACACACACACACGTTAACAAAAGGAAAGCGCTACAGTACATACTGTTAACGGTTATGTGTATTTAGGTCTGTTTGTGCCTTTTTTGGTTGTTCTGTATGATCCAGCATATTCTGTTTATGTTAAAGCACAATACAAGGAAGCGTCTACAATTTCCTATAATGCTGCCACCCTAGGTTTCAGCCCACTTAGTATTTCAGAAATACCAGCCCTAAGTAAGCACTGTTTATAGATAATGCCAACGTGGTCACCCTGGTGCTCATTTGTAACATCGCTATTTGATTTATTTAAAATCCTGTTAACTTTTTGTAGAAGTACAATTGCTGTTTTGTATGCCATTATTTATATAGCTTTACTTATTCGTTCAATGCGCAGTATATATTACATTGCCCAACAATTCACCTCTGTCAGCCTCCTGATCCCTTATGTACACAGTTCACATTGTTTAGTTAATCTGCTAAATGCCTCAAATTCTTACTCCAAAAACAACAGTTCTCCTTCACTCAAACTCTATTTGTTCTATGTGGCGAGAACAACTTTTTGGTAGATTTGCTGATAAATTGAAGGAAGCCAGGAAGACACAGAACTGGCAATCTATGCAAAGATTTATTCTTTGGAAACAGGGACGGAGCGTAAATACTTCCGAAATATGGAGCAAACGTGTGTTTTACAAATAATCACATGTGCTGACACTATAACTTTCTCTTTATCCATTTATTTCATTTCTTTTACAGCACTGATATATTCTACATTGCTTTGCAGAACGCTTTGAACTATTCGCATCAGTCTGTACAGTCAAAGGAGCTTAGCATTCAATGTTTCCACCACTAGTCATATAGACTTGCATGCAGTAATCCATATCCTTAATCTGCTTGTCTTCAGCAAACTGTTTTTGGGCTTTCTTGTGCATCATCTTTAGAAGAGGCTTCCTTCTGGGATGACAGCCATGCAGGCCAATTTAATGCAGTGTGCGGCGTATGGTCTGAGCACTGACAGGCTGACCCCCCACCCATTCAACCTCTGCAGCAATGCTGGCAGCACTCATACGTCTATTTCCCAAAGACAACCCCTGGATATGATTCCGAGCATGTGCACTCAACTTTTTGGGTTAACCATGGCGAAGCCTGTTCTGAGTGGAACCTGTCCTGTTAAACCACTGTATGGTCTTGACCACCATACTGCAGCTCTTGGCAATCTTCTTATAGCCTAGGCCATCTTTATGTAGAGCAACAATTCTTTTTTTCAGATCCTCAGAGAGTTCTTTGCCATGAGGTGCCATGTTGAACTTCCAGTGACCAGTATGAGAGATTGAGAGCGATAACAAATTTCAGACCTGAGACCTTGTAACACTAATGAGTCACATGACACCGGGGAGGAAAAATGGCTAACTGGGCCCATGTGGACATTTTCACTTAGGGGTGTACTCGCTTTTGTTGCCAGCAGTTTAGACATTAATGGCTGTGTTGAGTTATTTTGAGGGGACAGCAAATTTCTACTGTTATACAAGCTGTACACTCACTACTTTACATTGTAGCAAAGTGTCATTTCTTCAGTGTTGTCACATGAAAAGATATGAAAATATTTACAATAATGTAAGGGGTGTACTCTCTTTTGTGCGATAACGTATATACACACAGTCTAAGAAAATCTGACTGTTTATAAAAGGCAATCCCAGCCAGTCTCTAAAACGTTTTTTGAAATTAGATTTTTGACTACTTCAGGAATACCCAAAGACATACGATATCCATCCCAAGTTTTGAAGTCTGTTCATATCTGTACATAAATGTTAGATTATATTTGGAGGACATTGCTTCAGGTATAAGTATTTCTTCAGACATCGAGAGAGCTCAGACACAGGATTTGTTATGACGTGCACAGTGCTTTGCACCTATGTTTTAGAGCACTTAACTGATGAAGAATTTAGCTATAAAGTCAAACAGTGTAAATATTAGGAATAGCTTACAGAGGTGGTGAAAAAGTCAGGCGTGATGTGCATTTTTTAACAAAACATCTGCAAGTGAAAGCAGAATAATGAGGAGCTCTAATATTACATCTTTAATTCACTTTAAAATGTTATGCAGAAGTTATTGTATGGCCAAAGCTTTTTTGGCTATACTTCTCCAATGGATCACAGAAGTGCAGTTCGTTCTGCACGTCTGTGACCCATTTTCAGCCAACAGAGGGCTAAGATTCCTGGACCGGCAGCTGGCTCAGCCTCTCAGCGATCCTACAAGGACATATTAGGCATTTCCTTCAAATATTTTCTTTACCATTTTACATACTAAAACTCCTACCTACTGCTGTGTGCAACATGTAAAAACACTCAAGGCTGTTGCGAGCTGCTACAAAAATTATTTGCACTTTCTACACATTTGTTTGCTAAATATATTGTGATCATAATAGATAGCCTCGGGGGGAAATTTGGAAGAAATATCAGTGTATTTGACCAGATAATCTCTGGTTTGCAGACCTTAAAAAATTCACACACATCAATAGCATAACTCTGTTATGTGTAAGTTAATAGAAAATCACATATAAATAGGAGGCTAACAGATTTTAAAAATAAACACAGACCTTCTGTTGGAGGTAATGTTTACACCCCTCTATCACTGAAGGGAAGTTTCTGTATATAGTTTCTCCTAATGCCTTCATCAGGAGGGCAGCTGCTCGTTGTAATTGTTACTCATGACATGTCATTGTTTATATGGAAAAAGATCTAATGTGTCTGATTTCTTTGGAAAGAGAGTCAGTATGACAGTTCCAATGCAGGCGTACATACTTTTCATGTCTTAGGAGGCAGGTGGCACCAGTGGTGGTCCACCAAGAATAGGCTGTACTTGCCTGCACATTTATAAACAGTTAAGAACAAGGATGAACAATTTTTTGCATGGCTCAGTGCATGAAGTATCAGTATTGACAGACAGACAGAGAGAGAGACAGAGACAGAGACAGAGACAGTAACAGAAGTTATGAAAGCTTGTGGAGACAAAAGTGAGCACCTCTTTTATTTTTCCACAGAGGGAGTGAGGTTAGTTTGTACCAAAAAAAAGATAACCCAAGGAGGCTCTAGGGTTGAATGAAGTAGGATGAAATCCAGAGAAAATATCCTAGCAGAGAGACCAGTGGGTTCTTTGGGAACTGACTCAGGAAGACTGTTTGTACTGTCTAGGTCTAGGAGAACCATGTGCCTGACTTGTACTACTAATTTGGCGATTGGCTCCCACTGCTGTCAATCAAATCCAATGACGCGAGTGCCGGGGTGCGAGGCTGAGTCTGGCATTCGTGTCTATGGACGCAAATGCTGGACTTGGGAGCATGCCCGCAAGGTAACCTCCCGGGAGAGCGCTTCTCCTAGGGGGTTATCTGATGTGGGGAGGAGCCGTGAGAGCCACCGGGGGACCCCAGAAGACAGGGTTCGGGGCCACTCTGCAAAACAAGCTGCACAGTGGAGGCAATTATATGTTTGTTATTTTAAAAAAAAAAAAAACCCTTACAATCACTTTAACACAAGGAGGGAAAAAAATACCATGCTACATAACAGTCAACAATATAAATCTTGTAGCTAACAAACATGGGTAGCTGACGGTACTTTAAGTTCATTTATTCACAGGAAGCTGTTTTTAAATTGTGACAGCGGGTGAGGGGAGATGATCCCCGGCCACTTTCACAGCGAGGGTGGATCGGGAAAAATGGCAGCAGGAGCTGGAGCATGTTACATGTTCCACCCTAAATAAGGTGAACCTAGTCATTAAAGAGGATCTTCGCTCGCCAACCCCCCACCTTTCTTCCCCCCCACCCATATACCAGGTGGTCCATTGTTTCCCTTACCGATACTCCCCAGGCCAGAGGATTTAGCGTTGTCCCACTGAGATACCCTGGTTCTCTGCCACCTCTTGGTCATATTGATCATCAAGAGGCCTGCTGGCTCTTCCTGGTTTAGTCTGCACACCTCCTGATGATGCGGCGGTGTCCCGTCCCCTCTCCACCTTTGTAAATTAAGCACTTTGCCTACTGGTATATGTGACATGCATATCCCAATAGGCAAAGGGAGGACAGTGCATGTCATTTGCCTAGGCAAATTAAGTGTTTGGGGGGGCAGGGCCGCACTTTTTTCTTTAAAAAAACAAAACAAAAAACAACCCTAATCAGATAGCGGAGGGGAAGAGGGGTGGATAGGACAGAAGTCCTTCTTAAGGGTGAACATGTACTTTAAGAAAGCACTTCTTTCATACATGACTACAACACATACAAAACCATTATAGTCAGTTGTGGACTTGTGCTGCTATGAGCACTGATCTGTTGCATGAATGGGCATTTGTGGTTGCTTTGTCTCATGAAATAGAAGTTCTGTAGAGTAACTGCTAAACTGGATTCTGACAACCCATATGCAACATTAAGCATTACGTATCGGTAATCATGAGAACTATAATGGACTTTTGTATGCCTGTCTATCTAAAGGTGATTTAAAAAGATAAAGTTACAGTAAGCTAATCTTATATCAAAAGTAGTACTCACAAAACCCCTCTGATTTTTTAACTGTAATCTTTTATTTGATCATGTTTAATGTAAACAGTAATGCTTCATTTGAAATGAAAGCACTTGTTTAAACAAGCTAAATCCATCCTATCTGCTAAAAGAACATCCACGTATCACTGTGGATTGAACGCAAATGTAACAGAGTTTTGTCTCAATGCCAGAACTTCAGAGCAGCCGACTCCTCTTCTAATAATCAGGTCATATACATTTACCAGTTACTGAACTATTTCGTACTAAATTTTGTTACTTCCACCTTCAGCTATTTGGGGCTTAAAAAAATTGTAATAACATATTTTAACCTCTGTCAACCTCCATAACAACATATCACATATGGCATTAATACAGCATACAAAGAACAACTTCCATAGCAATATACTGCATATGGCATTAATACAAAATACAAAGAAAATTTTAATTCTCAAAATGAAGCTAGTTACAGTTCTCACTTCCAAACCTGTGTAACCAGGACCTAGACTTTTATATACCAAGCATCTGTTTCTGATGGCTATAAAAAAAAAACACAGTATATTTAAAGTATGTCTATTTAAGTTCATATGTTGATTTGTAGGAGTGCTAAAACTCCTTTACGTAAAGTGCTAGCAGAGAAGGCCTGCCACCTCATAAATAAAAGCACTTAGAAGGCAAGAATTACTCAACCCTACACAAACTCAAGAATTCCCTTACCCCCAAATTAATACTGTAATAGCAAACAAATCATTTAGTCTTGAATGCATTATCAGGGGCCTATTTAAAGAACATTAAACTAATTAATTGGTTATGCCAGGGAAATGAAACATTTCAAAAAAGCCACCTCATCATCAACACAAGAGAAACTTTGCAGCTTACACTGTCTTAAGTACCTTGGAATTGTGATAAATGGTATGTGCATAAGAAAACACATGTTATTAAGGCATATCTAAACCCAAAAATCTAAATATAATAAATTGCAGTTTACCAATCATTAGATGTGGTGACTGCATTGGTTTCCAATTTTCAGGCATTTTAGCAAGTACAGAAGATATCTGGTAATCTTACCACAAATGTAGGGTCCCTATCACTTCATGTGAGCTGAACTGATAAAACATCCATACCTTCATTGTGTAGACGACTTGTCTCAAACTTTCCAGCTTTAGTAAATCAACCCAAATGGGACAAAAAAAGTGTTAAATCCAGGATTACCAGGTGAAAAATAGGGGTAAATCCTGAAAGATAGAAACGAATGTAGCCACTACATATAACGTTTAGATATGCATTAAAATAGTGCTCCTTGGCCAAGAATTTAATTTTAAGGAATGATTTGTGCATGAAATGCTTAAAAAAGTAACCCTTTCTGGGAAACCTACTACCATTCATAGTGTTCTCCATATCTCACACGCACAATATTATTTAAATACTCTTATATATGCCTTTAAGTCACATGTGAAAATGTTCAAATAAGTGTGTGTTCACGAGTGTGGCCATTTACTACCTAGCATATTACTGGTGAATATACATGAACCAGGAAGAAGAACTAAATATTCCTAATATAGTAAGTGCCGGTTCACACTGAGGCAGCACGACTTGGAGCGCGACTGCCTCAGGCGACCTGGACACGACAGCAGGGGCAACTTGCAAAACTACTTTTGTATAGAAGTCAATGCAAGTCGCCTCAAGTCGCCCCCAAAGTCGTACAGGAACCTTTTTCTAAGTCGAAGCGGCATCTTTGGGGGTGGTGAAGGAGTGGTGTATATACCGCTCCTCCACCACTCCTGCCCACTGAAATGAAAGGGCACCGCTGCTAAAGCGCCTGCAAAGTGCCTCGGCAGCAGCGATACACGGGCGCATTTAACCCTTTATTCGGCCGATAGCGGGGGTTAAAGTGCCCGGCTAGCGGCCGAATAGCACCGCTAAAATGATGGCAAATCGCAGCTAGAACTAGCAGCGTTTTACCGTCAAAGCCCGCCCACCTGCCCCAGTGTGAAAGCAGTCTTATTTATATTATGCTTGCGAATATGTTTCGTTTATACTTTTGAGCACATTAGCTTCAACACTGAATAGTATTTTGCAATCCAGTACCATTTATTTTTACACATTTTAGCAGTCCATTTACACTTTGGGCACTGCAGCTATTGAAGAATTTGTGGGTGGGGTGAGCGCAAGAAAATTTTGGTGAATAAATAACTTATAACAAAACTGCATTTAGAAACCAGAGGGGCAAGTGAAGGTCCTCTTTAAGATGGCCATACACAGCTGACTCCAACCTGTTTAAAGCATGGCTGATGAACAAGCAAATCTGACAATAAAAGGGCAAACATTAGGCCTTTACAACTATTGCAAGCACTTAGCATCAAACACTAGTTGGAAAAATGTCTGGGTGTCAGGCATCAATCTGTCTCTTTTTATGAAAAAAAGGAAAGGAGGTTGTTAAAAGTGTCTACGTTGCATTACAATGTTTGTTGGGTCACAGACGATTGCAGTCGATCATAGCTGGTTTGGCAGGCAGATGTCCCAGAAACTTTCTATATCCTTCCAAGTGAGAAATCTATCTGTCTGAACATGAACCTACAAATCACTTTACTGAGATATCAAGTTTGCATTATATATAGTAAGTAATAACACACTCCAGGTGATATTGATCATGGGCACAATATACCCAAGCTTCCAGGATATTAAAGTAATCATTTCCTTAGAAGAAAACATTGCTGCCCTCAAAAATGCTTGATGTCTGGCTGTTGCACAGACTTTCTGGGACAAGTATGCAGATCAGGAAAATAAGAGAAAAGTTAAAACTCCTTATATGTATACTTGTTCTAGGTTTGGACCTGGGGTCAGCATGACAGCCAATCAACTAGCATTTAAAGATTGAAAGTCAGCAAATGCCAGACTCCATGATTCTCCCGCCGCAGTACATTTAGTGTGGCAGGTCGGCTCGTACAGAAGGCACAATTACGTACCTGTACACTGCGGCTTTCATTCTGTCAAGCCAATCAGCAGGTCCCGGCCAATGATTTATGGCCAGCACCCAGCGATCGGCTGAGCAAATGACAGAAGAGAGCTCTGTGTTGGTAAACACAGGGCTATCTACAGACAGCAGTGATGTGCCATTTGTTTTCACCCTGGGAGTAAAAACCTGCACATTGCTTAGTAAAATCATCACAAAGTACACACATTAAACATTTTAAGGCGCACATTTAACCCCTTGATCGCCCTAGATGTTAACTCCTTCCCTGCAAGTGTCATTAGTAAAGTGACAGTGTATATTATTAGCACAGATCGCTGTATTAGTGTCACTGGTGATGTCAGTGGCAGTTAGTCAATCCCCCCCTCCCAGCATCAGTTAGTGTCAGACTTCCCGTCGCACTATCGCAGTCCCACTATAAGTCGCTGATCACCACCATTACTAGTCTAAAAAAAAAAAAATTCCAGTATCTATACCATAGTTTGTAGATGCTATAACTTTCACGCAAACGAAACAATATACACTTATTGGAATATTGTATTTACTAAAAGACATTTTGGCCAAAATTTATGAATAAATTAGATTTTTAAAATTGTTTTAGTGGATGTTTTATAGCAGAAAGTAGAAACGATTGGAGCTTTTAAACATTTTTGAAAAACAGTGGTGATCAAATATCATCAAAAGAAAGCTATATTTGTGTGAAAAAAAATTATATACATTTTTGCATGCAGTGGTGCATGACCGCGCAATTACCAATTAAAGTGCTAAATAGCAAAAAAATGTCCTGGTCATGAAGGGGTAAAATCTTCCAGGGCTCCAGTGGTTAACCTGTGATACCGCACAACTGGAATGATCATACCAATTACATCCAGAAAACTAAATGAATTTATTAATCTCAGATCTGTACCTACTAACATACAGAAAAACGATATACTCCTTGAATAAAGATTCATTACCACAAAAACAAATCCACAAATCCCTCAAGTCATTCATAAAGGGTCAGGGCTTGTTTTTATTTAATTTGCCCCTCTAAAATATAATAATAACACATGGAAAGACACATCACTGATGCATAGACACCTCTTTATTTTTCTATTTTTCCCAATACGGTGCTCAACTTAAGCTCAGAGATTGTAAAGGAACATTACCATCAAATTCTCTTTTTGGCAGTGAGACAAAATATACATGTAAAAAGCTACCTTCTATCACTTTCACATTTCAGCCTCACATTTCAGTCACAAGCATTAGGCCTCATGTACCTCATGTACTAAGCCACATTTTGCAAACTCGTTTAGGCGCGTCAAGCGTTTAGCGGTTCCAATATTCCATTAGCCAGAATATTAAATTATTCTGGCCACCGAAATAAATGAATGAACATTCAGGCGCTAAATACACTTAAACTACTTTCACACTGGGGCATTGGGGGCATCTGCGGTAAAGCATCGTTTTCGGGTGCTAGCAGGGTGCTTTTAACCCCCGCTAGCAGGCGAAAAAGGGTTAAAACCTTTGTTTGCTGAGGTTTTCGGGCACTATTATTATTATATTATTATACAGGATTTATATAGCGCCAACAGTTTGCGCAGCGCTTAACAAAATAAAAGGCAGACATTACAATTACATAACAATTTGGTACAAGAGGAATCAGAGGGCCCTGCTCGCTAGAGCTTACAATCTAAAACTAGCGGGGTGATTAACCCCCTCTAGCGAGCCAAAAAGCGTTGAAAAAGGGTTAGGAACCGCCGGCAAAGCGCCGCTGCAGTGGCACATTGCCGGCGGTTCAGCGCCACTGCCCATTGATTTCAATGAGCAGGGGTGCTTTGGGAGCAGTGTATACACCGGGTTGGGCTTGGGGGGGGGGGGTGCTGCAGCACAAAAAGGGTTTTCACCTTAATGCATAGAACCTGCCTCAACGTGCATGAGGCCTTAAAGTGGTTGTAACCCTTGAAAAAATAAAAATAAAAAAAGAAATCCTGTTTCCTTATAGCAGATTAAACAGCACAGTGCTTGTGTTGTCTAATCTGCCCCTTTCTAAGCTGTAAAAAACCTGTTTGATCCTGTCTATTCCTGTGTCCCCCTCTGTGCGCTGACCATGGTAATCATGGCTGCTGATCCCTGATTATCGTGGTCAGGTTACATGGCTCCATCATCGTACTGCTCTCCTCTCTCTCCCCTGCCTCTCTACCTGTCAGCGTGTGTGTCTCCCCCACCCACTCCTCCCTTCTGCCGTTATTAGTAGCTGGCAGTTAAAGGGGTTTGTGAACCTTCATGTTTGCAGTGACCAGCCCCCCCGTTTTACTTACCTGAGCCCTGGAACTTGACCCGGCGGGGATGCGTTGTCTTTCTCCATGTGGTTCTCGGCTCTTGATTGGATAAATTCATAGCAGCGCAGCCATTGGCACCCGCTACTGTCAATCAAATCCAATGACGTGGGCAACAGGGGGCGGGGCCGAGTCATACATTCGGCGGCAATGGACGCCGAATGCTGGACTTGGGAGCGCACCCACAAGGTAACCCCCTCGGGAGAACACTTCTCCTAGGAGCTTATCTGATGTGGGGAGGAGCCGCGAGAGCCGCTGGGGGACCCCAGAAGACGAGGTTCGGGGCCACTCTGTGCAAAATGAGCTGCACAGTGGAGGTAAGTATATGTTTGTTTTTTTTTAAAAAAAATAAGAAAACAAACCCTTACAATCACTTTAAAGTAAAGAACAATTACAGCCAGCTCCTCTGTTATAGTAATCTCTCCTACACTGTGTAAATGTTTTTGTAAAAACGAAGCCTGCAAGTACCCTATCTTTGATCGCTTTTGACAGGTCACAGTGGTCACGTGACTTCCCCAGCTGACGTCAGAGGGGATCTCGGCCACTCCTTCTGTAGCCTGTAGATCAGAGGAATAGAGCAACCAGGGGTCACGTGACTGGCCATAAAAAGTCAAAGATAAGGTATTTACAGGCATCATTTAAAAAAAAAAAAAAAAAAAAAAAAACACAATTACACAGTGTAGGAGAGATTAATAGAGCAGAGGAGCAGGCTGCATTTGTTCTTTACCTTTACAACCACTTTAAAACTGAAGTAGGAAGCAACAGAGCAGGAACGTGACTGCAATTGCAGCCCAGCCCCATGCTTTTACAACTGAATTTTTTTTATTTTTTTCGCTACGTCGCCACTCAAAAGTTGAAGGAGCGTTTTAACTTTAAACTGCGTAGGGGTTTCTTTCCTGCCAAAGCGGAACTCCCTTCCAGAATTGATGGTATCAGCAGGAAATGTCGACGATAAAAAATAAAAAAACCTCTTAGAAGGCATCTTAGCGAAGGCAATATACAGGGATGTGGGAAATGGTATTGACATAAATACACACCCCACACAGGTTGAACTGGAAGGAATAGTGTCTTTATTCAACCTACCAGCTTTGTAACTATGTAACTCAGTATGCTTCACTGCATGTTCCTTATTACAATCTGCCTAATGCTGTATACTATATTTTGTGCCCCAGGCTAAATGTTTCTAGTCCTCCTCCCACTGATGGAACTTTTTTAGTACTGCTAATACCAATCATTGGATTACTTCACTCCTACTGACAACAAAAACGGGACTTATTTTACTTACACTGTCGCTAACAGTGGGCATTATTTTACTCCCAGTGATACCAATGCTGGGACCTTTTTTATATCCACTGTCTTTTTAGCAAAGGGCCTATTTTGTTTGTTTAAAACAGGGACAAACTAGGAGAACCCTAAAAGCCAGATGCTGTGAAGCCACACTGACTTTATTGGCCACCCCCTCATGTGTTCGTTGGGCACATTTTACTTTCATACATAGATGTCCCTCCTAATTATTTTCAAATGTTGGCAACTCTGTTAATATGAAACATATGCTGGGCACAAGTAAGTTTTCTTGTGTTCTGGGTCAGTAAAGGTTGTGTAATTGCCTTAAAGTTAATCATTCTTCGGTCCATGTGGGAGTTCACTTGGCTCCATTCAAAAGAAGAGAGTGAAGGGAAACACCTGGGTATGGGTGAGTATGCGACTCATTCCCCTTCTATCATGCTGAGTGCCTTGTGATTTGCCCAGTGCTGTCACATGGGGCCAGGAAGGATGATAAAGTCCTATGAGAGCTCTAACAGGTCAGTTTGGAGCTTAAACAAGGTTTTTGGTTCCAGCAGCTGAGGGGAGTGGTGAGGGTGTAAGGAATGGTAATTATATGCTGCTGAGGAAGAGGGGAAGTAAATTAAAGTGGATGTAAACTCTCACATATACCCAGTGAAGTGAACAGCCTCAGATGATACACAGAGATGAAACATATCATCCTACATAAGTTTTACATGCATATCTGCTGTCTTCAGCTTTATATATTCTTTAGAAAGTTAAGATCATGTTAGGAGATTTTCTCTCCCTGGTTAGCACTGCAGTGAAGTCTGGGCATACAGCCAAGACAACTGATAGGTGGAAAGGCACACACCCCCTCTCTTCATAGGTAGAGACTTTCAGTTCTGTTCTTTGAATAGTTCATTGCTCTGCTAATCTATTTATAGCATCCTCCTCAGCACAAACCTCAGGCTGCTTTTATCTCCTGTGTCTGAGAACTTGTCAGAAGAAAGGAGCAGGAGAAAGCTACTCGCTACTGGACATAGTGCTTTGAAGAGAGATAAGAAAAACACTGCAGATATACAGTATGTGCCCAGCTAAAATTTCATGAATCAGGTTTACATCCACTTTTACTTTGCCCTACATAGACAAAATAAAGGTTTATTATATAGTCATCCATATTATGGATGAGGCACTATCTTACAGGACATAGTGCTTTGAAGAGAGATAACACTGCAGATATACAGTATGTGCCCAGCTAAAATTTCATGAATCAGGTTTACATCCACTTTTACTTTGCCCTACATAGACAAAATAAAGGTTTATATATATACATTTTATGGATGAGGCACTATCTTACAGGTTGCTAGGTCCACAGAATGTTGTCTTCTTTTTGGATTTTTGATTATATATATATATATATATACCTATATATACATACATACATACATACATACATACATATAGACACATACACACACACACACATGTGTATGGTATGTGGAATGTCTGATCAACAGGGTACTACTAAAACAGTAACATCTTTAAGCCTAAATGGATAGCTGGATTTCCATCATTACAAAACATCCAAAGTGTAACTGATCCACAAAAAAACTATTGATTTTATAATTAATAGTATTCATTTAAAAGGCAACTATACCTAAAACGTACATGGGTTTGCATGAAAAACATGTAAATACGATTAACAAAAAAATAAAATATAGAAGTGTTTTTCGATTATATTTTATATTATATTGTATTTGCGTGTGTTTTACATACACAAAATGCCCTTAGTCAGAAAAAAAAAACATTGTTTTTATAGGTGTTGCTGCAACAATTTCAAAGGTTTACAATGAATTTAAAAGAAACACATCATCTATGCATCCACTATGTGGTAGGTGGCTGAACGTGAGACACTAGCTGCAACAAAAAAGCTGGAAAACTGTTTGGTCAGATATTTAATCCAATTGTAGGCTTAAAGTGATACTAAATGCACATTTTTTAAGGTGTTTGTAAAGGTATTTATTTTTTATAACATATTACACTTACCGTATTTATCGGCGTATAACACGCACTTTTTCCCCCTTAAAATCGGGGGAAAGTCGTGGGTGCGTGTTATACGCCGATACCCCAAAAATAAAAAGAAAAAAAATCGGTTGCGGCTCCGAAAAATGGCGACCGCGGCCGAAAAAGGCCAGAAAAAGCCGAAGCGCGGCCGAAAAAGACCGAAGCCGGCTGTTCAGCTCCGCTCGTAGTCCCGCCTCCCTGCGCTCGCTCCCGAAAAAGCAGGGAGGCGGGACTCCGAGCGCAGCCGAACAGTCGGCTCGGTCTTTTTCGGCCACACTTCGGCCTTTTTCGGGCAAACTGCAAATGACGCTGGGCAAGCTACAAATGACGCTGGGCAAGCTACAAATGACGCTGGGCAGGTTGCAAATGACGCTGGGCAGGTTGCAAATGACGCTGGGCAGGTTGCAAATGACGCTGGGCAGGTTGCAAATGACGCTGAGCAGGTTGCAAATTACGTTGGGAAAGGCTGCAAATGACGCTGGGAAAGGCTGCAAATGACGCTGGGCAAGCTGCAAATGACGCTGGGCAAGCTGCAAATGACGCTGGGCAAGCTGCAAATGACGCTGGGCAAGCTGCAAATGACGCTTAAATGTAAGTTTTTTTTTTCCCTAAACTTCCCTCCTAAAACTTTTTTTCCTTAAAATCCCCTCCTAAACTTGGGGTACGTGTTATACGCCGATAAATACGGTACCTACACTGCACAGTAGTTTTGCACAGAGCAGCCCCAATCCTCTTTCTCATGGGCCTCCAGCTGGTGATTCTGGCTCCTCCCCTCTTCTGAGTACCCCCATAGCAAGCCACTTGCACTTTAGCAGACTCACTCCTGAGCTGTGCTCTGTGCTCTGTGTATCTATTGATACACACTTCCCCCTACTTCCTCCTCACCAGCTTGCGATTGCCAGCAACAGGAGCCAATGGCACCCGCTGCTTTATCAGAGCCAGTGAGAAGAGAGAGAGGCAAGTATAAGGAGGGGCTAGGGGGGAGCTTCACATAGAAGGGTGTTTAGCCTAATGCATAGAGTGCATTAAGGTAAAAAATTTTATGCCGGTAGAACCACTTAAAAATAAAAATGAGGCTATACTTACCTGCTCTGTGCAACAATATTGCACTGAAATTTTGCTTTCCTCCACTTTTGGTGCTGTCCTCTCCAAGCTGGGTGTATGCTCTCTTTGTGTCCTGAGGCAGGCTGTGTGCATTCATAGATACACACAGTGCTGATAAGCCACGCCCCTGCTTCCTCCTCACAACAGTTTTACTGACCACAGCAGGAGGCTATAGCCCTGCTGCCCTCAGTTTCTCCTGTTAAAGCGGGAAGTAAAGGGAACGGTGCTGGAGCCATAGATAGTGATGAGTGGTAATGTGGAGAGAGGTAAGTGTTTAGGGACAGAGGTGGGTAGGACAGGTAGTGGGGCATTTTTTACCTTAAATGTAGAGCATGTATTGAGGTAAAAAAATAAGTTTTAGCCTAGTATCAATTTAAGATGTAGTGTAAAAATGTATGATATACAGAATATGTAAAATACAGCAGTCACACAATAAGCTAAGCCGTTATGCTAGTCGATTATGTTTTTTTTTTAATATATAATTTTTTTATGAGCACTGAGCAGACAGACATTCATTTAATCTCTTTTATATGCAAAATTATTTTGAGGATAATTAAAATGACCGGTTTCTCACATTGCAGTACAGCTGTGCCAGATAATATTAATTATTAGCTGAGGTCAAAGACTGAACTCTGCAGCCCTATGCAAGTTATTAAGCATTTCCTTTCCAACTGAGCCAAATTTGAGATCACTCTATCTTCTAACCTTTTTAATGCATGTTTGTTTTTGTAGTTCCTGACAAACTAAATCAGTTAAACTCGTGGCAGTATTAAGGATTTTAATTTACTCAGGCGAGCAAGATCTCTGACATACATCCAGTGAATGACCATGAAATGAACCTAGCCAAATCAACTCAGGCTCAGCTGACTAACTTAAAAGCTCAAGGAAAACTGTATACTATACATACACATGTGCCAACATGAGCCCAACCACAATCGTTTATTAATGTATGTCACAGGGTCAAAAATCCCTGGCTGCATAATACAGTGAAAGTGTTTGGCATGCTTACAAATTAATAATGCTCCTCTGCACATCCTAAGTGACAAAAGTTGGTATATACTTTGGACACGTTAATGGATAATTAATGGATAGTTTGATAATTTCCGTGTTAAGATTAATAAAAGTACTCTGATTCTGAAGATTGGTCATATTTGGGTCAAGCTGTAATTTGTGATGGCATGATAATAAAATGTAGGGTAGATCATTCAGGTTGGACATAGACGGTATGCTTAAAGTATCATTAAACCCAAACTATGAAAAACTCTCATTATATGTTATATAAAAGAGTGTTCATATTCACAAAGCCACTAAAACATTCATTTTGTGTAGCGTGAGATAGAACTGGTTGGTCGCACCTTCAGCAGTCCCTCCCATATTCTTTGTGTCCCCACTGCAGGTTAAGTCTCCTCTACGGAGCATGCTCGATTTCAGTTATCTTTCAAGCTCTTCATTTCCTCCTTTTTCTTTTCTGTGCAGCTCACATAACTATAGAGTCACACATGTGGGCATATACACAGTGGTAAATAACACTCCCCTCCCCCCTCCTTCTCCATGTCCTCCTATTGAAAAATACTATGGGGGTGGGATATAGTACGCTGATTGCTTACCTTCACTAAGAAACTGACAAAAATGCTAAGTTTTAATATAAATCAGTATTAAATATATCAAATGTAATTGCTAATGCCATAAAGTAAAAAAAAGGGCCTTGGATGCAAATGCTGTCTGAACAAAAAATGAAAGCTAGTGTCATCTCTCACTCCACCTACACCATATTATTCAAAAAAATATACATTTGATGTTTAATGAAGATTTATTGGGAGTTATAAAACATTTATTTGATATGTATAATCTAATTTGAACTGCTCTTCTAAAACAGTTTTTTTTTTTTTTTTTAAGTCATGTGACTGGCACAGCACCAGAGTTGGTCAGACACAAACTCACACTGTAGAGAGCATACATCAGCAGAGTAATGCAGTCCCTCCCAAGCATCTCTCCCTTTGCGATGTCAAAGAACAGGGAAAGATCATGTGACCACACAACAGCGCTGCAGAAATAAGGTACTTAGAGGATTTAAAAAGAAATAAAAAATACTGTGGCTAGATACATAATATATATGATTTATGTGAATGAATTATGGCAATTAATACTTCTCAATTTAGTATCACTTTAATCATTGCAACAGTGTCATCCAAACAGTGGTGGCATTCTTAGATCGATCCTTGTAATGCCCATAAACACTCCCATCCCACCCTCTGCTTAAACAAAGCTTCAAGTGAAAAGTGATGGCTATGTCTCTAGTGTGTGATCTAGGAGCTCCATTACTTTCAGAGAGAGAGAGAAAAGAGCCCTAAATGTCAAGTGACCTGAATCGAAAACACATTTAGGGCCAGTTCACACCAGATGCAGTTCCGTGCAGTTCTGTTTTTTCTGCACCAATACAGTCAGTTCCAGTCAGTTTCTGCACCAGAAACTGACTGCATGGTGTGAACTAGAGCCATTGGAATACATGGAAAACACTGTGCATGCATTTTTAGTGCAGAAAAAAAAGCACACGGAACTGAACGGAATTGCGTCTGGTGTGAACTGGCCCTTATATAGACAGAGAAGTAAAAACCCATTTTCTACTAGATTTGGGCACAGGGTCGTGTGGAGGAGGGTGTAATGCTTGCAATGCAGAACCATTCATCATGGAGTTCTGCTTTAATGCCTGTAGTTAAAAAAAAAAATAAAAAAATACTATTTAATTTTACATTTAAAATATACAGTACTGTGTAAATGTTTTAGGCAGGTGTGAAGAAATTCTGTAAAGTAAGAATACTTTCAAAAATATATATTTTAATTGTTTATTTTTATCAATTTACAAAATGCAAAGTGAGCGAACAGAAGAAAAATACAAATCAAAATCAATATTTGATGCGACTTCCCTTTGACTTTAAACAACCATCAACACTTGTGTGCAAGTGTACCTAGAAGAATTGGTGCTGTTTTCAAAGCAAAGGGTGGTCACACCAAATATTGATTTGGATTTCTCTTTTGTTCATTTACTTTCCATGTTAATTGATAAAAAATACGGTAATCTATTAACACTTCTATTTCTGTAAAGCATTCTTAATTTACAGCATTTTTTCACACCTGCCTAAAACTGCACATGATAATGCCATTTTATTTGAAATCACATTGATCATGATAATGGTATACTATGCATATAATATGTATCAAATGCAATGATATATTTGTAATAAGTGCACATGTGTCTGGTATTATCCGCTTTATATCATGTCATATAGCATAGAAAGCTTCAGCAGTCATGAAATCATACTTACAACACTGTGAAGTAAATTCTCATCCATGAATTAGATGTATAAGTCTGACAGAATGATATGCCTTGGATGCAGGCAAGTACATCTTGTGACCATGTTATTTTAGTTATTAGTTATATGCTTGTCATATTAAAACTGTATATTTTTATTAGTAGTTCTCAAAATGTTCTACTCTTTTTGGAAATTATCCCATACAAAATGAATCAATCTAGTGTGCACAAAACATGCCTACCATACCATAGAAATGTTTATGTTGTAATTAATCACAGGGTTTCCTTCATACAGCCTACTTCAATGATGGTCTGAGCAAGTACATTTTTATGCAGGGACGTCATCTGGTTTCAGAGAAGAACTCTGATCTAAATTAATAGTAGGCTATTGTGTTAAATTAAGTCTAAATTGCTAGATTTAACTAATGAACATATCACATAATTTGTAAGGGTGGGGCAGCTAATATGCACACCCTGTACCTGACAACCTCACAAACGAGCTTGCATCCTAACCATTGCAGCTATGCGGGGTCAGAGTACAGAAAGCTTCCATTACTTTCTTGGAAATTACCTTTTTCCTCATTTAAACCTGCTAACTACAATAAGAGTGATTACTCAGAGGTTTACCTACCAGTTAAGGTAAACTCCACTTTTGAAATTGCACCTACAGGTAAATCTTATGCCGCGTACACACGAAGGGACTATCCCGCGGGATTGTCCGCTGGACTCAATTCCAGCTCCCTTATGTACCAATATAGAATTAGTTCTATTACTTCTTTTGCAAAAATCATTACTTCTGCCTTACTTCCTGAACATACTTTAGGTCATGACACAGGAAGGAGTTGACCAGCTGATCTCATTAGCACACCCTGAATCCTCTACCCTCATCTGGTCAACTCCTTCCTGTGTCATGACCTAAAGTATGTTCAGAAAGTAAGGTAGAAGTAATAGAACAGTGTTTTTAACCATTCACGAAGAGAGTGAGGTAAGCGTGGGTACAATAAATAGAAAGCCATTTATTTTTGCAAAAGAAGTACATTAATGCTATACTGGTACATAGGGGAGCTGGAATTTAGAAGAAAAAAACATGTGTACAAATACACTTTATATGAGTGTTCTTTTTCTGCCAAGGGAACTGGCATTTTTTTGAAGCACAGTGTGCATAGAGCCTTAAGGTGGTTGAACAGGCACAAGTTTTTTTTTTATCTTAATGCATTCTATGCATTAAGATAAAAAGCCTTCTGTGCGCAACAGCCACCCCAACACCCCTTAATAATTATCTGAGCCCCATCTCTATCCAGTGTCTCAGCCTTCCAGGGCTCTCCCTCCTGATTGGCTGAGACACAGTAGTGATGCCATTGGCTTCTGCTGCTGTCAAAGTCAGTTAGCCAATTAGGAGAGAGAGGGGATGGGGCTGAACCGGGGCTCCGTTTCTGAATGGACACACAAAGCTGCGGCTCGGTTCAGGTGCCCCCATAGCAAGCTGCTTGCTGTGAGGGCACTCAACAGAAGGGAGGGGCCATGAGAGCCAAAGAGAGACTGAGAAGAGGAGGATCTGGGTTGCTCTGTGCAAAACCGCTGCACAGAGCAGGTAAGTATAACATGTTTATTATTTGTATAGAAAAATAAAACAAAGAATCCCTTTAAAGCTTCTATTAATGTTGGAAGATGGGGCGCTCACATATCAAGTGGGTCTTGAAAAAGAAAAAAGGTACAAAACAAACCAGATTGGTATGGAAAGATCTTTCTATAGCTATAAACTGCAGCCAGTGTATTACATTGTCACTGTATACATGTACAGCGTGTTAGCAATATGTGATAATAACACAGCTTCTTAGAGGTACTAGGGAATAGAATGTTGTACAGATCACTAGAATAAAACTAGAAGAAAAAAAAAAATCGATTTTTTTCCTTTAACCTTTATATAAAACACACTTTTTTTTTACATATAATGATCAACAAGGAATGACTCTTCAGTGTAAATGTTTTAGGGGTACACATTGCATGTCAGTGATTTGATGCACTAGAGGCAGCTGTGCAGTGTCAGTACACGACACCCTAATTATCTTACAAGAAGCAGGACACAAACTATTTGCTGTGTGTATATATTGGATGAAAACATTTGATCGCTCATTGCATCGACCCATCCCCTTCTAGATAAATGCTCCCATTTGTTTTCAATTAGTGCTGAAATGGTCACTCTCTCAGGGGAAAAAATGACTGTCTGCCCAGTGCTGGCTTCCAGACTACATTCTTCCATGCCCAATTAAAAAAACATTTTTAGAAAGGTAATAAGACATTGGGTGAATGGTAGACATCAGTATAGAAGGCATGAAGTTTACAGCGGATGTGTAGGCTCTCAGCTGCTTTCTATTTTAGGAGCTTGCACATGAGAAGGTAGTGGCACATAGGCATTGTGGAGTCGGTTGAACACTGTGACAAACAACAGATGCTGGGAACAGAACAGAGTACCCACATCTGTTTTTGAAAAAGCCCAGGACATTTGTAGTCATGGACACCAGCAGACAGGAAACTATATACAAATACACCATGCATCAATACCATTATTTACATTCCAGTGAAAAATAATGCTCCATCACCATGTGCATGGCCACCATCTCTCTGGCCTAGTGCTGAGGAGAGGAGAAATGCATATCGGAGAGAGCTTGCAGTACCTCTGTAGATGTTCTCAGGGGCATGCCTGCATATTCATACCTACCTGGCCTTTTTGTCTGCTTTTCAATACAAAATGCAAGATTTACACACTGGATGAAAGGTTTAGGCTACTGAAACATTTTTGGTAGTTTCATGCTGTTTTTTATTGGGGACTGTACTTGGAAGAGAAAATCTGCCCGGGTTCACTTAGCAAACAGTTTAGCAAATGTTGCTCAAAGTTTTCAGCGAACCCCATTAATGTCCATAGGGACAAATCTTGGCTATTCAATTCTGCCCACTTGTAGGGATAATAGGTGTAAAGTGCAATAACCCATAGCAACCAAATACATTTCAGTTCTTAGTTTATACGATTCTGGCAATGGAAATGATTTGCTGCCATTGGCTGTGTCTAAACCAATTAGGAGGGAGAGAGCAGACAGCATTTCTGCTCTTGTGTACATCTCTGGATCGAGATTGGGCTCAGGTGAGTAAAAGATGAGGGCAGGGGGGCAGACGCATTCAAAAAGTTTTTTACCTAAATGCATAGAATACATTCAGGTAAAAAAACTTCCTGCCTTATATATATATATATATATATATATATATATTATATTATAGCCAGCCATTAAATCATTTGCAGACAAAGAATTTGATAACAGAACCCTAGGTGCACGTTTGTGGCATCTGTAATTCATACAGTTTGTTTGATATCTCATCTTCTGCCTTTCATCAGCCATGATCAGTTGATGAAAGGTTCGGTGATTATGTTCTTTGTTACAGGTTAGTATTCTGTGGTTTTTAGCTTTCCTCCTTGTTAAATTCCCAGGCTGGCAGCACACAGCATGCATCTGCTGGTATGGAATCTAAGGCAGCGAGCTTCATTGTGCTGGAGGTGTTGGCATATGAGCAACTTAAGCCCCATACACACGGTCGGACTTTTTCATCAATTTGGTCCGATCGGACAAGGTTGTTGAAAAATCAGACCGTGTGTATGCACCATCGGACAGTGTTCGTCGGTTTGTCCGTCGGACAAAGTCTTATCTCCTGCTGGAAAGATTTGCCGTCAACCCGGTCCGATCACACCAAATCCGAGCGTGTGTACGCTTGTCCGACCGGACAAAGTGCTACGCATGCTCAGATCACATTACAAGACCAAAGCTATTGGCTACTAGCCTCTACGTAGTCCCGTCGTAGGCAACAAACGTCACCACGTTCAGAATGATCGGATTTTCCGACAACTTTGTCCGATCGTGTGTACGCAAAACCAACATCAGACAAAGTATGACGGACATGGTCCGACGGACCTGGTCCACGGATTGTCCGCGCGTGTGTATGGGGCTTTACCGTAGTGGCAGCACAACTCATGCAATAATATTTTGTCAGGTGAGCTTGTAAAATTAGTATATCCAACCAATCAAATCATCTCATTAAAGCCTAGTACACACTGCTATTTTTTTTTTTATTCAATCCAGTGGGCTGAAGAAAAAAAAAAAAAAAAACTGACATCTTAGGTCGGAGCCACTGGACTAACAATTTGATGTCAGTACTGCAATCTCCCCTGCTGTTCTATTGTGTTCTGACAGGGGGATCCCCACACCTGATCAAGCACGGACCTTTTTCAGTCATGCCCCTATGACATTGGGCCAGCTTCTGCCGGACCAGCTCTAGTTCACACGGGCCGAATGTCAGCCAGTTTCTATTGAACCAGCCAATACCGCCCGACATTTGGCCCCTGTGTATGGGCTTAAGTTTTTAGCCCAGCTTTAGTCATAAAGAGAAATGCTCACACTGCACATAGCACAATTGTTACATAGCTAAGCAGGAGAGAAGAGGAATGTACCAAGTTGGTTTATAATGAGGAGAACTGTAGCAATTAGATATGAGGTTTGCCAAATAGAATTATCTATCATCCAATCTGGCTGTTAGTGGCCAGACCATACGACCTATTTTCACGTACTTTTACTTAAGAATTACTTTTAGGTCTTTTTATACCTACTGTATGTTTGACAACTATCATAGATTTTCTGTAAGAGCTTGTTTACCCAATGTCAGTTGAGCTGTGTGCACCTGCATAGATCAATGTAGACTCAGCACCAACTGTTTGTGCCTTGTTAACACCATACGTGTGCAGTAGTGATAATGCATAGGACAGGACACTGCACAGCACAGGTTTTAAGAAGCAGACCCACCCCTAACACGAGAGGAGCTCTGTGAAAACTAGCTGTAATTGATTAGTAAGTGATATTATTATTATTTTTTTTAACAAACATGTTATTAGGTACCTGCTCTGTGTAGAAGTTTTGCACAGAGCAGCTGGGATCCTCCTCTTCTCGGGTCCCCTGCCGGCGTCCCTGACCCCTCCCTCCTGCTGAGTGCCCCAAAAGCAAGCAGCTTGCAATCGGGGGAACCCAAGCAGGTTTGCTCCTGAGCCACTGCTCTGCGTGTCCATTCACACACAGAGCTGTGGCTCGGCCCGCCCCCCTTCTCATTGGTTCACTGGCTGTGGTTGACAGCTATTGGCTTTTGCTGCGGTCTCAGCCAATAAAGAAGAGTCCCCTGAGAGTCAAGGCTCTTGTGCACATTGGTGGATCACGATGGGGCTTAGGTAAGTATTAGGAGGGCTGGGGGGGGGGGGGGGGGGGGGGGGGGGGTGAAGGTTTATTACCTTCATGCATAGAATGCATAAAAGGTAAAAAAAAAATAAAGAAACATTGTGCCTTTAGAACAACTTTAAAGTATATCTAAACATGTATGTATATCTTCATCTCCATTACATGGGTCAGAACAATTAGTAGTTTACAGACGATGGGAAAGAAGGTATTTGGTACTTTGGTACTGCCAAGATCAACAGGTATTTTCAGAAAATGTTCTTGGCTTGAAGGTAACTTAAGCACATTTTCTGAATTAACATTAGCAGCAATGTCAGTATTAAAGTGGATGTAAACCCATTCTGTACCCTTGTACCTACAGGTAAGTCTATAATAAGGCTTACCTGTAGGTACTATGAATATCTCCTAAACCTGTTTAGGAGATATTCACACTTCATGCAGCTGGTGATGCCACCGGCGTATGCGCTCTTAAGGGACGGCATACCCGGCCCGTCCCTTCAGAGCTCCACACCACGGTGCGGGAGTGACGTCATCGCGGCACAGCCAGATGGCCTGAGGACGCGAATCCGGAAGGAATACTGGGTGAAGATGGAAGCATCTGTCAGAGCTCACATTAAGGCGGTGCAGGGCTTCATTATAAGGTAAGTATTTCATAATGTGCTAGTAAGCGATGCATACTAGCACATTATGCCTTTACTTTGCAGGGTTTTTTTTTTTAAAGAAACGTTGGCATGGTTTACTTGCTCTTTAAAGTGCATGTCCTGGTATAATAAAAAACTAAATACATATTTTCTCATGGTTTATCTTTGTTAAAACGGCTTCAGGAACAGAAAAACCTGTCGATCCTGACAGAAATCAAGTGAGCTACTAGAGAGACAACAACAACGCTTGTGCTGCATTGGGTTGCTGTTTTGTACTTCAAAATTGTCCTAACATTGTCCTAACACTGAAAAAAAAATGTCATAATATACGCCTATCGGACGTAACTCCACACCTGACCTGCTAATCCTTAAGATAGCCATAGACAGTCCAAATCTCGGCTGGTTCAGAAAGGACTGGCTGAGATTCAAACCATGTATGGGCTAACTGATTATACCCAAGTTGATCGATCGATTAACTTGGGTACAACCATCCTAACAGATTTTCCATGCAATTATACTTACTGTGTGTAATTCCCCCATCAACACCGACGGTGGTTGCAGGAAAGATAATTGAACCGTCTATGATCGGGTTTACTTCAGGCAGGTTATTCTGATAGAAAGCCATGCCTATCCTAATTTATAACAGCCCCACCCAAATACTGACACCGGTGAGGGATAAATAACAGCTACTAAAATAAACTGATAGGCAACTATGGAAATGACTTGAAGTTCCAACAAAAGAACAGAAAATAAAATTGTAATATTACTTCTGAAAATGATGTGAAAAATATTTATCACCCATATGCTGCTAAAGGTTACATTACCGGTATCTTTACCATTTTACTAACAAGAAAACCATACACAGGGGGAATTTAATACATATTAATTAGCTGACTAATTGACAACATTATCTCTTGAAGTTAGATGAATGAGCTCTGTAAAGACATGTAATGCATGGAGCAGCTGCTGGGGATCATACACACTGAATTATTGCATTTCTTTCCTTTTTACTCTCTTTCCCAGACATGTAAAGGTATGCTGCCAAAGTAACATCTACTTGGGTCTATGCAACAGATACAGTACAAATGAAGTAGTGGTGTCATTTGGAAGTGGCTATTATCATTTCTGTTACATCTCCAACATTTAGAATACGTAGCATCTCATTTGAGGACACAGCACTCAATTATTAAACCACAAGCCTGCACATATTTTTTCATTGAGGGGACAATAGCAAAAATATGCAGCTATAAGTCTACCCACACAATCCCATCACAGAGATTCTTGATCTATGATACGGAAAGGAGAGCTCAGCTGTTGAAAGCCCATCTAAAAAGAAAGATTTATACAGGCAACATGAAGACGTGTCTCTTATTATCGGACTTAAAATCTGCTGCAAAACCAGATGTTAAACATCAGTTGAAAAAATAAATCAGAGCACCAAAATATGTTGAACATTGCTGAGTTTTTCCACAAAGATTACAGGCTGAGTCATGAGTGGATGGGCTTCAGGTCTTTAATCTACATTTCTCTTTATACCATATATGAGCCCCAATTTAAATGGCTGGAATTTCAAGTAATCATTTAAATTTTTGAAAAAGAAGTAGGTGGGGAGTGTGGGCAGGAGCCAGGACAAGCTGTCTGGGTATGGCCTCAAAGGCCCTGCCAAGTATTTCCTGTATACTGCCACAGCTGCCCACCCATTACCCGTCCATTACCACAATTTTCTTGACATATACTGCTTGTGTGCCCATGTATTGCCAAATTAGCTTGTGTAGTATTGTTACTATTGCCTCTGCATATTGTCACAGTTGGCTTGGAATTACAACACTTGCCTCAAATTGCCTGTGAATTGCCACAATTCCCCTTCTTTTGCCATAATGTAGTGCTATTATCTAGGGTTGCACCTATACCATTTCTTTTTATCAGCAAGCATGAGTACCGATACTTGTGCTCAACTACTCACTGATACTGAGTAACAATACCTCTGCAGTGCAATTTGAGCGCATACAGAATGCATCGCAAAGAATCCCATGCGATTTGCAGAGGAATGCAATGTGAGTCCTATCCAAATTGCATGCAGTCTCCCACACCGCTCCTTTGTGAACCCAGGCTGAAGTCACTATGACAAGCCAAGGTTCACACAGGTGCGGTGGGGGGAAACCGCATGTGATTCGGACAAGAATCGCACTGCAGTCCTGCTGAAATCACATGCGATTCTTTGCAGTGTGATTTGAGCCCATTCATTTTGTATGGGCTTAAATCGTACCGCAAAAGGTATCGGTTTTAGGCATCGGAGCGTTTGCATGGGTACTTGTGCAAATGCTTGGTATTGGCACTGATACCGATGTCGGTATCGATGAAACCCTACCATTATCCATGAGAGTGTATACCAAAGCAGTGCTGTTTGTTTTGAGGTGCATATTGCCACAATCCCCACTATCCTTCCTTAGAAGTTTCTAATTATTACATTATTAAAACACTTTGGATATGTCCCCAGTTTAGAGCGGTATCATTGTGAAGTGAATTGCACATGCACACACCTCATCTTTTTTGTGCGATATGTGGAACCCCTAAATCCCCAGGAATCTCAAGTTCATGAGGATTTCCAGGTATGTAAATTAAGTATAACTGTGGAGTCATTTAGAATGATCTAGGAGGCAGATATACAGTGGTGTGAAAAAGTGTTTGCCCCCTTCCTCATTTCCTGTTCCTTTGCATGTTTGTCACACTTAGTGTTTCGGAACATCAAACCAATTTAAACAATAGGACAACACAAGTAAACACAAAATGCAATTTGTAAATGCAGGTGTTTATTATTAAAGGTGAAAAAAAATCCAAACCATCATGGCCCTGTGTGAAAAAGTGATTGCCGGGGGCGCATGCGCGCGAGCAAAGGAGATGGCCGCCTGACTCCACTGCTCCGCGCCGTCGGACCATAACACCTGGTCTCATCCGACATAGGCACACATCAACAGCGGCAAAGAGGGCACCGGAGGCTCCGGAACACCCCAGGCTCCGGAGGTGATGCGCAGATCGGCGAAAAAGCCCCCCAAGAGCCGGCAGCACAGCAAACTTTCTCCTGCATCGGGCAGAAACATATCCAAGATGGCGCCCGACCCTCCGGAGCCTGACGACGAGACCCAGCTCTCTGCTGCAGGCCCAGAATCTCCCGCGGACAGCCTGCACCTATTCTCCATGGACCGGGTGAGTTCCCCTCCCGTGGAATCGGAGGACATGCTGGCCAAATTCCGCACCATAGTCAGGGATGAAATCACCACAGCCTCCCGCAAGCTTTCCTCTGACTTGGTGCGAGGCCTTAAAGAAATAGGCCACCGCACTAGAGGGCCACGAGGAGGAGGTAGACAAAAACCGTATGGACCGGAGGGATAACCTCCGCATCCGAGGAATCCCTGAGGCAATCACTGACCTGCAGGGTACAGCTACTGCACGAGGAGGAGGTAGACAAAATGTCCGGGGAACTGGAAGCCCTAAGGGACAAGTTAGAGGACGCCGAGAATAGGGCCCGGAGGGATAACCTCCGCATCCGAGGAATCCCTGAGGCAATCACTGACCTGCAGGGTACAGCTACTGCATTTTTCCAGGAACTGGCACCACAAATCCCGGTGGAAAGGTTGGAGTTCGACCGCATCCACAGATCCCTGGCCCCCAAACCCTCCGAAGGTCCCCCGAGGGATATCATCATTAAATTTCATTACTTCCGGACCAAAGAAAGGCTTTTACAAGCAGCAAGAGAGCAACAGAACCTCTCCTTCCAGGGTAACACCCTCCAGCTGTTCGCAGACCTCTCCCCAGTCACTATCGCCAGGCGTCGTGGCCTAAAACCCTACCTCCAAGTCCTACAAGCTCAAGGGATAAAATACAGATGGGGGTTTCCATTTAAGCTCTCCTTCTCCCACCTAGGCCGCCAATTCCACGCCACCACACCTTCGGACCTGAAACGCCACTTCCTGGAACTTCAACTGGACTTGCCTCCATCTCAGCCTGAAGCCCCGTCCTCCTCCACCAGACCCGGACCTTCCAAACAGAGTACATCCAGACCTCCTCGTCCACCCTCCCAAGCAACCCAGAAGTCCCGTTCTGGATCACAGGCGCTGCGAGACCTACAGGCCCAACGTTTCCAACCATCTAACAACGGATGAGGAGGCCCGGCTGGGCCCAATCTTTTGTTTGCCTCAGCTCACCTTGATCGCCTGTCCCGGGCTGCCCAGAGCCCCTTGAATTGGATTGCTGGTCACCGCGACATGTGACTCCGAGCGTCAAGTTTTGGTAACGGTATCCCCACCATGTTTTTCTTGACATTAGCCTTTGCCGCCTGGTCGGGGGGGGCCGCCCCGGAACAGGCTGCCCCGTTTGTGTGATGGCAGCCCGGGGCGCACCTTACCCCCTCCGGGTAACAAGGCGGAACTTCACCATGGACCTGTCTCCCCCGCCTTGCCACTGTCGTGAGTACCAAAATGGTTCGGGCTGCTACCCGTGGCCCATAGTATTTTTGTTTTTACTTTATTATGCTTTTTCTCTTTTTTTATATATGTGGCCTTTTCAGTTCCAGCGGACTCGCGGGTTGTTGGGGGGTGGGGGGATCTCGGGCCAAGTTAGGTGGGGACAAGAAGCTACCATAATGTTTATGTGACACTCGGTATATCACCACAGGGTGATTTTCTAGCTCTCACGTGTGACCATCTGGGCAGGGGGGGGTGATGGGTGCCCGGGGCCTCGCCCGGCCCCTTGCGGGGGATGGTCATATGGCTGTCCCTCGCGGGGGGTCGGGGGGCCCTCCCTCGGGCGCTCGGTCTGGCTCAGAATGTTTAGTTGTTTTGTTGTTTTGCAACTCTCCCGTTTAATTGCCTTTTGTTGCAGGTACTGTTACTCAGAGCCTATGTCAAGAATGTTTGAAATGTTTGATATGTTTCCACTAGAGACAGGTGGTTCCGACGGACCACTGCCACCCCCATGTGTTGGCACCCGGCAGAGGAGTTTTTCCTTGCCGGGCTCCCAACCCGAAGTGGGTTCCATAACCCACGTTATGCTGCATTAATGCAAATAGCATTCGATCTCTTCCGAGTTCTACTCGGTATTCTCACCTTTTCTACTTCTCCTCTTTCCTCTCCGTTTTCCTCTCTTCTCCCCACCCTCCCCCTCCACCTCCCCTCCTTCCCCCCTCCTATGCCCCCGGGGTGCGGGAACAGAGCATTATGCTGCTTCATGAGTTTGACCTAATGACCCTTCGCTGGCTTTCCCTGAATGTCCAGGGCTTGAACTCGCCTCAAAAACGGGTCAAGGCCTTCAAATACCTTAAGCAACTCAACATTGATATAGCTTGCCTACAGGAAACCCACTTTTCCGCTTCCTCTTGCCCCAAATACTTTGATGTAAATTACCCCCAAGTTTTCTTAGCCAACGGTCCTACTAAACAGAAAGGGGTTCTCATAGCCATAAGGAAATCAGTTCCGTTTATTTGCAGTAAACAAATTGCCGACCCGGATGGTAGGTACCTTCTTCTGCAGGGCTCAGTACAGGACAACGAAGTTACTATTATGACCTATTATGCCCCAAATGTTAACCCAGCCCCCTTTTTGACACATGTCTGCACCCTGTTGAAGGACCACCAGAGGGGCATCCTCCTGCTGGCAGGGGACTCTAACGTCTCGTTAAATCCCTCTCTGGATAACTACCCATCGGACGATAGAGTCCCCTCCCCAGCCGCAAAAACCTTTTTGCGAACTCTACATGACCACGACCTAGTAGACACTTGGCGCGAATTACATCCCCGGGGTAGGGATTACACCCACTACTCCCATCCCCATCACTCACATTCCAGGATTGACCATATGTTTGTCTTACGACAGCATCTACACCTGATCGACGCAGTCTCTATTCTAGCGACCCCCTGGTCGGACCACGACCCAATTCTGACTATCTGCCACTCCCTGCTCAGCAAACCACAGCACAACTCCTGGGTGATGAATGACTCATTATTGTCATTCGAGCCTATTACCACCGAATTACACAAAGCGTCGATAGATTACTTTAAACTTAATGCAGGGACGGTCTCCTCGCCGGTAACCCTTTGGGAGGCTTACAAAGCGGTCCTTCGAGGCCACGTTATACGCATAGCGTCAAAACGTAAAAAAGAACGAACCCAATTACGGCGTAAACTCGAGCATGACCTGGAAGTTCTTTCCACAGCTTTTAAGCAAGACCCTACCCCAACCAATCGTAAACTTTTAGATAAAGCCCGATCGGACTTAGACTTATGCGTGACGGACGACGCTGAACGCACCCTACGCTGGGCTCGACAGAAGTGGTACACTAAGGCTAACAAGCCAACAAAGATGCTAGCCAATAGACTGCGTACTTTCACCCCGAAGTTCACACCCATAGCCTTACGCACCCGTCACAATATCCTTACGGGCAACCCGCGTCTAGTCCTGGACGAGTTCCGCCACCGCCTAACCAAGCTCTATTCTGCCCCCACCCATATTCCTCCCCACGGTCTGACCCACTTCTTGAAGGATTTGTCCTTGCCTGCCCTATCTGACACTCACAGGTCCCTCATGGATAAGGATATACAGGTATCAGAAATTCTCCACTGCATCAAGGAATTAAAGATAGGCAAGAGGCCTGGCCCTGACGGCTACACAGCCCTATATTACCGGAAATTCGCTGAGGTTCTTGCACCACACCTGGCGGCTATGTACAATTCGGTAACAAGGGGTCACTCGTTTACACCAGATTTACTGACCGCCAACATTGTAATGATCCCCAAGCCGGATAAAGATCACTCCTCCTGGGCCAATTTCCGCCCGATTTCCCTAATAAACATTGACATGAAAATCCTAACAAAGATTCTGGCCAACCGTCTAAACTCTTTTCTCCCAAGATTGATAAAAAAGGAACAGGTGGGCTTTGTCCCCCGTAGGCAAGCAGGGGACGCCATTCGGAAACTCCTTCAAATCCAACACATAGCGCACGGCAGATCGCTGGAAACAATGTTTCTGTCCCTAGATGTCAACAAGGCCTTTGACCCTTTGTCTTGGCCTTATCTGACACAGGTTTTAGGCCACTATGGCTTCGGCACCTCATTTTTGGGTTGGGTCTCTGCCATCTACGATTCCCCTCAAGCTAAGGTACGATATTACGGCCATGAGTCGCCCACCTTCCCCATAAAAAGAGGAACCCGCCAAGGGTGTCCATTATCCCCTCTTTTATTTATTCTGGCTTTGGAGCCCTTGGCGGAGGCCATCCGTTTGCATGCAGACATATCAGGAGTCGAGGTGGCGGGGACCTCGCATAAATTATCTCTATTCGCAGACGACATCTTGCTGTCAGTTACCAAACCCAGAATCTCCCTCCCCAATTTGATGTCTCTCTTAGATACTTTCGCCACGTTGTCAGGCCTAACTGTTAACCCGGCTAAGTCCAAAGCCATGTCAATTAACCTTAGACCCTCGGAACTAGAAGCACTGAAGTCTGCATTTTCCTTCCAATGGACGAATTCGTTACCCTACCTGGGGATTAAACTTACCCCTAACTACTCGGGTCTTTACCAAGCCAACTACCCCCCATTATTGCGCAAACTGACAAATCTGCTCGACTCTTGGTCCACCCTTCCTCTATCCTGGTTCGGTAGAATAGCGACTGTACGCATGGCATATCTCCCGAAATTGCTTTACTTTTTCCGAGTTCTACCGGTCCAGATTCCATCTCACATTCTCCGAATCCACCAACGCAAAATCATGCTATTCATCTGGGGGAAGATAAAACCCAGGATCAAGCGACAGGTGCTCTATGCACCTAGAATAGATGGAGGCCTCTCGGTCCCAAACCTGCAGGCCTACTATACAGCAGCCGGTATAGCCCCACTTGCCCATCTCCATGAAAAGCAACAAATGCCACTATGGGCCGTTATCGACTTAGTCGATTCCCACCCGGTCCCTTTAGCCTCCCTCCCCTGGCTCCCTAAAGCCCACCGGCCATCCACCCTGGGTCCATGCCTAGCCCACGCTCTACGATTGTGGGATTCAGTCAAGTTCTCAGCAGGCCTGATCTCTCCCCATCTCCCCTTACTCCGTCTTCTTTATTGCCCGTTGTTCCCGCCAGGATGTGATAACCCCTTACAGTTCACGTGGTGGACTGACCATGGCTTCGTAGACGTTCACTCTTTGCTCACCCCGACTAAAATAGTCCCGTTCGCAGCCCTACGCTCCTCACACGACATCCCCCTAAAAGAACACTATAGCTATACACAACTCAGACACTTTCTCCAAGGCCTAATAAGATCCCAGCCTATTCCCTATGCCACGACTCCCTTTGAAAGTTTGTGCAGATCTCGTCCTCAATCCTCGGGTATGATATCACTTATATACAAGGCTATAATTAACACTAGAAAACCACCACTGAGACCTTATCATCTCCAATGGGAGGCTGAGCTAGGGAAACGGCTGGAGCCAGATGACTGGCGGGTAATGACCATGGCACTAACTAAGTGCTCTAAGAATGTCCTCTTTTTGGAGAACGCCTACAAAGTTTTTTATAGATGGTACTACACCCCGGCAAGGCTAGCGAGCTTCATCCCATCTTATTCCCCATTATGTTTCCGAGGGTGCTCACAAGAAGGGACGATGGCTCACATCTGGTGGTCCTGTCCCAGGGTTTGTAGACTATGGATCAGGGTATATGCACTGCTTCGTAACCTTTTTAATACCACAATAAAGAGGGATCCTTTTGAGGCCCTATTATGTAAGCCCATCCCAGTACTTCTTCGTCCTGAACGTCAACTGGCTGCACACATCTTTACTGCAACTAAACTGACCATAGCACGGGCTTGGAAAACCCCGGCCCTCAGCTTTGAAGCGGTTAAAAGTAGAGTAAATGACATTATGGTGAACGAGAAACTTACTGCCGTGCTAGCAGATACCCATGCCAAATTCCTCCGGGTATGGCAGCCCTGGGTGACCCATATCCGTCCCTCGCGATTTGATCCAACGCTTCTTACCCTTTAAGAAGTCTCTGTCCCCCCCCACCCCGGGGCCCCCCCATCCTTTTTTTTTCCCTTTTCCCCACATTTCCCCTCTTTCCTTGACTTTCCTCCTTACTTCATCCTCTTCTTGGTCTTTACACTAAAGACATACGTCACCCCTTTTCTCTTTCTCCATCATCTGGATTCTTCTCCTGTATTCCCCCCTCCGGGGGCTCAATATCAAGTTCCTTCTTATTCTCTCTTTCGATCTCCCCATCCTACGGGGCTGATCCTACTGGTGCTGGATACCTAACAAGACATATTATCTCTTCTATGAGTTTTATCTCCATTCCACCTTCCTTCTCCATTTTCTTCTTTTTCCCCTCTCTTTTTTCCTCAGGACTCTACAAATTTTAGTTACAATCTGCTCAAGTGGTCTTCCCTCAGGAATCTCACTTAAGTTGGTACCTAAGTTTAATGTCCCTATGGGATAAGGTTTGTTATACCGTTTTTCTGCCTCAGATACCAGAACCAATCCAGAGTACTGTCTTACGTCCCAGTTTACCCTAGGTCAATTTTACTCCATCAAGTCGCAAGACTTGTTGGTCTCTTTACAATGTCTTGCTGCCCACACTTGTGATATTTTACAGTCTGTTCTATGGTTCATGTCCGTACTCCGGACTCAACTGCATGTACTGTTCTGTTGTAAGTAATTGCACACTGTTACTGTGTCCAGTTCCATTTTTTTTCTGTTTTTTCTGTTGTTTTGTATTCTTTTGTATTGATGTGTCTCTTCAATAAAAACCTTTGTACAAGAAAAAGTGATTGCCCCCCTAAACCTAATAACTGGTTGGGCCACCCTTAGCAGCAACAACTGCAACCAAGCGTTTGCGATAACGTGCAATGAGGCTTTTACGGCGTCCTGGAGGAATTTTGGCCCACTCATCTTTGCAGAATTGTCCTAATTCAGTTACATTAGAGGGTTTTCGAGCATGAACGGCCTTTTTAAGGTCATACCACAACATCTCAATAGGATTCAGGTCAGGACTTTGGCTAGGCCACTCCAAAGTCTTCATTTTGTTTTTCTTCAGCCATTCGGTGGTGGACTTGCTGGTGTGTTTAGGATCATTGTCCTGCTGCAGAACCCAAGTTCGTTTCAGCTTGAGTACACGAACAGATGGTCGGACATTCTCCTTCAGGATCTCTTGGTAGACAGCAGAATTCATAGTTCCTTTTATCACGGCAAGTCTTCCAGGTCCTGAAGCAGCAAAACAGCCCCAGACCATCACACTACCACCACCATATTTTACTGTTGGTATAATGTTCTTTTTCTGAAATGCAGTGTTCCTTCTACGCCAGATATACTTGGGCACACACCTTCCAAAGAGTTCCACTTTTGTCTCATCGGTCCACAGAATGTTGTCCCAAAAGTCTTGGGGATCATCAAGATGTGTTGTGGAGAAATTGAGACGAGCTTTGATGTTCTTTTTGCTCAGCAGTGGTTTTCTCCTTGGAACTCTGCCATGCAGGCCATTTTTGCCCAGTCTTTTCCTGATGGTGGAGGCATGAACGCTGACCTTAACTGAGGCAAGTGAGGCCTGCAGTTCCTTGGACGTTGTTGTGGGGTCTTTTGTGACCTCTTGGATGAGTCGTCGCTGCGCTCTTGGGGTAATTTTGGGCGGCCGGCCACTCCTGGGAAGGTTCACCACTGTTCCATGTCTTCGCCATTTGTGGATAATGGCTCTCACTGTGGTTCGCTGGATTCCCAAAGCTTTGGAAATGGCTTTATAACCCTTTCCAGACTGATAGATCTCAATTACTTTCTTTCTCAATTGTTCCTGAATTTCTTTGGGTCTCGGCATGATGTGTAGCTTTTAAGGATCTTCTGGTGGACCTTACTGTGTCAAGCAGCTCCTATTTAAGTGATGCCTTGATTGTGAACAGGTGTGGCAATAATCAGGCCTGGGTGTGGCTAGAGAAATTGAACTCAGGTGTGGACAACCACAGTTATAGTATGTTTTAACAAGGGGGGCAATCACTTTTTCACACAGGGCCATGATGGTTTGGATTTTTTTTCACCTTTAATAATAAACACCTTCATTTACAAATTGCATTTTGTGTTTACTTGTGTTGTCCTTGACTATTGTTTAAATTGGTTTGATGTTCCGAAACACTTAAGTGTGACAAACATGCAAAGGAACAGGAAATGAGGAAGGGGGCAAACACTTTTTCACACCACTGTACATACTGTAAATACAGCAAGTCCCAAGTTTTTATGCATTTAGCCTACCTGATGCCTGAAGGGACAAACATCAGCTTTGACCACTCTGTGTAGCAATAAACACTTAACCCCTATTCATACCTGATTTGTCACTTTGAAGCATGGCGACTCTCAACATGAAGATTCCTATTACATTCAATGGTGCCTGTTAACACATGAACGCCATGCTGCCTCTTGTCATGTTAAAAAGTACATGAGTTAAAAAGTACATGAGTTTTTCCCTGGGCAAAAATCACACGTTTCTGGCCCCATGAACTTCAACGGGAGTGTCAAAAAACACGTGACACAAGCGCTGTAGCACATTTTCTGCACACTTTGCCCATAACAACTGGTCTCCTCCTAGAAACCTCAGACCTGTGAGCAAAATAGATGCTTTAGGAGTGTCCATGCTGGATGTGGAGACTTCCATCCTCCAACTTATGGCCCCCAAGAACTCTACAACCCCAGTGATGGACATTACAAGGACTGTGCCATGTGGCAGAGGGCCTAGGAAGAAACTGACATAGTGGAATAGGCTCAAGAGATCTAATAGCACAAGACACAACAACACCACCAAGAAAAACCAGAAAGCATACACAGATGATGATATATGGGGGTTGATTTACCAAAACTGGAGAGTGCAAAATCCGATGCAGCTCTGCGTGGAAACCAATGAGCTTCCAGTTTTGTTTTTGTCCATGCTTAAAGTGTTACTTAACTCATTACTTTGCATTCACTTTATTTGGGCTCCCACAGTACACAGAACATGGAAATGCAATAGTTTTAGTAAATATAAACTACTAAATACATTTTCTCATCAGCAGTATATAGGAATCTTGTGTCTATCAGTTCCTGTTATAACTTGTAGAGTTTTCATGCTGCACTGAGCTGTCCTATCAGGATCCAGGACCCCAGACCCTCTGTCTGGACAGTGCCGATTGGCCCTGTGCTCATCACATGCACTCTCCCAAAAAATAAAAAAACCTGTCTAGCAATACATACCAAACTGAGCATTTGCAGCCTGACTCCAAAGCCTCTGTACTATCCAGACATGTTTTGGAGTCAGTTGAAGAAGAGGAAGATCTGTGCATACAGGATCAAGCAGCCTTTTTACACAATGCAGAGGATTAATGCATTAAGTTCCACGAGGAGTATAACAAGCAGGCTTTACTACATATTCAGGCTGATTTTACTGTTGTGGGTTTAGTAACACTTTAAACAAGCTGGACTTAGAAGCTGATTGGCTACCATACAGAGATACACCAGATTTTGCACTCTCCACTTTTAGTAAATTAACCTCTAGATGTAATTGATGATACTACTTTCCAAAAACAAAAAAAGTACATACATACATGAAAAATGCTTCAAAATTACACACATTCAAAAAAGCTTTAAAATCCTATTGCAAGCTACAATTTCAGACATCTCCTGCAACATCATTTCTCAGGTAAATCTGATATCACAACCTAATCATTCAGATATAAATCCATTGAAGCAGATATGACCAGATGCCTCGTGTGCTTTTGTGTGGGCTTTTTCACAGTACTCCTGCAAAAGTACAGTGCTTTTCTTAAGCCTAGCCATAAATTCTTTATATAGATACGGTTTCATGATTTCCAAATTCTTAAGCATTTTGCATGGCCCAGATCCTAGTAGGCTTTTTTCCACCTCCAAACTAAATGTATTCAAGTGTGGGGAATATGGAAGTCACGGCAGTAGTTGTGTTGACAAATGAATTAGAAAAATAAAATGTATACATGATGAAACTGAAAGAATTTAAAACAGAGAAATATCAAATAATGGAAATGTGCTGTGTCCCATCCAAGTGCACACTTAAGATCCTTTAATAAGCTCTGTTTGGAACAAATGCACTCAAAGCTCTAATAACGTAACAAAATATTATGTTCTTTAAAAAATAAAAAATTGCCTGGATTCAGTCCTGGCGCCGATGGTTGAGTAAAGGAACCACAAGTGTAGAACTGTCGGGAAGATTCCAGGTTCTGCCGCTGTAAGAGCCAAGACTACATTTGTACTGCAGGAAATGTTACTTCATCGCTACAGAGAGAGGGCAGCCGTCAGCCAGACAGCTTACATTCACTTTAACTGCAAATGTCCTTGTTGTACCGATTTTACTATCATGAAGAAAGCCAGTAGTTACCTCAAAGGCCTCCCAAGCCTGTAAAGCACACTAGGGGTGCCTGCATGTAGTTTTAGTATTCTCTCAGTGTGGGTTATGCAAATACTGACCACAGCTAGGGAAGTCAGCCAGGGTGGACCTATTTTGTCCAGTGGCCGTCCAAAAGACTTTGGGTCGCAGACAAAAGATCACCTGACCTTCATGAAAACTGCTGCATTGGGTGACTATAAAAACGTATGTCTCACTGGGTACCTTATCCTCACAATACAAATAACGATAAATAGTTTATAATAGACTTGATGGTTTCAGTGATCTTTCTCATATTCAAACCAACAAGAAGAATGGTAAATTCATGATTTCCCTGCTGGAATTGGTTTTCCCTTTTTTATAAAACAAAACTTATGATCAAATCACCCTATTGGTTTTGATAGATACCACTCTTTTGTGAAAATGTTGTTAGATCATACAGTCATATCAGGGGAAAGTTCTAGTCTTAGAAACTTTTTCTGGTGACGGTCATCTAAAAACTTTTATATTTTTCTACGATCTGTATGATGTTGTATTTAAGTCTATAATGAATCAATTAAAACGCTCTTTTTTTTTTACTGGTTGGATCTAGTAATTAAAAAGATACATTTTCACTATTATCAGCATTAGACACATTTTTTCATTGACTTACAAGGATTGTAGCTTTTCTGAATAGCTCATAATTAGCGGGTAGTTATCACTATAGCTAAACCTAACAAACTAATTATAATTTAGCCTCACCATTATAAAGGATGCTGTTATGTCAGGGAAGGGACCATTGATGATATTGTGATAATGATACTGTGGATAGAATAAAAAAGAAAAAAAAAAAGAAGTTTCCCACTGTTCTGAATGTGGCCCAATATTCTGCTAACAAATCTCAGTACACTTTAGGGAGGCTAGGCTGGCAGAGTGAGGGAGAGTAGAAGATATTAGCCAGTGGCGGCCCGTCCATAGAGCGTGCACCGGTGCCACCCCCCCATCCATGCGTCCTGCCCCCTGATCTACATGTCAGGGCGACAAACTATGGATTTCAATGGGGGGCGGGGGTATTTTTTGCAAACACATAATTAGAGCCAGAGGCTCTAATAGGCTTCAAAAAAGGGTGGACTCATGGCGGAGAGCACTGCACCCCGATCCCACCCAGTTGTGTGACGATGGCAAATTCATTTTCGCTATTTTCACACTAAAGTTCCTCCCCACCAATCAGAAGGCAGGTCGATCCTATTGGATGCCTAGATCTTTGGCGGAAGAAGAGACACACGGCGGAGGAAGACCGGAAGGAAGCTTGAGGAGCGGACACCAGAGCAGCCGATGCCCGCCCTCCCGGAGAGGTGGAGAGGACACCAAAGCCTGCCACACGAGCAGGTAAGTGCCGAACCGCCCATGGGGTGGGGGTAGGGGGGTACTGTCAGTGCCGCGCCGCCAAGGGGGGGGGGGATTTGCCATCAGTTCTGCGCCGCTGGGGGGGTGCTTTTTGTTTGCCACCCCCCCAAAAGAAGAAGCCATCACTGATATTAGCTATAAAAGGTCCTTTCTTGTATCTGTGGTGCAGGCTATTTAGGACGGTAACAGAGAAGGGACAAATGTTAATGAAACAGCACAGGATTGTGCATGGAAAGCATGACAGGTACCGGAAAAAGGTATGTCTGGTGACAGAGAACTCTTCCTGCAAGGCTTGATATGATTTAAGGTTTTCCCTCTTGAAACTGTGGTGTATTACAAGTATCTCTGCTTTCTTCCAATTCTCAAAGCTTGAAAAGTTCTGGTAGAAATCCTTTATTCCAGACTGACATAAATTGTGTATACCCTGTATGTTTAGTAACAGTTTTTGCGGATGCTCAGACTTTATGTAAAAGTGTGAGAGTAGGGTTCCGTGAACCCATCTTATTTTGGAGGCCAACCACTTCGAGAATGAAGGGGTCCTGCTGAAGGGCCACGTTTAATCTTAACGCACATTTCCAAATTAAACCTCTAAACAGCGAGTTGAGGGAAAAACATTTGAGGGATCCACACAGGGGCATTATGTCGAGTATTGGAGGCATCCACTTCATTTTAACTAAATTTTCCCATCCCACGACAAATGACAATTTACACCAGCTCTCACATTTAGATTTGATTAGTAAAAGGCATTACGTTCACACTAATATTTAAATTGAAAGTGGAACCATACTCATATTTAGTCCAGTGTTGCAGCCTTCTGCTGGCCACTGATATCTTTGGGAGACCAGCTTCCAGGTATCGATCGTCTGCAGTTCAGTCAGCTTGGCATTGACAAATTTGTACAATGAGCTGCGCTTGCGCAGCTAACTGTACAAGGGCAGACAGGCAGGTAAATAGATTTAATGCAGAAGAGACATAGCATGTTTTTTTAATATTTGCCATAAAGTTTCACTTTAAGGAGATGTGGATCCTGGGATACCTGAAGGTATCAACTCTCCTGATTTGTCTAGTGGCTGAGGGAAGGTCAGCAGTCACAGGATCTACTGCCAAAAAGTACAGATTTAATGACACATCCAGAGAATGCCCCTAACTTAGAAATCAGTGCCATTGCAGCCAGAGTCAAAAGGTGTCCCCCAATTATGGCCAAAACTATTGGCAAGTGTTTATACTAACAGATTATATGCTATAATGTACCTTCTTGCCCAAGTTACATTTGAGACCAGTTATTTTTGTTTCTATGTGGACCTATTTACAACTGTTATTAATGTTTTGAACTATTGTGCTCACGTACTTTTTGAAATATGTAAACTACTTTCTCTTCAATAAAAAATGTTTATTGTAAAAAAAATAAAAAAAAGGTGTCCCCCAAGAACAGGACCGTGGCAGCATAATGAATGTGTTTTAAATGTGACCCAACGATGGTAACATTGTTAAAATGACTATGGTATGCAATAATCCAAAATCTAAATATCTGTGAATTCATGTGTAATCAGGTGTATACACCATAATAGGATATTCTGGATTTATATTTTTACAATGCAAGTTATAAGTTAATATTAAAATCATTTTAGTTGAAATAACAAGTGTGTGGACCTTTCAGCTTTTACTTAGTACTCAATACATAGTATTTACATAAAATAAAACTACCCTTGTCATCGCAAAGCTATATTTGGACATATTGTATATATTGGGCAGTGGATTTTAAGTAAGCAGCAAAACTCCAAGTAGGGGGGGGGTGTATGTAGGGAGAAGAACCTGGAACATCGCCTACATGAAGAAAACCACAAACTTGAAAGCTGCAGTCAGGGCTATTTTTTGCTACCACTACAGTCCATGTAGAAGAGCTAAAGCATGCACAATGACTTAAGTTGCTTCCCACAGCACACCCACCACTGACCACATTGTATTTCTAAACGTGCACTACAGGAACCTCTTAGCCAAGTCAACAATTTCAGTGATTTTCTTTTTTATTGTGCATAGCCAAAATGTTGCTATCTTTAATAATTTATTTTGGCATGTTGTCATATTTTACAATGATCCAAAATTCAACGCGTTTTAAACTTTTAGAAGGATTTAATTTCTGACCAAAGCAAGGGTCATCAGCATAAAATTAGCATCAAGCACGCAGTCCAGGTACTAATGACGATGTATAAATGTATAAAATTGTTTAACAAAAAAAGTATTAGTCACAACAAATGCAGCCAATCCCCAGTGCTCAATGGATAAAAGTCTGTATACTGCAGCAGCTATTATAAAAAAATCAAGACTATAAAACAACAATGCAAAGATAAAACTCAGCATCTAACAGCGCTAATACATGTCTAAAATTACATATATGTAGTTATATAAATTGCAGTGGGCTATAAAGAGTTTCCGCCCATCAAATCAGCTGAATAAACAAGTCCATGCAGAAATGGTAGAGGGAAGTGAGGTGCCACATATCATCCAGAAACATAAGAGAGTTCATGTATTGCATCCAGTCACCAATCCACCTCGTGAGCACCCCTATGGTGATGCACTCACCACAATGCTGAAAGAGAGGAGCCTGATAAATCCAAAAGGTAAATGGAGCACTCTTCCCAGAGTTACCAAAGATGTCTCTCATACCAACTCAGGTTAATCGTTTCACTATAAAAAAAACACAAAGGAATGCTCTGCATAGCGTAATACTGTATTTATTGGAGATTCAACCCCTGCATATAAAATGTACTTACACAATAAACAAAATAAAACAGCGTTTTTGACTAAAGCCTATGCATTGTAATCGTATTGTCAGCTCAGCGCTTCCTGGAATGCTCCGATTCGCTGATCGCGGTGAGTCCCGGTATTACAAATGATGTGATAGACAGGAGAGGCGCATGGTCATGGTCTAACGTGTTTCGTCATCACGTCTTTGTCAGACGTAGACGAAGACGTGATGACGAAACGCTCTTTTAGAATTACGATGAGTGCATCACCATAGGGGTGCTCACGAGGTGGATTGATGATGGGATGCAATACATGAACTCTTATGTTTCTGGATGATATGTATAAATAGTTTACTTGTAAGCCAGATCTTTTATTAAAAAACGTTGTCATCCAAAAACAAAACTAGTTATTTTAACTTAAAGTCAAACTATAGGCAAACTTTTTTTTCCCATTTTGAAAAAGAGTAAGGGAGGGTTATAACCCCTGTCAGTGTGTTTTTTGTTATCTGCATCCCACTGGAATACTTACCTTCACTTCCTTGTCCTATAGCCAAAACAGGAAATAAGAGAACTCCCTGCAAATTAAAGAAGTACAGCCAAAGATATTTTGGCCCTACTTCTCCTATGAATCACAGGAGTGCAGTTTGTTCTGCACTCCTATGACCTGTTTTCAGCAGACAGAGGAATAAAATCTGCTGTTGGCTGACGTTACTCAGCCGGACCAGGCTTTGGAGGGATCCTGACTTTAGTGTCATGATCCACCAAAATGCTTGGACTGGCAGCTGTCTCAGATCCCCTTCACCTGCCCCCCCCCCCCCACAGCCCAGTGCTCCAGTGAGTGCTGGAGGGGCAGAGCAGAGAGCCAGTGACTGGCGGTCACTGGCTCTCTACAGACTGAAGACTGAGAACCAAGCAAGATTTCCCCTCTATTACTTTTCTGGGGATAACCCAATTTGGGATTTTCTTTTAATTTGACTTATAAATATAGTTTCAGCCTGTAAAATGCACAAGTGACAGCAGAAATATATGACCCTCATTAGCAAGACATTTCATAAATCAGAACATTGTACCAATTACTGTGACAAACTTGCTAATGACTCATGGGTTTGTTTTGGAGAAATTTCATTCGTCTCCCCTTAAAATGCTAATGGTTTCATTCATTTTGAAAGCCACAACACCACATTTGATGACCAATTGGGATAAAATTAATATCAAAATAATGCAGAGAAAAAATATTTGCTAAAACAGTAAAATTAGCAAGATTTTATTGCTGTATCACCATTATCTGTAAGATACCACAACACCTTAGTTCCCAAGCATAATGTGAACTATGACGCCACTTCGTCTGTTTGTGTGTCAGGAAAACTATTCCAGGAAGACTTGTCTCACTATAGTTAACCTTACCATCTATGATTTTTTTTTTTTTTTTTTATGAAAGCAATTGTCCTTATATATTGGGTTATACGGAGGTATGAAGTCTGAATAGAGCTGCACACAAGGATTATTCAGCATTCAGGTTTTTTTTTATGTTTTTTTGGTTCTGACATGAAATAGCAATGTAAGGTATGGATGGAGTAAGACATGCCTTACAGACCAGTATATAAATTTCTCTCTAGGTCATCTTTTGACAGTTTTCTGCAATTGTTACTTGTAGACAGGAAGCTGAGTTTTCATGTTGTCTTCACTATAACATCTGCCAGCAGCTATACATGTACAGTTCAGTCACTGTTATCAGGGCTGTGAATTATTATGTGATGTATGCCGAGATCTAGTCACACAGGAGTCATAGCTCCTTCATACAGCAAATTCACTTATCTCAAATACAAGTTATTTTCTTTCAAATTTTCCCATGAGAATAAATAGTACAGTACATGGTATTTTGACTGGATCTTGCCTAAATTTAGCCAATATGGTTTATCTCAACAAGCTGACATGCATCCTATACATCCTGTAGCACTCCACCATGTATTTACCATTGAAGTATTTCAAAATTATGGGTTCCATCCTTAAATTCTTTGTGTGGGGAACCAATAAACAAACTTCACTGGTGTGCCCCAAAAGAACTCAATCAAACTGGGGTGGAGCCGCCTTACCTGACCTTAATTATAAGCTCAATTATTCCACATCTATCACATAGAGAAATCTGATCATCAACGCAACCAAAGCTTAATTTGCATCTCTCTCTCTCACACACACACACACACCATATGTGCAATATTGATGGACTGCGGGGCTCCGCTGTGGGCGATAATCGCGCAGGTCTCCTAGATCGCCTTAAAGTTAACGTACGGGGACCTAGCCTTAACAAAATTGAATCTTCCTATGCTCCTAGGTTTCTCTCCTTTATGGCAAACCAAAACATTTACCTAAACTTTTTACGACCCTAAACTTAGAATTGTTGGCCTCTGAAGACTAGTACACACGAGGCGAATGCCGGGCAGCATCAGCCAGCTCAATAGAAACCAGCTGACATTTCGCCCGTGTGTACTGCAGCCGGTCCAACAGAAGCCAATTTCTGTCGAAGGGGCATGACTGAAAAAGGTCTGCCAATCGGCTCCCAATCAGGAGTGTTCTGGTGGAGGGGGGGTGTCCCCCTGTCATATCACAATAACACAGCAGGGAGATCGCTCTACTAACATTGCATGGTTAGTACAGCGGCTCCTCCAGAGCTGTCAGTATTTTTTCCGTCAAGCCCTGCTGGGTTGAATGAAAAAAAAAAAAACTACTAGTGTGTAAGAGGCTTAAGGGCATTTACTATTTAAACCATTTGCTCACTGCAGGGTCTTAATCCTCAAATAATTAAGGATGAATTCTTACTTCCTAATAATATGCTTTTTTGCTACCTACAATTCTATCATGCCCTATGAACCCAATTCTCCACTACTTACCCAACATTTGTGTCTATCCCTCTGTTAGAGGTATTATATGGCACTAAGGCTCAAAAATTAATCTCCATACTATACATATTTCTCAGCCCCTCTGCCACAAAAACAGATGGCTGAGCCGTGGTTTTACCACCCACCCCTCTCCTCCCCACCCCATAATTCTAACATTACAGCCTGCCAGGGCTGTGCACATGCTGAGGCCAATGCATTTTTAACTCAGACTGTGGTTTGACAGGCAGCGCCGCCTGTCAAACTTGCCTATTAAAATCAATGGGGCTGCACAGCAACCATGGGCCAAAAAAAAAAAAGAAGATGTCAGGAGGCAACAGTAGCACCTCCTGAATGCTTGTTGCTGCTGCTATACCGTCCCCCGAAAAGCAAATTTCAGGAAGATATTTCATTATGGTCATTAGGTGGAGATGACAATCATAGCAAATACACAAATTAGACACCTTGTGGGGATTGTTTCCAATGGCGAGGCATTCTCACATAATTTTTTTTTATATATATATATATATATATATATATATATATATATATATATATATATATATATATATATATATATATATATATATATATACATATATACATACATATATACATACATACATACATACATAATACATACATATATATAATGTATATATATATATATAACGCCAAAACTAAAAAAGTTAGCTGCTTTTGTACACATTGCAAACTTCTAGACAACAAAGATTTTTCAATAGATATTTTTTTTGCAAGTCCCACTTTCTCCTCAGACAAAGCGAAGGCAGGTGAGCAGGTTATGTCAAATATGTGTGGTGCATTCCTTAAATCAATATATCAGCTCTTTAGCCATCACACCTACCATAAACCATGACTGTTTAACTTCATGTCAAACAGCCTTCCTTCAACAATGTCTGCATGTAAGGTTATAGCTTTGTCTGCTGGGATCAAAATTAGGGCCCTTTCTTTTAGTTCTGGCTAAAGAAAAACAGAAAAGTACATTATGGGATATCCTAAGAGACTTGTTTGCTCAGGAAAGGCTGCGAGAATTGCAGAGTTGGTTCTGGCCTGTCAGGATGACCCAAAGAGAAAAGCCAGACACAAAGTATTGAAAAAAAATTAACAGTCCAGGATATAAAACCTTAAAGCAGCCAAACCATAGAGAAGAACAATTTCCAAAACAAAGATGCAAATTTGTAATGCTTTAATAATACAATGTAGTCTGTAAAATGTACTCCAGGATTACATTAGACAGTGGCTTATTTTTAAGCAGATTTTTATTTGCAGAGCAAGAGATTTTCAACCAATTATGTGAGCATTTTCAGGTTTCTTACTTAAGGCTCCGTTCACATATCTGCGGCTCACAGCATGGGGTCCAGTGCCTCCCTGTTCACCAATTCAGGTGTGAATCAGGTCTGCGTTTTTATCTGAATTCGCACCTGAATCGGACCAGAAGACGCACAGAACCCCTCTTCAATCCAGGCCACGGCCACCTCGGAGCTGTGTGAACCGGCTCTATTGAGAGCCACTCACACTCTCTTGTCATGCAAATTGGATGCGTGGAAACCCACATCCAATTTGCATATGTGTGACCCCCAGCCGAACAAAATGAATTATTTCTCTGCTTTCATGCCGTTGGGTGAAGTAATGTCACAATGTTACAATGCAGTACCTGCACTTCCCAAATAGCTATCAGAGTGCCCTGGGATCCCCAAAAATAAGGCAGGCTATAGACTGTGCAAATTTCTTTCCTAATTGTTGCTAGCTGCTATAGCAGTGGCGGCTGGTGCTCCATTTTTTTGGGGGGTGCGGGCCTGAGCCCACCCTTTTTGAAGCCAATTAGAGCTTCCAGAAAAAAACCCGTACAACTCTATGCGTTTGGCTATGGAGATTAGGGGACGGGTGCATAGAGGTCAGGGGGACGGTGCCCCTGCGCCCCTTATGGATGGGCCGCCTCCGGGCTATAACAGCCGCTAGTGATAATCGCAAGTGAATCCAGCAGGCTGGTTGTACCCAAGTTGATCAATCAATCAACTTGGTACACTCCGCCTGCCCACACATGGTTAAAATCTCTTAAATTTTAACAGACTAAGGCAGGCCATAGATGGTGCAAATTTCTTTCCTGCAACCCATTTGCACAATGCCCCCTTCAATATAGATAGTACTGACAGGGGAATCCCTCCTGCCGTGCCATTGTCTTCTCCTGGCTGAGGGGCAGGGATGAGCGGGGGGAAGTCGTTTCCAGTGGGAGAAGACAGTGATTATTGTTAGCGGCTATAGAAGCTGCTAGCAATAATCACAAGTGGATCCGGTAGGCTGGTTGTACCCAAGTTGATTGATCGATCAACGTGGTACATTCAGCCTGCCCACACATGGTTCGAATCTCTAAAAATTGAAACTGACTATGGCCAGACTAAGGCAGATCTATGGACAGCCTTAGGCCATTATAATGCAAAAGTATTAACTTTCATTAGGAAGATCATTGATTAGTCTAATTCCTATGTGTAAAGCTGATGAGGAGGGAGAGTTCCCGGGGAGCTCTTGTGCACATCGATGGGTTGTGTTGGGGCTCATGTAAGTATTGGGGGGGGGGGGGGGCTGCTGCACAAAGGTTTTTTTTTACCTTCATGCATAGGTTGCATGTAAAAAACCTTCAGCCTTTACAAACAAATGTTTCTTTTTGAATGTTATCCTATGTGTCCACGCACATTAGGACATTTAGGGGCATATTCTAAGCTCAGAGTTTAGAAGCAGACAAAAAACATTCTGGTTTACATTTTTGAGAGGAGTTTTCTGGCAGAAATTCTAAAAGCTCCTAAACACCTGTACACAAAGGCTCTATATTTTTAAGCCCAGTGTGCATGGACCCCAAACATGGGTTTTGTTAGGCTAAAATAAAAATACTTCCATAATATCAGTTTGTGCATTTTCAAATCTTTTCATGCAGTATTAAATTAATCTTGTTACGTTAGCCTTTCTGTATCATGGTGAATCTAGGAATTTGGAATGTTGATTAGAACCGAGGGGAAAAAAAAAAAAAACTATAATAAAGAAACCTGATATGATACTCAGTCAGGACTACACCCAAATTACAGTGAGGCCAGTCTGAATCATTTAAAGAATGAGATGTTACCGATATTATTTTTTGCAGTTTATGAAGACTCCCCTGCTCCAACTGACATTTGCAATCCAAGTTGTCCTTACATGAAAGAGCACTTTGAAGCTTTCCCATACAATATAAACGTGTATTTCAGCAAAACACACTTCACATATTTATGTATTGTTATCCAAGCAGTAGAGGATTATATATAAAAATATATACTGTAAATCTAGCAGTGTCTGTGACATGCATAGAACAACCCAAAGGTGCTAGTCATCTGAATGGCAGTGTCAGCAGTCCCTCTCCTTACCAGGCTGTTATGTATTTGGTGTCCCATAAAGGAATCAATATGTAGACTTTTAAGTAAGACTAAGTACTTTTAATGGAAATGGGATGGATCTGGGAATGGGCCCCTGGAACCAACATAAATGGGGGAAATCAAAGTCATTAGGACATTTTTCCTACTTGCCTGATCAACCATTCCTCTAAGAAAATGAAAGCCTATGATCCAAGTCTGCTTTTACTGCAAAGAATAAAATGTTATTTATGGCATATAAAAGGAAAGCTATAGGATACAATTGCGGACTTTGTTGCCTCTGCTTGCTGCTAGTTTCTCTGTTTTGCAGTTAATTTGCTGAACTCTGAAATACTGAAGCCAAAACAGACAGTTGACTAGTTTTAACTTCAGATAAATGCAAGCAATGGCAGCCCCATAGTTTTCTTATGACAGTTACAATTTAAGAGATCCAAGAACAGAATATCATAGGCAATTTCACCTGCATGTTACAAGCTAGAAGACATGATATTCTTTTTGTAAACAGTCTCTTGGTGTTTTGGGGTAATAAATCTAGTTCTAGCAAATAATAAAAGTAAGTGAATGGAGAGAAAAATGTTGCCAAAATATATACGTTGCATTCCAAGCATTGGATTGATAAATCCTCCAGTCCAGCTTGTTCTGCCGAGGACTATAAAACTCCCATGATGGGAGAACGGCTTAGCAACCACCACACTAATCAAACATCTGCCTTTGAAGCAAGGGAATTGTTACCCTTTTATGACTGTAAGGACTGCCATATATGATTGCTAGCTACATATAAACACTTTTGCCAGAGATCTGAAAATAATAGTGCATTCTATGCATCATGAGTTTGTGATCAATCTGGAGCACATTACTGTAGGAGGCTCGGCCTCTGGCTACATTGATGGTAGGAGTTAAACCCTGTACTCAAGTGCTTGGTTAATATTGGGCACACCTGGGAAAAATATGTCTAAGTTCCATTTGAAACAATGAACTGTGCAATTACTTCCTATTTACTGGGGATAAAGAGTTCTTCTATAACTAAGGATAACTCTTTAGCAGATTATAATGTTAGAAATATTGATTAAAGATGACATTATCCAAGTAAACAAACAAAATCCATCTATTCTTGGAAAATTTTAAGCAATTTTAATGCTATATTGGTACATATGGGAGCTGGAATTTAAGTGAACAAAAAGGCCTTTAACCACTTGCTTACAGGGCACTTAAACACCCTTCCTGCCCAGACCAATTTTCAGCTTTCGGTGCTCTCACACTTTGAATGACAATTACTCAGTCATGCAACACTGAACCCAAAAGATTTTTTTGTCCTTTTTTTTCCCACAAATAGAGCTTTCTTTTGGTGGTATTTGATCACCTCTGGGTTTTTTTATTTTTTTGCGCTATAAATGAAAAAAGACCGAAAATTTTGAAAAAAAAAAAACGCATTTTTCTTTGTTTCTGTGATAAAATTTAGCAAATTATTGATTTTTCTTCATAAATTTTGGCCACAATTTATACTGCTACATATCTTTGGTAAAAATAACCCAAATTAGTGGATATTATTTGGTCTTTATGAAAGTTACAGACTCTACAAGCTGTGGTGCGAATTATACAAACTTGATCACATCTGATGTACTGGTGGCCTATCTCATTTCTTGTGACCCGAACAAGCCAGCAAAGTACAAATACCCCCCAAATGACCCCTTTTTTGAAAGTAGACATTCCAAGGTATTTAGTAAGAGGCATGGTGAGCTTTTTGATGTCATTTTTTTCCCACAATTCTTTGCAAAATGAATTATTTTTTTATTTTTTTCCACAAAATTGTCATTGTAATAGGTTATTTATCTCACATGGCATGTGTATACCACAAATGACACCCCAAAATACATTCTGCTACTCCTCCTGATTATTACGATACCACATGTGTGGGACTTTTTCACAGCCTGGCCACTTAGAGAGGCCCAACATGCAGGGAGCGCCATCACGTGTTCTAGGAGCATAAATTACACATCTAACTTGTTGACCACCTATTACACTTTTATAGGCCCTGGAGCACCAGGACAATGACACGTGACACTGACGTGGCACTGATGACACGTGACACTGATGTGGCACTGCTGACAGATGGCACTAATACGGGGCACTGATGACACGTGACACTGATGACAGATGGCACTAATACGGGGGCACTGGTGACACTGACAGATGGCACTAATATGTGGCACTGCTGACAGATGGCACTTATACGTGGCACTGATATCATGTAGCACTAATACGTGGCACTGAGAGATGCACTAATACGTGGCACTGATGACAGATGGCACCGATACGTGGCACTGATGACAGATGGCACTGATACGTGGCATTGATGACACGTGCCACTGTTAACAGATGGCACGTGACACTGACAGGTGGCACTTTTGACAGATGGCACTGATATGGCACTGATGACAGATGGCACTGACGTGGCACTGGGGACAGGTGGCACTGGCAGATGGCATGGATGGCACTCTGGGGACAGGTGGTACTGGGGACAGGTGGTGCTGATGACAGGTGGTGCTGGGGACAGGTGGTGCTGGGGACAGGTGGTGCTGGGGACAGGTGGTGCTGGGGACAGGTGGTGCTGGGGACAGGTGGCAGCATGGCAGCGGGGACAGTCCGACAGATCACTTTATTTTTCTTTTTTTCCTTACTTGAAGCGCACCGGCGCCGTTCCTCTCTCCCTCCTCACACGCTGTCTGTGCGAGGAGGCAGAGCGGCGCTGACAGATGATCTCATATGTTTGCATATGCAAACATATGAGATCATCTCTCATTGGACATCCCATCCCTGGACGTCCTCCTGTTTACTTCCCTAATACGCGCTCCTGAGAGCGCGCATCGGGGAAGTTCTGTGCTGGCCGTGTCCGTCGGACACAGCCGGTCACAGATCGCTGTAAACGGCCGCTGTGATTGGCCGTTTACAGCGATCTGTGACCGGCTGTGTCCGACGGACACGGCCAGCACAGAACTTCCCCGATGCGCGCTCTCAGGAGCGCGCATTAGGGAAGTAAACAGGAGGACGTCCAGGGACGTCCTCCCTGCAGGGAGCGTCCGCGCTGCAGCCGTCTTTCGGCTATAGCGCGGGCGCCTAGTGGTTAAAGTATATGTGAACCCTCACCAAATGGGTAAAACAACCCATTTAGTTTAAAGTAGAAATGAAAGGCAAAACATTGTATATATGTATAAAAAATTAAAAATAGATTTTTTAATTAATAAGTGATCACATGACCTCTGTTTTCAGCTGCATAAAGGGTTTATAAAGGGGGTGGAGACTGCAGGGGGGGGCGTGTCAGCAGAAGGCAGAGAAACAACATTACACTGATCTTCCCAGTGAATTGCTGTGCAGGGGGCAGTGTCAGCAGAAATCTAACAACTGGAGTACATACAGACAGGCTGTTCTCCCAAGCAGAATGCAAACAATAAAACTGACTATGCTGGGATGGACGAACTTCCATGCCAAGCATATTCAGACTGAAATAACAATGCAGGGAGAATCACCAGATATCTCATGGAATGGAAGCAATACAAAGAGAACAGGATACTTTTTCATACAAGTACACGATAACATAGTCACATATCAGGAATATGACATTTTGGGATAGCATACACTTTAACTCAGACTTTGCTTGGTGCACGCTTGTTCTGGGTTAGTGAAAGTATTGTAGCAAGAAGCAGCCAGGCAATTAACATTTTCAAAATGAATTAAACATAGATGCTCTCCAAATGCTGTTGACGGCTTATAATAATTAAAATCCCAACCACAACACTACCTGCCTGGAGTTTACATGTTCTCCCTGTACCTGCGTGGGTTTCCTCCGGGTACTCCGGTTTCCTCCCACACTCCAAAGACATGCTGGTAGGTTAACTGGATCCTGTCTAAATTGGCCCTAGTATGTGTATGTTTGAATGTGAGGTAGGGACCTTAGATTGTAAGCTCCTTGGGGGCAAGGACTGATATGAATGGGCAATGTATATGTAAAGTGCTACGTAAATTGACGGCACTATACAAGTACCTGGAATAAATAAATAAAAAAATAATAAACCCTATTCAGGCTACAAACAGCCACAACAGATGACCTTAGAAAATTAAAACTGATCTGATTCTTTGAAAATATTTGACCATTTCCCCTTTGTATCCAATGTCAGCCTGGTACTAAAGTTCACAGCTTGTAAAAAATAAAATAAAAAAAAAATAAAGTTTTTTCAGATTGTCATTTAACAAAAACTGCCATCTTGTATGCGTGGCTGACTTTATATTACCTTTCAACAAAAATACATTGAGGGAAATGTATCAAGAGTAGAGCAGACAGAATCTGTAGCAGTTGTGCATGGAAATCAACCAGCTTCTATCTTCAGCTGGGTCTGTTAGGCTTTAAAAATGAAAGAAAGAAGCTGATTGGTTGCCATGCACAACTGTTCCAGATCCTGACTGCTCCAGTTTGGGCAAATTCTCCTGAATGTTTATTCTTTATTTCATTAAACTGAATCTTTCATCTGCTAGTTAAGAAAACAATACTAACCCCTGTCTCATAGAACAAAAGTATAACAAAAATTGTATGGGAATGAAAAGTAAAACAAAAATGTCAGCAGAAAAGCAGCCTTTTATTGTGTTGGTGTAAATATGTGCGTAAATTGAAATGTCTGTGCTTGACACAATTACAAGCTTAATGGATAGCTATTCCGAGGCACTCCCTGCACTCACAATGCGCCTGAACACGTTAATGCAGTGGGCTGTGTCTTCTGTAGAGTTGAAGGGACACTAACCTGGGACATATGCTACTTATTCCCCCCCACTATAATAAAGGCTCATCCGTTGACAGATGTTATTTATGCAGACAAGGACATCTGGACTGCTAGGTGTTAAGACATGCCTTTGGCACATGAAGAACACCATTCTACGCTCTGGTATGTCAGCTGCCTTCTTTACATTTGTAGGAACTTTCACTCTGTACTGTTACCCTGGTGTTTACAAAGACAAAACTACCACAAGGACAAGTACCATCATTTCATGCTATGCATTACACTACATCACACATAACATGAAATCCCTTTCTGTCAATGTCACCAAAGGATGTGACATTTACAACCTATTTGCAATCATTTCACTCTAATCTAGTGAGATTTTTTGAATCTTTTTTTTTTTTTCTGCAAACCTTGGCATACAGGTGTTGCCACAGTGACCAAATCAGTAATCCTCACACCATTTATACACAGTGACCAAATCAGTAATCCTCACACCATTTATACACAGTGACCAAATCAGTAATCCTCACACCATTTATACACAGTGACCAAATCAGTAATCCTCACACCATTTATACACAGTGACCAAATCAGTAATCCTCACACCATTTATACACAGTGACCAAATCAGTAATCCTCACACCATTTATACACAGTGACCAAATCAGTAATCCTCACACCATTTATACACAGTGACCAAATCAGTAATCCTCACACCATTTATACACAGTGACCAAATCAGTAATCCTCACACCATTTATACACAGTGACCAAATCAGTAATCCTCACACCATTTATACACAGTGAAATAATACACAGTGGGGTTGATTTACTAAAACTGGAGAGTGTAAAATCTGATGCAGCTGTGCATGGTAGCCAATCAGTTTCTAACTTCAGCTTGTTCAGTTAAGCTTTGACAAAAAAATCTGGAAGTTGATTGGTTTCTATGCAGAGCGGCACCAGATTTTGCACTCTCCAGTTTGAGTAATAATAAGCTTTGATTTACTAAAAACACATTAAAGGGGTTGTATGGTGAAAAAAACATCTGACAATACCGCCCCCCCATACTTACCTGACCCCTCGAAAATGTCCTGCGCGCACCCCCAAAATCCTCTTCACCGCTCACCCTGGCCATTGATTGGCTAGAGTGGATCATTGGCTCGCGCTGCTGTCAATCAATCATATCCAATGATGCGGCGTGGCGGGGGGGGGGGCGGGGCCGAGGGAATACAGCGAGCGGCTATAGCCGCCGGCTGTATCACGGGACCGCGCCTGCAAGTACTCCACACCATGCGAGAGAGAGAGCTCGCATTTAGGTGAGATGTACTTGTGGGGGGGGGGGAGCCAAGACAGCTGCAGAGGGACCCCAGAAGATCAGGTTCGGGGCCACTCTGTGCAAAATGAGCTGCACAGTGGAGGTAAGTATAACATGTTTGTTATTTAAAAAAAAAAAAAAAAAAAAAAAAAACCCTTTAAGGGCTCATTCATATGTGCATTGATCTCTGAAGAGCGATCTGCATTTAGATCAGAGAATTTGACAGGTGGAGAAAAGGGGTTGTATTACTTTGTCACCACCAGCTTTAACCCCTTGAAACCTGCACTAAAACTAGTTGCAGGGCATTTGCAAAGCCATCCTATTCACTTGAATGCCCGCCCAAAGGGACAGGGGATATCCTTTCTGCCATGGTCACAAAGCACAGCATTGCAACTGCATGCAAAATGTGTACAGCCTTCAGAAAATGCCTCTGCAGCTATAGAGGAAGCAGTTGAGGTCAGTAAAAACGTGGCTCAACTGTGAGGTTTTACTGCCCCTCAACCACCAGTGTGAACCATCTCTAATACTCCATTGATAGGGTCTTTCATTTAGAAAAATAATTTGATCCTAATTTGATTAGTCTTACCAGTTGCCTTTTTGTAACCAATACCTGAAAAGTTGTACATGAATGGAGAAAGTTTGTGTGTTATGCTTTTGTTATTGTACTGTTGTTTGTAGGAAAATCCTTACTAAAATCTACTTCAAAAAACATTTTGTCAGCCTTTTCCAAACTGGCCTGTCTAGTTATGTTATGAATGTTAATGTTGGAGTAATTATGAAATCCATTTACCGGTGTCATTCATGATGTGGTTGGTTTAGATGTCTATGAAGTCTGGAGAAAGCAAATTCCTCTAAATAAAAGGGAACATTTAATCTATAAAAAATAGTAGCCAAAAAAAAAAAAAAAAAAGGAGGGAGTTTCCTGTCAGAATAGCTGCATCTGGAGAGGCTTGCGGCCTACAGCAATTGAGCTGTATCCTAAGTGAGCCATCCTGAGGACATATACAGAGACAAAAGAAGGCTCTCAGCTTGTTGTTTATCCAAAACATAGAGGCCTTCCTGCCTGCTAATCTCCACAATTATAACCTGCAAGGAAGTGCTGGCCTGCTCATTACCTTGCTGCTGCTGCTGCTGCACAGTACTATACAGTTTAAACCTGACATATTACGCATAAAGAATCTTTATTTTAAGGAGCTATGAATCAATGTTGGTCATGTGACAAATGGTACTCTTTTGGTGCCTTTATTTTACCAGAACACAATATAAAACACAGGTTAGGGCTCATTCACACAGGTGTCTGTACAAACCAATAACAGGATGCAAATGTATGCTAGTCAGCGCAAAAAACGGGAGTGTATACATGCGTACAGGTATGGGTATACATTCCTGGACGCAGACAGTCTGCATTCTGGAGTATACATCCATGACTGTACGCATGCATACATTAACATCTGCATCTACTGGCACACAGCCGCATCTGTCATTGACTTGTATAGGCAGCTGTGACTCCTGGACATCCAAATGTGGCCAATTTTTACACCGGACTCCAGCCCTCTACATCCATATGAATGAAGCGAGGCAATTAAAAGTAGACCTAAACCAGTGGCGGCCCATCCATAGAGGGCACGCAGGGAAGGGGTCACTGGCAAGGAAGGGGTTAACACTAGGGGTGATCAAGGGGTTAACTGTGTTCCCTATGTGTGTTTCTAACTGTAGGGGGAGGGGACTGACCTAGAGGAAGTGACAGATTGTGGTTCCTAGCTAATAGGAACTCACGATCTGTCACGCCTCACAGAACATAACAGGGATGTGCGTGTGTTTACACACACACACACACACACACACACACACACACACACACACACCCCTGTTCTGCCTCTTGTGCCCGCGATCGCTCGTGGCCAGCGGTCATCGCGTCCGTTGGCCACAAGCATCGGCACCCCCTGCTATTTCGATCCCACAAGCCGATGTATAGCTACGACGGCTCGTGGGATCGTGCCGACCTGCCGCAGTATAATGACGGTGGCTGGTCGGCGGTTAAAGTAGTTCTAAAGGATGAAGGGTTTTTACCTTCGTGCATTATGCAAGAAGGTAAAAAACCTGTGTGCAGCTACCCGGTACCCCTTGTACTTACCTGAGCCCAATCTCGATCAAGCAATGTGCATGAGAGCAGTGGCTCTCTCGATGAACAACTAACCAAACATGTTTTAATGTATTCCAATGCATAGAAAATATCAGATCACGGTACACACATGTGAGAACAGCAGATATCAGCATGTTTAATAAGCTGCTACTAAATATTAAAGGGGTGAATTTATTAAGCGACAAATGATTGGGTCACTGCTCTTTTGCCGCTAAATGACTGTCGGATTTTTCACTATAGTTGTAAAGTGCATTCATCCCGTGCGGGTTTGCTGGGTCAAGTCCCATTCACTGCACATCTGGATTTCCCATTTTACAGTCAGAAATTTAGATCTCAGTAACATTTGTAAGTTTATGACTAGCCTAGATTATCCTACTTTTTGAAGAGACCCTGTCATCAATTTATTAAAAAAACAAAAACGGGTAAAAGCACAGAAAATGCTTACTTGCACTGTTTTTCCTATTCATAAACATTTTTTAATTCACTAGCAATGTGCATTTGAATCAATTCACCAATAAATTTGACCATTTCAGTAATGGTCGATTCCCTAGCACAGGCACAGAGGGGGCCCTCTTTTTTCTTCTGGGAGTGTCTAATTACTGTCTGTGCTGACCCAGCTCACCAGTCCCTCTCTTCTTGCACACAATGCACTTCTATGAGTCAGTTGACTCATTAAGAACAATGTATTGTTTGGCAGATCTATCTCAACAGTTGGTAAAAAGGGAGACAGAGTAATTGCTCTACTGGTATTTTTACAAGTCTCTATAGTTAATAGAATAACAAAAATATGGAACAGCAAACTTAGTAAATTTAAAAGCCATGTACAAATTAAGGTATACATTGCAATAATAACTCAAAATGTGTGCTCATTGAAACACTTGACTTTCCCATCAAAGCTGTTTGTGAGGCACCACAGAATGGTCGGTGTGTATCATGATGATGTAATATGTAGCAAGACAGTGAAGAAAGTGATTGTGAGGGCCAAGCATTTGTAATGTACTTCCTGAACAGACTGAGTAAAGAGATAGGTCACAGCCTGCAAAACTACACCTGGTAATACAGGAAGATATGCATGACTCATCTTTGGATTACAATAATGTACCACAGGCAATCTGAGATTATGGAGATGTATTATCATTGAGGGTGGGGAACTATTTCTATTCACAATAGTTCATAAGCCTTTATTTTGTGGCAGACATTTCTGCTTATATCTCTATATCTATGAAAATGACATACAGACTTAATGCACTGATTACAGAAACAAAAATTATAAAGTGCCTGAAAATAGTGTTCTGGATGTACACAAGTAGTGGTGTACCCGTGTACCGCCATTCACGTGGGTGTCTGAACGCAGCACCTGGGCTTCCAGGGCCAGAATTGACATTGTACGCCCTTAACACACCATCTATATGAGGCCTTATAGAGAAAAGCTGGGTAAATTGTCTGCCACCCCACCCCACAATAATCCTTTAGATTGAACTGTATTTGAAATAATTTGTAATATGGGATCCCTTATTAATTATATCCATTAATATTATTATTTATGTATTAGGTAGACACAAAGTGGAAATATTTTTAAAGAACTCTTGGTGCAACTATATTCTTATGTGAGAAGGTATGCTAGTTCTGTGTCAGTAAGGCTTCATGCACACTGGTGTATTAAAATACTCCTATCTACTCTGGATCTTTTCTGCCAGCTGGCAAAAAATCCTGTGTAAAGAATGCTTGATTTGGCTCAATATTATGCATATTTATGTGCATTTACAAGTGTATGGCGTTAAGAAGCATATGTTTGTATACTCATTCTAATGGCTACCATAATAGTTTATTCTGGGCACTAGAAAGAATATATGTGTATACGCCCATGTCTATGTGTGTCTAAGAGCATGTACCAATGTATATGCGTAAATTATGCCAGTATGCTTGGACGCTGCATCAAAATATATGGCTAAATCTAAATGATGAATACAGTGGCTAAAATAGAGCTGCTTTCATAGGCATTAAAAGTAAATAATGCTTTTCTGCCCACATGCATAAGGTCTTAGGCTCCATTCACATTGGCATTTTGGGATCTTGAGTAGAATCGTTGCATTTCTGCCCGCAATCTCAAAACACATTATTTTCAATGGCGGTGCAGTTTTGCGGTTATTGTCATGTGGCAATCCCAGCAAACCACGTAAAGCTTGTCGCCCTAAAGAAGCTCTTGCTCCTTTTTGTGTGGCAAGCTTCACGAGATGCAATAAATTGTGCGACACTCATGGCAAAACCACACCGCATTTTAGGTGCCATTGAAACCTGTGTTTTGCAAAATGTAGTGCATTTTAAGATCGTGGGCAGAATCCCTGTAATTCTGCCCAAGATCCCAAAACACCAAGTGTGAATGGAACTTTAAGGTAAACCTATTCTGGGGATTTGTTAGCTGTACTCTAGTTAGGGGATAGTTACTTCCATTAGACTTTTTACACAAAGGCAACATTTTGTTGACTGAGTCAGTGGCTTCAATACTTTCTGGGACACTGAGCTGGAACAAGTATGCAGATCAGAAGCTCTGACCGCATTCTGAACTTATCTGCATACTTTTCATGGGCCAGTGACTCAGAGCATGAGCCAAAGAGAGCCAAGCAATTAGTAGTCTTAGAAGGAAGTCGGCAATGGCAGCCCCTATTTATTTTTGTGTAGGCTTATACCTGTGCCAATACTAAATATTTAAAACTGAGCTAGCTAAAATAGAGAGTCAAGAGTCGCTTTCCCTATTCTGTTGTATGAGCCAACCGAGATCAAAGTATGCCTGTGTGTTGGTTGGAGAAATGCAATATGGGTGTGTATGAGATCTGCAGTCAAGAGTTGGAAGCTTCCATTAGCCAATTAAGTATTCAGGGGCTTCTGCGGCACTCTGGAAGAATTGCAGTAACTCCAGTTCATTGGTTAGCTCAATTACTATAAACAGAAAGTTACATTATGGCTTAAAACCTGTACGATCATGTAAAGTTATTCACAGTCATTTTATATAATCACACCTCCTACATACTGGCTTGGAAAGATAGTGTACTTAAAAAAAAAAAAAAAAAAAATTAACGTAACAAAATACATATATTGAAAACTGAGGGTGTTAGTAGGGGAGCTGTCAGTGCTGACTTGTTTTAAAAGGTGTAAGCTCAGGAGCTATCATCCTTATGTTATGTCTAATACCTAGTGAGTCAATGACCTGAAGCAAGCATGCAGGGTTCAAGTTAAAGCTTTGGAGATTTTACTGGCAGAATGCTAGTCAGTGTCAGTGATTCACTGGGTGGCCCCAGAACGATAAAGGTGATAGACTGAGATCTTTACCATTTTTAATTAAGTCAGCTTAGGCAACTTTCCTATTTCTCTCCTAAAAACCTGGGCAGTACAAATTGCATGCAAGCACCTGATGAGGTAATAAGAAAAAAATAAGAGCCGCCTTTATGCCATGACCGCATGTCAAAACAACCAGCAAATCCAGCACAATATAGGCCACTGGGGTGATATGCAAACCTTGGCTTTGCCAACCATTTCCCTTTCCACCCCCAGAGCCCCCTTTTTGATCAGTGAGGCCCACCATCATATTTTACAACCAATAGGGAAGCTTACGTGGTGGGACATACAGTATGTCCACTGATAACGTCAGCAAACTAAACGCTTGGATGGACTGGTTGTTTTGACATGCCTTATTCACTGAAAGTAACCTTGGTCTAGTATTTTTTTCATTAGATGCTCTGCTTGAATTGTCCAGGTTTCAACCTATCTGCAAGAATTTTCGGTAGTGTTAAAGACAGGAGTGTTGCTAGTATTGTAAAAGACCTGGAATACCCTTGGGCTGAATAGTGGGTGTGACCGAATTGTGTTAACAGTGGGAGGGTCTTAAAGGGGTGGGGTTTGAAAAAAAAAAAAAACTGAGCCTTCTTACTGTATACATGACACATATTCCACAGTCTTTTTAACCACAAATAATGCTTCAATTACTGTGCCACACAGACACACATAAACATTAGAACAAAATGTAAAAAAAAAAAATTTAAAAAATGAAACTCTTCCATCTCAGTGGCTTTTGTTGCACACAGTATACAGTAGAGACTGACAGTTACCACTTTATATGAGCATATCCTAAAAAAAGAACTGCTATAGTGACTACTTAGCAACCAGTAACTATTGAGACAATGAACACTTTGGTCCAAAGTATGTAATGTTCAACATAGCATAGCGAGTGCAAGGGTCAGGAGCATGAAATGTACAACAGATTCTGTAACCCTGTGCAGGAGTCAGGACTGCGTAATGCACAGAGGTCAGGGGTCAGGAGTGTATAATGCACAGAAGGCATGAGTCAGGAATGCATAACACAGAGTGCAGGATTCAGAGTGCAGGGGTCTGCGGTGCATAATGCAGAGTGTAGGGGTCAGATGTGCATACTGCACAAAGCATATCGGTCAGAAGTGTGTAATGTACAGCGTAAAAGGGTCAGAAGTCCTTGACACCCAGTAAAGTGGTCAAATCTCCTCTATCCTAGCACACATTTTTCCCCAAAGTCTACTCACCGGACCTTAAATACCACAGCAGTTCAAAAGGTAAGTCATACCCTCAGCTGTATCATCTGATACATTAGAGCTGAGAATTTTCCTTTTTTACTGATCTGCTGTGGTGTCTGAGACCTGACAGTCGGCTTGTGGTACCTGAGGTCTGCCGGTGTTCTGTCGATTTGTGCCCTCCGTCAAAAAGTGTGCAGAATGGAACAGCACTCATCTGATTTACGGATGAGCTGGCATGACTTCACCGTAGCGCATGCGCACCTTGTAGGACGCACCTACAAGGGCACCTTTTTTTAGACGGGAGATACCATTTGACGGACACAATTGAATGCTATGCAAACACCGGAGGGACACCGTATTTGTCATATTGTGCTTCACTGTTTTGCCGTGGGTTTACAGTGAAAAAAAGCCTCCTACGATATGCACATGCGCTATAGTGACGTCACTCCAGCTGATCGGGAAATCAGCTGGAGTCCCCTTCCATTCTGCGAGGGCACTTTTCGACAGAGGGCACAAATCGACAGAACACCGGCGGCTGCAATGCCGGAATCTTGAAATATAAAAATTGTGGGTGGTAGTGGCGTGGGGACCTAGGTAACCCGCAAGACATGCCCATAGTTAAATATGAAAAGGTAGGTAAACATTTTTGCTTTCACTTGAATATTGCGTTAGGTAAGTTTCTAAAGGACAGCTGCAATATATTCAACATTATGAAGAAGCCGCTACGGTCACCAGATGTAGATAATTCCTCTTGTACAACTTCCAGACAACAAAGCCAAAAGAACACAGACACAAATTATAAAAACCCTGGTTGCCAATGCAGTTTTTCAGAACAAGGGGAAAACAAAAGACATTTCATTATGTCACCTGGATACTGCCCTATGTATCCTTCACTGAAGGGAACGGAACTAATGAGAAAACCTTCATGGTCCATGCAAATCTCATAAGTGAACAACAGATTTGAAAAAAGTAATGTATGGGTTTTTCCATTTGTGAATGTTTCAGATTGGTGAGGTCTGACTAGCAGCCTTTGCACTTTTCTTCAGGGCATGTAGGTGGCTAACTGGCTCTGGTATCTTTAGTGGATGAAGATACCTATAAGTCCCAGGCACAAAAAATACTAACCCAATATTATTCTGATCTAACTGCAGGAAAATAAAATCTGATTGGTTGTTCTGCATCACTGTAATTGCGCTGTTTTCCTGAATAAGCCAAAATTAATAAGAATCTTCTTGGTCCTTCTGGATCCTCATGATATAAAGAGAGGAAGGGCAGTATTACATTACATGCAGTCATTATCTCTGGCATTACTGTCGTCACTTATAAAACATGGACTGAAAATTAAAATGATACCATGGCTATGTTTTTGTATGACCATGGTAATTATCATGGTGCATTTACAATCACAGTTCATTATAGATTAAAATGACAGGGCTTTCCGACTTTACATCTCTTAAGCCTCTATGTTTTTCCCACCCCACCTCTCAGAACAGAGGTATTACCTTTCACACAAATCTCTGAATTGTAGGGGATTGCATAAGGCCTTACCAATTACAGTAAACTGTGTTATTTCTTTGAACTCTTATTGCCCGCAGTAAACTTTTAAGGAAAACTCTTTCTCCACCATTGAGTCAAACTCTTAGTGAAAATAATATCAGAAGCCTAGCGGATTAGACTTTCTTCCAGGTCTGCCTTCCAGCTGGCACACAATTATTTCATACTGTTATCATCTATAAAAGCCTAATACATGGGAATGCTAATACATCCTAGGCCTTGCTTTCAAGAGAGTAGATTTATGAAAGTACAAGAGTAAGCATGACTCAGATACAGTTTGCAAACTATAATCAGCACTGACTTACAGTTTTGCTCTGCTTGTGTAAATTAACTATGTATTGATAATTACAAATCACAGTAACCTATAGCAACCAATCAACTACAGTAAGTGGTTGGTATTGTTTACTGCCCATATCCTTACCAAAAAATTACCCAATTTATTCACAATGAGGTAACTAGGGATCATTTACAGACTAATAGGCTACTACATTATAAGAATCAGCTTTGATGTAAAATATAACGTGACATAGAACTATATGATGAAATGGTTCTGGTTATGTGTTTAATCATGCTTTGTCCTTAATATGGTCTAATGATTACAAGCTACCAGAAAGGCTGTTCTGTTAAAAGTATAAAATTGCTTTAATAAGTCCTGACGTACATTCGCTCATAAGCTGGCACTCGCCCAGCACTCACAGTTGTTCTCTGCTTCATCCTCTGGCTCTCTAAAACTTCTCTGTTCCTCTGAGTATCATACCTCATTTCAATACCTTCCCCTAACCACATGGTGGTTTCTAAACTGGTCAAGACACAGCGAGTTTGATAAAGTAGACTTCAACACAATCTATTCAAATGTTAACACTACCGGGACGCTGGTAAACCAAACCCAAGCCTAAGCTGGTATCAGATGGTTCTCATAAAACATATTACCGGTTGTCGGAAATGTCTAGTGAACAGTCACCTTTTTTTTTATTCCCAGAAAATATAAACATTGATTCCCATTTATATACAGATACCTTATTTAAACATTTTATCATTTTTATCCATGAGTGATTCTGGTGTTATGTGAGCAGGGCTAGACAAGAAAAAAAACTTCAGATGTTCTTACAAACATTACTTGTGCTGAGATCGTTGTGAGCTACAAAACTACACCCAGGTTACAGTTACTTCAGCTGCCACTTTTGTGCACAGATCACCCATGGTTACCCATGCTGTTTTATAAGAAATAATTTGACATATTTTATTTACCTTGCATGTGATTGGGTATTCACTGTAATATGAAACTTTATTTACCTTAGTTACTAAGCTCTGGAGCAACTGTACTTTGCAAATTGCACAGTCTATTTGCCTTCAGTAAATTAACACCTATGGATCATAAGAGTATACATTAAGTGAAATCAGACACTGTCCAGCAGATGCTGCTGGCACTGTACTCAACATCAACTTTTCTTGCATATTTACCAAATTAAAACAAAAAAAAAAAAAAATGACGTGATGAGAATCTAATCTAAGAACATGAGCACATGTATACATGATTATGTAACAAACATCATGTAACAACATTTAAAAAGAGAATAAAATCTGAAAAAATAAACATATGAAGCATCTCCTATAAAAATGTCACCCACACCTTAGCACTCTTTCTCCTTCAGGGCGTAGAGTACAAACAACTAATTAAAGTGTAACAAGACCACCTTTACTCTGAATATTCTTCTCAATAAAACCCAACCCATGGTCACCAATTCTCCATTAAAAAAGAAAAAAAAAAATTCTGGCCAACAAGCTATCATCTGATCAAAGCCAGAGAGGTTTACTTCACACATAGCCTGCCAGTCAGTTTTTCTGCCTAAACTCTGGACCAGCCCTGTAAGGAGAAAAAAAAATTAAAAAAAACATTGTTTCCTTCTTTCAGGTCCCAAAAACCACCCCACTGTCTAATATAAATTACACTTTCCCTAGTATATGTTAAAGGACATGTAGAGCTACATAACCAAGAATGCTCTTCCACAAACCTCTATGACTACTCACTATAATGCTAATGCAGCTATGGTGGGTAAAGTAATAGTAATGTAACTGTATACACCCTTAAAATCATTATACTTACCTTTCACTCCCTCAACCACTACTGCATTCCACTGGCAGAGAGCACTGAAGTCCAGTGTAAGGTTTGTCATATTGCAGAGATGTGCAAATTAATCTTGGTGTCACATGACAGACCGCCAGCTAAGTGATTTGCCACTTGAGCACCAGTCTCAACCAAAAAAATGATGTCAAAGCAATAACTCCAAGGCCAATAATAACACATTATTTTCCATGTCTGGTTAACGTACGGCCGTTCAGAAACAAACTGAAAAGCACGACATGAAACGCGCACACTGAAAATCGCTAAATGAAAAAAAAAACGCGAAAACAAAAAAGCGTGAATCAACGCTCACCAAACTTCTACAATCACGAAATTAGCAGAAGAAGTCCAAAGGGTGGGGCTAAAGAGCTGAAAAAACACTTAGTACGTCTTGTATGTTACTACGTTCGTAATTGTTGGCCAACATTTGTGTGACCGTGTGAATGCAAGAAAAGTTGGAGCCAACACCCTTCGAACAAAATTCCACGTTTTTGTTGTTGCAAAGTCCGATCGTGTGTACAAGGCTTTAATGAGGGCAAGTATGTATTGCAAATGTAACCTCATAACCACAAATCCCCAGTAAAAGATCATCTGGCAACATCTCAGTAGTTAAAAGATTTTAGATGTTTTATGTGTTACAAAACTTATCTTTTTATATAGATGTTTCCGGAGAACCATCCAACATGTTCAAATGTTTCACTAGACACTCAAACATTTATTCTTAAACCAAGCGTTTTCCATGTTCACATGTTTTTAATAAACCCTCCAACAATAGCAAGCCTGAAGTCAAATGTTCTGAAAGGACACCATTATTAAAAATTTTGCAAAACCTAGTGGCCAAATTCTGCTAAACCAAAGCTGAAGCTAAAGATGAAGCTCTACATTAGGATGTTCTTTTATTGACTAGTTATCACAACATATAAGGTTGTTTAGAACCTGTATGTTGATAATTATTCTAGGCATGGGGAAAAAAAAAATCATATACCAAAGTTAATAATTATCTAATTATCTGATTGGCATGCCAGTGTTTGCCTCAGCAAGTACCTAGATGGACATTTCTTTCCTTCACATTATTTTTAAAACTTCATATAAATAACATGACCAAATCATCCCAACCTTCTAGTGTATGGGAACCTATTTACCAGGAGCAAGAGACTACTGCTGGATGCATTAGTGTAAAGATCTGGATAACACAAGGGAAAGAAATAAAGTGAAGTCAATTGAAAAGGAGACAAACCAAAAAGCTGTACCCAAAATGGAGGAAATAGTTGAGCTATGCTGGAAGTGAGAAGGAATGAATGACAGGGTAATGGGAGGAAAAGAGTACAAAACTGGCCGATGAAGAGGTGAGACAGAGACGAGAGAGTGGTAAGAAATGAAGTGGTAAGTATTGGGGGGGAATGTGACACAAACAATGTGTGCTCCTTGAGCTTTCACTTTTTACATATTTCCTATAGTCAGACACCAAACTCATTGTTCTCTCTCACTGGCAAGCATCAGCCAACACTGTGCGCTGGATGTATATTGTTAACCTAACATAAATTATGTACTACACAATGAGAAAATTCAAGCCAACTAAAAGCTTTCCAAACATGGTTGTATGGCCAAATTATGGCATCCTGACCAACAAGATGTCACTTATACAGTACTTTGCACTCAACAGTAGATTTTCTTAACATTGTCTGGTTTTTAAAAATGTATTTTCCATTCAGATATATTGATTTTGCTGCCAGAACCTGTCCTTTGTAGGTGGCATAATTCTTTAAATCTTCCATGGACACCCTTTGATATTCCATTAAGATTTGAAATACAGTGTTTTTGCTGTCTGTCATTACCTTCACACTGTTAGTAATGTTAAACATACAGTATATGGCTAAATGTTCAGTATAACATAGAATAACTCTCAGTATTTGGGAATTCTCCGAATACTCACATAGCACTGTATAGACACGGTGATGCCATAAATGTCTACTATTTTTATGGTGTTGGGCTCTAGGATTCGATTTTATTTTAACATAGTTCGATTTCTTGAAATTGTTATCCAAAATGATTTATTGTTGATACCCTCAATGATAACCACTGACCTACATACAGATCAAATATAAAAATAAGTTATTTTGAGATATAATAAAAGTTTGTTTTCCGTAATACAAATAACAGTGCAGCAGAACAGAATTCATTTTTCTTCTTTAATTCTGTTCTCACCTCCATAATCTCACACATCCTTTTGAGAAATGCCAAACCCTCGGACACACCCTCACTGCAGCCTTGGCACTTGAGAAAAGCCATGTAAAGCTGTTAACATTAGACAGGCCAAGTGAATAGCATAAATAAAGCTGCCACTGTCTGCTTTACATATGTAGTCCCTAACGGACTGTCTGCCTTTCCTTTCTGCACAACTCAAATGTCTCTTAAATGTCATGTCTCTGTATGTAATGTTAATATAAGCAGTGTCATTTATCATGGTTATGGAGGCTGGCGCCACTACAAATAGGGTCAAACTGATTCCTATGCCAGCCACTGTCTATTGCTTGGATCCAAGTCACTGAGCTAAATTACACCTTCCGTGATGCTTACTATGCCTGCTCATGCACAGTCTGATCATCTGCAGTTCACATCGTTTTTCTGACTTTCAGACACTTTGTCATTTATTCCAATTGGGGTAAAGTGACAGAGTGTCTTTAAAGCCAACCCCAACCCACTTACACTCACCTTCCCATGCTCCATCACTGCACATTACTCCTCAGCCCTAACCACGCAAGCTCTGTACTGGATGGTGTTAGATTTTACACTAACGTTAGCACTAAAACCAGGCTGTATATGCAGTAAAGAATGCTTGTTATACTCACTGTGGAACCTAAGGGGTTGATCTTCTGCATTGTGCAAAAAGGCTGTTTGATCTTCATTTCTCTGATCCACCCCTTCTTCCACTGACTCCTAATAATTTCCTGATAACAGAGTCTATGGAGTCAGGCTGCACATGCTCAGTTTGGTGTGTATTGCTAGAGTTTCTTTTTTCTTGGTAAGATGCCTGTGATAAGCACAGGGCCGATCAGCACTGTCCAGACAGAGAGTCAGGGGTCTTGCAGTTTCCTAGGTCAGTCAGAAAACTCCTCCTACAAGCTTTAGCGAGTGCTTGGCACTACACTGATAGAAGTCAAAAGACTGCTCTAACTGCTGATAAGAAAAGGTATTTAGTAGTTTATATTTACTAAAATAATTGCAGTTCCATGTTCTGTGCATTGTGGGAGACCAGATATAGATGAATGCAGGGTCCTGGGTTTAGTAACATTTTAATATCACTGTCTCCATCAGGCTGCAGTGTTTGGGCCTAGTGATCTGGGACAGTCAGGCATGAGCACTGTATCACAGAATGAAGTCACATGCTCTTGCATGCCTGTAATCTCTGCATATTTTGTAGCAGCTCCAAAAGAGCAACAAAACCATAGGGGTGGGTAGTGAGGGTTAGTATACATAGGTCGGAGGTAGGTGTTACAGAATCTGTCATTTTGCCCTGAACTGGCAAAGTAAAAGAGTGTATTCAAGTTCCTGGCATAGTACACATGGAGCAAGGCAGAAAGCAGCGGTAACTGGACAGAATCAGCTTGTAAAAAAATATAACCAACATGGGTTAGGCCTCTATCACATGAGCGCTATCCATTTCAATCTGCAAGGGATCCATAAACAGACTGGCTGAATTGGAGCAAAACAGAATGGGCTATACTTCTGTGACATTCATATCCATTTCGGGTTTTCCTCCATCTTTTGATGGAGTGAAAAATGGAACGGACTCATGTTAGTTTTACAGGCAGGCAGATGTAAACAGACATGTATCCATTTACATTGTTGTACCTCTGATTTGTCACGTTTACCTTAGAAAACCTATAGACTACCATTGAGCTTCCATTCAGATCCGCCTGAAAAACTGACAGAACCTACAGTAATTGCTTGTGTATAGGTAGCCATATTTACTGAACAGAAGCTCGATGTTTGGACTGATCAGAACAGCTATGTGAAAAGGGCCTTATTGCTTTTGAACAAGCATCCATATCAGCTTCTTACATATGTGCTTTCTGGTGTGCAACGCTGCAGAGGAATTAAGCTATACTGTTACTCTCTCAGTGCACGTCTATTAGTGACTGAATGAATACAATATGCTCTCTATGTAGCTGAGATTTTGTTTCTATGGGAGTTGGTTAGAGACCTTAAAAATGTGCCTGAAATGCATATAGTAAGTGGGAGGAAGATTTTATAAATCTACATATGAAAATGGTCTCCCTCTAAAATTATACTGTATTTGGCAGACATCTTGTGAATCACCACCCATGCTTTACCGTGAACATGATGTTCCCAGGAAGATGAGCAATGTTGTTGCAATAGTGGTGTCTGAGGGGTTCAGAGTCTGTCCACGCTGGGACTTAAGTTCCCTTTGAAATATTTCAATAATTTAGATTATTTATACAGCACTAAGTAGCTGTGGTAACTCCCACATGTGATGCTGAGTTTCCATGAGCAGACCAGGAACAGTCAGGCTGGGGAGGAAAGGGCTAGATTAGACTGTATATCCTCCAGCCAAGAAATAAGGTGGGCACTAGCCGATTTCCTGCAGCTTCTAATGCACACTGTGAGAGCCTCACCGTATGCAGCAATTTTAGTACAATTGTGCGAGACCTAAGCTAAGGCTGGAGTTCAGCTTTAAGTAATGGTGGGTTCAGGTGCAACATTTATATTTTTAAAGTATATCAGCTACACAACAAATTGTTGAGGTAAAATAATTTACATATTAGCAACTCCTCCAGCATCAGAAACAAATAATAAGGGGAGATATTACCATCTCTCTGTCCCTATAAAGTACAGAATGGTGTTTATGCCAGATAACTTATCTATGGGTAATAAATAATGAATAGATTTAAAGAAATACAGACTCTGTGTGAGCTCCCCTCTGGTACGCTACAATGACAAGAAACAGCTACAGTATGCCATATGGTGTTAACAATGTATCTCCTAAAACAATATATGAACATGAGAAAATAATGATTTCTTCATTGAGATAAGTGTCTCTAATTTGATCCTTCTCCAAAAATGTAAGGATGCTGACTGATTCCAAGATGACATCTCTCAGCAGGCTTGCCAGATAGCCTAAAGAAGATTACTAACAGCGGCTGTGTTATGATTTTTGATAACCAATGGAAATTCCTCAATGTCAAAACCCTTAACGTTCCAAGGAGTTCTTTTCTTTCTCTGGGAAGAATATCTCCTGACTTGATTCAAACCCCGAACAAGGAAAATGCCAGCATTTTATATGCCATTACTTTACAATTACAGGAAAACAAGCAATATTCTGGTGGACAAAGCGGTCTTATTAGCTGGAAGTAATGGCACCTTTTGAAACACTACTGATACTATATAACATTAAAATAAAAATGTACATGCCTCGTGGACTCTGGGGGCAAGATCTTTGAATGTGATAGTAGATCTACATCTCTAGTGTGTATTACACTCTTATCAACAAGACCTGTTAGTTCTCCTCCAGAGTAAGGCATTCCTTCTCTATAGATGGGGCATGTGTTACTTGTACTCCTCCCATGTCCTTCTTAAAGTGTTACAAAACCCAGGACCCTGCATTCACTATATCTGGTCTCCTACAGTACATGACAATGCAATTATTTTAGTAAATATAAACGGCTAAATATATTTTCTCATTAGCAGTATATAGCAGTCTTGGGACTTCTATTAGTGTCCAGCCAAGCACTGGTTAAAGCTTGTAGGGAGGAGTTTCCATTCTATGAGGCTGTGGGACCCCTGACCCTCTGTCTGGACAGTGCCAATTGGCCCTGCGCTGATCACATGCATCCTCCCAAGAAAAAAGAAAAAAACATATCAAGCAATACACACCCAACTGAGCATGTGCAGCTTGACTCTATAGACTCTGTTATCAATAAACTATTAGGGGGAAGTGGAACAAGGGGAGAATCAGAGAAGACAGGATCAAACAATCTTTTTACACAAGGCGGAAGATTAACCCCTTAGGTTCCACAGTGAGTATAACAAGCATACATTACACCATATACAGACTGATTTTACTCTTGTGGGTTCAGTAACACTTTAATCCTCCTTGAATGTTCGCTTAGGGACCTTTCCATTTATTTTTTTATGCTGTTATGTCCTGTTTAAAATGGTATGTCCTGAAATTCACACTTTATGCTTGCCAATATAATGGGTCTTGTTTCTCCTACTGAATCTTTCATCGTCTTCCAATATGTAAAAAAAAACATCGTTTTATTGTTCTCTCTCTCTCTCTATTTTTTTCCAATATTTGTTAAAAAAAAAGAGCATATGTGCAACAAGAATGATGCCTACAGGTTGAGGTATCATTCTTTTCAGCCAGTGATCGGCTTTCATGTAAAAGCAATTCTAGCGGGTAATTAGCCTAGACTGCTTTTACAAGCAGTAGGAGGGAATGTCCCCCCTCCCGGATATAAACCGCGCCATTGGGAAATTGGGGAAAGCATTTTATCACACCAATCTTGGTGTGGTCAGATGCTTTGAGGGCAGAGGAAAGATCTAGGGTCTAATAGACCCCAATTTTTTTCAAAAAAAGAGTACCTGTCACTGCCTATTGCTATCATAGGGGATATTTACATTCCCTGAGATAACAATAAAAATCATAACAAAGAAAAAAAATGGAAGGAACAGTTTAAAAATAGAATAAAAAAGTAAATAAAAAAAAAAAAAAAAAAAAAAAAAAAAAAGCACCCCTGCCCCCCTTCTCTTGCGCAAAGGCGTACACAAGCGTTGGTCTGGCGTCATATGTAAACAGCAATTGCAGCATGCATGTGAGGTATCACCGCGAAGGTCAGATCGAGGGCAGTAATTTTAGCAGTAGACCTCCTCCGTGAATCTAATGTGGTATCATGTAAAGGCTTTTAAGGCTTTTAAAAATGTCTTAGTTTGTCGCCACTGCGTGTTTGTGCGCAATTTTAAAGCATGTCGTGTTTGGTATCCATGTACTCGCCTAAGATCATATTTTTTTATTTCATCAAAAATTTGAGCAATATAGTGTGTTTTAGTGCATTAAAATAAAAAAAAGTGTATTTTTTTTCCACAAAAAATGCGTTTCTCGCTGCGCAAATACTGTGTGGAAAAAAAAAATGCAACACCCACCATTTTAATCTGTAGGGCCTTTGCTTTAACAATATATATAGTGTTTGGGGGTTCAACGTAATTTTCTTGCAAAAAAAAAATATGTTTTCATGTAAACAAAAAGTGTCAGAAAGGGCTTTGTACAAGTGGTTAGAAGAGTGGGTGACGTGTGACATAGCTTCTAAATGTTGTGCATAAAATGCCAGGACAGTTCAAACCCCCCCAAATGACCCCATTTTGGAAAGTAGACACCCCAAACAAGAGTCCTGAGGTTTCTCTTGCTTTAAACAGACATGAACGATGGTGGGAATACCTAGCTGGCTTTTTATATCTCCCAGGGAGATAATAAAGTCAGAGCAATAAATCTTATAATAGCTAAAATATCTGTTTATACTGGATATACATTTGGTGTTTTTTTGGTATTTACTTCTGTCCTTTTCTTGGCTTAAAAATGTACATAGTAAGGGAAAAGACACAAGCCGATGGATCTTTATGATGACTGGTTGAGTAGCGAAAGGGACTTCAGCATGACTTGCAAAAACTGCAGATAGACCACCAGATGTGAATGAAATATTGCGCCAGTTATCAACTTTACCTAAACGGGTCCTAAATAGCCATACTGCACATTTATAATCTGGTAAAAGTTCAAATTGATTTTAAGAAGAAGTACTGAAAACTACTCATTGGGGGTCATTTACGAAATGCAAATCCACTTTGCACTGCAAGTGCACTTGAAAGTGCAGTCGCTCTCAATCTAAGGGATAGATCTGAAATGAGTGGAAGCTCTGCTGATTTTATCATCCAATCATTTGCAAGCTAAAATGCAGCTTTTTAATTTTCCTTGCATGTCCCCCTCGGATCTACAGCGACTTTACTTCCAAGTGAACTTGCAGTGCAAAGTGGATTGTCCTTTAGTAAATAACCCCCATTGTCTCTTTTTTTATCCTTTTCTGAACTGCCAAACGGTTAGTTATATCTTTTTGATCCTCCATTTGTTCGGTGAATTACGCATAATGGAACAAGTCTTATACAATAGAGGGGATAACAAAAGAAGTGAATTAATAATGTAGTAGTCATAGTGTAAGAGGTTAGGCTCCGTATGGGGAAAACAGGTGTTTTCATGCAGGAAAACAGTTACTATCCCTGGATTCTAAACTACATTTAAATTATATTTTAAAATCTCTGCGGATAGCCAGAAGAGTTGATAATTACAATTTGGCAAGACAGCACTTTATTCATTGTAAAATGTGAATTGCCAAAGTCAGTATTTGAACATGATAACATTTAATCATGAATCATGCAGAGCTGTTGAGCTGTCATAAGCATAATTTATTGAGTCTGGTTTATTTTAAGTTCTGCAAACTTGGCATTTTGTCCAAATTTGTAGCATAAATAAATGGTGCATACAATTAATAAGAGCTTGTTTTATCCAAAGTTTAACAAAGTATGGCTGTAACACAACAGGGAGTAAATCTCTAAGCACTGCTTATGTATAAAGAAGCTTATTCACAGGAAGTTTAATGTTAACCCTAGGTGCTACTTACAGAAGAGTGTCTATATCTACATATGTCACTGCATTCCAGTCAAATAAAGACCCATCACACTGCTGACGAGTAAATAGATTAAAAGCAGACCTTCGGTCATTTTTTCAACATTGCATCTATTAAATCCTCTACCCTTGTTGTTTTAACTTTGGATAGTAAAACATTTTTTTTCTGCCAGTAAATACCTTATACAGCCCACTTCCTGTTTCTTGTCTGGTCATTAGCCTAGGATTATGACATCATGACATGTCTCTCTCTCTCATTCTTGTGAGAGTTTGCCAGGAAGGGAGGGGGATGAGTCATAAGAGGGCCAATGAATGCTGCAGAGCTGGAGGTGTGCCTCTCTGTAAATCCAGCAAGTGAACAGGCAGCAGCTTCAGCTGCCCACAGTTAAAATGGCTGCAGCCAGACTTAGTGGAGGGAGGATTCTGCAGCATATTTAACAGGTACAGAATCCCAGTATATATAAAATAATATGCAAAGTGGTTAGAGGGAAGCTTCAGAATGGCAAAGATGTTTTTATTACAAATGACGTGAGCAGACTGCAGTTCCTCTTTAATAATATAAATAAACCACATCTGTGGGCATGAGAAAACACTCACATCCCTTCAACACATACCTTTGGATGATCTTTTATAATTACTTATGCATGCCCTCCATTTCCCCAATTATTGCAACTTCCAGAAGCCACACCAGATTTACTTGTCGCATCTTTAGATTGAAAGCTCCATGAGCAGGGCCATCCTATTCCTTCTATAGTGAACTGTATTGTAATTGCACTGTCCCCGTTTATTTAGTAAAGCAATGCATAGTCTTAGGTCTTCAAATGACCTGCCACTGGAAAACCAATAGGAAGAGTAAAATCACCCTGGTAGTACGCAGATACCTGAAAAAGTAACCTCCTACTCCTCAGCGAACAAGGTAAAAGACTTGAGGCCCAGTGTGTCATGTTACCATAGATTTAGGTGTTAATTTTGGGCTTTTAGGCTTAGTTTACCTAGCAGTTATTTAGGGTGGTGGAAGGAGTAATGAGGATGGGCTATGTCTGGAGTTCAACTTTAAGCACTATTATTTGTATTATTGAGTTCTCTGTGTTGTCAGTTATCATCACGGAATATTGCAATATGAATAGAAAAACACAATTTTAAAGTGAGCTTTCCCTCTATCCATTTATACCTTCCCTTCACTTCCCACCACCTCCCATTTGGCCCAGGAGCACACAGAGGTAGCTTACATACAAATATATGTTTGCACTTCCATAACTTTTTATTTTATACATGTAAAGATTTGTATAGCATATAAAAAGGAGCCCTTAAATTGCATATTAATTACTTACTAGTCTCTCTAACAACTGCTAAGATTTCAGTCATAGGGAGTGCATTCATTTCAATGAATAGCTGAATAGACTGGGATTACAAAAGGACCAGTAAAGTACAAACAATATGTAGCACTGCAAAACAACAGTGCCTAAATGTTTAATAATTTAATATGTTTAGAACATGCAAAATTCAAACTAAAAATATACAAAGAATACAGATACAATTTTTTCCATGAAGCTGATCTCATTTTATGTAAAAGGAAAACAAAAAAAACAAAAACACTAAAATAGAAATAAGATTCCCTTAAAGCTATAGAAAACTCCTGAATTTAAACCCCAAAAAAGTGGGTATACTAGCACATTATGACAGCCTTACCTTAAAATGAGGCCCTTCAGCTGAGTCAAAGTCACGACACAGCTCTCTGAATGGATGGCACACTCAGTGCCCTGTCCATTAAGAGCGCAGTGCACATGCACCAATGACATCACTGGCTAATTTAAGTGTGAATATCTTCTAAACACTGGAAGTTTAGGAGATATTCACTGTACCTACAGGTAAGCCCTGTTATAGGCTTACCTGAAGGTACAAGTTTACTACTGTTATAAAAAAAAAAAAAAAAAAAAAATAATCGAGGGGCATCTAAGTGATATGTCCAGCTGCTTGCCTTATCTTTTCTAAGTGTTAATTAAGTAAATATTCAACATTATAAAGTGGCGGGCCTTGTGCCCGATTCTGTGAAACAAGCATAGTGACAGCTTCTGTTTAATACTCTTCCCTTAGTATGCAAGCTAAATGGCAAAGTCTGTAAGCAACCCAAGGTCAGCATCATAGTTTTTGCGCAAGCAGGAAAGCCAAATTTCAATAAAACATTTTAAGCCTGAATTCTGTATTGTTTAAAGTGGATGCATCAATCACATTGTGGATTGTTAAACAGTGTGATACTCCATACTTTATGTCAGCCAAAAACCTGGCCTTAACAGCTTGGATCTGTATTGCATTACAATTACTCTAGCTGTCTTTGTTTCATCCCAGGCTGCAGAAATACGAGTGGCTTTGAATTTACACTAAAGATCTCACTAGAACAGCATGCACATTGATGGGTGTTAAATTTGTATATTTAGGGTGACATATTGGAAAATTCCACATTTAGGCCAGGTGGTTACAGTTAATCTAGTCACTCTGCCATATTAGGAACTAATGGCCCATTTAGATTAACTAACAGCTCTGGCATCAAATAACTTATTTAGGGAGAAATGATTGCCGCAATACACATTATGGCAAAGGATACCATGACATGTCTCTTGAATCAAAGAGAACTGGTGGTAACACTGGTTACATTGTAAGTTAACTTATGCCCAGAACCAGCAGCATGTTATAATAATGATTGCCTCGCTTGAAGAATAAGACGGGGACTAGAGTCTAGGGCAGGGGTCTCAAACTGGCGGCCCTCCAGCTGTTGCGAAACTACAAGACCCATCGTACCTCTGCCTGTGGGAGTCATGCTTGTAACTGTCAGCCTTGCAATGCCTCATGGGACTTGGTCTAGTGGGACTGGTTAGACATTACAATATATGATAACCTTCCATAGATCTCTTTAAATAATGCCATTATGAGGCTTTGTAATGATTATAAATATATTATATTGCAAGCTGAAAGTTCAGAACAGAACAGCTCTTGGGGTACTTTCACACAGTACTGATGTATGAACATCAGATATCTCTGGGATGAGAATGGGCTGTATAGCACATGTAAAAAATCTAGCTTTTTTTTTTAATCAAGGGAGTGGAGTGTGGCGTACATATGTACTTGCGGGTATATGCAAGTAAACATACTGACCAGCAATACAGATTTTTGTATTTTTTTTCTTACTGATCTATACACACTTATTAACCACTTCCCGACCGTCGGCCGCCATATGACGGCCTCCGGTTTGCGGGGGTATATCTGAATGATGCCTGTAGCTACAGACATCATTCAGATATTGCCGGTTTCAGCCGGCGATTCCCTGCACCATAAGAAAGATCATAGCGGCTGTTCCGCCGCTTGATCGTTCTTATGGGCGGCGGGAGGGGGCGTCATTGTATTCTCTAGGGTCTTTGCTAAAAAAACATATATAATGTTTGGGGGTTCTATGTAATTTTCGAGCAAAAAAATTATGAATTTTACATGTAGGAGAGAGAAATGTCAGAATTGGCCTGGTTGCGAAGTGGTTAAAAACAATTAGCTGCAATAATATCAGTAAATATAAATGTAGCATTTTTAGGCTTCCATGAGCGAGAGGCCTTATATTCACCTCTGTGGCAGCGTGTGTCTCCCACCTCCCCTCCATTCTAGCACTGCAAGCTGTTCATTATTCAATACTTTGGATGCTGGTGTCCCCCACTGAAAGCTGTGGCTATGACTCTTGCATCACTGCTGTGTTCTGTAGTTATTCCTTTTTGCACACCATACTGGTATCAACCATTTTTAAAAGGGTGCTGCAACATTTTCCGACTAGTCAAGAAGTACAACATAAATATGTCGCCAGCACACTACCAAGCTTGTTTCAAAGTGCAAAGCTCTTTACTCTTGTATGATCACATAGGAAAGCAATATTTCAGGACCCGGCTGGCACCCTTCCTTAGGCGTCTGACCACAAACCTGAGGTCGGGTCTCTGTGCAGTCCCGAAACATTGCTTTTTTATGCAATTATAGAAGAATAAAGAACTTTGCAATTTGGAACAAAGTTTGTTGATGTACTAGTGACATATCTTATTATGTTGCACTTCATGACCAGTCAGAATTTGTTGCAGCACCCTTTTAACCATATGGTTAAAAAGGTATACCAGTATGGTGTGCAGAAAAGAACATACTCCATGTCTACATAAGTGCAGAACACAGCAGTTATGCAAGGGTCAAAGCCACTGTATCCCTGTAATTATGTAGGGGGTCCAAAGATGGAATCATCACAGTGGAGGACACAGGCATCCAACACTTCCAGGAGTGTCAAATGATGAAAAGACTATAGGGATGATCTAGAAAAACAAGAGAAAAGAAAGATGGAACAAAATAAACCTATAAGATTTCATCTTTCAATCAAAGCAACTACCGATGGACTCTTGTTAATGCAGGCTGTTTTATTTAGATGACTTCCCATAGAAAGCAACACACCTCATTTGCCAAGCCCTGGCACGACAGTGTAATGGAAACGTCATTCATACAAATTCCCCTGTGAACTGTAATCTTGAGATACCCAGGAGCTGATCCTTTCTTCTCTTGCTGCCTAATAAGGTAGGCTTGCTGAGGATCCTCTTAATACCACTATATATAAACCTATATTTATATACCACAACTGGTTTTGAGGAACATGTGAAATGATGATGGGTCATTTGTTAGTTTGCCAACATGCAATCCCTACAGAGAACAAATAGCTTTTGCAAGCATTTGGCAAGAATTCAACAAAAAATATTGAATAAAATGCAGGCTTCTTTACATTGATGGTGCAATTTCAAACAAATTTCAGTTTAGATGCTATTAATGTGTATTAATGTTTTAAAAAGAAATTCTGGGGAATTAACTAAAACTACCTATGCCATTATACAGTAATGGTGCAGGAAACTGGCACAAGTGCCATGCACCACATTAACAACACTGATAGACCTGTTTTAGGTCTATATGCTTATCTGCACCACCAGTGCCAGGTTTTATTGTAGAATGAAATACAAATTGGTGTGGGTTCCATGCCTAATTAGCAAAGGCAATACAGCCTTTTTTAGTATAGAAAACTGATGCAGATCCCCCTCAGGCCAGACCTAGCATAAGGGATGTAAGCTGTCTGCAGACAGCTAACATACTTCTCTCTGCCCATGCAGTGAATACACTACACAAGCAGAGCCTGTAGATTTAACACATTCCATCCTTTCTCCCACACGCTGAGCAGAGGGGGAAATGGGCAGAAATATGGGCGTATGCAGCTTCAGCTGTACTGCCCTCTATGCTGTGTCTGTCACAGGCACAGCACACAACAGGAAGCAGTTCACTTCCAATAAAAAAAAAAGGGCTTGTATTCCTTTGGTTAATTAGACTCAGGAACTGCCGTTTTCTCAGGTTAAACAATTCCACCTATTGTTTATATGCATAGTTTGTGATTAAATACTGTATGTATATTCATATTTGCTCATTACACTCTCAGTCTCTGCCTCATGCTTTGCAGTGCTACACTGTTGTACAGCCCCAATTGCAAAATAAAAGTTGAGACCCTGTGTAAAATCTACATAAAATCAGAATGCAATGATTTGCAAATCTCAACAGCACTAGATGCACACTTTAAAATATGGAACATCTAAACCACAGCATGCCTTTATTCTTTGCCTAGAACAGATTGGCAAAAGACTCCTGTTGCAGCATTCTAGAAATTTCTGATGTACTGGAGGTACAAAATTTGATGTGGACTACTTGGGTACATGGCTAAGTATCAGATGTGGACATTTTTTTCAGCTCAGCGGTAGCCTATATTATTTATACAAAAGTTTTGGACCTTACTCCACATTATTACTAAAACTGCCTGAGACAGGCAAGGGAGATGTAAGAGGACCACATGCATCTACTCAAAGGGTGTGAAATGGGAGAATAATGTTCCTTCACTAACTTGGCCCACAACTCATAAACAGTGAGTGACCTGGTGCTTCATCTCACATTCTCTAGAAGATTCACAATTAAATTAAAGCTGTACTGGATGTGGAACGCTCAGAGAAAAGATTTTTACATTTAATTTCAATGTGCTACAACTTGAAACAGATCCCATGTACAGTATGTGTACACACACATGGATGTATATTACCTAAATTCTCCTACTTTATATTAGTAGATGGACACTTATATAAAAGCAAAGCTCTACTAAGATCCAAAAAAAAAAAAAAGAAGAGAAATGAGCCTCTTGGGCAGTGCTTATTTTATAACGTGTCATTTAATTTCCGAGGTAGAGTTACCACAGGTGATTTTCCTCATCCTATTATATAGCCAGAGACTGTATATTTGTCACTCACAGCTACTTACCCAGCGAATACTTGGATAAAGCATCTTGTTTTTTACTAATGCAGGTAACAGACTAATAGCAGGATTTGTCTCATTTGTATTCCAGTCACACACAGACGCTTGAAGGCTGCCAGATATATCAGTCATTTTTGGCCGCAGATGAACTTTAAGAAAATCCTCTAGCGAGGGAAGACTCATCATATTGTAACCAAGTGCAAAATGTACTTCAGCTTTCCACAGACTTATTTTTATCCAGAAAATTAGAACATTTTTTAACTGAAAGTTTGGGTGGTCTATTAATCCAACCTTATGGATTACTGGAGCAAATACATTTGAATATACTATGTACATACAAGTGTGTTGTAATTGTACCAAATGGGAGTTTGGATCTAAAAATGATGGAAGAACTCAAAAATATTATTTTATTAAAAAAAAAAAAAAAAAATGAAATCCCCTTTAGTCTGTAGGAAAATAGGCCAAGCCAAAAAAAGCAAAAAAGATAGGTTTAAAAAAAAAAAAAAAAAAAAAAAAAAAAAGGTTTTCCTTCTTAAAGCTGAACGCCACACATTATACCTTTAACTGTATTTTTAAAAATGAAAATAGGGTTAGTACATTTAGTACACTTAACTTGATATTAGCCTCTTGAAATCTCCTGTAAAGCAGCACATTAATTAAAGTGAGTACAAAGAAAATTGCGCTGGACTCAAATACCTAAAAAATAAAGCAGCAACACCAAGTGCGATATAACACAGAAATGTAAGAAAAATATATTATATTTTTCATTAAAGTGGTTCTAAGCCCTTCCACATATTCAGGGTAGTGACTGGTTTCAAGTGATACACAGAAACAAATCCTCCTACACAAGTTGAACCTGTTTATCTACAGTCTTCTACAGTGCCCCATTGGTGTTCCTGGGAGGGGGGAATAGTGCCCCATCATTGGTGTTCCCGGGAGGAACAGTGCCCCATCATTGGTGTTCCCGGGAGGAACAGTGCCCCATCATTGGTGTTCCCGGGAGGAACAGTGCCCCATCATTGGTGTTCCCGGGAGGAACAGTGCCCCATCATTGGTGTTCCCAGGAGGAATAGTGCCCCATCATTGGTGACAAGACACAAACTTATATGAAGACAGAGCAGAATAAGCATTTGCTGCTCCATTACTGATCAATCACAGGCTGGGGTGGACTGATGCATACAGTTTAGTGGTGCCTGATATCTGTATGCATACATACACTACACCGAAACAGAAGGGAAACCATTATTAACAAGTTATACACAAAAAGGTATATTTAGAAAGCTGTAAACCTGACATTCACCAAACATTTACTGCACGTGAATCCTCCTGGGGCATAAATTTTAAATGACAGTGATTAAAGTTTTTTTTTTTTTTTACAAAACAAACATGTCATACTTATCTGCTCTGTGTAATGGTTTGGAAAAGCAGCACCAAACTTCCTCTTCTAGGGTCCCCTGCCAGCGCTGTGTGCACCTCTTTTACATCTGCCCCACGGGCGGGGGGGGGGGGGGGGGGGGGGGGGGGGACAGCCCCGCTCACAAGGTTTGACTGACAGCAGCAGGAGTCAATGTCTCCACTGCTGCCGAGTTTTCTGTGAGAAGAGAGAGTGGGGAGAAGAGCTGCTGCAGACAGGCACAGCTCTGGATCAAGATTGGGCTCAGGTAAATGTTTAAGGGGGGGGCTGTGGGAGAAACATTTGAAAGCCCCATCTCGATCCAGCAATGTGCATAAGAGTCTTGACGGGGTCCGGGGACTCTCCCTCCTTATTGGCTGAGACAGCAGCAGGAACCATTGGCTCCCACTTCTATCAATCACAGACAATGATCCAATGAGGAGAGAAAGTGGGTGGGGCCGAGCCACACCTTTGTGTGTAAATGGACACGCCAAGCTGTGGCGCGGGAATGAGGTAGATCGGGGATGCTCTGTGCAAAACCACTGCACAGAGCAGGCAAGTATAACATGTTTATTTTTATTTTTTATTTTGAAAAAGAAAGCCTTTAATATCACTTAAAGTTAAAAAAATATATATAAGAAAAACTTTAATTCACTACCAGTGAATAGTGAAAATTCATATTCACTGCTTTATAAATGCGCCCAAAAGAGTTTTTAATTAGAATACATTCAATACTACTACAGTACTATATTTGTCTGGTAAAATGTATGCAAAGTTTTGTAAACTCCAACAATGAACGTCTCTTATTTGGATTATACCATTCAAAGCATTTTGCTATATCTGTTTTATAAGTTCAAAATAATACCTGTTAAGATGGAAATCAGAGGTGTCCTGTGATCTCTGCTGAGGTCTATACAGAGTACACATCAATTATCGGTGTATAACATGCACTTTCCCCCCCCTTAAAATAGGGGGAAAATCGCATGTGTGTTATACGCCGATATATGCTGCCACCGAGGGTAAGGAGAGGAGGAGCGCTGCCGATATAGAGCTGGATCTCTGTACTCGGCTTGCAGTCATGCTCAGTCCCACCCCCTGGACATCTCCTAGCATTGACATCCCGGCATTGGACCAGTGTTATGTCCATCATAGGATCGGGGCCAAGGGACATGACTGAGTGTGACGCCGAGTACACAGGAGATCCGGCTTTATTTCGGCAGCACTCGTCCCCTACTTTCCCTCGGCAAGGCTGCAGATGGACACTGATCAAGCTGCAGTGAGGATCAATGCAGCAGGTAGGCACATATTAGACTACAGATGGGCACTTATTAGATTGCAGATGGGCACAGATCAGGCTGCAGATGGGCACTAATCAGGCTGCATTGATGATCATTGTTTTGCTTCAAAGTGGTTTATTATTTTTTTTCCTGAAACTTCCCTCTTAAATTGGGGTGCGTGTTATACGCTATTCCATATGCTCTGGATAGGGAGAAAGTGAGAGGGTCTGAATAGTTTAGAAAAAGACAATGGGCAGACCTGACAACACTTAGTCCCCCAGAATGCTATGTTGTCAGCCCATAATAGATAATTCCGAGCGGAGTGCACTTCTGGCAGATCATCAGGTATTTTTCTGTATTAGCAGAAAAAAAAAAAAAAGAAAATAAATAAAAGAATAAAAAGTAACAGACAAATATTCATGAATTGCAGAGATGTACTGAATATGTTTTTCTTTGCCTTGATATACACTTTAATTAAAGATACCTCAGTACTGATGGTATTACTGCCAGACCGCATGAATTCAGAGTATAGTAACTAGTTTTCAGTGGCTTGAATTATTTGGTGATTTAAGTGGAAAGTGGTATCATTTTGCACTGCACATTTCAGTTTATTGCTTAGTTTAAAGCCAGATTCCATTTTACAAGATAGTTGATCGCTTCTGAACCTTTTCTCGGAAACTCAAGACACTTTCTTTTCTTCCTCTTTTAACCAGCGACTGACCTCATATAAAAAGAATAACTAGAAGACTAACACTCCACTCCTACCCCTACAGCTCTATTATAAGTGAGTGAATCTAATATACCTACTGGGTTTTAAATGTTTTGTATTGTAATATTCACCAAACTTTTTTTGTAATATATAAAAAAGTGTGATTGCTCTATTAAACCACACATAAAAACAATAATTTTCAACAATGAAAGTGTGAGGATTTTCTTGGAGTTGTCAATCAATCTTGTGTCAATTATCTTTCCTGGGGGTGGATAAATGAAATTCATGTATGCGCATCTGACCGCTTTCATAGATCCTATTGGGTAGCCCTACAGTACCAGAACATATGACCGCACAAGACCATCTATCGTGCCTTCAAAGTATTTCACAGTCCTGGTTTTTATGCTAAAGTGGCCAAAGACAGATTAAATTGTGGCCAATTTGCCAGGAACCACCTGGAACAACAAAATTCTATTTTTCAATCATCTTTTGTCAAAAGAACTGGGCTCAAAATTTTTCGTTGTACAGTGCCTGGTTTATTCTGCCAGTCATAAGTGCCTTCTGTCTGAATAAAATAGCCAGCACTACATCTTCGTATATCCACACTCTTTAGCGTGGATAGGGGAAGTGAGTGATTTCAGGTCAAACCAGAGAATTCTTAATGTGAATAGCCAGCTTAACATCTACTCTTGGTCTATTGAACAGCCAGGGATTTGTCACCTAATAGTTTATTGCAGGGGTAGGCAACCCTTTGAGCACAGTGTGCCGAAAATGTTTTCAAAGAAATTGAGCGTGCCGATATTATAATTAAAAAACTTCACACTGTCAATCACAAAAATAATTTTTTATAAAGTAAATGCTGTAAACTACTTTAGTAATGAGAAATTAACATCCTGCACTCTCACGCCTCAGATCAACCCAAATTACTGCAACTCCACACCTCAGATCACTGTCTCCCCTGCAAATCAGTTTCACTATTGTACCCCCTGCACATCTGCCCCACCACTGTAACCCCCTGCACATCTGCCCACCACTGTACCCCCTGCACATCTGCCCCACCACTGTAACCCCCTGCACATCTGCCCCACCGCTGTAACCCCCTGCTCACCTGCCCCACCGCTGTAACCCCCTGCTCACCTGCCCCACCACTGTAACCCCCCCCTGCACATCTGCCCACCACTGTACCCCCTGCACATCTGCCCCACCACTGTAACCCCCTGCACATCTGCCCCACCACTGTAACCCCCTGCTCACCTGCCCCACCACTGTACCCCCTGCACATCTGCCCCACCACTGTAACCCCCTGCTCACCTGCCCCACCACTGTACCCCCTGCACATCTGCCCCACCACTGTAACCCCCTGCTCACCTGCCCCATCACTGTAACCCCCTGCACATCTTCCCCACCACGGTACTACCCTGCACATCTGCCCCACCACTGTAACCCCCTGCTCATCTTCCCCACCACTGTAACCCCCTGCTCAAGCATATGGAACCCCCTGCTCATCTGCCCCACCACTGTAACCCCCTGCTCATCTGCCCCACCACTGTACATCTGCCCCACCACTGTAACCCCCTCCCCTTGCTCATCTGCTCCACCACTGTAACCATCCCCGCTCATCTGCCCCACTACTTTAATACCCCGCACATCTGCCCCATTACTGTACCCCCCTGCTCATCTGTCTTACCACTGTAACCCCCTCTGCTCATCTGCCCCATCAATGTACCCCCTTTTCTCATCTGCCCCACCAACACACCTCCTTTCACATCTGCCCCGCTGCTCTACTCCCCTGCTTTTCTTTCCCAACACTGTACCCCCTGCTCATCTGGCCCATCACTGTACCCCCCTGCTCTTCTGTCCCACTGCTGAATCCCCTTCTCAACTCTTCCATCACTGTACCTCCCCCGCACCTCTGCCCCACCGCTGTACCCTCCTGCTCTTCTGTTCCACCTCTGAACCCCTCCTGCTCATCTGCTCCACCGCTGTACCCGTTTCCATCTATTACATGGGTGATATGCAGAGTGGTGAAAGGAAGCAGAGATGAGACACATCTACCTGTCCTGGCACACTCATCATGCTGATCCACCTCTCGCATCCAGCCCAAGTGCTTGTATGTGATGTATGTGATTGTCACATACAAGCATATGGAATGGATGTGCAATGATCAGGTCAGGGGCATTTTCTAAAAGCAGTGAGCCTGTGTGCAGGATCATAAGTTGGGCTGAGTTTTGTGTGATTTTCATTGCGCTGAATCCTGGCTGTGGCTTAAAGGGACACAGAGTGCAGGGGTTCAGTAGTAAGTGACACAAAGGTTCAGGAATAATTTCAACAAAGTTCCCAGAAGCTCAACAGTAATTCCAAAACCTGACCTGATTGAGGTTTTCCTAATCACAGTGAAACCCTTTCTTTCTGAGATTGATAGTGGCAACCAAGCCAGTCATCTTCCTCCAGATGGTGGACGGGGCTAGCAGGACTGCGATTGGCTTTAGCAGTGGCCAAGACAGTCCTCCTCCTGGAAACAGGGACCCTTCCCCATCACAAAATCTGACGATTGCAGCTACAGCAAAGTTAGAGAACCAAACAATGTTTCCCGTCTTTTACAATGTGTGGGGACACAGTGACCCCCCCCCCCCCCCCCCCCCCCCCCCCCCCCACAGTGCAGGTGCTAAGTGGGGAATTCTGAAACTGGAATGCATTAGTGTCTCATTGACACTTCCCTGCGCTGCTCTGCTGATGTGTGAGTGCTGGCAAAAGAGGCTTCAAGTGCCGTGGGTTGCCTACCCCTGGTTTATTGTTTCCTCGTATGCAGTATTGCTTGTCTCTCCAGGTGACATTACATTAAAATGTTGATGAAATAAGAGTATACACAATTGTGTGTATGACAAATGAAAATATCAGATGCAAATGTTCAGTGAATATGTCTGGACAATTGTAATTGCATCATTCTAAACATTACAAGTGTTTGTCTTTTTGTCTTCCTTTTGTATTATTTGCCCAACTGTTTTAACAGTATTAAGTATTAAATATTAGTATCAAACCAGGGTAGTCTAAGGATAAAAAAAAAAAAAAAAAAACTGTCAGGATAAATGATACTTCCCGCTGCCCCAATATATCCAGCAGACAAGATGGAGACATACATAAGCATGAGCAAAGTGCATTGTTGAGCAGTTTCCAACTATACACAAAACACCTTTCCAAAGATTCTCATACTAAAGGAAATCAAAAGAGAAAACACAGAACTGATACATTTATGAATCAGTAACTGCAACAAATAAGCAGCTAAGCGAAACAAAGATACAGTATTCCACCTGCAACATTTTGTACTGCAAGCAGATGTATAGAACTGAGTTACATGAACATGGCAGGCTGATCAAGATAAATCAATAGAGTCCTCCATCCAACATGGATGGAGGAATCGCCTCCTTTACCAGCTATTGTATTCTGACAGCTGCAGCACCTGTGGTTGTCTGAAAAGGCCAACAGTGATCTGACAGGATGAAGTCTGTTTGGCTGATAATTTGCCAATGGCTCATTGGATTTTAAAATGTGTACGGAGCTTTAGCCCCCGTTCACACCTATGCGAATTAGATGCGGCTTACCTTGCATCCAATTCGCAGGACATTTTAAAATACATTCAAATGAATGTATCTTGTTCACATATGTGCGTTGCATTCGCACTGCGCATTGCACAAAAAACATGTGCGTTTTCTGGGCATTGCGGTGCGAATTACAAGCACATTAAACTCTATGGGAACGCATCCGATTCGCAGATGCATTCCGTTCTGAACAAGGAATCTCTCCTTGTTCTTACTACACCTCCTCTACCCCCTCTCCCTGCTCAGCGCATGCGCTGATAGAACGGAGCGGCACTGCTGAACAGCTACATTTTCTCTTCACAGAGAAAATGTAGCTGGAATTCGCACCGCACTGGTGTGAACCCAGGCTGAGTCTCAATGAATAATAATGAGACCTGTGAGGTAGGAGGGGGGACAAGATCAAGTGTATTTCAATTTTTTTTGTATACTGCACAAAAATATATTCTTGCAACTCAATTAACAGTAGTGTATAGCAAAAAACATTTGTTAATTTAGACCAGGGGTCTCTAAGCAAAGGGCCAGTAAACTCTCATTCTGGCTTTAGGGAGGCAGATTGTGGCCAGTGAAATCAGAAAACACCCTGGCATCAGTGGGAATAAAACAATGCCCCATCAATGGTTTTAGTAGTGGGAAAAATAGTGCCCCATCATTGTTGTCTGTGGATGGAAGGGCCTCAAGGGCCCATTAAAGGAGAAGCCTGAGCTTGTTTGGCTGGGCTTCTCCTATGGGACACAGGAGCACAATTTGTTTTGCACTCCTGTGACTCGTTTTCAGCATAGAGCAGTCTGAAGTCTGCTCTCTGCTGACGTCACTGGAATCAGTCCAGGCACCGTGTCATCCCGACAATCAAGTCTGGATCCGCCAGGTGCCTGGACTGATGCCCATCTCAGCCAGCCACTGAGAGACTGAGATGCCCGCTCCCCACCCCTCCACAGCTCAGCGCTCCAATGTGTGGGGGAGCATAGAGGAGAGCTGCTGATTGACAGTCAGCAGCTCTCCTCTCGGGGATCACTCGGCAATGCGCGGTTCTCAGTGTAGAGGCGGCAGGGGACCGATGCTCCACCTAGGTAAGTATAAATGGGCCAAAAAAAAACAACAACCCATACTTCTCTTTCAAAAGGTAAGCCAAGGACCACATCAGTTTGGGGACCACCGATTTAAAGTGGAATTTCACCCAAAAGTGGAAGTTCTGCTTGTTTGCATTTCCCTCCCCCTCCCCACTGTCACATTTGGTGCTTTTTGGGGGGAGGGGGAGTGGACACTTGGTTTTCACAGGTACCCACTTCTAGTCAGATGCGGTCAGAAGTCAGAAGTTCGACCCCCCCCCCCCTTCTTCCCCTGAAGTCTTTTAGGACACATCACAGGTCCCAGAAGATGACGGGACCATTCACAAGACGTAGCGCATGTGCAGTAGGAAACGTCTGTGCTGTTTCTTTTACTTGAGATGCCAGTGCCTGCACCCAAAAATCGGCTCAGGTGAGGACATCCCTGACTCCCTGGACAGATCAGTGGCCTTGTATTAAAAGTCAGCAGGTATAGTATTTGAAGCTGCTGACTTAAATTTTTTTGGGGGAAGCCTGGAGCTCCTCTTTAACCGCTTGCCGCCTGCCCACCGTCAAATGACGGAGGGGCAGTGCAGCTCTCGAATCTGGGACAACATCATATGACGTCGTCCAAGAACAGCCTGCCCACCGTCAAATGACGGAGGGGCAGTGCAGCTCTCGTTATGGGACAACATCATATGACGTCGTCCAAGAACAGCATCCCCAGGGGCGCGCAGTGCAGTGATTGTGGCCGCGCTGTGTTGCTCTTTAACCGTGTGATTGGCTGTGTCCAATCACAGCTGGTCACATGTAAACACAGAAAAGCCGGTAATCGTCTTTCATCGCCTCACACTGACAGAGTGTGTGGTGAGGAGAGCCGATCAACGGCATCTCCTCGCAGGAAACACTGAGACATGTAATCAGGACACTGATCATCAGTGCCCTGATTACAATAAGGCCACTTTCACACTGAGGTGGTTTACAGGTGTTTTTTTGCCTCTTCTGCATCCCCAGTGTGAAAGCCCGAGTGCCACTAGGGTGGTGCGCTTGCAGGACAGGAAAAAAAAAAAAGTCCTGCAAGCAGCATCTTTGGGGCGGTATTTTACTCACTATGCATTTCCATTACCCCCTTCCCTTCCTTAACATTTAAAAGTAAAGATTGGCAAATGACCCAACTTCCAAGGCGTGCCGTTTGTGAAGGATCACAAGCATCTCAAGTTTTCAAGAGATGACCTAAATTGTGTAACTAAAAATTAGTCGGCAAAAGTTATCTTTGAAAAAAAAACAGAAGACCTGTACTATTAACCCCTTATACAGGGCCCCAGTGAGCTGCATCAGTGCAAGAAAAAAAAAGCACTTGACTTGTCCAGGTCTGACTTCAAACATTTTACTGCTTAATGGAAAACTGTGGGAGGTGGGCTATTTTGTATTCATTGTCTTTTGTTCTCCCACTTACACTGAAATAATCTGCAAATGGGCTAAATAAGAGAAAGGTCTGGGACTGACAAACAACACAAGTTCTTTCAGTGAGATAATTCCTCAGTGTTGTCTTCCTTTAAAAAGTTTTAACTGCTTGACTGAAAGCCTTGAGCCCTGCATAACCCTCAGACATACTTAGCTTAATAACAACTTCCTTTATTGAGTAACAACTCCAAAGGGGATAAGCAACTTGAAATGTCTAGTCTGTTCCCTGGTCTTCAGGGACACAAGGGAGCAGAGGACTGTGGTCCAGGCCCCACACTTCCATGAAACAAAAACAAAACTCTGTTTCCAGATATGACTGTCCTAAATGTTCACATATTGTATGCCTTTAAAGAAACAAGCAATAGGAGGCAATCCATGTCTTCATGGACCTTGCTTTGTGCCCTGGTGCACAGCCATGTTGGAACAGGAAGGGACATCCCCAAACTGTTCCTACAAAGTTGGGAGCATGAAATTGTCCAAAATGTCTTGGTATGCTGACGGCTTAAGAGTTCCCTTCACTGGAACTAAGGGGCCAAGCCTAACCCCTGAAAAACAACCACCCCACACCATAATCCCCCCTCCACCAAATGACTTGGACCAGTGCACAAAGCAAGGTCCATAAAAACATGGACGAGCGAGTGTGGGGTGGAGGAACTTGACTGGCCTGCACAGAGTCCTGACCACAACCCGATAGAACACATTTGGGATGAATTAAAGCAGAGACTGCAAACCAGGCCTTCTTGTCCACATCAGTGCCTGACCTCACAAATGTGCTTCCTGAAGAATAGTCAAACATTCCCATAGACACTCCTAAACCTTATGGACAGCCTTCCCAGAAGAGATGAAGCTATTATAGCTGCAAATGGTGATCCAACTCAATATTGAACCCTATGGACGAAGACTGGGATGCCATTAAGCCTAGGTTCACACTGACAGCAGAAACTAAATTGGATTTCATTCCCGACTTCGGGGGCGATTTCAGAGACATCCGTGCGGGTTTCTGCACAGATGCCAATACAAATCACACTCCGAAGTCGCCAAAAGTAGTACAGAAACTATTTTTGGGTTTCGGTGCGGCGCCGCACCAATTAGGATGATGCTATTGCTGGCAACAGCTGCTGATTTGGCATGCGATTTGACATGTCAAATTGAATGCCAAATTGCTGCAATGTGAACCAGGGCTTTTTTTTCTTCTTTGTCTCCTATTCTTCCTTTTTCCCCTTCTTCCGTTTTCCCTTTCTCCTATCTCACTTGTGTCATGAGTATTTTCACATCTAGTGTTTAATTACTTTTCTGTCTGCTTATGTGCATAGGTCACTAACCAATAGCATGCCCAGCTCCTGAGGTTTCTTCATAGTGGTATACTCTCCCACCAACTCTTCAATTTGCTTGATTAGCCTGGTGCTGATTGGGTGGAGAGAGATCCCCATATATTATATATAGAATGTGTCTCTGTCATTTTTATGCAGTGACCAAGGCTCTCCAGCCGAAACGCGTCTGCTTTTTTGTTTTCCTACATCCTGCCAATAAATTATTCTTATGGATTGGAGTTGCCGGCTATTTTTCTATTTTGTCTACAAGGGACAGTGTTGTGGAGAGGTTATCATCAGTAAGCAAAGACAGCTGATGATAGACACTGAGGTGTCCTGGAATGTTTCTGTACAATTACATCTGGAAAAAGTAGCAAAAGAATACACAAAATATCTAAAGAGGAAGTTCGGTTTGGACATACTATGAATGCAATCTGAACAAGTTTGATTACTTTTCCTCCATTTCCTGCTGAATAGTTATATACAGTACTTGTAGATATTGATCACCATGGGGGATACAAAGCTGCTAAGATCATTGTCCCGTAAATTAGTTGGATGGCTGGCACTCTACCAGACAGTTCATCTTTTTTCCATTACCACAGAAAGTCAAAGCTGTTGAAGATCAAGACATTCATACCCTAAAAAAAACCCCATCTCTGGTGACCCCATGGCCTTGTGTATCAAGTTGGTTTGTCCTAATCCACTTAAAATCTGCTCATGTATGGCCAGCTAAAGATGGCTCAAACACCTATTTGTTTTCACAGTCACTCGTTATTGGCCAACAATCAACAGTGTACTGAAACAGGAACTCTTTCCTTTCTTTGCTTGTTGCCAATGAAAGGGCTGGCAGGTTTGTAATTAGTAATGAAATCCATTTCCATACAAATGGCAGTGATGATTAACACATACCAAAGGGTAATAGAAAAGCAGGTTTCCTGCAAACAGTTAGACATTAGTTAATGTGATTAATGCTCCCCTACTGTCATCCAGTTGTTTACTGCCCTACCTCCACACATCAGTCACATGACATTTACAAGCGAGAACATGGAACAATGTCCCGCTCTTTGTTTTCACATACACAAATGACCCAGCTCTAAACATTACTATGCAGACTTTGAAAATAAATACGGTATTTAAAAGTGAAAGATCACATATACAGATGCACTTATCCTGACAGTGGAACTAATGCTGGCTGCACATGACATTGCTGAGGATGCTGATTGGGCCCCTCTAACCCAATGCCCCAACACTTAATAGTTTTCAGTGTTTCTGTTAACTCTAAAATAGGACTGAATTCATTTAACTGATGACAGACAAACATTCTATAGCTTTTATGGAGATATACGTATATTTTACCACATACCTATAATCAATCTGACACAAAAGAAATATGGAAGCTGCCATTACTGATTTCCATATGACAATGCTACTCTCTCACTGGTATTGCTGACACATTGATCTTCTCTGCATTGCTGGCCTGGAACATATATTCTGATAAAGTCAGAGCTACTTATCTACATACTTGTTCCATGGAAAATTCACAAGACTAGAATTTTCAAATGAAAAAGTCAATAAAAAGGCAGCCTCCATTTTTTCCAATGACAGAATCATAAAGACAAGGTGAATATTTATTCATTGATTTTATGTACGTTATACCTTTTATATATGTTTCTTTCAAAATGAAAGAAATCGACTGATGTATAAATAATCTACAAGTGCTCTAGGAATCCAATCAGACTTGTGGATGCTTTGGAATAAAGGGGACCCCATATGGCTCAATGTTTGCTACTAATGTCACTGATAAGAGCATCATTTGTAGGCCGACTGATACTGACAATGTGCGAATGTCAACCATACTCTTTTTTTGCATGTATCCTATACATTTTTTCTTATTCAGGTATGCCATACATTTTAATATCCATGATCATTTTTCCTAGGTGTGTTCATATTTTGCTGCCACATTTACAGTCATGTGGCTACAGCTAATATAGATATCCTCCACCAATTTGTCCTGAATATCCCCAAAAAAAGCATCTTGATGAAAAAAAATAAAAAATATTTCAGCTTTGGCAAACTGAATTATTGTTGAACACAGCTATTAAAAATGTAACACCCTTTTAAAGGTGGCCATATGTGAGAAGATTATATTCAGAAAAGGTTGTTTTCAGAACTCTTAAGCCAAATGTATGGGAAGCTGCTGACTTTCAAGAACAAAGGATATTCACTTAGACCAGGGGTCTTTAAACTTTGTAATACAAGGGTCATGTTGTATGTTTGAAAATACTTAGAGGCCAAAAAATCTATTTAATAAATTAATGAATACAATTTAAATGAATAAATCAACACACTCTAATGCCTTGTACACACGGTCGGACATTCCGACCACAAAATCCGCCGGATTTTTTCCGACGGATTTTGGTCAAAACTTGTCTTGCATACACACGGTTTTGTTGTTGGAAAATCCGATCGTGTGAACGAGGCATAAGAAATACCTTAACAACAAAACCTCCTTCATATTATACCCCCCTTCACATCAAATGCCCCCTTATTAGATCAGAATCCCCCCTTCACATCAGAACCCCCCCCCTACAATTTCTCCACCGTGGCAGCATGGCAAAGGCCAGGTCTCCCTCTGAATTTTGGGATGGCCCTGAAACACCCTATCCTGGATCAGTGTCATGCATTTCAATGGTGTGGTCAGGCTGGCCATGAACTCCATAGCAATGAATGCTGCCGAGTGCTTTGGCATCAATAGTTGTGCTGGAGACTGGGCCAACCACACTATGAAAATGCATTGGAGACGCTTGACTTAAGGTAGCCATGGATGAATCCATGTGTGGCTATTGCAGTTGAACATAAGTCGATCTACCAATCAAGTTTTGTTGGATAAAAGCCGCCCAATCAGTGCTGCAGGCCACAGGCTGCAGAGTTGATTTGTGTATTCTGACAGTGGGGGAGTATGCCCGCTGTCCAAATACAATAGCACAGCGGGGAAGATTCCCCCATCTACCACGCCCACTGGCTGCACACAAAAAATATATATTTATGTATATATATATATATATTTTATATATATATATATATATATATATCCCCCCGTGTATGGCCAGCCTTAAGCTTGGCTATACATTATAAAATTGTCTATAATCATTTTCAATTATTCAATTTCCTTTACCTTCAACTATGTAGTGCAAGGGCCTGCCTGATTGCAAACAAATCAAAAGTGTTCAGGTTTGACCTCGTTTTATATGGTTTGGGTAAATCCAAAAGAAAATTGTATAGTGTATGGCCAGCCTCAGACAATAAAGCAGCCAGGATGCCGAATGTGATCTAAAGAGGGCTTTACATATGCCTCTAGTGTACATTTTATTGCTCCTGTTGAACAACAAAAAACTGATACAACCATTACCATGCATGGTAAAAGCTGTTCCAGTCTGCACCTCCTGAAGAAAATTAAATGCTGGGGGGCCTAACCAGGCCTGCAAAACATGGATAAACTTGTCTGATAAATTATTATGCAAGAAAGATCTTTGTGAATGAAAAAAAAAAGGAGCACAGTTACAGGAAAACAAAGACATTGAACACAGTTCTACACATATAATAAAGTTTCTGAAAAACAAGGGATCAAGAAAGTTGACCATCATCATTAAATCCATTTAAGATAAGCAAAGTGGCATTTAAAGAAAAATATAAAGCAACAAAAAGCCCAAGCTGAACAGAACTGACATTTAAAGTGGAAAATGTGTTTCTGCACACAGTGATAAAGATCTCTAGGGTGATTTTATCCTGAAAGCTGAGTAATAAATATCTTAAAAGTGAGGTCACCTAAAGCAGATTGCACAAAAGCCCATCACACGGTGTGTAAACCCAAGGACATTCTCTTTATCAAAGGAAGCTCCGTGTCATGACTTTCACGTCGTTTCCCGTAGTCATTATTTCAGTCTGTACATTTTTTTTCTGTTTTTTTTTTTTTTAATGACATTATAACGTGTTAACCATTTAAATAAAAATATACACACATACACAGTATCTCACAAAAGGGAGTACACCCCTCACATTTTTGTAACTTATTTATTATATCTTTTCATGTGATAACACTGAAGAAATTACACTTTGATACAATGTAAAGTAGTGAGTGTACAGCTTGTATAACAGTGCAAATTTGCTTTCCCCTCAAAATAACTCAACACACAGCCATTAATATCTAAACCACTGGCAACAAAAGTGAGTACACCCCTAAGTGAAAATGTTCAAATTGGGCCCAATTAGCCATTTTCCCTCCCCAATGTCATGTGACTCATTAGGCCCCTTTCACACGGGACAGATCCGTAGTGATCTGCCCCGTGAAGATCAGCTGATCCCCGCTGAGCCGGCGGATGACAGGGTGGTCCCTGCACACTGTGCAGGGACCGCCCTGTCAGATCTCCGCTCTTCCCTATGGGGGATCAGATGAACACAGACCGTCTGTCCGGGTTCATCCGATCCGCTCTGCAGACGGATGGAAAAATAAAGTTTTCCTCCGTCTGCAGAATCGGACCATAGCGGAGGCGGACGATATCGCTGCTATCCCATAGGGGTACATGTATGTCTGTTTTTCATCCGTAAACGGATGGATGAAAAACCGACATGCGGTCCGCATGTGTGAAAGGGGCCTTAGTGTTACAAGGTCTGAATGGGGAGCAGGTGTGTTAAATTTGGTGTTATCGCTCTCACTCTCTCATACTGGTCACTGGAAGTTCAACATGGCACCTCATGGCCAAGAACTCTCTGAGAAACTGAAAAAGAGAATTGTTGCTCTACATAAAGATGGCCTAGGCTATAAAGAGATTACCAAGACCCTGAAACTGAGCTGCAGCACAGTAGCCAAGACCATACAGCTGTTTAAAACAGGCAGGTTCCACTCAGAACAGGCCTCGCCATGGTTGACTAAAGAAGTTGAGTGCACGTGCTCAGCGTCATATCCAGAGCTCATCTTTGGGAAATAGACGTATGAGTGCTGCCAGCATTGCTGCAGAGGTTGAAGGGGTGGGGGGGTCAGCATGTCAGTGCTCAGACCATATGCCGCACACTGCATCAAATTGGTCTGCATGGCTATCATCCCAGATGGAAGCCTCTTCTAAAGACGATGCACAAGAAAGCCTGCAGATTGCTGAAGACAAGCAGACTAAGGACATGGATTGCTGAAACCATGTCATGTGGTCTGATGGTTTGGTTCAGATGGTGTCATGCGTGTGTGGGGCAACCAAATGAGGAGTACAAAGACACAGTACAATTTTTCATCCAAAAAAACAAGGCAAGTCTGTAAAACATCTGTTTACAACTGGTTAGATTACAATTGTTATACCTGTGACCATCACATTTTTGAACCAAGTCCTGTAGTCAGTGCATCTGGGTGGATACCCTAGTCAGTGCATGCATTCCTCAAACTACTTCTGCTGTCCACTACACAATCCAGAGGTTCAATACTGATAGGGAACATGCACATTTTTTTTTTTAGACAAAGTAGGTAAAGAGCTGCTAAAATTTGGCCACATAGTGTCTAATCTTGTACACCCAGGTGTTCTGGTGTATTATCACCTAAAGCTGGCCACGCACATTGTATTCTGATTATACAGTACAATGTCTTAGGTTTACCTACAATGATGTAGAGCTACGGCCTATTAGATTTATAAATTGAAAGGATTGTTCATGAAGGGCCTCAAACTTCATTGTTGGTGTTCAATCTAATGGAGATTGTACCAACTAAAGCTGATAATCCGCTTTACATGCAAAAGGGGTTGTAATTATGTTCAGGACGTATTTTGTGATGCAAACACCCCTGCTAACAAAACTGTTTGGTTCTCAGCTGCCCCGATTACTACTTTGCAGTTAGGCTGGGTCCACAACCCACCTCAGGCTGCTGACTGAACAATAACTTGGAGAATCACTGTCCACTGCGTTAAGCCTAGTACACAATCGTTTTTTTAGCTGGTTTGAACAAACAAAAACTGACAGCTCCAATCAGAGCTACTGTACCAACAAGCCGACGTTAGTACAGCAATCTCCCAGTGTTCTGGACAGCCCCCGCCAGAACACTCCGATCAGCACTCCCAGCCATTGGCTGAGAGCCAGTTGGCTGCTGGTTTTCCAGTATGCTCGTCCAACAAAAGCCAGCCGTACCAGCTGACATACACACAGGCCGAATGCAACAATTCTCCAGCAAGATCTGCTGCCCTGTGTAAGCTGTAAGTCACTCAAGTCAAAGTTTACATAGGGCTATGCACTCCCACCGTGTTACAGCAATTGTGCTTTTTAATTGGCCCATCACTGCACAGAGTGTGTCACATGCTCCTGTATATCTGTAAGTACCATATATGGGGGAGGAAGGACTGTCTGTTTGCTTTAAAGTGAAATGATACCACATTATGAACATAAAAGTCATCCTTAGGAGTACACATGACTACTGGTATTGTTATCAACTGGAACAGTCTCCTTTCATGCCCCTCTGATTTAGCATCTCCATATTACTGGGGGCCTGACTTTTCCTGATTTCATGGCTTCAACTGCCATTCTACTGTCCAATAAGACTAAGTGGGCAGTAGAGGCATTCTTATTGGGGGGTGCCAGCTAATAGAGCTTATCCATGAAGTCAAAGAAAGTCAGAGCCCTGTAAGAAAGAGAAAGTGCAGAACAGAGTGGGGTACAGTAGTAACTGTTCTAGTTAACAGTGCCCTTTGTGTCTGTTCCCAGGTAAGTGGTGTACAGGTGCCCTTCTAAGAGATAACACATTTATATGCGGGAAAATGTTTATAAGCAAAGATGATGCTAAGCAGGTCTCTTATACTGTACATAGTAGAATTACAGTGTAGGAGTTAAACAGGTCATGATCTTAGATCAAAGGTCTCCAAATCCTCTAAACAAAGGGCCAGATTAATATCCTTCAGACTTTGGAAGCTTGGTTGTCAGTGGTAGTAAGAAAAATAACATAGTACCAGTGGTTAGTAGGAGGAGGAATAGTTTCCCATCATTCGCATTGGTGGGTGGAATAGTGCCAATTGTTATTATCAGTGCAAGAAACAGTGTCCCATCACTGGTGTCAGTGGAAGGAACAGTGTCCCATCACTGGTGTCAGTGGAAGGAACAGTGTCCCATCACTGGTGTCAGTGGAAGGAACAGTGTCCCATCACTGGTGTCAGTGGAAGGAACAGTGTCCCATCACTGGTGTCAGTGGAAGGAACAGTGTCCCATCACTGGTGTCAGTGGAAGGAATAGTTGCCCCATCACTGGTGTCAGTGGAAGGAATAGTTGCCCCATCACTGGTGTCAGTGGAAGGAATAGTTGCCCCATCACTGGTGTCAGTGGAAGGAATAGTTGCCCCATCACTGGTGTCAGTGGAAGGAATAGTTGCCCCATCACTGGTGTCAGTGGAACGAATAGTGTCCCATCACTGGTGTCAGTGGAACGAATAGTGTCCCATCACTGGTGTCAGTGGAAGGAATAGTGTCCCATCACTGGTGTCAGTGGAAGGAATAGTGTCCCATCACTGGTGTCAGTGGAAGGAATAGTGCATGGTTTGAATTGAATAGTGACCAAAGGCCCGGGTAAAGGCAAGCAAAGGGACACATCTGGCCCACAGGCCAAAGTTTGGAGACCATCTTCTTTGAGCACCAGAGGTGACAGTTTAAATATTTGGTTAAGGCAGTCATAGATGATTTTGGCCTTTTACCCTATAAAAGCAGGAGAAAAAACAATAACTTTCCTTATCTAATGCCAACAGTGTGTATAGAGGAATCTCCATTGTATTCTTGCAGCCAGGGCACTTGTGGCTACTGACACTGCCAAATAGTGACGGCATCTGACAAGATTCAGGTCGCTGTTCAGCTGATAAGTTACCACCCTGCTCAGGCAATTTTTGTTGAGCTGGTTGGTGCTGGCAGGGCCACCCACGGCTTGGATTTTGGCCAATTCACCCAAAAGGCCACTTAAGGAAGCCTTTAGACAAATAATTAGGACAATGACCTATATCCAATTTACGCAACAAAAGAACCTCCCCCTTTTGTTACGCCAAGATATCCAAATAATAGAAATCATTGAGAAATCCCTTTAAAATAAATTCTCAAGAATTTGATTCTGTAATAAAGTTCACAATCACTGCTATGCTATATACAGTACATTCCAGTTAACAATAACTAGCAGTAAGTTAAAACAAATGTATGAGTGCGGCAGTTGATCAGCTTCTCTGAAGACTCGGCTTATGTTATGCACACCTGGAATGCATTTGTTACAGCAATTGTGTTGTGCTTGTCCTTTGTATGGAAGAGCCCTATGGACTTATATACGTTAACATTTTAAAACGTATTTTCAGCTTTGCATGCTCACACGGCTATTAAATATGTAGGCTGATCACGGCAGCTTAAAATTGGCAGGTAATATTTAAACCCTTCAGAAACCGCAAGACTTTTTTATTGCTTTTAAAATATAATTGTGACCTGCACTCTCAGGAAAGGTCAATGTAAATCAAAGAGGATAAAGAAAAGCTGTCCACAAAACTCAGATCAAATGTCCCACATCACACAAGAGGCAGCAGGACCTTTCTCCCCCCCTCCCCCTCCAGGTAAAGGAACAAATGGCAGAGGGGCTGAAAAGCCAGAGGAGCCTGGAGCTGAGCAACAGGAAGTGCACAATCTAAGCATCTGTCACCTCCTGGGGAGAGCTAAATGGATTAGAGCCTGACCAGGAGAAGAAAAGTCCTTTCAAAACATGCATTTGATTAACATGTCCACTCCAATATACAACATCGCTTCTACTCCCCTGAGCTATGATCACAAATCCCCATGCACTTTTCAAATGTTTGAATTCCTAGGTCAGTGGGGGTGGGAGGACACCAAATAACGATCAAATACATGAAATTGCTCAATGGATTGACATCGGTTTGACCCATCAGGGAAGAAAAGAGTTCCATAGAGCTGGGGCTGTATATGTGCTCTTTTACAGCAGTACAGATGGCTAGGGGGTCTGTTTGGATTGCACAGCGCTCCACCACACTAGCCAGAATGGAAGGACAGATAGGACCTTTCTGATAAGATTAGCCCTATCTTCAATAGTCCCGCACTCTACTTGGATGTCTCTGGGGTTATCTGTAACTAACAGCCTTTCTGCAATCTCTTAAATGACCCTGTCACTATCTTGCCCTCCTGGGATCTGTTACATATTAAGAGACAATAGGTCGTCGTATTAATCTCTGGAGAGGGATCGCACATGAAAAGCGCAGACAATGGCCAGCACTCCACAATGCATACCGATGATCACTTTCACGTCACACAATCTACTATTGATCTATCAAACAATCAAAAGTTCAGATCACATCTAACTCTTAAAGCCAAACTGTCTGTAACTTTACCAGGGAGAATCTACTCACAATGGGGGAGCTTTATTAAAACTGGAGAATGCTAAATCTGTGCATGGTAGCCAACCAGCTTCCAGGTTTTATTGTCAAAGCTTAATTGAAGAAGCTGAAGTTAGAAGCTGATTGGCTAATATGCACACAGCTGCACCAGATTCTGAGTGCTCCATTTTTAGTACCCCCCCCCTTTTGTGTCCTACAGACACACCCTTGTAACATTAAAATTAAAAAAAGAGGGACTGGAGGGGGGTCACTGGGACAGCAAAAGAGAAATGTTACATTTTTTTAGTACAGTGAAAAAAATAAAGTATTTTTGTTGCCGTCTCTATTAAAGAGATTTCCCCTCACTTCCTGTCCCACTGACCCCGTCACTGGGATAGGCAGTGAGCGAAAATCTCCTTTAGGCCTGATTCACACCTATAAATTTTTGTGCGTTTTGCATATTTGCTCTACAGTCCATTTAACATGGTTTCCTATGGAACATGTTCTGTAGTCCAAATCTGCAAAATGCACTAAAAATGCATAGGTGTGAATCCAGCCTAATGGGACCACAGACAGAAGGTAACAGAGGTTTTAACCCAGCCACAGCCTACATAAAACAAAGAGAATGCATTTAGCTAAAGCTGGGCTTTACAACGACTTGAATTATGAATATATCACAGAGGCCAGTGACACCTATAGGACACACTGAACAGCTTGGATTAAGTCCCCCGTCACTCCTGGGCGATCTGAAGTGCATTTCCAGTAAGCGTTTCAATACTCCACATTCAGATTTCATGTTATTCTATTGTGCCTGTTCATATGTATAGTGAGAACTGTATGAGAGAGTAAAGTAGAGGAGCCTCTTTGAGGCGTGATCCTGTGTTTCTTGTCCCCTATAGACTTCAATGGGAAGGCTCACTCTTGAGTGTGGGCATTTTTATGTGACTTTGGAGCCTTTTTTGCATGTTTTTCGTCATGAGCATTTCTCTTGTAGCCAGTGATATGCTAGTTATTAGAAGGAGAAGATGGTTGTTAGGCACAACATACTTTTTTCAGGTCCCCCCTCTGAAGTCTATAGAGGCTAAAAATGAACGATCACGGCTCAGAAAAAGCTCCAGTACTTCTTGTGAACAGAGAGTAATAGTCCATCAGATGGGAACAGACACACTAGAATAGCATGGATATCTGAGTGTGGAGCATTGGAGAACTTCTGTTTCAAATTGCTCAGGTGTGAATGAGGCCTTTATGGTGGCCAAACACGCTTCGATTTCATCATCTGACCGATCAAAACGGCAAATTATTGAATAGCCATAAATTCCCTTGAGATTAATTTAGCTCATATTCGATCAAACTGTGTCGATCAGCCATGGTGGAATTCTATTGTCTGTCATTGATCGCCAGCACTGAGATGCATTGGTCTTGTGATCGATTTAGCTAAGATGCGTTGGTCATGTGATCAATTTGGTTTAGATTTGCTTAAACTGAGTCGATCAGCCATGGTGGCAATCTATTGGCTGCCATTGATCGCCAGCACTTCGATGCTTTGGTCATGTGATTAATTTAGCTCAGATTCGATCAAACTGAGTCGATCAGCAATGGTGGAACTCTATTGGCTGTCATTGATCACCAGCACTGAGATGCTTTGGTCATGTGATCAATTTAGCTCAGATTTTATTAAACGGAGTTGATCAGCCATGGTGGAAATTAAGGATGAGCTGAGGCATGTTCGCATGTTCGCAGAGCCCGCCAGGAAGTTGGCGCAGCGCTGCGCTAATCACAGGCCGTGAGACATTGCCCAGATGCGCAGCTGCAGAGATCGAGCAATGTCTCACTGCCTGTGATTAGCGCAGTGTTGCGCCGACTTCCTGGTGGGCTCGGCACGTGGACCATGCAAACACGCCTGAGCTCATCCTTAGTGGAAATCTATTGGCTGTCATTGGTCGCCAGCACTCAGATGCTTCGGTCATGACTCCCAAACAGTGGTGGCCGCCCCCTCTAATCAATGCGCCACCCAGTTGTTTGACAATAGCGAAATAATATTTCTTGTTTCTCTTCCTGGCCAATCAGGAAGCGAGTCCTGAGACCCGGTTGTCCTAAGTCCTGATTGGCCAGGAGGAGGAGCGACTGCTGGAACTCAGGAGGAGACGAAGGGGGGGAGCCACCAAAGCCGCGACCTGGGTGGGGTAAGTGCGGGGCTAGTGGGAGAAGCGACGATCGATTGAGTGCCGGGGGGGGGGGTTGTTTGGCTGGCTGCGAGCCGCCTCACCCCCCAGGAAAATTGAGAACCAACTGCCACTGCTCCCAACATATTTCAATTGATTAGGTTTCACATGGTGGAAACAGTCCTGCAATTGATCATTTAAAATTGGATCTTCCAACTATTGATTAATATCCACTTCCCTGCGTGGGGCATATCAATTGAGTTGTTGAGTATAGATTGATCATTCCCATCGGGAGAGATGGATCAGAGAAGAAATATGACCACGATTGGTGAGGGTAAAGTGACCAGGACACACTTGTTGAAGGTATGAGCTCCAAGCAAACATCACATCCCCATTCCCCAGCCCAGATCTCCTGCACACATTCCTTGAGAGGGATATGAGGATCTACAGGGCACCACCCTCCATCACATAACAATAACCAGGGGGGCAGAGAGAAGACCATGGTGTCCTCTATACAGGTGTGTCCTGACTTACCTGTAGTCAGGGTGAGCAGTGCCAGCAGTAGCCATGTCAGCCCCCCAGCCTTCCTCCTGGCCATCCCGTGAGATGTCATCTTCTCCCCAGGTGACCAATCACAGCATCCAAAGGTGGAGGGTCCGGAGAGTGTATGGAGTGTGCTGAGGACAGGGATGGGGCTGGCAGCCCCCCGAGCCGCCCGCCTCCTGTACAATGAAGTCTTTGTCAGTTCTCTTCACCTCACTCCTTCCTTCTACCTTCTTCTATAAGCAGTCCTTGTACCAGCACTCCACAGACAGACACCTCTACAGACCGAACCTCACAGCTCCGCCGCTCCTCGCCCGAACCATCCTTCTCCGTACACTCCAAGCTAAGCGGGACACCTCCAGCACCAAACTTCCTCCAAGTGCCAGTGAGTCCCACTCAGCGCTCACAGGGGAGGTAGGAGGAGTGGGCAGGCTCTGCTCCTTCTTCTCCCTGCACCCCCTGCCAACAGCATCCTGACGTCACCGCCATGGAACCACCGCTGTCAGGCAATGGGATGGGGGGCAGTGTGGGCGCCACCTGCTGGACGCGCTCTTCTGCAGCGCTACTGCGCAGAGGTACTGCGCAAAGGGTCAGCATGTTCTGACTGACCTGAGGAGTCTCCTCGCTGCACTCCAAGTCTCATCTCCCATTCCTCTTCACTCTGTATTCCTGCATGGCAGAGGAGGCTGTACAGCTTAAGGTTTTTTCACAAATAAAGATGACAAAAAACTATTTATTTTCACATGAACCACACATCTGGGGACATTCTGTCATTTTTCACAAACATCTTAACCACTTAAGTCCCAGACCATTTTGCTGGCCAAAGACCAGAGCACATTTTGCGATTCGGTACTGCGTTGCTTTAACTGACAATTGCGCGGTCGTGCGACGTGGCTCCCAAACAAAATTGACGTCCTTTTTTTCCCACAAATAGAGCTTTCTTTTGGTGGTATTTGATCATCTCTGCAGTTTTTATTTTTAGCGCTATAAACAAAAAAACAGCGTCCAATTTTGAAAAAAAAATTTTTTTGCTATAATAAATATCCCCCAAAAATATATAAAACATTTTTTTCCTCAGTTTAGGCCAATGCGTATTCTTCTATATATTTTTGGTAAAAAAAATCGCAATAAGCGTTTATCGATTGGTTTGCGCAAAAGTTATAGCGTCTACAAAATAGGGGATAGTTTTTATGGCATTTTTATTAATATTTTTTTTTTTACTAGTCATGGCGGCGATCTGCGATTTTTATCATGACTGCGACATTATAGCAGACACATCAGACAATTTTGACACATTTTTGGGACCATTGTCATTTTTACAGCGATCAGTGCTATAAAATTGCACTGATTACTGTAAAAATGACACTGGCAGTGAAGGGGTTAACCACTAGCTGGCTAGGAAGGGGTTAAGTGTGTCCTAGGGAGTGATTCTAACTGTGGGGGGCATGGCTACGTATGACACATCACTGATCATAGCTCCCGATCACAGGGAGCTATGATCAGGGCTGGACTGGCCTACCGCGATACCGGGAGATTTTCCGGTAGGCCGCCTGCCCTTGGGCCGCTTTGCGGCTGCAGTGCTCCCCTCTCTCCTGCGATCACGGAGCTGGCTGGGTCTGTGTTCGGCGGCGGCGCTGTAACGCGGTCCCGCCCCCCTAGACCGGCTTGTGTGATAGTAGAGAGAATCAGTGTTCCACCTATCACACGAGGCGGTCTAGGGGGGCGGGACCGCATAACAGCGCCGTCGCCGAACACAGACCCAGCCAGCTCCGTGATCCACAGGAGCAGGAGAGAGGGGAGCACTGCAGCCACAAAGCGGCCCAAACATGCCTGGCCATACAGCCCACCTTGTGTGCCTGGATAGGGGGATCGGCAGGGGGGCCACATATAGAGGAAATGAGCTTTCTATATTCCTCCATGCAGCCGCTGAATGCATGCAGGAGGGAGAGGAGGAGAATCAAGCATTCAGCAGCTGCATGGAGGAATATAGAAAGCTCATTTCCTCTATATGTGGCCCCCCTGCCGATCCCCCTATCTGACTTCTTTTACTGCTCCCCCCAGTTCTCCTTGTGCTCCCTGGATCCCCCCCAGTGCTCTCCAGCCCCCAACCCAATGCTCTCCAGCCCCCCACCGCAGTGCTCACCAGCCCCCCACCCCAATGCTCTCCAGCCCCCACGCAGTGCTCTCCAGCCCCCCACCGCAGTGCTCTCCAGCCCCCACCCCAGTGCTCTCCAGCCCCCCACCCCTGTGCTCTCCAGCCCCCCACCGCAGTGCTCTCCAGCCCCCACCCCTGTGCTCTCCAGCCCCCACCGCAGTGCTCTCCAGCCCCCCACCGCAAGGCTCTCCAGCCCCCCACCGCAAGGCTCTCCAGCCCCCCACCGCAGTGCTCTCCAGCCCCCACCCCTGTGCTCTCCAGCCCCCACCGCAGTGCTCTCCAGCCCCCACCGCAAGGCTCTCCAGCCCCCACCGCAGTGCTCTCCAGCCCCCACCGCAGTGCTCGCCCACCCCCCCCACCGCAGTGCTCTCCAGCCCCCCACCGCAGTGCTCTCCAGCCCCCACCACAGTGCTCTCCAGCCCCCACCCCTGTACTCTCCAGCCCCCACCCCAGTGCTCTCCAGCCCCCCCCACTGCAGTGCTCTCCAGCCCCCCCACCGCAGTGCTCTCCAGCCCCCCACCACAGTGCTCTCCAGCCCCCACCCCAGTGCTCTCCAGCCCCCCACCCCAGTGCTCTCCAGCCCCCCACGCAGTGCTCTCCAGCCCCCCACGCAGTGCTCTCCAGCCCCCACCGCAAGGCTCTCCAGCCCCCCACTGCAGTGCTCTCCAGCCCCCCACCGCAGTGCTCTCCAGCCCCCCACCGCAGTGCTCTCCAGCCCCCACCACAGTGCTCTCCAGCCCCCACCCCTGTACTCTCCAGCCCCCACCCCAGTGCTCTCCAGCCCCCCCACTGCAGTGCTCTCCAGCCCCCCCACCGCAGTGCTCTCCAGCCCCCCATTCTCCCCACCCCTGTTCTTTTTGGCCCCCCGGTGCTCTCAAACTCCACCCATCGCTCTCCACCCCCCCCCCCCAGTGCTCTCTGCCCCTGTTCTTTTTGGCTCCCCCCAGCACTCTCCTCTCCCCACCCCTGTACTCTCCACTCCCCCCTGCATTTTGGCCCCACCCCGTGCTTTCCACCCCTGTTCTTTCGGGCCCCTGCTGGTGCTCTCAAGCTCCCCCCTATTGCTCACTACTCCCCCCTGCTCTTTGTACCCCCCAGTACTCTCCAGCTCCCACCCAGTGCTCTCCACTTCCCCAGGACCAGAGGACAGGCTGACTGGGGCTGGAAAATGAGGACGGCTAAAGGTGCAGGTGGCCAGGGACCACTCCATTTCACAGCAAACAGACCCTCTGGAAGGAGCACTGTCCCCATCCAAAAAGAGAACAGACCCTGCCTGCTGCTGGCCATCATGGATATCCTGCTAGCATGCAAGGTACCGTACTGAGCATCAACAACACACTTTCCCACAGACAGGGACTGCATACTGGGGCACAGGAGGGGCTGCAATGATGGGCACAGTGAGGCTTCATTCGTGGGGACAGTGTCAGGGGAATAGTATTCCCGGACGGTCTGGCCGCGTTCCTGAGTGCATGTGCAGTGGTTCGGTGCTCCGGCGCATACGCATTCACAGCTTGGCGGTCCGGCGCACGCACATGCGCACTGGCGCACGTCTGTGCGCACTGGCGCACGGCTAGCCTCCCCTGGGCGCCTATGAAAGCCGCCTTGGCGCACAGGCACCTTGCTGGTTTGTCTTTCCAGCTCTGTACCTGTGACCCTGTGTTCCTGTATCTGCCTGCCTGTGTTTGACCCGGATTGCCTTAGACTCTGCTGCCTTTCTCCTGGACCTTGACCCCCTGGCTTGTTTTACGGACTCCGCTCTTCTCCAGTGTTTGACCCTCTGCCGGTGACCCGGACCTGCCTCTTGTCTCCTTGCCTGACCCCCCTGCCTGTGACCTGGACTTGCCTTGTGTCTCCCTAGACACCCCTTCCCAGCCTGCGCTGACACCCGGTGACTGCTGTGCTAGACCCTCAGCCGGGTTCTGAATATCTGCCTGCTGTTCCAGCCTATCTGCCTGGGAAACCTGGTCCTGCTTTAGACTCTCACAGACTCCTCTGCTTAGCCTGTACGGACTTACAGTCACCACCGGTGTTTGACCCCCAGCCTGGTTCTTGTGCTCCTGCCGTCAGCACCTGTTGCCCGTCTGCCTACCCGGGCCCAGTCCTCACTCCCACCGGACCTTCACGCAAGCTCCGCCCACCAAACGGGGGTGACCTGTGCCTCTTGGTGCCATTTTCTCCCTGTACCATCTCCAAGGGGCAAACTGCGCTGGGTCGCAAGGGTGAACCGCTCTCAGCATCTCGGCCTCGGTAAGTACGCTTCTGATAGACAGTGAGACTGCATTCTAGGCACAGTAAAGCTGCATTTGATGGGCACAGTGAGGCTGCATTTGATGGGCACAGTGAGGCTGCATTAATGGGCACAGTGAAGCTGCAATGGTGGGCACAGTGAGGCTGCAATGGTGGGCACAGTGAGGCTGCAATGGTGGGCACAGTGAGGCTGCATTCATGGGCACAATGAGACTGCATTCACGAGCAGAGTAAAGCTGCATTTGATGAGCACAGTGAGGATGCATTGATGGGCAGTGAGGCTGCATTGATGAGCACAGTGAGGCTGCATTGATGGGCACAGTGAGGCTGCATTTGATTGGCACTGATGAGGCTGCATTTGATGGGCACTGGTGAGGCTGCATTGAGCTCTGGTATCATCTCTGTAGTCTCTGAGGGAGTCTGGAGGAGTCAAGAGTGGGAGCACCGCCGGGATGGGGGTCATGGGAGAAGTCAGACGTGTGTGGACTGTGGAGAGGAGACTATAGGATAAAACCAGAGCCGCCAAGCTGGAGCCGACTGACTGATCCATGCCAGGTGCACCTGAGAGGAGGTCAGTGTCAGCACCACCAGGCCAGTCTGTATGGGGGAGTCACTGATGTAAGGGGGAGTGTATACGATAATGTAAGGGGCCACTGATATAAAGGGTTTACCCCTTATATCAGTAACCCACCCCCTTTACCATAGTGTTTTCTTTCTGTGGAAGGTGGTCCACCCCCCCCCCCCACGTTCTGAGTTCCTGGGGTCCCCCTTGATGATTGACCACTTTTAAATGGAATTTGCTATACATATGCCCTATGTGATTTCATATCGATCTTATCTATATATAATACGCTCTTCAAATGTGCTTTAAAATGTATGGTTTTCCCTTTCATGAACAAGAAAATAATGACGTTATGCTGTGACTTATAGCGGGACTACGATATTGCGGCAGACAAATTGGACACCTAACTGACACTTTTGACACTTTTTTGGGGACCAGTGAAACGAATACAGCGATCAGTGCTAAAAATATGCACTGTCACTGTACTAATGACACTGGCAGGGAGGTGGTTAATATTGGGGGCGATCAAAGGGTTAACTGCGTGCCTAGCCAGTGATTCAGTGTAGTGAGGAAGGTGCCTGAACTGTGTCCCTAGTGGGCAATACTGTTCTTCTCATTGGGTGCAGTCGGGTATGGCCAGTGGCTTCTCACTGACTCCTAGAATGACAACTTGTCTCCTTCTGCTCTGCATCCGGGGCTCAGAGATATCAGCTGCAGTGATAACCTCCTCACAACCAGGCAGTGACATCAGGCTTGACAGTGGCATTCCCACAGGCCAGGAGATGTCATCAACTCGTTCTCTTTTTGTCCCTGACACCACGACAAAATGTGCCTTCTGCACTGTGTGTGTGTTCTACATCATCCTCCCAACAACTGCCCCAAGCCTAGGAAGAGGCCTTCCTTTTCCTCTCCTGCAGAGCTCTAGTAATTCTGGGATCTGTAGAGCTAATCTGCAGTTACAGGCGCAGTTTCCCCTGGGACTACATTCCCCACAACTCATAGTTCCCAGCAGGCTCTGTCCTTTCCATGATCCACAGCAGCACGGTTTCCTCTTCCTCTTTGTGTTCCTGGGTGGTGGGTGGGTTTCACTTACAGTCCAACAGCAGCAGCAGCCAGTGTCCTCTCTCGCTCTCCCCTCTCCTCTCACACAGCCCTTCTGGCTGTCGGATGACTTGAGAGGAGGAGAGGAGATGCAGGGCATCTGTGGTGATAGCAGCCCAGTCCCTGCTGCCAGACAGAGCAATGCTGCAACCCAGAGCAGCAGCAGACCAAGGGTTACACTATAGTACCGGAAATTGTTTATAGCCAACAATTTAAAAGCCTTTACAGGTTATCAGTTTAAGCCGGCCAAAGATGGAACAATTTTCTATCCTGCAACCACAGGTTGCAGGAAAGGAAATCGCTCCGTTCCCCTATCAACACAGTCAGTGTTGATGGGGGAATCCCTTTTGTGGAGTCATTGTGTTCTCCTGGAGGGGGGAGCCATCCAACGTTTATGATGATAACTCACATGTGTGATGCTATTTCATTCCAACGTTTATGGTGATCACATGTGTGATGTTATTTCTGTTTACACATGCACAACCTACACTCTCGTTTGCATGCTGGTGTGTACAGGGGCAGCGGTGGTGGTTTTAATTTAAATATTTTTCTAAGATCATTGTTATTTATTTGATTATTTATATATATATATGTGGGCAAAAAAACGCGCTAACCCAGTAAGGAGAAGATGCACCACTGAGTGCTGTGATTGTCCATTCATATATGGTATTGTGCCCCTTCTGGAGTTCAAAGTTCCAAACAGTTGACCCTCGGAAGAAATCCTTTGAGGTGTGTTTCCCTCAGGTGTCCGGATCCCGGTCCAGGGCTCAATCTGAGTGCCGTTTTTTACCTTTCATCTGGTAAGGAGCCTACATATAGGTGGTGGCACCCCGTTAGATGTGGAGCACAGTGGTGTGGTGAAAAGTGTTATGCATATAAGGATTAACCTATCGTAATGAGGACCACCTACTAAAGCATCTTTAGTCACATTTCTTGGACACTTTTGTGAATATCCTGATTCGCACGATTTATTGACTTGTAGAGCTCTTTTTTGCTTATGCCAATGTCACTATGAAGGCAAATTGAACATCTATTGTCAGTATTGGTTTAAGTGCCAAATGATTGGATACACTTATTGCCAATGTGAATTGGATATCCTCTCATTTTTTCCTCTTGTAGTAGTCTCTTTTAACCTTGGCGCAGTTTTTTATTTCTATATATAATATATATATTTTTTTACTTTATTGCTATGTCAAGGGAGCTCTAATGAGCCCCCTAAGACCCCTTTCACACCAAGGGCCAGGGCTGGACTTACCATTGGGCTTGACTGGGCTCAAGCCCATGGGCCCCGTACAATAGGGGGCCCCGCGGGCCCCGTCGAGATGCATAGCTGAGTGTACTCAGCTTGGCTCCGCTCACAGTCATGCCCAGTCCCGCCCTATGATGGACATTAACACAGGGACTGGGCGTGACTGTGAGCTGAGCTGCGTACACTCAGCTACGCTCGGGACTGCGAGAGGACCCGAGAGCCGCCGAGATACACAGGACTCTGTATCTCGGCGGCACCATTTTTCAAGACTGCAATGACAAGGCTGCAAATGACAAGGCTACACTGACAAGGCTGCAATGACACTGGACAAGGCTGCAGATGGATGGGCAAGGCTGCAGTGGGACACTGATAAGGCTGTATTGATGGGCATTTAAATGTAATTTTTTTTCCTTAAACTTCCCTCCTAAAAGTTTTCTTCCTTAAAATTCCCTCCTAAACTTGGGGTGTGTGTTATACGCCGACGTGTGATATATGCGGTACTGTATAGAAGGTAGGGCCCAAAAGTGACTCAAGCCCAGGGGCCCCCACTACCCTAAGTCCTGCCCTAAGTCCTGCCCTGCCAAGGGCACCCTAAAAAATCTGCACCATTGTCTGCAGTGTGAAAGCCCGAGGGCTTTCACACTGCAGCGGTGCGCTGGCAGGACGTCGGGAAAAGTCCTTCCAGCAGCTTCTTTGGAGCGGTGAAGGAGCGGTGAACTCACCGCTCCTCCACCGCTCCTCCAGCGCTGCTCCCCATTGAAATCAATGGGACAGCGCTGTAATGTTTTAACCCTTTCTCGCCCGCCAGCGGGGGGTAAAAGCGTCCCGCTAGCGGCCAAAATGCGCCCCAAATCCGACGGTAAAATGCCGCTAAAAATAGCTGCGTTTTACCGCCGACGCTATGGGCGGTGTGGTGTGAAAGGGGTCTAAGTAATACCATGGGCAGGTGACAGGTCCTCTTTACAGGGACATCAGGGGCCTATTAGACCCTCTATGTCCTGCCTTCCACTGCAGCTAATCATGCACAGATCGTAAGAGTCAGAAAGTAGTCAGCCAATTAGTAAGTTCAGCCAATCAGATGCAATCACTGTTCGGGTTATCTGATAGCAGCTGTCAGAATACAATAGCAAGCAGTGAAGATTCCTTTATTTACACTGTTTAGCATGGATAGGGGTATCTATGAATTTCTCGGCTGAGAGAGAAATATCTTGATTGGTAGTTTTACTGTCTTATCACAAGGAATTTTCTCAATTCTTGTCTTGCAATACAGAACAATTGGAAAGAGAGGGAAATAACAAAGGTATGGTGTAAATTACCTTTGCCTTTACAGTAAACCCCCCTCCATCGCTGGGGTTATGTTCCGGACCCCCCCGCGAAAAGTGAAAAACCGCGAAATAGAGAGACCCTATTTAAATACACCCTAGGCATGTTTTGTTAATTTTTTAATAGCCTTTAAAGGTCTTTAAACACACTTTTATGCAATAGAAACACATTAAAGATAAAGAGAGAGATCAAGAGGATTTTTAAAACACAAAAATATTGTCTTAACAGTACAGTATACTGTACAGTACAGTAAAAAATAGAGTACATAACTGCGAAAATGGCGAAATATTACCACAATATCAGAATAACAGGTCCTAATTAAAATACCGCAATATACCGGGACCGCAAAAACTGAACCGCGATATAGCGGGGGTTTACTGTATACAAGTTCTATATGTTGCATCAACCACTCCAAATCACTTTAAGTCCCGGTTCACACCTGGTGAAATTTTAAAGTCGTGCTACTTCAGCGCAATTTCAAAGCTGCCGATCAGTATGACGTTGTATGCGGCTTGCCATCATCTGTGCGATTTCATACACAGATGTTAATGCAATTCGAACATGAAATAGCACAAAAATAGTGCAGGAACCTTTCTCACGTTGCACCGTTTTAAACAGTTCCATAGTAGCAAATAGGGTGTGACTTGTCATGCAACTTTAATCTGTCAAGTCGCATGACAAGTCGTACCTGGTGTGAACGGGGGCGGAATGTGTTATGTGACAGTTTCTAATAATGTCCATTAGTGTGTGCCAAAATAATTAAGCACCTGCTCCAATGTTAAAAAGTTAAAAATTGTTTCAAAATGTACACCATTACCCACTGGCATAAATACTGTAGTGAGGAGGGGCAGACACCAAGGAGCAGTTCTGCAAGAGGCAGAGGAGAGGTGGGTGTGTATGGGCAGACAGTGCGCTACTATCATGCAACAAAGTAACAAACTGTCACTTTCTTTTTTTTGGCGAATAAAATGCTAAATAAGCGTGCATATAGAAACTTGTGCATTTTTCTACATGCACCAATCTTTGTTTATCCCCACATTAGTCCCTTAGCTGAGATTATCAGAATGGATGGGATTCTGTAGTTTTAGAGTGATAAACCCTTACATAAACCCACTGGAGTGATTAGCCCCAGGCGATACACAGAGATTAATTAAATCCTCATACATAAGCTGTACCTGGGTATATGCAGCCCTCTCTTCTCTACAGCCTTATAAAGTACACAGATCAAAGGATATTTCTCAGCTTCCTGGGGGCAGGAGTCTGCTCAGTAAAACACAGAAACAGAAAAATAATTCTTTATATACTTACTTTTACTTCAAAAACTGTATTGGCTCCCTCTGATGCTGATGACATGACAAAAATGTTGAAGCCGGTTAGTCCCTTTTAACTACAAGAGCAATCAGGTGTGCAAGTACAGCCTGAGTGCCCCCAGGCAACCATACAGGGAAGCAGGCACACACAACATATGGAGAGGGGAAAGGAGATAGTGATAGCAAAGATGTTGGCTCTTCTTGTCTTATAAATTGATTGTAAAGTCTCTGATTTTTTTCTATAAAAATGACAAACATGTTATACTCTGTGTAATGGTTTTGCACAGAGCAGCCCAGATCCTCCTCTTCTTGGGTCCCTCTTTGGTGTTCCTGGCCCCTCCCTTCCTCCTGGCCTCCCTCCTGGCCCCTCCTTCGCTTGCTTTGTGGGCACCCGAGCCAAACCGCAGCTCCGTGTATCCACTGAGACACGGAGCTGCGGTTCGGCCGCACCCCCCCTCTCTCTCCTCATTGGCTAACTGACTTTTGATTGACAACAGCGGGAGCCAATGGCGCCGCTTCTGTGTCTCAGCCAATCAGGAGGGAGAGTCCTGGACGACCGAGGCACTTGTGGACATCGCTGGATTGAGAGGGGGCTCAGGTAAGTATAAGGCCCCATAGCTGTAGAAAGCTGTAGAATGAGTCTTTCTGCTTTTTTGCAGTAGTGTTTTTCAGCATTTTTTAGCTTTTTTAAACAAAATTATACTCCCGGAAAAGCTTATGGCTCAAAAACTCACAGTATAGCCGCGTTTTTCAGCGTTTTTTGGCTTTTTTAAGCTTTTTTGAGCGTTTTTACAGCTGAAAAACTCCTCTCAAAACCCACTAGTTCTGGGTTTATTTTAAAGCCAGAAAATGCCCCAGCCAAAACTGCTGATAGCAGCCTATGTGTACATGGACACATTGGCTAACATGCTGGTAAATTTAATGGCTGCAAAAAAAATTGTCTGAAGCTAAAAACAGCAGCTGTAAAAATGTCCAGTGTGCATGAGGCCTTAGGGGGTGCTGGGGGGGGGGGGGCTACTGCGCACAGAAGGCTTTTTATCTTAATGCATAGAATGTATTACGATAAAAAACCTTCTGCCTTTAGAATCAGTTTAAGACTATAGATGTAGGCTTGTTACTCAATATGGCCACAGATGGTCAGATCAGACAACTCTTATTTATTCTCTATGGGTAACTTAGCAGTTCTAGTAACAGTGTTACATATTTCAGGGCTTCCTTTTCCATTTATGTGTTTTATTAAGAACTACCTTGCTTGCACCGTTGTATTTTCAAGTTAAAAACAGATATTGTAAAGTTGGTCATACATGACTCGTTCAGCCCAAAAAACTGCACCGATTCCCCCATCCACACATTCGAGGTAGATATGGGGACCCTGTCTGCTGTGTTGTATTCTGACAGCGGGAATTTCTGAATGTCAAAATACAACGATTGAGCTAAAGTTTTCCAGAAAGACCATTTGTGAGCAGTCGATCATTAAACAGACTGATCTTGAGCAGAATCGACCATAGGTGAACTGACCAAATTTCTCATTAACCATCTCAGTACAGTGCATTTTCACCCCCTTCCTGCCCAAGCCATATTTCCGCTTTCAGCGCTGTCACACTTTGAATGACAATTGCGCGGTCATACAACACTGTACCCAAATGAAATTGTTATCATTTTGTCCCCACAAGCAGAGATTATTTTGGTGGTATTTGATCACCTCTGTTGTTTTTATTTTTTGCGCTATAAACAAAAGAAGAGTGACAAGTTTTAAAAAAAAAAACAATATTTTTTACTTTTTGATATACTAAATATCCCCAAAAAAATATATGAAAATTTTTTTTTTTCCTCAGTTTAGGCCGATATGTATTCTTCTACATATTTTTGGTAAAAAAAAACGCAATAAGCGTATATTGATTGGTTTGTACAAATGTTATAGCGTCTACAAAATAGAGGATAGATTTATAGCATTCTTATAATTTTTTTTTATAACTAGTAATGGCGGCGATCTGCGATTTTTTTATCATGGCTGCGATATTGCGGCGGACATATCGGACACTTTTGACACATTTTTGGGACCATTCACATTTATACAGCTATAAAAATGCATTGATTACTGTATAAATGTGACTGGCAAGGGAGGGGTTAACACTAGGGGGCGCTGAAGGGGTTAATATGTTCCCTGGGAGTGATTCTAACTGTAGGGGGAGGGGACTCACAAGAGGAGGAGACCGATCTGTGTTTCTCTGTACTGAGAACACACCATCGGTCTCCTCTCCTCTGAAAGGACCGTGGATCTGTGTGTTTACATACACAGATCCACGGTCCTGCTGTGTTACCGGCAATCGCGGGTGCCCGGTGCACAACGCGGCCACCGGGCACGCGTATCGGGTGCCCAGCGACACGGCGGGCGCGCGCGCTCCCTGGAGGGCCAGGAAGGGGAGGGCGTCATATGATGCCCTCCCGCCCTAAGAGCTGCGCCGCCTGGCTGTCAATTGACAGCCGGCGGTCGCAAAGCAGTTAAAGAGAACCTGCCACCAAAATCATATGGGGGGCTTTTTGTCCCCTTCGTGATAAAAACATTTTTTTTTTAATTGTAAAAAATAAAAGTTACACCCAGGCACATAAAATCCCCCCTCCCCAAAAAATGTTTGTGGCCCCCCCACCCCATATATATATATATATATATATATATATATATATATATAGAGAGAGAGAGAGAGAGAGAGCTATAGATATATATATATATATATATATATATATATATATATATAGAGATATATATATAGAGATATATATATATATATAGAGATATAGAAGCCTACGCATGAAAACGTTGATTGCAATACACATGTTACATATTGCCGCACATGCCGGAATGAGAGCAAAAATTCTAGTACCAGATCTCCTCTGTATCGCTAAACTGTTGACCTATAGGGGGCTTTTAAAGCGTCATCTATAGAAAATTTAGGGTACTGTTAAGTTTGGCTCCTAACTTTTTTAGCTGGCTCCTAGATTCAAAGCAAATTTGTCTATGACATGATATTCATACTATATACCATGAAGACCTTAATTAAAGGTTTCTGAGACTTTATGTAAAGTCTTAAACTATTGAAAGTTCTCTCAGCTGAAGACAAGCAAATTCTGGAATAAAGTTCAAGTAACACTGTACTTCTCAATGCAGTTCAAGCTCTTGCAAGAGCAATATACACTATATTACCAAAAGTATTGGGACATGAACTTTAATGGCATCCCAGTCTTATGCCCCATACACACGGTCGGACATTCCGACCACAAAATCCATCAGATTTTTTTGTCCCACCACAAAATCCATCAGATTATTTTGTCCGAAACTGGTGTTGCATACACACGGTCGGACAAAGTTGTCGGGAAATCGGATCGTTCGGAACGTGGTGACGTTTGTTGCGTACGACGGAACTACGTAGAGGCTAGTAGCCAATAGCTTTGGTCTCGTAATTTTATCTGAGCATGCGTGGCACTTTGTCCATCAAAATTCTCTACAAACGATCGAAAAAAGTCCGATCGCATTTTATTGTCGGAAAATTTTAGATCCTGCTCTCAAATTTTTTCCGTTGGAATTTCCGATGAAAAAAGTCCGATAGAGCCCACAAACGATCGGATTTTCCGACAACATAATCCGATTGGACCTTCTGACCGCGTGTACAGGGCATTAGTCCGTAGGGTTCAATATTGAGTTGGCCCACCCTTTGCAGCTATAACAGCTTCAACTCTTCTAGGAAGGCTGTCTATAAGGTTTAGGAGTGTGTCTATGGGAATGTTTGACCATTCTTCTAGAAGCGCATTTGTAGGGTCTGGCACTGATGTGGACAAGAAGGCCTGGCTCGCAGTCTCCACTATAATTCATCCCAAAGGTGTTCTATTGGGTTGAGGTCCGGACTCTGTGCAGTCAAGTTCCTCCACCCCCAAACTCACTCATCCATGACAGGTCCTCTTTATTGAGAAATCTGGGGTCAAAAAGACCCCAGATCTCTCATTTACCTTTAAAAGCAAGAAGAAAAAACTGCCGGAGGGCCAGAGGTGGCGTCGGAGGTCGCTCCGGTCCTCCAAGGGCATAGAGCTGAGTGGGGGCCATCTTGCACTCACTCGACTTCTTGCATATCCATTCGATGGATCAGATTGTTTCTGGGTTTACAGATGGCTCCGGTAAATGCAGAAGTGACCGGAAAGTGTCAGGAGGGAGGGCACTTCTCCCACCGCCCCTAAAAGTTATCCCGTGGTGAATCCACCACTGGGATAACTTTTAGCAGATGCCGAATCGCCCACAGCAAAAAATTACTGCTAGCTGCTGTCCCTGGTATTAAACGTCAAAATAATGACATATATATACTGTGGGCAGTTGGTAAGTGCTATTTTTAACAGATCAAAAAGGAGTAAACAGAAATACATTGTTAGAGTTTACACTTTAATGTTGTTTGTAGATTTTTTCTATACAAGTAAAATTGTATTTCTGTTTATATTGTTTTTAATATTTTGGACAGTAGAGACAATAAAGCTTGAAGAAGAATGTGACTGATTTTGTAAAACCCAGCTCCACAAACACCATCATATAAAGGTCATGGATTGATGTCTAAACTGATATGATTTATTACAGAAAACATCTGAAAACTATTCTTGTCCTTGGGGTATATTTTTTTTTGTAGCATTATAAAAGATCCAACATAAACTTCCTCAAAAATGTTCTCAAAACAGTTTCACCAACTGCTTTGAATTAGTTTAAGGTTTTAATAAAGTTAGGACACAATGGTATTAATTAACTTACATAAACATTGTTAACAAAAGAAGAAGAAATACAGGAGCTTATTTAGAATACAGATAATTTAACTCAATGCGCATGCATATGAAACCAGTAGTGTCACGTTATTCAATGCATTTATACCTGATTGTGTTGGACTTCGACAGAGAGCCCACTGCTTTCTCACCGAGTACAGGACTACATGTCCTTCTTTACAGCATACTGGCATGGGGCATGCTTTCCTAAATAGGCTGTCTGCTTTTGTTATGTTTCAAATGCCATTATTATATTATTATTATTATACAGGATTTATATAGCGCCAGCAGTTCACGCAGCGCTTTACAACTTGAGGCCATTGCCATACCTCCTTTGATCCAGTCTGTCCAGATAGTATGGTCACCTACTGACTTACCATACACAGACAGAGTTTGTTTTATTAAAACTGGAGAGTGCAAAATCTGATGCAGTTCTGCATAGAAACCAATCAGCTTCCAGGTTTTTTTTATTGGCAACTAAAGTTAAAAGCTGAATGGCTACCATACAAAGTTGCACCACATTTTGCACTCTCCAGTTTTAGTAAACCAACCCAACAGCTTAACTCTTCAATAAGACACAGAAGTTGAATCCAACGCAATTTTCCTTCAGTTAAGTTCAGTACAGAGGATGCTTTTCTAGTCTTTTAAAGTGTAGGAAGACAATGGCTTATACTGAGCCCCATCTCCATGAATAACTAATAATGAATGAGGGTGCATGGAAGAAGTGGGGAAGGTTTAGCTTTGTTTCTAAACTAACTAGCAGTAAACAGGAGGGGAGGACAGAGGAAGATACCAAAATCACATTAGTAAACAAGTTGTTGTGGTCCAAAACTGCTACAGAAAAATTACAGGAAAGTGGAGAAGAACACCTTTCTCAAATGTAGCACAACTTTTGTTTTTATACGCCTAGCATGTATTCAATTACGGTAAGCTGAAATTTAAATTGGACTTTAACCGCTTCCTGCTCGCGCTATAGCCAAATGACGGCTACAACGCGGACCTACATTGCCAGGAGGCCGTCCATAGATGACCTCCCCTTTGCACACTCCCTGCGTGCCCCCTGCAGGGTGTGCACGGCACACTCTGTGATCACCGAGTCAATTAGATCATGACCCCTTACCACGTGATCAGCTGTCAGCCAATGACAGCTGATCATGTGATGTAAACAGAAGATCGGTAATCACAGCGTTAGGATCACAATGACAGCTGTGTAAGGGACATCAGTGCCAAAAAGGAAGCGGCACAGCCACCTCATCTGTGCCCACCAGCAGTGCCACCTGCCAGGGCCACCTGCCAGTACCCACAGTGCATATCAGTGCCCACCAATCAGTGCCCAATAGTGTATATCAGTGCCACCTATCAATGCCCACGAGTGCCACCTATCAATGCCCACCAGTGGTGGCAATCAATGCCTCATCAGTGCCACCTAGCAGTGCTGCCTATCAGTGTCACCTAGCAGTGCCCATCACTGCCACCCATCAGTGCCCATCACTGCCACCTATCAGTGCCCTTCAGTGCCACCCATCAGTGCCCATCAGTGCCACCTCTCTTTAACAAAAAATAAAAAGTGATTAAAAATGATAACAATTTCATTTGGGTACAGTGTTGTATGACCGCGCAATTGTGGTTCAAAGAGTGACAGCGCTGAAAGCTGAAAATTGGTCTGGGCAGGAGGGGGGTTTAAGTGCCCAGTAAGCAAGTGGTTAAAGCTAATGTTAAAGTATGGCCTACTTTGCATAGTTACGCCGGACCGGCTTAGACCAATATAAGTACACATGTGTCACACCTAGAGATATGTGGGGAAATACTGCGCCAAACCTAAATACACTGTAGCAGCTAGCACAACAATTAGACGTAAATTGTACAAAAAAATATATAAAAAAGTGCAGCGCTCAAATAGTCACACGAGTGTCCCTGATTTTCACAAACGGCCACACAAGAAAAGGATAGCCTGTGGGCAGTACTGTGAGGCAGGAATTTCTTTGGTGGGTTTCCCCATAGATGGGGGTGCCAGTAGGATTTCTCCACTGGTATGTGCAATCAAATCCCTGAAGGGTAGTGTTATAATAGTGAAAACAAAAGTGGGGAAAAGCAATATCAAATCATTAACCAAATTATAAATTGAAAGAACAATTAACCTCTAGTTGAGAGAGGCGTATATTCAGTGTCCTTCTAGGGAGAAAAAACTTAAGTTTCTATACAGCATGCGTTTTTTTCCAAAATTGCAGTAGAAAAAATTCCGCTCCCTAAAAATCGCACCAAGGGTTATGGTGCGATATCACATCAGTCAAGATGTGAAAAAGGTAGATAAAGGAACTGCAACAGAGAAAACTTCAAAGTTCTAAAGCATTCAATGACATAAAAGGAAACTGCAGTATTATCACTAGGGTAGGAACATTGCATTTAGCATTTGGCATATGTTTGATTAGACATCACATCAAATGATTAAACTAGATGAAGTGTTTTCCTTATAGATATCTCAACAATCTAAAACATAAAATGACATGGTGTATCGTGATTGTGATAATAAATGGAAAAGCGAGGGGTGGTCAGCAATGAAAGGTTAGCATCAAGCAAACAAACTCTCATGCTAAGGTTAAATGTAAAGCTAGAGATAAAAATATAAAACATATAAGTAGTCCGTTCTCAAGGTGTATTTTTCAGTTGAAGTGATGTAGCTGTGTTCACAAAGTCCTCAGAGGGGTACAATATATCACTGGGGGTGCTCTGGGTTTGCGATCAACTTATTGGACTCCATACGTAAATGAAGCAAAGGATGGGTACCCTTACCGGAACTGTTGGACTCACAGACCTCTCGGTGGTGAGTCAATAAAGCTTAGGCCGGATACACCGGATTGGTGGTAGATATGTCGTAGTCCGCCAAATCGACTGGAGTATTACCCAAAGTAAGTATGTCCACTTACCAACGTCTTATTAGAGGGTCCCGGTAGGAAGATAGTGGACAGAGTCCTTGTGAGGGTCCTCATCCACGGTGGTTCAGGCAAGGAGAAGAAAGAAAAAGGAGGCAACTCCTCATAGTGTAACTACCAACTTTCAATTGGTGTTTATTAATTAAAAAGTATTTAAAAACAATTTTCTTTGCGCAAAAGAAGGTAAAAAATAGTGGCTTAGGTAGACATCCAACCTGACATGTTTCGCCTCCTGTAGGCTTCAACTGGGGTACACTCGGTTTAATGCCCAAGAAAAAATAAAAGATGCAATCTCAGTGCAGACTGTATAAAAATCTTGTTTTATTTAAAAAGGGGGATAACACTGAAGCTCCAATGGATATTAAGGACTGCACAGACAGTTGAAGCATGCAAGCCTCTGCATAAAAAACGGCACAGCAGTGGAGCCCAGTAACTCAATTAGAGCTCTGATGAGTATAGGCTGTACAAGCAATTAGGGCAAGCAGGCATCTGCACTGAATACAGCACATACATAGAGCACAATGAAAACAAATAACTAAAAAACATCAGCGGTGTAAAGCCACTGTGTATAGCGTGATGGAGCGCAGTTGACTGGCATAAGCGATAGCTCCTCCCCCGTACGCATGTTACGTCCTGTGGACTTCGTCAGCGGTGGGTGGCTATTTTTTCTTGGGCATTAAACCTGCATAATCATCTCATGGTGGATCATCTTGGTTGGAGCCGCATCCTCAGGATAGTTCTGGTGTCCTGATCATCACACACCTTTGGATTTCCTCCTGGTTGGATAGTTATCGCACCATCATCCCACGAATGGGTCCATGCGTTTTTGATTATCACATTTGGTAAGAGTACCTTTTCCGTTTGGTGGAGGATTGTCACTGTGAAACTTACTGAAAGTCTACAGTCACTGGGTGTTCTCATCCACATCACTCTACACATTGCTAATTGGATATGAACTTTTATATTCCATTTTTTATATGTTTTGCGCTGCACTTTCTTTTTTTACATATTATTCTTAAGGATTTGTGATTTACCTTTTTGTGTTCAGCTTGCAATTTTGTTTGTCTTTTGTTAATTTTGGTTTGCGCTGATTGCTTTATATACTGTATAGAGAAGAAAGAATACAAATTAGTAAAAAACATATCAGATCAAGAACAAAATTTTTTTTTTTAACAAGAAAAAATCAAGAACAACATTTAGTGTGTTATAGATAGCTACAGAAAATCCCATCATAGCCAAAGGGTATGACCTCGAAATATTGTATCCCACCCCCCCCCCCCCACACACACACACACACGCAGAAAAATAAATACGGCTGGGACCTTTCCTAGAATGCATAACTCTGTCAGATGACATCTTCTGCAGGTCCCTTGACAGTGTTCACTTCCGGACCCTTGTCGAGGTATGGAGTGTTGCATTATTTGGGTTCTTGCAGTTAGAATGTCATACATATGTGTGGGTGTTCATTTCTCAGTGAATTGAGAGGGGTGGGATGCCTGGGAAGGAAAGGGGGGGGGGGCATGGTTGGGGTGTGGTCTGAGTGGTTGAGGTTTTTAATCATTTAAAGAGAAAAGGGAAAAAAAAGTAAAAATAATTTTTTTTTTTGTGTGAGTGTGTGGGGGGGGGGGGGGGGGTTTGGGGGGGCGATACAATAGTTTGAGGTCATACCCTTTGGATATGCCACGCGACTCGCACATACGCAGTAGGAAACGAGCAGTGAACCTGAAAGACGCCACTGCCTGTTTCCCTTAGTTCGAATGGCGATGGACGGATCGGCCTCGGGTGACCGACATCGCGGGCACCCTGGACAGGTAAGTGTGCTTATTAAAAGTCAGCAGCTACAGTGTTTGTAGCTGCTGACTTTTAAAAAAAAAAAATTTTCAGCTGGACCTCCGCTTTAATGAAAAAATTCTTTGATTTTTTTCACTCATACACTAGTGTTAAAATGTTTGCATTGTATTTAGCTGTGCCGATTTCCCCTCATACAAAGGCCCACTATGTCCTTGTCATATTTAGCTTAATATCCCCACCAAAACATACAGCAGAGGTGCTGCACTGACATCCTGTTAAGCTAGGAAATAAGTGTCTGTCTGTGCCCATGGGGAAGCTTCGCTGCAGTTTGGATAAATATCCTGGAGCTCTAGTTTCAGCTTTCAAAACTTGATTCAGAAGGCCTTGTTGTATTGTGAGAATAGGCAGAAACTGTCATCGCCTTGTCTTGACTTCATAGTTTTAACAGTTGTATTAGACAAAATTGTCTTCATGGGCTTAGCAGCCCTGATTATAAATTGACTGTTAAGTCATTTCTTTTCTAAAGCTGATTGTGGACATAGAAGAGTGTTCAGACTAATGTACTTGTCAAAAGGAAATTAGCTGGACACTCCTGACTCAATCCTTATTACAACTATGTAGTGTAGGCCTTGCAATCATACAGTTTTGTGGAATATAAAGGAAATTGTATAGCAATTGTACAGCCAGATTATAAGGTACATGGACAGCTTTGGACTAGTAAGTAGGAGTACACATCATTCAGCCAGTAGTCTTAACCCAAGTTAGAACTACACCACCCTGTGTGCTGGCCATGGAACCAACTTGATATTAAACCATCAACATCCCATCAACAACTACTTATGTAAAACATGTACCATTTATTAATACTGCAATATAAAATACTCCACTGTCATGGGAAAAAAAAATAGGAAATAAAAAAAAAAAAACATAGCATAGTACAATTGCGACACAAGTCATATTGTGATTGAATGTTATTAAAAATGACCTTCCCTTTTCAATCTGTAAGGCCGCGTACACACGAGGAGACTTAAAATTGTCCGCTGGACTTGGCAGTCCGGCGGACAATCCCGCCATCTGTGTGCTAGTCCGCGTGACTTTTGAAATGAACGGACTTGCCTTGCACACGAAGGAAAGTCCGTTCATTTAGAACGTGACTGCAGGTAGACGGGACTAGAGAAGGCAGTGAATGCCGCCGCGCTAGCCCTGTCACCTGGTATGGATTTAAAGGGGAATCCCTACGCCGGAAAAATGGCGTGGGGGTCCCCCCAAATCCATCTCAGACCCTTATCCGAGTACGCAGCCCGGCCGGCCCCCCACCCTATGTGAATGAGTATGGGGTACGATGTACCCCTACCCATTCACCTAAGGAAAAAAGTGTAAATAAAATAACGACACAATTTGTAAAAAATATTTTATTGCACAGCTCCGGGGGTCTTCTTCCGTCTTGGGGGGTCTTCTCGCCGGACTCCTCCTCTATCTTCTGCTCTTTTACCTAGCTCTTTCACTAGCAGAGGAGCCCAGGTTTCTTGTTCGTCGCCGCCATCGTCTGGGGGTCTTGTTCCGACTTCGGGGGTCTCTTCTGTTCTTCTTGCCGGTGGCCGGGGCTTCTGTTGCCGTCGCTGTCGCCGCCGCCGTCTTCTGCTTCTTGTTCTTCTTTCTTCATCCGATGTTGACACAACGCTCTCTCTGGCCGGAATGGCAGAGACACGCGGTGCTGTGACTTATATAGGGACAAGGGGCGGGTCACATGCTCATGTCACATGGTGACCCTGCCCCCATATGATGTCACAGTCCCAGAGGATGCTGGGACTGTGACATCATATGGGGGCGTGTGTGTGGGCAAGTCCGTTCATTTCAAAAGTCCCGCGGACTTTCGCCAAAACTCCAGCAGATTGTCCGCCGGAAAGGTCCGGGCGTGTGTGGGCAATTCCACACACTCGGAAAGTCTGAGCATGTGTACGCCGCATAATGCGATATGGCTACCTGGAGTTCTGTACACAGAATGTTCTGTGTACAGAACGCCGCCCTAGAAACATAATTTCCTGCTTGTGTGATTGGCACCCTCATTTTCCCAGAAGTCTACACTTAGATACAAGTCAGATATTTGGCATCCCCTGAAACAAAAATTTCATTTTTGGTAAGATTCCCAATAGGAAATCACGTCTAAAGGGATGCAGACCCAGAAGGTTTCCTCATTAGAGCCCTGCAGGTGCAGCGCTGGTTGATAATTATGAAACCACTCTCATTAGACTCACTCGGCACAGGGGCACAGAGGAAAACAGTAATTTCTTCAGTATAACAGAAGGTAGGAATCTGCAACAAAGTTTGTTAAAATCCCTGCAATGTACACGGTCACCCAGGGTTTTTTTCTCAACAAAAGTGGAGTTTATTCTTTAACATCTTAACCCCTAAAACACATTAAAATCCCATGTAGTTCACCAAGGAGCCCTCGGAAACATAAATACCAGCTAAAGATTTTGTATTACATATAAGCACATGCAAATAAATAAAGATTGCACAATTGTATGTAGGCCCTGGTCTACAGCGCTGCTGTGTCTGACAGCAGGGACTGAGCTACTATTACTGCTGCTGCCCTGCAATTCTGCCCCTCACAATCAGTCAAGCGCAGGAGCTGCTGTGGGGAGATTTAGAGAGAGGACATTGATCAGTACTGGGCTGTGGAGAGACAGAGAACCAGATTGAAGTCTTGCTCACTACCAAGAGAACACAGAGGAAGCGGATATGGATTGCTGTGCATCCTGGGACAACAAGAGCATGCTAGAAAGACCTGGGAATGTCACTGACTGGTGCTGCCACCTGAGCATTGGAGAGAACACCACTGTTGCTGACGGGTTTTGCTGCATGATTATTTGGGAGAATGCCACTGTCACTGACTGGTCACCTGATCATTATGGAGAATGGTACTGCCGCTGACTTCACTAGACCAGAGAAGGAGAACAGAGGGAGACCAGGTGTCACCCCCGGAGTTGACAATATTGTTTTCTTACAGTGCAAACACCTATACCTGGGTTCAGAGGAACTTTATCTGAGCACGCCAACTCCAGAATTGGGCCCCAACTAGGGTTGCCACCTGTCCGGTTTTGACCCGGACAGTACGGGTTTAGGAGGCTGTGCCCGGGTTTCCCTCTGCCTCACACCCGGACACCATTTCCAGCTCACGGGGGTTACCATGGGGCCGCCTTTTACAAGCCCCAGCACACAGGGGGACCCGGACAGCAGGGGGATTGTAGCGGCGGGCGGGGTGAGCAATTACAGAGCAATGAAAACAGAGAGAGAGGCGACAGGCAGCTGCTGGTGCGGAAGTTTTTAATAAAGTAAATGCTTAAAAACAATCCACTCACTGTCAGTCTGTGAACTTAGTCGGCTGTCCCATCCTCCCCTCCAATCCACAATGCTGTTATTACTGAATCGCTTGAGAAAGCCAATAACACAGAGCTGCGGGGAGACTGCAGTGAGCTGTCAGCCTGGGATGCTGTGACCAATCAGAGCGTTCCGGAGGCTTAACCACGCCTCCATCATCAGAGGCTGACAGTTCACATGAGTTTCCCGTGGCTCTCTGTTTCCTCCAGTGATAACAGCAGCGTTGATTGGAGGGGAGGATGGGACAGCCGACTTCACAGACTGACATATACAGCTCTGACATGGACAGTGAGTGGATTGTTTTTAAGCATTTATTTTATTAAAAACTTCTGCACCAGCAGCTGCCTGTCGCCTCTCTCTCTTATGTTTTGACTCCTCTGTGTTTTCCCCCCCTCCTCCTGTATTTGTCACCCCCTCCTCCTGTATTTGCCACCCCCTCCTCCTGTATTTGTCACCCCTCCTCTGTAATTGTTCCCCTTCTCTGTAGTTCCCCCCCCCCTTGTCTGTATTTGCACCCCCTCCTCTGTAATTGTCTCGTCTTCCTCTGTATATGCCACCCCCCTCCACTGTATTTGCCACCCCCTCCTCCTGTATTTGTCACCCCCTCCTCCTGTATTTGCATCCTCTTCCTCTGTATTTGCACCCCCCCCTCCTCTGTAATTGTCTCCCCTCCTCTGTAATTGTCTCCCCTTCTCTGTAATTGCCACCCCTCCTCCTGTATTTGTCACCCCCTCCTCCTGTATTTGCCACCCCCTCCTCCTCCTGTATTTGTCACCCCCTCCTCCTGTATTTGCCACCCCCTCCTCCTCCTGTATTTGTCCCCCCCTCCTCTGTAATTGTTCCCCTTCTCTGTAATTTCCCCCCTTGTCTGTATTTGCACCCCCTCCTCTGTAATTGTCCCCCCTCCTCTGTAATTGCATCCTCTTCCTCCTGTATTTGCCACCCCCTCCTCCTCCTGTATTTGTCACCCCCTCCTCTGTAATTGTTCCCCTTCTCTGTAATTTCCCCCCCTTGTCTGTATTTGCACCCCCTCCTCTGTAATTGTCTCCTCTTCCTCTGTATATGCCACCCCCTCCACTGTATTTGCCACCCCCTCCTCCTGTATTTGCCACCCCCTCCTCCTGTATTTGCCTCCTCTTCCTCTGTATTTGCACCCCCCTCCTCTGTAATTGTCTCCCCTCCTCTGTAATTGTCTCCCCTCCTCTGTAATTGTCTCCCCTCCTCTGTAATTGTCTCCCCTCCTCTGTAATCGTCTCCCCTTCTCTGTAATTGCCCCCCTTCTTTGTAATTTGCCACCCCCCTCCTCCTGTATTTGCATCCTCTTCCTCTGTATTTGCACCCCCCCCTCCTCTGTTTTTGTCTCCCCTTCTCTGTAATTGTCTCCCCTTCTCTGTATTTGTCACCCCCTCCTCCTGTATTTGTCACCCCCTCCTCCTCCTGTATTTGCACTCCTCTTCCTCTGTAATTGTTCCCTATCTCTGTATTTGCCCCCTAGCTCTGTAATTAACCCCTCCTCTGTATTTGCACCCCTCCTCTGTAATTTCCCCCATCAATCTCTGTAATTGTCCCCCCTCCTCTGTAGTTGTCCCCCACTCCGAACCCTCTGCTGTCTGGATCCCCCTGTGTACTGGGGCCCCGTGATACCCCCTGTCGGCTGCCATGGGGGTATTGGAAGGAGGAGGATTTGTGCTGGTAGGGAAATGAGATTTGTAATAGGAGAGAATGGGGATAATGGCACCCCAATCACACAGGCATCCCACAATTCTGTTTACGTGATTTTCCCGCGATTTGTCGGGTGACAATCGCTGCAAAATAGCACCGCGGTTGGGGTGCCATGCCGTGCGCCTCTAAAGTGTTCGGGTTTGGCTTGAAGAAAAGGTGGCAACCCTAGCCCCAACATCCTGGCCAGTTGGGAAAGGATTTGATAAAGACTGCAAAACTATTATCTTAACTGATATAAGCAATAAAAAATACTTTTATTTATTGATGGCAATAGGATCAGCTATCAAAATGATAATTACTATTGGTCAGAAAAAGTAATCCCTCCGCTAGAGCTTTGTACTATTTTATATGTTAAACTGCTTCTAAAGGCTCAAGGTTTTTTACCTTCATGCATTCAATGCATGAAGGTAAAAAAAACCTTCAGTATGCAGCTCCCCTGCAATCCATCGCAATGTGCATGAAAGCAGCTGCTCTCTCGGGTCTCTGCCTCCTCATTGGCTGAGAGACAGCAGCAGGACCCATTGGCTCCCACTGCTATCAATCACAGCCAGTGAGGAGGGATCGTGGGACACATAGTACGGGCAAAACAAAAACATTACAGAGGATATAGCTTATACCTACTCAAGCTACCAAAAAGTTTTATTAATGGACATACAGTATCTCACATAAGCGAGTACACCCCTCACATTTTTGTAAATATTTTATTATATCTTTTTATGTGAAAACACTGAAGAAAAGACACTTTGCTACAATGTAAAGTAGTGAGTGTACAGCTTGTATAACAGTGTAAATTTGCTCTCCCCTCAAATAACTCAACATGGAACCATTAATGTCTAAACTGCTGGAAACAAAAGTGAGCACACCCCTAAGTGAAAATATCAGAATTGGGCCCAATTAGCCATTTTCCCTCCCAGGGTCATGTGAATCGTTAGTGTTTCAAGGTCTCAGGTATGAATGGTGAGCAGGTGTGTTAAATTGGTGTTATCACTCTCACTCTCCCCTACTGGTCACTGGAAGTTCAACATGGCACTTCCATGGCAAAGAACTCTCTGAGGATCTGAAAAAATAATTGTTGCTCTACATAAAGATGGCCTAGGCTATAAGAAGATTGCCAAGACCCTGAAACTGAGCTGCAGCACGGTGGCCAAGACCATACAGCTGTTTAACAGGACAGGTTCCACTCAGAACAGGCCTCGCCATGGTCGACCAAAGATGTTCAGTGCACGTGCTCAGCGTCATATCCAGAGGTTGTCTTTGGGAAATAGACATATGAGTGCTGCCAGCATTGCTGCAGAGGTTGAAGGGGTGGGGGGTCAGCCTGTCATTGCTCAGACCATACGCCGCACACTGCATTAAATTGGTCTGCATGGCTGTCGTCCCAGAAGGAAGCTTCTTCTAAAGATGATGCACAAGAAAGCCTGCAAACAGTTTGCTGAAGACAAGCAGACTAAGGACATGGATTACTGGAACCATGTCCTGTGGTCTAATGAAACCAAGATAGCCTTATTTGGTTCAGATGGTGTCAAGCATGTGTGGCAGCAACCGGGTGAGGAGTACAAAGACAAGTGTGTCTTGCCTACAGTCAAGCATGGTGGTGGGAGTATCATGGTCTGGGGCTGCATGAGTGCTGCCGGCACTGGGGAGCTACAGTTAATTGAGGGAACCATGAATGCCAACATGTACTGTGACATACTGAAGCAGAGCACGATCCTCTCCCTTCAGAGACTGGGCCACAGGGCAGTATTCCAATATGATAACGACCCCCAAACACACCTCCAAGATGACCACTGCCTTGCTAAAGAAGATGAGGGTAAAGGTGATGGACTGGCCAAGCATGTCTCTAGACCTAAACCCTGTTGAGAATCTGTGGGGCATCCTCAAACAGAAGATGGAGGAGCATCAGGTCTCTAACATCCACCAGCTCTGTGATGTCGTCATGGAGGAGTGGAAGAGGACTCCAGTGGCAACCTGTGAAGCTCTGGTGTAAGGATGAGCTCAGGTGTGTTCGAATGGTCCACGTGCAGAGCCCGCCAGGAAGTCGGCGCAGCGATGCTCTAATCACAGGCAGTGAGACATTGCCCTGATGTGTGGCTGCAAAGATCGGGCAATGTCTCAATGCCTGTGATTAGCGCATCGCTGCGCCGACTTCCTGGCGGGCTCTGCACGTGGACCATTCGAACACGCCTGAGCTCATCCTTACTCTGGTGAACTCCATGCCCAAGTGGGCTAAGGCAGTGCTGGAAGATAATGGTGGCCACACAAAATATTGACACTTTGAACCCAATTTGGACATGTTGCCAGCGGTTTCGTGGCTGTGTGTTGAGTTATTTTGAGGTACAGCAAATTTGAACTGTTATACAAGCTGTACACTCACTACTTCACATTGTAGCAAAATGTTGTCACATGAAAAGATATAATAAAATATTTACAAAAATGTGAGGTACTGTATATAGTAATAAAAACAGGACAAAAGCCAAAAAAAACCTTGTGGATACTCTCCTCCCAACCGTATCCCCCAGCCTCCCCACCACAATCTCCCCCCACTCCTAAGTTCCCACCTCACCCAATGATTCCAAGTCCCACCCCACTCCCCCCTCTACCTAGCCCAATCCACCCCTCCCACCTCCTGATCCAATGGCCAGGTGCTATGAAATCCCCCTATGGAACACTCAGGCAGTACAGCAACACTATCAATACAGCATGCCTATATAATGTTGATAATGGGAGAAATAAAAAACAAATGCTAAATCTGGGCTGGTAATGCCGCTCATACATTTGTCTCCATGTATTGCTCCTGCTTAGTCCACCAGATTCAGCCTGCTATTCAGTAACTGCTACACCATAGGTGTTGAAAGCAGCTGATTGACCTTTGGCTAGACAGCAGGGCATATGGAAGTGTAAGCTAGGCAGCAGCTCGCATATACACACACATCACTGTGCTCATGTGACCTGCTTAAACTCTAATGGTTTGTCAGAACTAGCGCCCACATATAATATTTCAGCGAGCCACATGCGTCCAATGCGTCCCCTAGTTCAGCCCTCTGTAGACAAACAGTGCAAGCATGGGGGCATTCATGCGTGCTTGCTCCCGAGCCCTGCTCTGTTTGTCTACAGAGGGTTGAACTAGAGGTCACATTGGATGCATGTGGCTCACTGAAATACTATATGTGTACCCTATTTCTGACGAATCATTAGAGTTTAAGCACTTAGAGGAGAGAAGGAGCCAGAAGTACCGGCGGGGGACCTGAGAAGAGGAGGATCTGGGCTGCTCTGTGCAAAACCACTGCACAGAGCAGGTAAGTATAACAGGCTTGTTATTTAAATGTACTTTTAATATCACTATCTGGTGCCGATTGATAAAAAAAGCCCCCACTGGTGCAAAATACATACATCTGTGATTGATTCACCAGGATTACATATATTACATGTGAACATCAATTCTAGAACATCTTTAACTAATATCTTACTAAGGTACAAAGAAAAACAAAGAGCTACTGGCAGATGGCTACGAAAATAAAGTAATCTGAAGCACAGAGGGAGAGTATTTTGCTGTTTGCTGTACGTTATTGCTACTCTTGCATGATCTTCAGGGGTTCAGCTTTTATTTTTAAACTGAAGGTAAACTCAGGTGAACCTGTGCTTTGCCATGAGCAATGGTTCCCCTAATTACTGCCCCCCCTCCCCCACACATACGTTTTATACTCTTGTTCCCTTTGCTCCCCTTGCCTGTATGAACAAAGAGAAGAAGTCTTGTGGTGCAAGCTTAAACAGGGCTAAGAACTCTGCCCAGCAAATATATCTGGTGATTGATTCCCTCTCCTTGTGGAAGTAGGGAAAGTTCTGAAGGTGAACATAGCAAGCAGGAGAAAGATGAATATATGCAGTGGAGGGGGCATTTATAAATTCTTTATTTATCTTTTTTTTTTTCCCCAAAAAAAACATAAATCCATTAAATCTTACATTCCAAACCGAGATAAACGCATATATTCCTAACATATATTCATTTTACCCCCTATCTCCATCAATCCATATTCTTTACCATATGTTGTATGTAAACTATATTTCTAAACTTTAACTCTCTTACTGTTTTAATCCCCCAAAGAGAAAAATATTAAATGAAAAAAAAAACAACAAAAAATAAATAAAAATAAAAATAACATATTATGTAAACCCCCCCCCCCTCCCCCAGGGAATACCAGCCCATTCGTGCTCCTTCGCAAGATGACAGGGATGCCCTCACTCCCCTCCCACGCTCCCCAATAGCCTCCTCCCTTCTTCAGAATATACAAATACCTCCCATGAAGTCCAGTTTCTATATATTGTTTCTTTCTATCTTGCGCCGTAAGCACTAGATCTTCCATTATTCCTATATTTCTAACTTTATTAAGCCACATGGTAATGGGAGGTGGATGTGCATCCTTCCAACACAAGGTGATACATGCTTTAGCTGCATTCAACAGGTGGCACACTATTGACTTTTTATATCTCTGCAATGGGATTTGTGAGTGGTGGAGAAGGGGCACTACTATAATTGTGAAAATTGTAGGACACCTTGGGGGGACACCTGTCGCAAATGGTGGGCATTAAAATATTGTGGCTATTATTTGGAGTGGCATAGTAAGTTAAACAGAACCTGAGCCTACTTATTGTAACCACTGAACACATATGTCACAGTCCAAGCATCCACAAAATAAAAACAATGCGAAAAGTAACTGTTTTACAGACACAGATCAAAGGATTTTTTTTTTTTTTATTAAACTCTTTAAATACATATGTTTTTCTGCACACAGAATACAGTCATAGAATTTAAATAGACTGGATAATCATCCAAATGCTCAGAAAGAGAGTAATTGTACACTGCAGCGTTAGAATCAATAATGCAAAACAGGTTGAGAATGGCAGAAAAAAAAAAATATTTTTGTTCTTACTGTAAAATCAGTTTCTTGAAATTCTGAAGCTAAAGTTCAGCAAAAATAAATAAATAAATCTATCTTCTCTATCTATCTAGCTTTAGCCACCTAATTTACCTGTAATGAAGTATGGATCCTGTAGTAATTTGCCGTGCAAGGATACCTCATCCTCTTCCTACTGCTCAACTTACAGCGCTACAAGGGTTTATGAAGTTGCAGTGAACAAGCTCCTCATGGGGACCAGGCTCCGTCTTCCTCTCCCTCCTCTCCCTCCATCGAGAAAAGTTGTTTTATAGTGTACATTGCATAATCTGTGAATGGGGAATAAAATCATGTGAGCCGTCAGCCTTTACCCCATTCACAGACTGTGTTGCAGTGCACACTATGATATACATTTTCTCAGTCGAGAAGGTGGGGATTGGTTTCTGTTGAAAGCTTGTCCACTGCAGCTTCACAGAAGACTCCGAGCTATAACCCTTCACAGAGCCACAAGTTCAGCAGCGGGAAGAGGACTGGGCATCCCTGCACTGATGATTTTGACAGGATCCACATGCCAGCACAACATGGGATATACTTCATTACAGGTAAGTTAGGTCATTAGATCTATGGAGATTTTTTTTGTTGGCAAGCCATGTATAACCCCTCACACCACCATGATACATCTGTTTGTAGAAAAGTAACATTAGGAGTAGAGCACAAACACAAAGAGAGGTGACCCCAAGAAATGGATTTTACAGTAAGTACAAAAATCCTGTTATCTTTATCATTCACTAAAGCAGAATTCCAGGTTGAACATAACTAGTCTTAAAATTGCACCCTCATAAGGAAATTACAATGGAGGAGGTATTGGCGGCCATTAAACAGGCAGCACTGGGCAAAGCACTGGGCCTGGATGGGTTTACATCCCTATATTACAAAAAATGTGCTCCTTTATTAGCCCCCTCCTTAACACCATTTTTTAAAGCCATCCAACTGGGCAGTCCAATAGATGTAGACTCTAATAGAGAGTTTATTACACTCATCCCTAAACCTCACAAAGATCCCAGTGATGTAGCTAACTACCGTCCTATATCTTTAATTAATACTGACCTGAAATTATTCACCAAAATTTTGCCAAATAGGTTGTTGACGTTTCTGGCTGGTTGCTGATAGTCAAGCAGTCGATCAAGCAATTGACCTCATATCTATACTTTATTTCTCATGAGACAGTGGAACGAATAGGACTGGGATGCTGTTGTTTATTGAAAAAGGCCCTTCCTTTTCTGAGTGATGGCGAGATGGAACTTCAGTCCCAAATTCCTGGCCTCGCTGCATTCATTATACAGCTCACCCACAGCTCAGATAGTTTTCCGAGGCCATAGATCGGATCTGATACCCATCTCATCGGGCACTTGGCAGGGATTTATCGCCCTACTAAATAACCCCATTGAAAATATCCCACGTCATACCCAGACCTTAATTTACTTTATGTTCCTAGCAGCCAAAATCGCTATAGCGACAACGCGGAAAAGCCCTTTTATAGACATAGCGAAACATAAACTTACGTGCATCATGTTGAGTGAAAAAATCGTGAGTGTCCTACGAGATAAACAATCTATGTTCGATAAAAAATGGTCCCCCTGGCTTGCTTATTTATGTTAGGTCCTCTGTTAGGTCCTCTGCATTTCCCTCTAGGACTTTGGCGGTCAATGAGAAAAACTCTGTCTGTCTGTCCGGACAGGTAATCAGACACCATACACCATATGAGGTTGAAAAAAGAATGCTTTTACTTCCCACTTCACAGAGCATATACAATACACAAAAAGGGGGAAGAACGCAATTGAACAACCAATCACATTCAAGCATTTAAGCATTTTGTTATACAATTCAATATTGATCTGCAAGATTCATAATATTTCTTCCTTCAGACTCAATATCATATTTACTCTAAAAATGTCTCACGCAATATATGTCCTTGATAAGATTCCCAGTATGTTTTGGCATACAGAAGTACAAAACAGCAAACTTGTTATGGGAAGCAGACCCGCCACTAGAAGCAAACTTGTCATGAGAACTAAAACTTGTTATGAGAATGTGTGAGTGTGAGATAAACAGAATTACAGTGAGTTTCTACAGAAAAACAGAAAAACATCTTTGTACAATACTATTAAATCTTAAAGGGTAAATCTACACTTCCCACGTTTCCTTACAATTTACATGTTATTTACAGGTTCCGGATGTACGAAACTGACTTTATGGATGGTTGATGGAGGATCCCCCGGAGGGACTCACCCCTTTTTTTTCTTCTCCTCTTCTTACTTCCCCTTTTGTTTCCCTCTTTCTTGCCAGCCTTGGCATCATGCTCTTACAGCCTTCTTTCTCTTTTATTCATTAAGTTATTTATGTTTATATCTGGGGGAATGGAGTCCCTCATCTGGGACCATTATGCTTTTTGGCAATGGGAAGTATTTTGGAAGTTACAACCACGGGAAAAAGTCTTTATCATTTTGAAAGCCTATTTACATTGATTACGCTTTAGTGAGGCCTCGACCTCAGGGTCCTTATGTTTTACATATTTATTTATTATTAATTTATTCATTTACATATTCTGTTTAACTTGGCAGTATTCTGGAGGGCTACCTCCCAACATTCACGATGTTCTTGATGCTTCATAGTCAGTTTATAGCTTAAAGGGGTTGTAATGGCAGATGGTTTTTTATCTTAATCTATGCATTAAGATAAAAAGCCTTCTGTGTGCAGCAGCCTCCCTAAGTCTCCCTAACACTGAGGTCCCTGATTGGCTGAGACACAACAGCGGCACCATTGGCTCCTGGTGCTGTCAATCAAAGTCAGCTAGCCATTCAGGGGGGAGGGGTTGGGGCTCCGTGTCTGAATGGACACAGGGAGCTGTGACTCAGCTCGGGTGCCCCCATAGCAAGCTGCTTGCTGTGGGGTTCACTGAACAGGAGGGAGGGGCCAGAATCATAGAAGAGGGACCCGAGAAGAGGAGGATCGGGGATGCTCTGTGCAAACCCACTGCAACAGAGCAGGTAAGTATAACAAGTTTGTTATTTTTATAGGAAAAAAGCAAGACTTTCCAATCACTTTAAAGAGGAGGTCCGCCCACCCCTTCAAAAATTAAAAGCCAGCAGCTACACATACTGCAGCTGCTGATTTTTAATAATAGGACACTTACCTGTCCTGGAGTCCAGTGATGTCGGCACTGCAGCTGATGTTTCCATCAGCTGTCGGGTGCTGCCGCTGCCATTGCTTTACGCTGGGTCCCTACTGCTCATGCACGAGGCACCGCTGTGCTCTCCCACTGGCCCGGCGGCGGGGGGAGGAGGGGGAGGAGGAGGGAGCCAAGCTGTGACAAAATTTGCCGTGGGCAAAGGACTCCCAGAAGTGGGGAAAGAATAGGCGTCCAATCACAGTGCCTGTTGTTTTAGCCAATCAGGTGAGGGGTAATAGATCCGAGCACCTGATTGGTGGAGAGGTGGTTTAGTGTTGGGAAAGCGAATATTCATTTGCTTTTCTAACACAGCTGAGTGACCTGCGAGAGCATATTGCTCGCAGGTCACCTTTTTTGACGCCTATTAGATATGGCTATGGCTCTAATCAGGTGCTTCAAAACCCCCCCGCTGATGTTATTCAGGCGCCCGGTGCCCAAAAAAGGGCCGGGCACCTGAATAGGGTGTGGCAGCGGCGGCCATAGATAGATTCATGCAATGCATGAATCTATCTATTAATGCTAGAGGGGGTGGCAGGAGAGAGGGGGCGGCGCCCGTGCACCCTTATGGACACACCACCACTGATCCATACTATTTGCAGTCCTCCAAAGTAATTAAAAAAAGATTGTTAGGTCTCACGTATAACTTAAAAGCAACAGATTTCCACCTTCCTAATTGCTTAATAATACTTGAATCCAAACCCATTCTAGCCGCTTCCGTCGCAGCTCCAATGCGGAAAGAATGGGGCGATATATTGACATCACCTAAATTAATACGGCACAAAGATTTACGAAGAACAGCCTGAAATTGAAAAACTGTCAGAGGAAAACCATTTTGATGCAAGAGCAAAACTCCCCTACAGATGGTCTAATATTGAGATAAGAATTCAATAAGAAAACCGGACAGATTAGTGTATTGGAGCATGATGCCAGCGTGATCCAAGAGCCTTTGTCAATCTGATCAGTTTTTGACTGACTAATAAATAACTTAATATTTTTGGGGTTAGTTATGACATCATTAATTCTAAGGCCTTTCTTGCTTCTAGGATTATTTGGGACTAGCTCGGAGACCCTCAGAGCAGCAAAGAAACAAATAGAAAAGCATGCCTCATATGGGGAGAAACAGACCACATTGGAGATTTTACATAACTCCATTAACATTTCTGGAGTAATAGGTCTACCTTTATCCAAAGAATAATGCTATTTCTTATAACCCTTCAGTGCCTGATGTATGGAGAAGAAGCTGCTATCACGATCGATTTGAAATCTAGAAAGAGCACCTGCTATCCTATTTTGTTTACCAGGACTATATCGTGCTTTGACCCAGATATTTAAACGTAGACATTTATAAACTAAATAACGTAACAAAACTATGACAGGTTTAGATTTTGAAGAAAGGCAATTTATGGCATATAGAACACCCTAATTGTCTGTACTACATAAAAGTATTTTATTCCCAAAGTGAACTCCCGAAATCTACAATTATGAGAAATAAATCCAATAAAACAATATTTTGAAGTAATCCTTTTAAATTCCAATCCAATGGCCATTGTTCTGCACACCAGTGTGTTTGCCAAATTGCAGCAAAACCCAAAGATCCTGCAGAATCTGTAAATAATTTAAAATCCTGTTCTAAAATAAAATCTCTTGTCAAACAGATCTCCCTGAATAAAAACTTTTGCCAGACTAATAAATCTTCTTTCATGTCTTGCGACACCCTTATATATGAGTAAGGATTCTGAGAACCCAAAATAGCCAGGTAAAGCCTTCTAGAAAATATACGCCCCATTGGAAGTACCCTAGTTGCAAATGTGAGGAGAACTAATTCTGCAGAGTTTTCAGATACACTTTTTTTGAGCGAAGAATCCTACATATTAACATGCAGATCTTATTAATCTTTTCCTGAGGCAGCCTAAATTCCATAGTTATGGTATCTATAGTTTTACCTAAAAATTCTAGGCATGTAGTAGGATAAACTATTTTGTCGTGCGCCAGACTGAACATAAATCATCTCCAATCTGATCATTAAGAGAATGATAACGAGGGTATGACAAATGATGATGTATAAGTCTATAACTCCCAGAATCTTTTTTGTTTTATTTTTCCTAAAAATATCTAGGCATGTAGTAGGATAAACTATTTTGTCGTGCGCCAGTGGGATGATGATTAAATATATGTGAATGTGATATGAACACATAATGTGATTAAATGATGAAATAATGAATTGATTGAATATCTATGAATGTGAATGGGATGATGATTAAACCCACTGCTGTAAAAAATAATTGATATGAAATCAATTGCATGAATAAAGATGATAATATAAAAAATGATATATGATATGCTCTAGAAAAATGATGAATGCGATATACATATGATATGAATGAAAATAATGTAATTTGAATATAATATGATATATGATGAGATGAATTAATATTGGACTGAATGATGCTACAAATGATTAATAAAATGAATAATGAATTTATGATAGTGATAAATATGAGGATGGTATTTGATCATGGAGGTGACATGATGAATAACACTGATTGCTATAGGCTGATAATCAATAGGCTGATAATCAATAATGATGCAATGATGAATGAATAAATGAATAAATATTATCAAGAATATGTTATAAAAAAAGAAATTCTAGGCATGTAGTAGGATAAACTATTTTGTCGTGCGCCAGTGGGATGCCAAAATGATGGCATATGCCAAAAAAGTTATGTAATAATGTCTCACAATTAACCAAATCTGCTGGACCTAAAAAATCATCAAGGTAATGTAAGATATTGTCTGTATATGCTACCGTTGATACCACCCATTCAACAAAGAATGAAAAGCTCTCAAAATAAAACCAGAAAAGAGAGCATCCCATCGGTAAACATCTGTCGAAAGAAATATTGACCCTCAAACTGAAAACCTAGGGAGCTAAAGCTATCTGGGTGAATGGAAAGTCTAAAGGCTGGCTTTATATCAGCTTTCGCAATTAAAGCTGCACACCCAAGCTTCTGTAATTTAATAATGGAGTCCTCAAATGATGTATAAGAGACTGAACATAAATCATCTCCAATCTGATCATTAAGAGAATGATAACGAGGGTATGACAAATGATGTATAAGTCTATAACTCCCAGAATCTTTTTTGTGAACAATGCCCAGTGGAGATAACCGGAAATTTTCAAATGGAGGGGCATCAAAAGGGCCAGTTATCCTACCCTCCTAAAGCTCTTTACCAAGTTTTTCCCTAACAATGACTGACAACTCATCAACCGATTTTAATTTTTTTACAAATGCACAACCAGAACCACTAAATTTAGGTAATTTAAAACCCCTTTCAGTGATTAATTGTACCGTCATTTGGTCTCTATACAGACGCAACCATGGCTCCATGTTTGACAAAATCACTGGGGTGTTGGCTTTTAAGAAAGGAATCCTTACCCAGCTGATGCGTATTTATTGATGTTTTTTTTAAAAAGATTTACTGACTGGATGAGGACCCGAACAAAAGGTGCCAGAATCTACAAGAGTTCGGCCATTTGCACTGTGTGTAATGAAAAAGAAAAGCAAATGTCCTTCTTATAGGTACCTGCCGAAGTAGAAGGCAACATGTTGTTTAGGCGAGGCACTGGAGGTTTCTGGGGAACAAATACATTTAACCAAAATCCTATATCTTTATTACCCCACTGAATATTAGGATGCATCGCCATCTTTTGTCTAAAAGATTCATCATAGAAATACCACGATAAACCTCCAAAATTCCTATAGGCCTCCAAAATTACATCTATGTGCTGAAAAATACCCGAACTACGCTCCGGAAACTTTTAACACATAATGCTTGCAGTCCAGACTCCCCTCTCCTTGTTGTTTCCTCTGGTTCCTCTTCCTGTGACATCATTACCTGCATTCCATCTGTGTTCCACCTGTGTTCCACGTCAGACTTAGACTTCCTGGAGGCCGCAGGAAAAGTTCTGAACACCTCGTCTCCCATCACTGCCTTCCTGTGGAATAGGAAGGACTAGGGACCAGACCGGACTGTACCAAGTGCCACTAGCACAAAGATGAGCCTGTTTTTAATCTCCTTCCTGTAAGTGCATTACCTGTTGTGTCATTAAACCAAACAAAATGTATTGCACTTAGGTGGCGCTTCCTTTTGTTCCCTTGTCAATCAAAAGTGTAAACTGTTATCAGTGTGATCATTGATGTGGCTTAACAATCTTTGTTTACTCACAGTGTCCCTGGTAGGCAGACAGCACTCATTGCTACTGTGGGCATTTGAAGCTCACTGGTACATGTTTCTGGGATTTGGTGCAGCTGGCTACCCAGCATGCACCCCCCGATCTCACGCCTGCGCAGTCAGGATACAGCGCGGCGCACTGTGGATTGCAGAAATGGCAGTGGAGGATGCCCGACATATCTTGATTCCCATTGACTCCCGGGATATCAGTGTCATCAATCTCAGGAGTCAATGGGAGTCAAGATGCAGGGACATTTATTACTATCAGCTACTACTGATGCCAGGGCATTAATTAATCCAACTGGTGACAGAGGGCATTTCTATTTACTCCAACCTGACCACTAGGGCAAGGGCTTTTTTTACTCCTATTGAACACTGATGTTGAGGCATTTAGTACTCCTAAACTGGTCCTGGCCCATGAGCATCTATTATTCGTACTGATCATGGATGCCAAAGCATTTTTTACTCTCACTCATTTTTGAAACAGAGGTACTTATTTGCTCTACTGGCCAAAGTCTGGCCATTAGTCTGATGGACAGTAACCAAGCCTTTTGTTTTGAAGTTTGGGTTCCTAAAAGAATGATAATGACACCAAATGAATGAATCTATTAATTTGTATTTATCCAGCAGAGGTTTCCCAGCTCACCTTGGGAGGAACCGAAAAAGGTGTTCACACCTGGATGTGTAAGTATGGGCTCTAGAGGTAGGTTTAGTGATCCGTTTATCAGTTCGTACTTTGGAGACTTGTTGATATTATTCACAAACCCCGGGATGTTTAAATTTAAGGGGGGCAACGGACAACAACAAAGGTAAAGTCAGGACTTAGTGGCAGAAGTAAAATGCATTGGGTACATCTTAGCATCACATCAACAGTGTGGTACCTGTTGATGAATTGCAACAGTTCAAAACATAATGGACCACATAAAAGAGCCTACAGATGTTATTAAACATGATAAGGTTCTTAGCACTGTATATTCACCCTGAAGCATCTCTAACTGCACCACTGAGAAAAATAAACCTTTTTTTCTGATAATGGGAAATATTACTGGAGAAATCAGTCTGACAGAGTCACCTAATTTGAATCCTTTCGACCCCTACTAACAACTGAAAATATAAGCAGAGACATCCAAATATGGTTATGGAGGATATTTCATGCAAAAAAGGAAAATTGGTATTTTATGTATCCAGCATGAACAAAATTATGCACAGCATTAAAAAGAACTGCTAGCAAACATGCCTGCAACAAAGACATTTCACTAATACTAGTATGAAATCAATGTAAAGGTGCAATCTGACCAAATACTATAATATTCTTTAGAAACACACTGTTAAAATTCCACAAAATATAAAAATTGATGCTGTAGTTACCCCTGTAAATCTTATAGCTATCGCCAGCAAATCCTTCAGGGCAGTTGATAAATAAAGCATGTTTAAAAGTAAGGAAATAGTACAAGTAGTTTGTCTACATCAAAAATGCATGGAAAGTAGGTTATATGGTTTCCAATGGCATAGTTCACACCATTGCAATATGTTCCAGAGCTTTTCAGTTTCAGAAAAAAAAGTAGAACATGCTGCATTTTTCCTGCACTGGACTGTACTGGAATGCAGTAAAACGCATTAAAAAAGCACCGAAACGCACTAGAATGCATCAAAAACGCAACAAAAATGCACTGTACCCTAATATAGTGAAAACAACTATAAAAAGGAAGAAAAAAGGAACATGGAATGCACCCGGAAACGCATAAAAAATGCACCAAACCGCACCGAACGCATTAAAAATGCGCATGCAGAAACGCACTTTACCGTCAATTTTGCGCCGCTATTATGCCGCTAGCGGGGAGCTTTTACCCCCGCTAGCGGCCAAGAAAGGGTTAAAACCAGCAGAGAAAGGGTTAAAACCACCCGCAAAACCACCTTTGCCAGCGGTATAGCCGTGTTGCCCATTGATTTCAAAGGGCAGGAGAGGTGGAGGAGCGGTATACACACCGATCCTTCACTGCTCCAAAGATGCTGCTAGCAGGACTTTTTTTCACACCCTGCCAGCGCACCGCTCCAGTGTGAAAGCCCTCTGGCTTTCATATTGGAGAGACAGGAGCAGCTCTTTCAGGGCGCTTTGCAGGCGCTATTTTTAGCGCTGTAGCGCCTGCAAAGCGCCCCAGTGTGAAAGGGGTCTTAGAGATGTGTGTTTTAAGTGTGGGCGACTATTCTTCCTCTACAAGGTATGTCTACAAGGTATGTCTAGACTTCACCAGGAACTTTATGCAAGAAAGTTTGGGTCTTAATTGCAAGATTCCCAAACTGTAACCCCTAGGTTTGTTTAAAGCGGCATTAAACCCAAAAACTATCATTATTATATTGTAGCCCATTCTTGGCATTAGTTTTCCTTTTTTAGGCTTTGTTTCTTTATTTTGACCTGGTGATCCTTTAGAAAACTATGTTTACTATGCTTCTGTTTGTGAATGAAAAGGAAGCTCTATACAGAGTTTTCGGGGCCCTGAAGGTTCTAGTTACTCCATTAACGGACAGGGATGCTTAAAATGGTCAGCATTTATTTATGTAAAACCGTTATCCCAAAAGGAAAAAAAAATATCTCTGTAACTGCTTATAAAGTGTTAACTGGAGTTTGGCTTCAATTTGTTTAGTGTATCTAAATCTGCTAGTACATTAATACTACCCTCCCCCAGACTAACAATGTTGCTGTCCAAAGGTGCATTACTATACCGTGATGGAATACTTTGCAAAGATGGTTTACTGTTTTTAAACATTTATAATACTTTATTAAAACTTTTTTAATTAACAACAGAATTTTTTTTTTCAAGAAATATGAATTCTGGTTAATTGCCTTCCCAATTATGAGGTTTACATTATACAGAACTGTAGATATAGCAGACAAAGATATAGTTAGAGGCAAGACAAAAATGATTACACAGAAAGTGGATTTCAGGACCAAATTAGGATGAGGCATAGGGGTCGATCTACTAAAGGCATATAAGCTGTCCACTTTTCAAACAAAGTTGAACTTTGCAAGCGTAGTCAGGTGCTTGGCTAAAGACAGCGATTTTGGACACTGCACTGCAGTACTTTCTGTGTCTCCACTGGACTTCAGCTGAATGAGCTAACACTACCTTGCCTCCATCCATCTGCCCTTTGCTGACCCCTGACACTCATCTGGCCTATCTGTTACTGCATTTGGCTGATTTCCTTCTGCTAATCTTGGTTAATTCCTAACTTGTAAGGTTAGATTTAGACATGCGTCTAAATTTCTCATGCCTCTGAAGCCTGATCCACATTCAGATCCTGCTCCAGAGGCTACTGACAGGCGGTCAGGATGCCTCTTCACCGCCTGCTTTAACCCCATTTTGCTAACAATTGTGCCACAATGTAGGGCATTTGTGGCGATTCCCTACTAACTTGCAAGTGTAGCATTTGGCAGACTTGCCGCCTGCCCGTTTACTACATGTCAATTTAGCCATGGACACGAATCATCACGGCAGCATGTAAATATCCCCCTCCACTGCCTATTGCCACTTAAAAGGGGGAAGTTGCCAAGCAGCAAAAATGTGGCTCAACCACACATTTTTGCCACCCCCCCCCCCAGCCCCAAGTCTAAACAAGGCCTAAGGGGTTGATTTACAAAAAGCAAAAAGGCTGGTCACTTTGCAAGAGAATTTACCCCAGAGCTTATTCAATGTGGTGAAGTTTAATTTTGCAAAAAATATCCAATCAAGTGCAAGATGATGGATGTACATGATTGGAGGATGGAAGTCAGCAGAGTTTCACTCCATTCACTAAACTCTGCCAGGAGCTGCTTGGTAGATTGGGTTGTTTGTTCTTCTGCTTTGACTGAGAAAATAACCCTAGACCCACTGACACACCAGATTAAGCAAATGGATACTGCACTGCTACTGGGAGCAAACATATAGATACCCTGCACACATCTAAACTTCAGTATCAAAAAGAAAACAGACTGGTTAGCGGTAAATGAACCCAATACAATTATTGTCACAGGTTGCAGTAAATAGCAGTATTCACATAAATGAGTAAGTAAAAGAGTAGGTCAATCACAGCTCACTAGACAGTATGTTCACTAGGCTATAGGAGGAGCACAGAATGAAGTTCTATGCCAGGCATCACTAAATGCAGTAAATGTCCTATCCGGACCACCACGGTACCGCCATTTAGTAGCCGTTCTTCCCAGAGCTGTCCCCACCGCTGCTGTCATTCTCACTCTTATGGAGCCGACAGCGGGAGGCAGGACAGCTCTGGATGGAGGGTGGGGGCTGCCAGAGTTAACAAGCAGATGATGGTTGCTAGGATGCAGGGTGGTCCTAGAAGCCAATCACCAGCTTGCCCCGCCCACTGGCTAAATCTGTTGTGCCTCCTACCTGTCTGTGTAAGGTAGGATGGAAGAGGGGGTAGGGCGATGTGAAACAGGGTTACATTAATGGGATTACTGAAAATTGTAATGGAGGGGCTCAGGACAGTTAACGGGGGGCTAAGAAAAGTAATGAGAGTCTGAGGACATTAATGGGGTCACTGAGGACAGTAATTGGGGTGGCACATGACAGTAATGGGGGGGCTGAGGACATTAAGGAGGTCACTAAGGACAATAATGGGGTCACTGAGGACTGTAATGGGAGGAGCTGAGAACTGTAATGGGAGAAGCTCAGGACAGTAATGGGGGGCTAAGGACAGTAATGGTAGGGGGGAGCTGAGGACAGAAGTGGTAGGGGGCTGAGGACAGTAATGTAAGGGGGACTGGGGACAGTATTGTAAGGGGGGAGTGTGATGTGAAGGAGAGTGACTGCGATGTAAAGGGGGGACTGAGGATGCTGATATAAGAACCTGATTGTGATATCAGGCTCGATTCAGATCTGTGCATGCGCATTTGCAAGCACACATCGCAGGTAGGGCAGCCCATTAATTTTAATGGGCAGCCCCTACCCATGAGAAATGCAGGGAAAGAAGTCCCAAACCTTTTTTTAATCGCACAGCATAAAGCTGCATGATGCTGCATCACCACGGGCTTGAAAATGTTGCTGTAGATGCAGATGTGTAGGAATACCAATAAGAATTAATGGCACCCCAAACGTATCTGCTTAAGTGTAACGCATTTCCCTGTGGGTCGGGAATGCATCCGATTTTGCACATGTTTCCCAGCCACAGAGATGTGAACCTAGCCTAAGAAGAGAGAGGGCTGTGATGTGAAGGATCCGATTCATCGCACAAAAATGTGATTCAGACCTCGAGTGGAAGCCATTTTTACTGGCTTGACCCCTGTGAATTTTAATTCAATACTTCTGTTCTATGCAGCTTAATCAGAGTACAGTAAATATACCATGGCATTAATTGCAAGGGTTTGAATTGTTTGCTTTTATCCTTGTTCTTTCGGCTCGTAGGCTCTCCAACCAGCTATTCCTCCAGTTCTATGGGTAGTTGAGAAATGTCTGTGTCCTCTGCAGTCATGGAAGTTGGAGGGTCGTCTTGACTTTCCAGTGATTGATTCTGGGGTATAAATTCTGGAGCCTTAAGCCTGAGGGCCTGTATCTGTTTGGGGTAAAGTGTCATCCATAGACGTAGCTGTATCTGTAAGGGGTAAAGTGGCATCCATAGACGTACCTGGCCACAGCCAGTCCATACAAACATCTTCTTCCCCACTGCTTTCTAATTTATTAGTGTCTGGTAGTGATGACTAAGATCTAGTCACTGGATGTGGCCTTTGAGAAACATTCTGAGTGGGTCATGAATCTGGTTGCTAACGCACACAAGCTGCTTCCACGAGTTCAATCATCTGGGCAGATCTTCCATACAGGAACTATGGGCAACTGCTTTCAGACAATATAGGGCTGGTATTTCCACTGATCAGCTAGCTTATGTTTCCTGGGAACACCCAGATCCCTCAGCAACACTCGATCACCTGGTTGCAGGTTCTGCACCCGCACTCCCTGATCAATGTTTTTTGTTTTGCTGACTTCAGATGTCTGAAGTCACCTGAGCCTGCTCATACACCGTCTTAAGATTCTTCCTCAGGTGATCTACTGTACATACCCCCTGTGGAATGCCACAGATGTCTCGTCTAGGGACGTGCCAAATGCCAGTTCAATATATTGCTGGGCCTCTCTACTGAACATGAGTATATAGGGGGAGTACCCTGTGACATTGTTCTCTGTGCTGTTGTAGGCATGTATGACTTCTGAGATATGCCTGCTTAAGTGTTGTTTCTTCTTAACAGAGAGCATCCTGAGCCTGTCTAATAAGGTGTGGTTAGATGGTTCTGGTTATGGATCTCCTTGCAGGAGATAAGGAGTTGTTCTGGTTTTTCACTTACTTCTTGTTGTGTCCCTAGGGAAAGGAAATACAGGTAAATCTCTCTCTCCTTTATAACTATATAAAAAAGTTTCCAGGCTGTTCTAGGACTGTGACTGCATATCAGTAAATCTGCTTCTTTTTTTAAAGACTTCAGAAAAAGAATGAATTCAAACTACAGTGTCTACTTTTGCCATGACTAACTGGAATCCACAATATCATGCAAAGAAATGTGCTACAATACGTTTTAAGAGACGATACATTGTTAGAAAGATATAACGAAACAAAATATACAAAATTGCCTATAGTTCAAGAGCATAATTCTTTGTAAATATCAAGAAAAATAAGCAGGCATCTCATGCACACATAAGTTGGCCTAGATTTTAATAAATGCCACATAGCACATTGTCACAGAGCAGCAACATTTTAGGGCAGTAGACTAATTCTTCAAACTATTCCTCATATTCTGTCATTTAATATGTAAGACATCATAGAAAATGATTGGGGAAATTACATTAAATCTTGTGTAGTATATGTTTATTAAAAGGATTAAAGAACTGAGGCAGCATGAAAAGCTGGAGTCATGGGGGTTCCACAATAAAAGTTGTCTCCTGGCGGTATATAGCTGAAGTATGGTCTTAGATTTAAAGCAGGAATGTAAAAAACATAGGTATTTGTGCATATTGCAACCAAAGAAAGTACATGTGAGAAGGGATAGAAGAGAAACAGAAAAGGAAAGGTAAGTACTAAAAATGCTAATATGTTTCATGTGCAGCCCACCCATGGATACAGTCTGGTGATACTCTTAGCTGTGGGACCCCTCCATAAATCCCCATCTATGTATACACACAGTGGCAGAACAATGAGTGTTATTTATTGCTTAGAAATACTCTGGAAGTCTCTGAAATTAGAGTGCTGCGCTCAATTTTACCTAAATGCATGTGCCGCAAATATAACATGTCACAGTGAAAACAACTTTGCCCAAAGCATTGAGCTAAAAAATAACTACACCTTTCACTTAACTTTTCAGTGCGTACCTTGCATCTCCACAAAGTATAATGGTCAATCTCTGTGTTTGCACTCATTATAGCATTTACACTTTATGAAGGTGCAGGGCATATTACACATCCTATTACAAGGCGGAGGGGGATAAGGGACATTTTGATAGGACAGCAGTACTATGTATAGTCTGCATAGTCTAAGATCTGTGTTTTGTATCCCTTTTGTGATTAGAAGTGCAGTAGGGGATCATTCTAAAATATTAGCTGAAAGGGGAAATATTTTTTTACAATGTGTACATTTAGAAATATTTGATTGTTCTGATTGTCCATTTATAATGCTGCTTATATATTCATGATTCATTCACTCATTTCATATTTTTGACCACGCAAGGTCAGTGCTACACATCCAGTATAGCAAAATATCAAAAATATACAATACAGATTAAATGTGAAATGTTTATTTTCTGTATGTGTACAGACTAAACCCAATCACCAAAATCTCACAATCTCTTTAACATGCTAACATCTTGCCTCCCATGTAACTTATATGTACAGTGGCAAAGAGGGTACAAATTTAAATTTTTTAGCAAGTGCCTGGATCCAAACGCACACTTATTGTGTTCGGATCAATGCACCCTCTCCTGCATGCATGTCAAATTTTTACATGTGGCTGTATCCAGCTGTGTCAGTGCAGCCACTGCGTCTGCATCCACCTCTATAGGCTGCTTGCATGCAGCTTGGGGCAGGTGTAGGTGCAATAACAAATGCAGCCTGCATGCAGAATGTATGTCGACACCCATCTGAACGAAGCCTTGGACTAAAGGATATCCAATGAGGGTTTAGATCAGTGGTGGTTCCTTAATATGGGGAGCCTCAAGTGCAGCCCCCAATAACACCAAAGGGCAAAATATAAAATTCAGTAAATTTTCAGTGTCAGACACACAACAGGATATAGTCAAAGACTATGGACATGATAGAAGCAATGGTCAGAGATTGTAGACATAAAACATGAGATGGTCAGAAACTGCAGACAGATAAAAAGATGGTCAGAGACTGCAGACATGATACATGAGATGGTCAAAGACTGCAGACATGATACAAGAGATGGTCAAAGACTGCAAACATGATACAAGAGATGGTCAAAGACAGTAGACATTACAAAAGAGATGTTACAGGAGATGTAAGAATACATGGGGTATTGGCGCAACCTGCAATATATTTAAATGTAACACAAGGCCATAAGAAGTCCTTTGAGCTGACCAGCTCTATAGTGAAACAACAGTCCACTGTGTCAGGGCAAGCCTTGCAGGGGAAGTTGAAGCAACACTCCAAACATGTAAACGAGAGAGAAAGACACAGGCGCCTCTTAGTAAGGACTGTAGCATTTAATGAGAAAAGTGCATTAAAAACTCACATTTGAGGTATCTGTATATAGGCACAATAGGGTCCAGTGAACCACACTATCACCGTCCAGGCTGTCTGCAGCAAACATGTCTCACAGGTCCAGGTGGGGTCGATGTCCTGACCAGCAGGAAGAGCTTGCTTGACAAAGGAGTGCGCACTGTACACATCTCCCCAGTGCACATGCTCTGAAACGCGTCATGAGCATGACCGTGACGCCATCACGCCCTGCGTTGCGTTCCAGCCATCTCCTGTGGTCCCCAGCTGTGCTCCAACCCTCAGTTTGGATCCTGCCCGAGTGCCAACGATTCCTGCTGGTTAGGACACCGGTCCCCTGTGAGACGTGTTTGCTGCAGACAGCCTGGACAGTGATAGTGCGGTTCACTGGACCCTATTATGCCTATATACAGATACCTCAAATGTGAATTTTTAAAGCACTTTTCTCATTAAATGCTAAAGTCCTTACTCAGAGGCGCCTGTGTCTTTCTCTCTCTTTAATATTACAGGAGATGGTCAGAGACTGTGGACATGCTGCAGGAGACTCTGAGATTATGAACATGCTATAGGAGTTGTTGGAGATTGTGAACATGCTTCAGTAGACAGTCACAGACTGGAGACATTTTACATGAGACTGCTGTGAAACCTAGATTAGTGTCTGCAGGGGGCTTGAGGGCAGCACAAAAAGTTGTAAAGGGTGAAATGTGGCTCCTGGGCCACAAGTTGGGCAACAGGGGTTTAGATAATCAAAGCTGTTGTAAGTGATCAGTGATATCGTCTACTTAACCAAGGTATTCCATGCATGCTAGGAGTCAGGAGTTACACTTTGAAATCTCTCTGTGTCTGGGCAAAATTGTGCCACAAGCTAACAAACTGGAAATCACCCAGGTGCTTATATTACAGTGTTCTGTGCACCCTGGTACCCCCAAGGTTTTGGGCAGTACATCGAAAAGGCTAATGTGCTTAAGGGTTAAGGTTAATAAACTTACTCCTTACCTTTTTACAAGTGTGTATTAGGCAAAACTTTCCTCTGACAAAATCTATTTTCCATAGATGGTGTACAGTGCTGGGGTATATTTTGTGTGTGTGTGGGGGGGGGGGGGGTCTTTATAACCAGACCCTCCTAATTATTTGGAAAAAAGTGAATTCTACAGGGACAAAGTCCTACTATTTTTATAGGTAATTTGTTTTATTATTGTTTGTTGGCCCACAGTAGTTTTTAAAACATTACACATGTTTCTTTTCCTTTTGGTCTTCTTTCGGATAGTTTGTTGTTGACTCTGGACTAGTGGTTGTGGGTTTGTTGGTTTTCTTCTTGGGGGCTCCCATGCTGCTAATGCTTTTTGTATTTTGTCTTTTGTTTCCCTGTACATAAATAAAAATATATAAAATCTCTGACCTCAAGTATAACCTCATTAGTGGCAAGGGGCACTGCTGGTACATTCATACAATATTATAATAGCATTACAATTATATTAGGTTGAACTTAAAGTGGAACTAAAGTCCCACGCTTAAATAGGAACTGCAGTCTGCTCACATAATTTGTAATAAAAGCATCTTTGTCATTCTGAAGCTTCCCTCCGACCACTTTGCATAATATTTTATATATACTGTGATTCTATACTTGCCAAATATGCTGCAGAAATCTCCCTCCACTACGTCTGGCTGCAGCCATTTTAACTGTGGGCAGCTGAAGCTGCTGCCTGTTCACTTCCTGGATTTACACAGACACACAGAGGCACACCTCCAGCTCTGAATCTTTCATTGGCCCTCTTATGACTCGTTCCCCCTTCGCTTCCTGGCAAGCTCTTACAAGAGTGAGAGAGAGAGTTGTGCCTGATGTCATAAGCCTAGGCTTTTTACCAGACAGGAAACAAGAAGTGGGCTGTATAAGGTATTTACTGGCAGAAAAAAAATGTTTTACTATCCAAAGTAAAAACAGGGCAGAAGATTTAATAGATGGAAAGATTAAAAAAATGACTGAAGTTCCGCTTTAAAAACTGGGAGCAGGCAGGCTCCTTATGCGGACATGCAATGTTTTTTCTACAGTAAAAGAAACGTACCTACCTGCTCACAGTCTTCTTTGGAATGTACACTGAGCTGCACAAGCACAGCTCAGTGTATATTCCAGCACAGCGCCTGTGCGCCAGGATGACTGTGAGTGATAACACGATGACAGGAGTGACCTCATCCCACATCCAACCCACGTAGATGGCCACAGCCCGCACCCGGAAGAAGCCACGTAGAACAAGATGGCACTGACATCAAACCTTTGAAGGATAGGTACGTATTGCAGAGTTTAGCTCCGCTTTAAAGCAGAACTAAACTCATCGATTTAACTGTTTCCCAAAAGAGTTACATTTAAGGCATACCATAAATTATAACTGGTCATATGTGCAGCACCATGGCAACTACAGATCAAAGAGAGGCTAAGATGGCAGCTTTCTTAACTGTAAAGAAGAGGAGGGTTTAGTTCCACTTTAACTGATTTTAAATGTATTATGTATTTTGTTGGTATGCTTCTTGACCATAGAAACCAGACTCTTCCATTGCTTTCACAACTGTAGCATGGGAGAGTGAGAAACAAATATGGTTTCCATTGACAATATGAATAGTTCTCTCTATAAGAAAAATGGAATATACTGTATATACAACCTTAAAGAATAAGCGTGTTCTAACAATGGAAACAGTATTTCAGGAAGGTCTATACCAAAAAAAAGCTATGTTCTATACTGGACTCACGTTTTGGTAATGTAATGGTTGCAGGATGTTGCCTGGAGTAAAGTGAATATTATTGCGCACATTTGATCTTGCGTGACAGGGATATTCACTCAATTAGGAGCTAGACTAGATGAGAAAATCAGGCTATATTTCCCTTCTAAAAGGTATTTTATATATGCAACACCAATGTGAAACACATGTGTATGCTCTCTTCAACTCCAGCACATATTCACTTTTATGGATAGGCAGTTTAACCCCTTTATTGACAATGCTAGCTGCAAGTCTTTATAATTCAGTTTTACAGAGAGTGCTACAAGAAAAAATTAATTCCACTGGATGTTATAAGCTATTTCATAGTCTCAAAACGACTTTACAAAATGCAACAGATAGTACAGAGGTTTTTCTTAATGATCGTTGATATAAAACAAAACATACAGGCAGATAGCTATTAACCTGGCAAAATAAAATTTACAGTGCCAATAAAATGTCCCGCACTGCTTTCAAAGGCGTGGCAGATAAAACAGGCAATTATGCAATACAATTTGTAGATGGCATGGGCTCATCTTCAAAGAGCATAGTAATGAGAAAAAGATGGGCATTTTAAGGTGATGGGTCGGTACAAAACATCATTGTTTCTTTGCAGGGAAATAAATACCCAACTAAAGTGATTTCTTTTCTTTTAAAGTTTTGGACAGAATGAGGAAGAGTTGGAGCCTGTCTAGTGTTTATTGCAGCATGTGACTCCATTAGGGATTCCCTTCACATATAATACCCGTGACAACAAAGAATTAGCAGAAAAGGTGTCACTGGGACAGAAGCATGATAGCATAAAAACCATCATCAGAATCAGAACTTATAATGGTTATTATCCTATTTTTTTTAAGAAACACTGTCACCTTGCCCATTCAGAACAAAGTGAGAGTGTCTTTGTCTATACTAATCTAAATTAATGTGACTAGTGTGGGCAGGTGGGGGAGAGGATGATAGCTTTATAAAGGTGCAATGTGACATTACCTCTTTAAAGTTGTGCTCTCTGTCCATACCTCTCAACTTTTAGAGATGATATAGGGGGAGACCTTTTTAGATGAGAGTTTCTTTCAGGAGGCATCAAGCATTGTTCATTGTAAATTATGTTGATCTGCATCACTGTACAAGGTTATTGATGATGGATTTACATTTTAGGGGTTTTTCTATTAAATAAATCACTTGTCATAAACTGTGTAAGTATATCTATTTACTTTTTTATGTGAATGAGTAGGGGTACTTTGTACCCCTTACCTATTCACATAGAGGGGAAGAAGCAGTATCTGGGGTCCCTCTTTTTGTTAAAGGGGGCTTACAGATTCTGATAAGATCCCTGTCCACAGAGCCTCAAAAAAACAATGGGTCAGGGTTGTGTGTAAGAAGCCCTTGTCCTCATCAACATGGGAACAAGGTGGTTTGCCAGAGTTGGTCCACCCTGGTAAAGTATCCTCCCCCCACCCATGTTGAGTAGTATGGTTCAGGCAGCGCATGCTCATCCCTCCACTCTCCTGTCCTGCCAAATCTTTTGGGGGGACCCCACACTTTTTTTTGTTTTACACAACGGGTTCTGTCTTGAAATCCATACCAGACCCTAGTCAAGGATAAGGGTTTGATATGTATTTTTAGGTTATAAATATAATTTGTCTTATTAACATCTATATCAGACCCTCATTTAAGATAAGGGTGCTGATAAAGATAAATCCCAGCTGTTTGTTTACAAGCAAAAGTAAAGCAGCCAGAGCTGTCATTTGCTGGCAATTTAAACAGCATTCTTTTTCCTTGTAAATGTCAGTTTTGCTCCAGTAGGTTGTATACATCACTTCACAGGCAGGTTAGGGATGCCCCCCAGGCATGTTATTTAAAGTAATTTTGCAATGGTAATGTTGTCCTTAAAGCATTTTTAAAGTGGAAACTGAATTTTTTAATTATGTTTTGCTTTGGTACATATTCCCCAGGGCAGCACCCAGACCCCATGCCATTTGTCTACTAGCTCATAGCTGAGCTCCTCCATATCTCTTATCAGTTTTGTTGCCCTTCTCTGCACTTTCTCCAGTTCCCTGATATTCATTTTGAGAACTGGTGCCCAAAACTGAACTGCATATTCCAGATGAGGTCTTACTAATGGTTTGTATAGGGGTAAAATGATCTCTCTCTCTCTGGAGTCCATTCATACCTCTGTTGCTCGCTTTGGAAGCCGCAGCTTGGCTTTGCATGTTATTATTAAGCTTATGATCTACCAAAATCCCCAGATCCTTCTCCACCATGGATTCCAGCAGTTTTACGCCCCCTAGAATTTATGATGCATGCATATTCTTAGCCCCCAAGTGTATAACTTCACATTTATCAACCTTAAACCTGATTTTCCACATAGTTGCCCAATTTACCACTTAAGGACCGGAAGGATTTGCCCCTTTAATGATCAGGCCATTTTTTGCGATACAGCCCTGCCTCGCTTTAACTGACAATCGCACAGTACCCAAACAAAATTGACATCCTTTTTTCCCACAAAATAGAGCTTTATTTTGGTTGTACTTGATCACCTCTGCGGTTTTTATTTTTTGCACTATAAACAAACTGACAATTTTGAAAAAACACAATATTTTTTACTTTTTGCTATAATAAATATCCCCCAAAAAAAGTCTTCATCAGTTTAGGCCAATATGTATTCTTCTACATATTTTTGGTAAAAAAAAATCGCAATAAGCGTATAGTGATTGGTTTGCGCAAAAGTTATAGCGTCTAAAAAATAGGGGATAGATTTATGGCATTTTTATTATTTTTTATTTTACTAGTAATGGTGGCAATCTGCGATTTTTAGCAGGATTGCGACATTGCGGCGGACAGATCGAACACTTTTGACACTTTTTTGGGACCATTGACATTTATACAGTGATCAGAGCTATAAAAATGCACTGATTACTGTGTAAATGTCACTGACAGGGAAGGGGTTAACACTAGGGGCGATCAAGGGGTTAAATGTGTTCCCTCGTGTGCTTCTAACTGTGGGGGGATGGGACTGACTTGAGGAGGAGACAGCTTGCTGTTCCTAATTACTAGGAACAGCAGATCTGTCTCTCCAACCCTGTCAGAATGGGGATTTGTGTGTTTACATACACAGATCCCCATTCTGGCTCTCGTGCCCGCGATCGCGGATGGCCAGCAGACATCCCCCACCATGCAGCAGGCGCACACAATCACGGGTGGCCAGCAGACATAGTGGCCGCCGGCCACACGCATCGTGTCCTCCGCGGTGCATCGGGCACGCGCCTGCTATGACTCTTAAAGGAGATGACGTACCAGTACGGCGATTCACAGGAACGAACTGACCAATGATGGTGGCTGGTCAGCAAGTGGTTAAACAGTGCATTGAGGTTGGCTTGTAAGTTGGAGACATCCTGTAAGGATGTTATTCCACTGCATAGCTTGGTGTCATCTGCAAAGACTGAAATGGTACTTTTAATCCCAGACCCAATATCATTTATAAAGATATCAAAAAGTAAGGGTCCCAAATAGGGATGAGCCGAACACCCCCCCGTTCGGCTCGCACCAGAACCCGCGAACGGACCTAAAGTCCGTGCGAGCTTTAGAACCCTATTAGTTATAATGGATGCGAACGTTCGAAATTAAAAGTGCTCATTTTAAAGGCTAATATGCATGTTAATGTCATAAAAAGTGTTTGGGGACCTGGGTCCTGCCCCAGGGGACATGTATCAATGCAAAATTTTTTTTTTAAAAAGGCCGTTTTTTCAGGAGCAGTGATTTTAATAATGCTTAAATTGAAACAATAAAAGTGTAATATTCCTTTAAATTTCGTACCTGGGGGGTGTCTATAGTATGCCTGTAAAGGGGCGCATGTTTCCCGTGTTTAGAACTGTCTCTGCGCAAAGTGTCATTTTTGAAAGTAAAAAAGCTATTTAAAATCACTCGCGGCTAATGTTAATTCACGGCTCCCGTAACACAGAGAACAGTGATTCATTGAAACTCATTCATAAAAAAAAGTCATTGATAAAAAAAAAAAAAAAATGAAAAAAAAAAAGCGTAGGGGTCCCCCCAAATTCAATAACCAGGCCCTTCAGGTCTGGGATGGATATTAAGGGGGATCCCAGCCAAAAAAAAAAAAAAAAAAATGGCGTAGGGTCCCCCTCAAAATCCATACCAGACCCTTGAGGTCTGGTATGGATTTTAAGGGGAACCCTAGCCAAAAAAAATGGCGTGGGGTCCCCCTCAAAATCCATACCAGACCCTTATCCGAGCACGCAACCTGGCAGGCCGCAGGAAAAGAGGGGGGGACGAGAGCGGCCCCCCCTCTCGCCTGAACCGTACCAGGCCACATGCCCTCAACATTGGGAGGATGCTTTGGGGGTCTAAGACCCCTAAAGCACCTTGTCCCCATGTTGATTAGGACAAGGGCCTCTTCCCCACAACCCTGGCCGGTGGTTGTGGGGGTCTGCGGGCGGGGGGCTTATCGGAATCTGGAAGCCCCCTTTAACAAGGGGACCCCCAGATCCCGGCCCCCCCCCTGTGTGAAATGGTAAGGGGGTACAAAAGTACCCCTACCATTTCACCAAAAAAGTGGCAAAAATGGTAAAAAGGACAGGAGACAGTCTTTGACAATTCCTTTATTAAAATCTTCTTTCTTCTTTCTTCATCCTTCGGATTCTTCATCTTCTCCTTCCTTCATCTTCTTCCATCTTCTTCTTCCATTTTCTTCTTCCTCCGATCCGCTTCTTCTTGCGCTGGTCTTCTCGTCCTTCTCGTCCGGCATCTTCTTCCGTCGGCGTCGGCGTCGGTGTCGGTGTCTTCTTGGGCCGCTCCGCGCAATGGGAGGCTCCCGCTGTGTGAGGCTTATACCGTGGGGCGTGTATTAAAGCCCCTGAGCTATAATTGGCTACAGGCATCCTGCCTGTAGCCAATTATGGCTCTCCTCGCTGCCGGCGCTGTGATTGGCCAAGCATGCGGGGTCACAGTGCATGCTTGGCCAATCATCAGCCAGCATTGCACTGCGCGGGCCGCAATGCATTGCGGGGCCGCTCGCATCACACGAATTTGATGCGAGCGGTCCCAATAGTTCTGGGCTCGCCGAGCGAGCGAACACCCGGTGCTCGATTCGAACATGGGTTCGAATCGAACACCGGGCTCATCCTTAGTCCCAAAACTGAACCTTGGGGTACACCACTGATAACCTTAGACCATTCAGAGTAAGAATCATTAACCACTATTCTCTGAATTCAGCCTTGTGGCCGTGTGTGGGGAACTGTGTCAAACGCTTTTGCAAAATCCAAAATGCAAAATCCAAGTATACTACACCCCTTTGTCCAAGGTTTTACTTACCTCCTCATAAAAATAAATCATATTTGTTTGACAAGTTCTGTCTTTCATGAATCCATGTTGTCTGTTGCTTAAAATATTTTTTCTAGCAAGAACTCATATATGTGGTCTTTTTTTTAAACTCTCCAGTATCTTCCCAACTCTAGAAGTTAAACTAACAGGTCTATAGTTACTTGGTAAAGACTTTGATTCATTTTTAAATATAGGCACCACATTGGCCATATGCCAATCCAGTGGTACTATTCCAGTCATTAAAGAGTTCCTATAAATTGGCTTTGAAATGACAGAGCTCAATTATTTTATGACCATATCACTTTTGAGCCATTGTGGATCATTTGGGGCTGTGTCACTACCACCCCCGTTATGGACATGAGCTCCCCATTGCTCTTTTGTATACACAGAGCTGAAGAAAGTATATAATACATTTGCCTTCTCTTTGTCCCCAGTCCCCCTCTCCAGATTATTTTGTAAAGGGCCTACATGCTCAGACTTGTCCTTTTTACTATTAATATATTTGAAGAGTTTTTGTTGGCTTGTCCTACTATCTTTTGCAATCTGTCGTCCGTTTTGAATTTTTGCATCCTTGATTTCCTTTTTACATATTCTGTTATGTTCATTGTAACATTTAAACGATGATAGTGTTCCTTTGTTTTTATATTTTTTAAAAGCTCTTTTATTATTATTTATAGCTTTTTGAACTTTGGCCGTGAGCCACATAGGTTTTATTTTTATCCTTTTAAACTTATTGCCCATGGGAATATACTTTGCAGTGAGTTTGCATACAGGCTTTTTAAAGAATTCCCATTTATGTTCTGTGTTCGTGGATCCCACTATTTCCTCCCAGTCTAAGTCTTGGAGAGCAGCCCTCATCCTTGGAAAATTTGCTCTCTTAAAGTTAAGTGTATTTCCAGTATGAGCTTGTTGCTTACAACTAACATTAAATTAAATAATTTGTCTCCCATGGACTTCAGTGAGATCAGATTCGGTACCCGAACCCAGGTACATTCAGCCCATCCTTACTAAGGAATAGCTTCAACATATTCAATATTTGTTATTGGGTTTAAATACACTCTAATGCTGTGGATACATACTATTATACTAATGCTTTATACCTTTTTATAGTATTAAATAGAGTGGAAATAGTTAGTTCACACATGCATACCTACAGTCTATATACTGTATGTATAACTATGTCTAGACAAAATTTATTGTTGTTCTGATTATCCTGCAGTCAGTACAGCAATTTGGCTGAAATTACATTGTAACAGGTACATATTTCAAGCAGCCTATGCAAGTTAAGAATACACAACTGCTCTTATATATGTGCTTAACAGACAACCAAACTGCCAGGGTTACCCCTAGGGAATAATATTTTATCAGCATTACAAAATCAAACTGACATTTCAAAATAAGCCACTATTAATTTATCCCTGCAAAGCCATTTCCGTTAATACACACCCACTTTTCACAATGCCATACTGTCTGTAATAATTTATCTTGTTGTTCAATCAAAGCTTGTCCTTTACTATTTGTTTTGAGGGAAACCAGGAACCAGTGGCTGAATAAAGGTATGATGCCTCTTGAGTCCAAAAAGTTTTATTCAAACAGACAACATGCCAATGCATTTTTTGGGGGTAGGGGCTGTTTGGGAGTTGGTAGGCAGGACACGTTCTGGCCTTCTACAGAGTTTAGAATGCTATGTATGATGAAAACAAATCAGGACTCTGTCTAGTTAGCCTTTTAAACTGGTGAAAACTTTTTGCTGAAAAAAAAAAGACTGGCAGCCATCGTACACATCATCCTAAGCCTTGAAGAAGGGGACATAGTTCCCAAATCTCACTGGAGTGTTGTTTGTTTTAAAGTCAAGCACCGACTATAACTAGTAGCAGGTTTGGGCAATGATCATCTAATGACAGAATACAATAGGACAGTTTCACACCAATGCACATGCATTAGAATGTGCATTCTGCCATTTATTTATAAAGGGCCCCAAATGCAGATCCACATAAATGCATAAACAATGTACCTCACCCTTTAGGGCACCAGCATAGATACAGAAAACACATGCAGTGAGTTGGAAAAGTGGTCAGGTACAATTATTGTGCATTGGCACTCATTAAGAACCCCATAGGAGATAAATGGGCATGGGTACTACTTTTAACTCACATATGAACATTTGTAAAGAGGTCCTTAAGGTAAATGTTTGTAAGTCCTGCTCTTTAATTACTTAAATTCTGATCACACAAAAATTATTAAAAGCTTTTAGATTTACTAAACAAGACAACAATTTTATGTACAGAGAAGTGAACAGCAAAGCTCTGAGGATTCACAGTGTGGTTGTTGTATTAAAGATAAATATTTGTCTTTATTTGTCAAATTCTGGAACTAATTTCAGAATCAATGAAACTTAATGACTTGAATCTTTAACAACATGCAATTTTCAGGAAAAGAAAATGGTAAAAAGCTGTTTCCTCTGGGACACATTACTGAACATACTGTGCCTTTCCAGTGCCACTGGTGTGATAATAATAATGATGACAGCAAGTTTTAATACTACTCTGCTTGCTGGGGTTTTATGCCATCTTTATTCTTACAGTTAAACGTTTGTGCAGTCAAAGAAATTACTCATTTACTTAACTGTCTTTTACACGCATAATTAAAGCGAAAACAGACTGAAATAATAAAATTGTTAAAGCAAACCTTTAAAGGAAATCACAATGTTGTTTCCTTTACATTTTAAGGTATCCTATTGTATCTTGTTGTTTACCATATATCCACCAGATATGTAAACCAATTACTTAAATCCCATAGAAGCTTTAACATGTTAAAATAATTTCAAAAATAATTTTAAGTATTGTTAAAACTGCAGCTTTCATTAAAGAGGAAGTCTTACGAACAATGAAACATTTGATTCTGGTGCATAGATTCACGTTGAAATACTTAAACATTGAAATGTTGAATGATTGTGTAGCAAATGCTTTCTTGTGCTCTCCTCTATTATAGCCCAGCAGCTCCTCCCCTGTTATAAGCCCGATTTTTTGGCTTTCCTATTGTTGCAGAGAGTTCTCTGCAAGTGTTCCACTGGGAAACAAGTGCCCCACTTCCTGCATTCTTATTGTAGACCTCCAGCTTTGCCCTAGGCCAGTCCATTATTCCTGCGGTGTATGGAATGAAGGAAACAGTGCAACTATTGATGCGTTTAATACAATTGCCACCACTCAAGCAGTATTAAACCAAAAAGCAAACATTTATTATATTGGAGCTTAAAGGGTAACTCCACTTTAGTGTGGAAAAAAATAGCAAATAAAAAAATAATATAGCGCATATAATTGCAACACTAATCATATTGTAATTGAATGTTATTAAAAATTACCTTTCCTTTTCAATCTGCAGCCACTGTAATTTTCTGAGAATGCATTGCAATATGGCTACCTGGAGTTGTTCTGTACACAGAATGTGTACTGACCACCCCCAGAAACATAATTTCCTGCTTGTGTGATTGGCTCGCCAATTTCCCCAGAAGTCAGATTTCAGGCATCCCCTGCAACAAAAATTTCATTTCTGGAGAGATACTTTCAATAGGAACACGTCTAAAGGGATGCAGGCCCAGCAGATTTCCTCATTAGTGCTCTGTAGCTGCACACCCGACAGTTAATTATGAAACCACTCCCATTCGACCCACTCAGAGGCACAGACAAACACAGAGGGATTTCTTCAAAACAAAAGGAAGGAATCTGCAACAAAGGTTGTTATAATCCTTGCAATGTACATAGATCACCCAGAAGGGAATTTTTTTTTCTAGACAAAAGTGGAGTTACGCTTTAACAATTCTTAGATGTGATGGCTGCATTATTTTTTAGACTTTATTTCCTTTATTTTCATCTAATGATTTGGCCAGTAAGTCTGTTGTTTTTCAAAAGAACAGGCTTTCCTGCAAATGTATTAGTTAGAGTGTTGAGACAAACCATGTACCACTGATAGGGGTTCTTACAATGATCAGCATTTATTTAGTCATGTGAAACCTTTAACCCAAAAGAAAAACCTGTTGCTATACTGCTTGTGTAACTGCAATGTGATCTAGAGTTTGGCTTCAATTTCTTAGTGTCTAAATCTGCTAGTCCTGCTAGTCTAAAACTCCCCTTCCCCCAGACTAACAATGCTGCTGTCCGAAGGTGCCCCCGTGCTCCTTAATCTAGAGAGAGGGCACTCTAATAAATGAAGTGTGTTACTGGCCTGATCACCAGGCGAAAACAGAATGAAAAAGCCTAAAAAAAGAAAACTAATACAGCAACTACTTCTAATGATTGGTAAGTTGCAATATATTACACTTTGCTTGGGCTTTAAAGTGATTGTAAACAATTACTTTGTTAAAAAAAAAAAAATTCAGTATAAAATAGAAATGAAAGGCAAAACATTTGTGTATATGTAGAAAAAAACATTATATACTGTATACTGTATTTTTTGTCCATTTTTTTAAATAAATTTGTAATCATACTCCCTCTGTTCTCAGCTGCATAAGAACTCAGGGAGGAAAAACAGCAGCACACTGGTTTGTCAGTAAAAGGCTGTGCGGGGGGCTGAGTTCCCAGCATAGCTAGAAAACTGACCACGGTGTGTTCTCCTGCTTAGTGTGGTCAGTTTTTATTATAAAAGCAGAGGGACTGCCAGGAACACCAGGGATTTCACACAAAGGAAGCAATACAAAGAGCACAGGATACTTTTTCATTCAAGTACATGGTACAGTAGGCACATATCAGGAATATGAAATGTTGGGTTTACAAATCCTTTAATACCGCTTTCATTTTGGATTTAAACATTTTCTAATGAATTATAGGTAATATGTTTTTTCATTTTGGTATACTCCCCCAAAATATTTTTCTGAATGTTTTCTCCAGAAACATGAATGTAATTTTTTTTTACTTTTAATCTTTTCTCTGCTAAACCTAATTTAAACTTCATTCAAATAATGAAGTATTTGTTATAAGCAGTGATTATGATAATGATAACTAAACCCAAAACAAAATTAAAATATATTGCAGCTTATAGTCCTTAGATGTGGTGGCTGCATTAGCTTTCTTATTTTCAAACTAGAACATTTTCAGCAAATACAGAAACTACCTGTTGGTCTAGCCAGAAACGTGTCCTTGTCTCCTTGCACCAAAGAATATGTTTCTTTCTAGCTTACTGCTGTTGACTACCAATTGCTCTGCCACCCATTTAATGGAGATGAAGATATATGGACATGTTTGGAGTCCATATCAAGAGAGCAATCTAGGGTGACAGCCATGGCTCATTCATAGATACAGCAGAGGAGTGATGTAGGCACCCAAGGATGTGTGATGTGTTTTTAAGGATTATCAGCTAAAAATAAATCAAAGAATCTTCAAAAAAGAAAATCTATGCAACCAACACACCAAGTACTAGTAATCTGCAATACATCACATTTTTGGTTTTGGGTTTAATTTCATCTCGATCTTTGCATACATATTGAGTGGACCCCAGAAGTGATATTACAATCACTATCAGTTCTGTCTTCATAACAAGCTTCCTTACTAGCAGCGTATACCTTTATTTTCTTTCCACTATATATTTTACACCCTTCCTTACCAGAGCACTTTTTGCGATTCGGCACTGCGTCGCTTTAACTAACAATTGCGCGGTCGTGCGACGTTACACCTAAACAAAATTGATGTCCTTTTTTTCCCACAAATAGAGCTTTCTTTTGGTGGTATTTGATCGCCCCTGCGGTTTTTATTTTTTGCGCTATAAACAAAAGAAGAGCGACAATTTTGAAAAAAAAAAAAAAAAACACAATATTTTTTACTTTTTGCTATAATAAATATCCAATTTTTTAAAAAAAACTATTTTTTTACTCAGTTTAGGCCGATACGTATTCTTCTACATATTTTTGGTAAAATAAATCGCAATAAGCGTATATTGATCGGTTTGCGCAAAAGTTATAGCGTCTACAAAATAGGGGATAGATTTATTGCATTTTTTTTTTTTTTTTTACTAGTAATGGCGGCGATCTGCGATTTTTTTTTTCGTGACTGCGACATTGCGGCGGACACTTCGGACACTTTTGACACATTTTTGGAACCATTCACATTTACACAGCGATTGTTGCTATAAAATTGCATTGATTACTGTGTAAATGTGACTGGCAGGGAAGGGGTTAACACTGGGGGGTGCTGCAGGGGTTAATGTGTTCCCTATAGGAGTGATTCTAACTGTGGGGGGAGGGGACTCAAGGGGAGGAGACCGATCATGTGTTCCTCCGTACTGGGATCACATGATCGGTCTCCTCTCCGCTGACAGGACGTGGAGCTGTGTGTTTACACACACAGCTCCACGGTCCGGCACGGTCCCGTTGTTTTAACGGGCAATCGCGGGTGCCCGGCGGACATCGCGGCCGCCGGGCACTCGCACCGGGTCCCGAGAGATGCTGTGGGCACGCGCGCGCCCGCCAGGCGGCCGGGAATGAGAGGACGTCATATGACGCCCACCCAGGATGGGAGATCCACCTTGTGGGCGTCATATGACAATACGCGGGTAGGGAAGTGGTTAATATTTTTGATTTAGTCATTTACGCCTGTCTAAGGGTTGATGACCATCTTAGGTTGCGCCTAGATCCAAAAGCTGTTGCCAATTATCTCAAGGGGAGAGCAATAGTCATGGTGGTCGAGAAACAGAACAAGGGTACACACACCGCTTCAGGCCAAAAATGGACACACCCGATCCAAGGTGCTCATCGCCATAGGCAATATCAAGAGGAGAAGAAAATATTGATCACACACTTGATTCCAAAAGATGCTGTAGGAATTTCTTTATTGTCATGAGCCAGACAAAATTGCAATGATGATCAGTTGACGCGTTTCACATGAAAAAAACAACATTGGTTCTTTTTGTGTGAAACGCGTCAACTGATCATCATTGCAATTTTGTCTGGCTCATGACAATAAAGAAATTTCTACAGCATCTTTTGGATTCAAGTGTGCGATCAATCTTTTCTTGTGTTCTAGCCATAGTTGGTCCCTTTGATGGTGGCCAGTTCAGCTAGGTAGATTTAGGCAGGCCATAGACAGTGTGGCAGTGCAGGAAAGAAATTCACATGATTTTCCCATCAACACAGACAGTGCTGACAGGGCAATCCCTCCTGCTGACGGCAGGGTGAGGGAAGCTGCCCCCCTGGGAGAAGACAGTAATCACTGCTAGTGGCTATAGCAGCCACTAGCTATAATCACAAATGAAATCTGGCAGGCTGGTTGTACCCAAGTTGATCAATCGACTCAGTACATTCAGCCTGCCCATAAATAATTTGAATATCGGCTGGTTCCTCGGCCTAAGGGCTCTTTATAGATGTAGTTGTGCAGTAGTCATTTTGAGAAGTTGTTGGTGTTTAGCCAATATTAGCAAAAGAGTTGATTTGGTTCATAGCCTTTTCAGAAGGACCTGAATTCAACATCTGAAAATATCTAATTCCTCTTCGTATATTTTCTCTGATTATATAATCTTTGTTAAATCAAGACAGATTCCAGATATTTTAGTACCATATCTGATACATTTGCCTCAGATATCCTCTTTTTTTATGACTGGGTTAGATCTAAAGTAATAATTCATAATGTTCTTGTTGTTCGGTATAGAGTTTTTTTATTTTTTTATTTGTTGAGCAGTTGGCCTGCCAGTAGAGTGCTTGGTCTTTGAGAATCATTGCATTCTTCAACTCTGGTTGCTTATCTGATGAATAAAACCCATTTGTTGTCAGCAACCCAAGGACTGCTGACAGGACCCTTGTTGATTTAGATGAAAAATGATCTGGCTTGACGTTACTTTTCTTAGCTTCCTTGCATGTACTATGAGTATGGTTTTAAGCTCATAAAACAAACAAAATAAAAAAATACACTTTCTTCTATTTGGACTACAAAACAAAACAACTAGTTACTCTACATAAAAAGTGGACATTTTATTCTATAGTTTTCCCTGTTTATAATACTAGTAAAGATGTTTACAAACAAAATAATTTTTTTTTTTGGTATAATACATCATCAAAACAGGTCCAAAATAATGCTTGCAAAGTGAAAAAATAGGGTGCTATAACATTAGAAACACTTACAGCTTCTTTAGATGTTGCAATTAGATCCAAATATTATTTTTTTTTTGCTTGATATACCACTATAAATGATTAGTCTGTTTAGATATACCTTAGATTGTAAGCTCCTTCAGGGCAGGGACTGTTGTCATACCTCCCAACATTTTGAGATGGGAATGAGGGACACCTACTAGCAAACGTATGTAGGCATAGGACATGCCCCCCTGCCACACCCCCTAAAAGGAGAATTAACAAAAAAATAAAATAAAAGGTTCATTAAATCCACAAGGGCTTTTTTTTACCACTATTCCTTTATGTTGGCTTTTAAAATTTACAAATGCAGCAATTTGGAAATCAGATGAAAGGTTTAGCACTGGGAAACACTTTTTGAAAGATAAAAAGTGCATTTTCTATACATCTATATAGATCAGACTAAAACGAGGGACAAATGAGGAGGGAAGAGGGACAGAGGGACATTGCTCCAAATCAGAGACAGTCCCCTCGAAATCAGGGACAGTTGGGAGCTATGCTGATGTGAATGTGCAATATATATGTAAAGTTCTGCGTAAATTGACATCGCTATATAAGTACCTGTAATAAATAATAAGGTATTGTGTTTAAAGTAAACCCTCTATTCCTTAATGAGGGAAAAGTAGCCCATCCATTATCTGTAGTTTTACAACTTTTTACATTGCTGCATCTTGCCATTGCCACGTGTTAGTAACTGATTTAAAACAACACATCACATATTTCCTTTACTGTGTGTTTTAGTTATATCATACATATTATTGCATAATCAGTAAGTGCCCACTTAGACCTTGGCATCCTGGTGCATTGCATTAACATGCTTTTTCTTTCCACGCATTAATGTGCATTGCATTAAGGTAAACCATTCAATTGAATGGGCTGGCAATGCACTAAACCATCCAAAAAAAAAAAAAACATGTCACACTCATGGCAAAGCAGCGCAACACAACACACAATAGCTAGTTTTGTGCATTGTGGTGTGCTGAAATGCATGCGCTTGAAGGTGCGTTCAGTGTGTCGTGAATGCACAGAATAAGGGGAATTATTCAACATGCAGCTTATTGAACTGAAAAGATGGAGGACGTGGACAAATGATTCACTAAATTATGACAGGCAGCACAGGGCAGAGAGCACTTTGCAGGTGCAAGCTATACTGACATGTGTGTTTAATCCAGATTTACAACTAATCAATCCATCTTCTATGAAGGCTTGCTGTGGAGGCAGATCATATTATATGTTCACTGACTACCACCCTGATCTGACCCAGGCTCTCAACCAATATGCTCAAAACATAGGGATCTTATAGCTTATAGATCCTATATCATTTACATTTCATAGCCATTAAAATGAGGTTAAAGTGAATTTTTGGTGATATGTCTTCAATTTAGGGCAGGGATATGCAATTAGCGGACCTCCAGCTGTTGCAGAACTAGAAGTCCAATGAGGCATAACAAGACTTTGACAGCCACAAGCATGGCACCCAGAGGCAGAGGCATGATGGGACTTGTAGTTTTGCAGCAGCTGGAGGTCCGCTAATTGCATATCCCTGATTTAGGGGCTTGTTTGAAGTCTGTGAATCTAGTGTTCATTTAAAAAAGTGTCCGTCATTAAAAATGGCAGGAGGGCATCTGAGTTACTTTTTTATTCCCAAAAGGTCATGCATATTCATTACAGAGAATCACAATTAGGTCAAACTCCTGACCTAGAAAATATAGCTTTATGCAATCAAAATCTCAATTTGTACCCCATCACGTACAAAATAAAGTAATGTTTAGCTGGTACTTTACATCAGAAAGGCTCAATGTCCTATTTTGTTCTGACTGGGCAAATTTGCAGTCCTCTTAGGACCATATCACATTTATTCTGGTCTTGCACAAACATTCAGAAGTTTTAGCAGACAGTTACTTTATCTGTCATCCAACATTCATGGATTTTTTCATGGATTTTTTAGTTTAATACATTCACCTGCCCACTTGCTAAAACATATCTCTAGCCCACTGGAAACATTTTTAAACCAGATGTTAATGGAAGCCAGATGTTCCATCTCCATATCCTAAAGAAACTCAGCTCTACCTATGACTACTCTTCAAAAGAAGCTACATTTCATACGCTTGATGGATAAACTTACAGCAGCTTTACGTAATTACATGGATGCCTACAAGGCATGGAATCTACTATCAATGGACTATGCACAGAACTAAAGTTTTACCTTTTTTACAGATTGTCAGAACGGCTCATTAGGATACATGCTGCAAGTGGCAGCACAACTAAACACACTCACTATAATGTGTTATGCCATGTCTTCATCCCCTCCCTCCTCACCACTCACACCTTACCTCTTCTTCCTATCTGCTCATTTCCTAGTACTTCTGATCTCTAGGAGATGTATGCCAGACCACATCTAAAATGAATTCACTAACTATAAGCCTACCAAGGGTATATGGCCTATTTTGCATTATATGGTATAGTATGTGGTTATGTGTTTTCTTACTCCCTTGACACAATGTTGCACACCACAACTATCTATTTTTTAATAAAGCACAATGTAAAAAAGACCAATAATACAAAATAGTCTTTAGGAATTTAGGAATAGTCTTTAGGAAGATAAGGTGCTTAAATATCTTTAGTAGCCTGAACATTTGGCAATCGCTGATATCTATGGTGGAGAAATTGCAGCTTAAAATTCCTTCCCCAGTGAAACATTATTACTGCTATAGGTAAGATCACCATTGTAGTTTATGTATATTTTATTCAATAAAATACAGAAACTGCCACTGCTAATTTGTTTGCAAGCTTCATGGCCATCATACTTATCAATTGTTCAATACTTTTTGTGAAGGATACATTATGTACAGTATGGAGAATACATAAGATATGTCAGGACACCTGATTTGCATACTTGTTTTACATCAGCGGATCCCTATGTAGTGAAACTGGGATGAGACTATCCTCCCTGGAGTTTGCAATTAAAAAAAAGTCATCAATGGCAGCACCAATGTTTCTGGGCTTATTTATTTAACTTTTTTTTAACATTGATAACATTAGTAGATGTTCTAACCAGTATTAGATATACATGAGAAAATTAGTTGAAACCTAATTTTTATAAACTAAAATGTATTTGTTTTTCATGGATTCAGCCTTGTTTTCTGCATAACAAATTCACATCAAATCATTTTTTAAAAGGAATTAAATTCTTTCCTTCTCATTTTTATGCTGAGAAAGTGGTGCCACATTTACTGCAATGTTATATTGTAAAGCTCACTTTCTGTAATAACTCAGAGGCTGCCCACACACTACAGTTTTGAGTGGTACACATAGGTGTGCGCAGACGATTGCATTAGGGTGTGCACTGCAAAGTGTGTGTGTGTGTGTGTGTATATATATATATAATATATATATATATATATACAGTATGTATTAAAAAGAGGATGGTGTCAGTAGGGCAATGGATGGTGTCAGTAGGGCAGAGATTGGTGTTAGTAATCATACTCCCTCTGTTCTCAGCTGCATAAGAACTCAGGGAGGAGAAACAGCAGCACACTGGTTTTCCCAGTAAAAGGCTGTGCGTGGGGCTGAGTTCCCAGCATAGCTAGAAAACTGACCACGGTGTGTTCTCCTGCTTAGTGTGGTCAGTTTTTATTATAAAAGCAGAGGGACTGCCAGGAACACCAGGGATTTCACACAAAGGAAGCAATACAAAGAGAACAGGACCACAGACTATTGCATTAGGGTGCGCACTGCAAAGTGTGTGTGTGTGTATATATATATATATATATATATATATATATATATACAGTATGTATTAAAAAGAGGATGGTGTCAGTAGGGCAATGGATGGAGTCAGTAGGGCAGAGATTGGTGTTAGTTGGGCAGTGGGCAGTGTCAGTAGTTTTTTATATTTTATTAAAATTTTTTTACAATGTTTTTATTTACAATTCTTTTAGAGGCCCCACTGGGGGCTTTGGTGAAATATCAGGGGTCTAAACAGACCCCTGATGTCTCACTTTTGTGACAGAGAAAAGGGCATAGGCTGCAGTCCCTTTCTCTGCAGCCTCAGCTGAACTGGGCAGTGAATGAATGGGAAGTGCTCTATACTGATCGGCTTCCTGTTCATTCACAAACTGTGTTTACTAGGCTTCAGTTATGAATGAACACAGTGTGTGATCTGTGCCAATCACTCACTGTGCTAATTCAGAAAAGGAAGTGGCAGGCAAATGACATAGGCCAAGCAGCAGGAGGAATCTATGTCAGACAGGGGTGATTAGGGTGTGCCCAAGCACACCTGGCACACCACCTGTGCACGCCTATGGTGGTACAGCAGTCCCTTTACATATCCTTTAGATTGTTTTAACAGACAGGGGATGGAGGAAAGGAGATGGGAGCAAGAGAAAATACATAGCCAAGTACCATACAGCACTGGTTTATAGGAAAGAGGGGGTTCCTTTAGTTATACTCGTGAAAGGACTGTAGACTTAAGCCCCATACACCCGATCAGAATATTGTACAAAAAATACCACTTTCAAAGTGATCGTATGATAATCTGATTGTTAGTACACAGTTTCCATCCCAAATTTTCCGAAGGAACAAATACTTTAGTAACCTATTTTCGATATGGAGACTAGCATGTCCAAAAAAGGGCGATCATTCGTCCGATAATCTCGTCCTGTGTAATAGGCTTTAAATGTATAAAATTTTAATTTTTTTTTGGATTTTGTATGTTTATGCCGTGTCATGTGTGTATTTTTTAAATGGTATAAATTTTCTCTAAAGCACAATTGCATAGTTTTGTTAAAACAAAGAATTGCAATTAGCAAAGAAGAGATATTGTTTGATTTTTGATTTTTGTTTGCATGAGTTTTATAAATGTACCTCATTGCTCTATAATAGCAGTAAAATAGGCCATATGTGTAACAGGCCCCTATGCTAATCTAGAGATATAATTCAGTCTTACTTCCTTATTTGGAGTGTTCCATTCACATAATGTGTATTTCTGGAATTTACACCGCTTTTAATTTATGACTTCCTATTTCATTTCTTGAGGTGCTAAAATGGCAGATAAGTACAAAACCCCCCCAAATGACCCCATTTTGAAAAGACACCCCAAGCTATTTGCTTTGAGGCATGTTGAGCCCATTGAATAAATTTTTTTTAGTCCCAAGTGATTGAATAAAGACAAAAATAAAAAAGATTTTTTTTTTTTTCAAAAAGTTGTCACTAAATGATATATTGCTCACACATGCCATAGTTATATGTGGAATTGCACCCCAAAATACATTTTGCTGCTTCTCCTGAGTATGGGGATACCACATGTGTGGGACTTTTTGGGAGCCTAGCCGCGTACGGGGCCCCGAAACCCAAGCACCGCCTTCAGGATTTCTAAGGGTGCAAATTTTTTGATTTCACTCCTCACTACCTATCACCGTTTCGAAGGCCATAAAATGCCAAAATAGCACAAAACCCCCCCAAATGACCCCATTTTGGAAAGTAGACACCCCAAGCTATTTGTTGAGAGGCATGGTGAGTATTTTACAGCTCTCATTTGTTTTTGAAAATGAAGAAAGTAAAGAAAAAAAAATTTTTTTTTTCTTTTTTCAATTTTCAAAACTTTGTGACAAAAAGCGACATCTGCAAAATACTCACAATACCTCTCAGCAAATAGCTTGGGGTGTCTACTTTCCAAAATGGGGTCATTTTGGGGGGTTTTATGCCATCTGGGCATTCCATGGCCTCCGAAACTGTGATTGGCAGTGAGAAGTGAAATAAAAAAATTACACCCTTAGAAAGCCTGAAGGCGGTGATTGGTTTTTGGGGTTCCGTACGCAGCTAGGCTCCCAAAAAGTCCCACACATGTGGTATCCCCGTACTCAGGAGAAGCAACAGAATGTATTTTGGGGTGTATTTCCACATATGCCCATGACATGTTTGAGCAATATATCATTTAGTGACAACTTTTTGTAAAAAAAATATATATATTTTTTTTTTTTTCATTATTCAATCTCTTGGGACAAAAAAAAAAAATATTTAATGGGCTCAACATTGCTCTCATCAAATAGCTTGGGTGTCTACTTTCCAAAATGGGGTCATTTGGGGGGGGTTTGAACTGTCCTGGCATTTTATGCACAACATTTAGAAGCCTATGTCACACGTCACCCACTCTTCTAACCACTTGTAGACAAAGCCCTTTCTGACACTTTTTGTTTACATGAAAACATATTTTTTTTTTTTTGCAAGAAAATTACGTTGAACCCCCAAACACTATATATAATGTTAAAGCAAAGGCCCTACAGATTAAAATGGTGGGTGTTGCATTTTTTTTTCCACACAGTATTTGCGCAGCGATTTTTCAAACGCATTTTTTGTGGAAAAAATACACTTTTTTTTATTTTAATGCACTAAAACACACTATATTGCTCAAATTTTTGATGAAATAAAAAATATGATCTTAGGCCGAGTACATGGATACCAAACACGACATGCTTTAAAATTGCGCACAAACACGCAGTGGCGACAAACTACATACATTTTTAAAAGCCTTTAAAAGCCTTTACATGATACCACATTAGATTCACGGAGGAGGTCTACTGCTAAAATTACTGCCCTCGATCTGACCTTCGCGGTGATACCTCACATGCATGGTGCAATTGCTGTTTACATATGACGCCAGACCAACGCTTGTGTACGCCTTTGCGCAAGAGAAGGGGGGGCAGGGGTGCTTTTTTTTTTTTTTTTTTTTTATTTATTTTTTTTTTTTTGTTTTTTTTTTAAACTGTTCCTTCCAGTTTTTTTTCTTTGTTATGATTTTTATTGTTATCTCAGGGAATGTAAATATCCCCTATGATAGCAATAGGCAGTGACAGGTACTCTTTTTTTGAAAAAATTGGGGTCTATTAGACCCTAGATCTTTCCTCTGCCCTCAAAGCATCTGACCACACCAAGATTGGTGTGATAAAATGCTTTCCCAATTTCCCAATGGCGCGGTTTATATCCGGGAGGGGGGACATTCCCTCCCACTGCTTGTAAAAGCAGTCTAGAGGCTAATTACCCGCTAGAATTGCTTTTACATGAAAGCCGATCACTGGCTGAAAAGAATGATACCAAGATGATACCTAAACCTGCAGGCATCATTCTGGTATAACCATTCAAAGTCCAGCAACATACTGGACATATATTGTAATCTTTTTTTTTTCATGCAGCCTCTTGGCTGAACGAAAAAAAAGAGATTGATTGGTGGGTATGCCCACCATTAGAATACCTCCCTTCATCCACCCACTTCTAATGATGGGCATACATGCACCATTTATATATGCCGATGCATGGGGGCATCCTCCCGCAAAAGTTATGCCGTGTACACACGGTCGGAATTTCGACCGTATGTACGTGGCATTAGGAGCCAATCGCTCCTCCCCCCCCCTGCTGCCCCCATGCTTCGGCATATATGCTCTTTTTTTTAACTGTGGTGGTGAAATCACCTCCTACAGCGTTGGAGTCGCGGCTTTATGTATCGTGGGAGCAAACGCTGTTGCTGTCAAGATAAATAAATCCGCGTTGCAACTGAATGGCGCACCTGAAAACAAAAAAATGCTCAACACTAAAACACAGTAAACAAAATTACATACCTGAAAAGCAAGCATGATAAAACATGATAAAACATAATAAAACATTGCAGAATAGAATGGAGTAAAAAAAGAGCAACAATAGAGAGAGAATAGAGTGAGAGAGAGAACAAGAAAACGACAACTATTTTATTTTTTTTATATTTTTTTGAGATTCACAGGTAAAAAAGCTCCTGACTGAAGCGACTGAATCAAAACGCTACCACAAAAAAACTGTTAGCGATCGCAGGGATCAGGCCTGACTCTGCGAACGCTGCAGTTATGTGTGCTTAGTGTTTTGTAAGTGACAGTGATCGATCGATACTGCACTTGGGTGGGCTGGGCTGGGCGGAGGGGGAAAACGCAGGTGCTAGCAGGTATCTGGGCTGATCCCGCTAACAATGCGGTTTTTTTTGGAACCCTAAACTGCTGGGACGCTAGTATAGATCTGATCAGATCAGATATTGATCTGTTCAGATACTGTGCCACTAAGGGAGGTGTATGCTTTGTGCGTGGGTGTTTGCGGTACTGGCACTAACCTGGGGCGACGCAGACCTTATTTGACCCTAAAACCTAATTGATATCACCCGCCGGGCGATCAGGGGGTTAAACCGTTATTGGGTAATAAATGGCGGGTGCCCTGACAGTATAAAAAACAAGCTAACTAACCAGCGTCACCCGTAACAGTAATACAAAAAAAAACTGGTTACCTAGCGACACTAATGCAGCGATCAGAAAAACGATCGCTTAGTGACACTGGCAAAAGGGGGTGAAAGGGTTAACTAGGGGCAATCAGGGGGTTAAACCTTTATTAGGTAATATATGGGGGTACCTGACGCTATATAAAAACCTGACGGGGAACCTAAATAACGAAATAACTAACTGGCTAACCAGCGTCACCAGTGACAGTTATACAGTGATCACTGTGAAAGGGTTAACTCTAGGGGCAATCAGGGGGTTAAAACCTTTATTTAGGTTGTAATATGGGGGTACCTGACCTATAAACCTATTTATGAACCTATATAAACATGGCGGTTACCTAAAAAAAAAAAATGGTTACCTAGCGACACTAATGCAGCGATCAGAAAAACGATCGCTTAGTGACACTGGCAAAAGGGGGTGAAAGGGTTAACTAGGGGCAATCAGGGGGTTAAAACCTTTATTAGGTAATATATGGGGGTACCTGACGCTATATAAAAACCTGACGGGGAACCTAAATAACGAAATAACTAACTGGCTAACCAGCGTCACCAGTGACAGTTATACAGTGATCACTGGTGAAAGGGTTAACTCTAGGGGCAATCAGGGGGTTAAAACCTTTATTTAGGTTGTAATATGGGGGTACCTGACCTATAAACCTATTTATGAACCTATATAAACATGGCGGTTACCTAAAAAAAAAAAATGGTTACCTAGCGACAGCAGTGACACTAATACAGCGATCAGAAAAACGATCGCTTAGTGACACTGGCAAAAGGGGGTGAAAGGGTTACCTGGGGGGCAATCAAGGGTTAAACCTTTATTAGGGGGGGTAGGGGGCTACCTTGGACCTAAAACTAACTGCCCTGACAGTTATTACAGTCACACTGACACTAAATGCAGTGATCAGTAAATAAATGATCACTGCAATTAGTGACACTGTGACTGGGGGGGGGAGGGGTGATCTGGGGGGTGATCAGGGGGTGACAGGGGGGTGGAATATGTGCCTAACTGTACTGGTGTCAGTGTAGTGTTGTGCACTAACCTGTACATGTTCGCCGCTCGGCGTCTCCGGTCACATAGACCGGCGCACCGAGCGTGACATCACTTCCGCCTTCCTGTCTATACAATAGACAGGAAGGGGAAGTTTCTCATTGGCCAGGAGCGATCGCGAGGGGGTGGCCAGAAACCACTGGCCGTCCCCTCGTCCCGGATCGCTCCTGAAGCGATCCCGACCGTCCCCGCCGGCGGAGGGGGGTCCGATCGGACCCCCCAACCGCCGGAAGAATGTCACGTACAGGTACGTGATTCTGCCTGTACGTGCCATTCTGCCGACGTAAATATACAGGGGGCGGTCGGGAAGTGGTTAATGTGAATAACTAAAGACAATAAAATCAGCATTACTCTGACCATGCCACAAATAAAACATAAATAGTGTAATGAAACTTTAAACAATGTTTTCACACTCAACTGTAGCATAAATACAGAATATGCTAAAAAAAAGTACCGTATTTGCCGGCGTATAAGACGACTGGGTGTATAAGACGACCCCCTATTTTTTCCAGTGAAAACTTAGGTTTGGGGCTATACTCGCCATATAAGACTACCTCCTTCCGAGGCAACACCATTTACAAAAAAACGTCAGAAACAAAAAAAAAAAAAAACATCAGACTTAACATCAGAAAAAGGAAACTGGTGAACTACAAGTCCCAGATATCCCACAATTGGTAGGCAGGAACAATGAATCCTCTCCTCCAAAGCACCATAAATCATACCTGTATTTTAGGGGAGATCTGGAGCTGGATGTGCAGTACAGGATGCTTTGTTAATATGTAGAGCACCAAGTGTACACAGTATATGATGCTGTTTTGGTACAGTAGCACCAGGTACACTTCAGAATACAATGTGCAGACAGTGTGCACCGCTGAGCCAATCACGGCAGGCATTGTATTTTACTAATCTGTTGATGGATACAAAGCATGCTCGGATTGGCAGAGGCTGTGACATCAGCCCGCGCGGCTCTGACTCATGTAGCCTACTCGGATTGGCAGAGGTTGTTACCCAATCCAAGCAGGCTTAGCAGGCTCTGTATTCATCAGAGTGCATCGCCCGCCGGGATTGGCTGAGCGGCGCATACTGTATACATATTACAATTTTACAGAGCGCCCGGCGGACTGATATCCATCTGGCGGCTTCTTCACCTGGCGTATAAGATGACCCCCGCTTTTTGGCTGTGTAATTTCAGTGTAAAAGGTAGTCTTATACGCCAGAAAATACAGTATATGTGCTCTTAATGGCTATGAATATTCCACTGTATTCACTGTGAGGCAAAAAAAAAAAAAAAAGATGGTAGTTCCCAGTTGTACTGGAATATGAAAAATTATATAATCACGAAGGTTCAAATAAATACAATAATTTTATATTTCAATATTTTTTATTGAAGTAACAAGACAAAGAGGTTTATTTACTAAAGGCAAATCCAATTTGCACTACAAGTGCACTTGAAAGTGCAATCGCTGTAGATCTATGAGGGACATAAAACAGCATTTTAGCTTGCACATGATTGGATGATAAAATCAGCAGAGCTTCCTTCCCCTTATTCCAGATCTTCCCCTCAGATCTACAGCGACTGCACTTTCAAGTGCACTTGTAGTGAAAAGTGGATTTGCCTTTAGTAAATAAACCCCAATGTCATATAAGGCACAATATTTGAACAATAGTGCAAACAAACGTTAAACTGATCACAAATATAAAAATACCTTTCCCTCAAAATGATACTTACAGGGCACCCATGTGCAATTGGTACGGTATTGAGGGTCATGAATATCCCCACGTGGGGAACATCTCCCCCGGGAGCTGAGATGGTATGTTAAGCGACAGCCTGCCCAACAAGGGACGGTCATGCATCAGGCTGTGATGTGTGAGTAAGCATGTGTGATCACAAAAAACAAGTTGGGGCTGTAGAAAGTAAATAGAATTAAAAAGATGAGTAATGAGTATTTAATTATATGTGTAGTATATAAATTTTGAAGTGAAGTGAAGTATGAGAAAAATGTCCTACTCCTTTACATATATTATAGATATGTCAATTATAATGGCACACAAACATTTGACCCTCCGCGTACTTCATTTAAAGTCCCGCCTCCCTGTTCTCATTTGTATAAAATAATAGGGATGGAGGCTGATGACAACGTCATCTCCTCATTTAAAGTCCCACAGACCCCTCTCTTTTAAAAATATTTAGCAATAGTTAGGCCCCTTTCACACTTGGGCGTTTTTCAGGCGGTACATCGCTAAAAATAGCGCCTGTACACCGCCTGAAAAAATCCGGCCCCATACACTCCAGTGTGAAAGCCGGCGTGCTTTCACACTGGAGCGGTGCGCTAGCAAGACGGTAAAAAAAAAACTGCTAGCAGCATCTTTGGAGAGGTATAGGAGCGGTGTATTCACCACTCCTATACCGCTCCTCCCATTGATTTGAATGGGACACCGCGAGAATACCGCAGCAATACCTCCGCAAAGCGCTGATACGGCGGCGCTCTGCAGGGGATTTTAACCCTTTTTCTGCCGCTTGCGGGGGGGGGCACCGCGAGTGGCGAATACCGCGGCTAAAACGACGTTAAAGCAGCGCTATATATAGCGCTGCTTTACCGTCACAGTGTGAAAGGGGCCTTATTCTAGCTGCTAAAAACATACATGTAATTAGTTTTGATGATTTTCTGGGGACCTCATCAGGACGTTTTTGACAAAGCGCTGGTTCTACGCATATTAACTTCCGTCACTGAATACACCAGATTAAATATTAAAATGCAAAATATAGTACAGGACACTGCCACCAAACATGATATATTGTACCCATCTGGCCACAACGTCTAAAGCAAGTGGGGATGCATATGGGTGCAGCCTTGCAACTCTGGTCGGGGACCAAATACCAACGTAGGAGTGTTTTGAAGTTTTCTTCAATAAATACAACCATTTTAATGGCTAGTTATCATGTTTAAGTCTAGTCCATCACATATATAGTATTGAAATATAAACCAAAGTTAATAAGCATGTTGATGCAGGTCACAGTAGTTAGCCTACACATGTACCACCAGTGGTAGATGTGGTTCAGAGGCACATAGGTGTTGATTTACTAAAACTGGAGTGTGCAAAATCTGGTGTATGGTAGCCAATCAGCTTCTAACTTCAGCTTTTTCAATTATGCTTTGACAAAAAAAAAAAAAAAACTGGAAGCTGATTGGTTTCTCTGCAGAGCTGCACCAGATTTTGCACTCCCCAGTTTTAGTAAATCAACCCCATAGTCTAAGGAGAGTAGGGTGTTCAACTGAAATTGTCTGGCAACTCGCAACCCTCCATGTTCACCCCACTGGTAACAACAGTTGATTAGAAAAATAAACAGAAGTACAAAATCTTACAGGCTCTAAAAAAAATGTCTTTGTTCAGTCACTGATACCGAGCAGATTTGAACACATACTTAATAACTACCGTAAATAAAATATACTCCATTAACTCAGGTTTCTTTACCCCACTGCTTTAAAAGTATTCATTACAGTCCCAGATCTTATATATATTGCTTTGTTTATATTCACTGTATCTGAAGTGTCCATAGTACCTGTTTGCAGACCAGCATTAAGCCATCATGGAATACATCTGTTCCACATATCTATTTGATTAATTGTCTTTAGAGCCAGGAGTTACAAATTTAATTTGAAGAGACAAATTGCCAACTCTTAGAAGAAGGCAGCCCCTGAATACATTTTGTTATTCTCTAACCATTCCCTCCTTCCACGTGATTCCAGCTAGCCAATTGTAAAAAACAGAATGCCTTCCTTGTTATCAGTTCTGGTCTGCAGATGTGTGTCAGTTCAGCTTGCAGATAGTTTAAAGCAGTGTTTACTCATGGCATGTGAAAACAGTTCTCAAACCACAAGTTATAGGATAAAAATAAATAAATAAATGTAAAATTTTTAGCAGGTAAAAAAATGTGTATTTTTTTTTTTTTGGAGCCTGTAAAGCATTGCACCAGCGATCAGCAGAGCGCTGGTGCCATGCAGGTCTCCTGCAGATCTGTCAGTGTATCTGTGTGCACCTACATACCATTCGGGCAAGCAGATACACTAACTGAAAGAATCAATTAACTAGCACGGCGCTCCACAATACTGTGGTAGCTCATTGAGAACTACAAGCCGACAGCCGCTAAAGATGTCGGGGCTTGTAGTTCATTCACACACAGAGCTGTGTGAATGTATGACGCGGTCGCATGGGTGGAGCCCCGCACAGGCGCACTGATTTCAAAAAGTGACAGCTAGTATGGGGATCTTCTCCCTGTACTGTTGTCACAGGGAGGGAGTGGGGATCGGGCAGCAGCTGCAGCATTGGGAGCATGTTACATGTTCTCAAAGGTGAACCTATCCTTTAAGAAAAGTCAAAAGTAAGATGTTATATTTGCTCTATATATACCAATAGATGTGCTGTTGTTTTGAACCCAAAAAATTTACATTTTAATAGTTTCTGGAATAAACAATTTATTTTGGGATTATCACATACCTGCTGGAGATCAAGCTAGAGAGGGGGCTTCTCTTGCACCTTTTGTCCAACACACCTGATAGTGATGACAGGAGGTGTGAAGACACAGAGTGGCACAAGGGTCGGTGAAAAAGGCAGCGTCAGCTGGTGTATGCAGGAAGCAAATGACCACCAAGCAGGAACCAGGAACTGGAACATGGTGACACTTGATCGACAAACAGGAGCATAGCCAGGACACAAGCCAAAAGGTCATCAACAGCCAGGCAGCGAGGTACAGGAACATCGGGCAGAGGAGGAGTCAAGATACAAGCTGGGATCAGTACACAGTTGGGCAGTGAAGTACAGGAGCACAAGACAGGAGCAGAGTCAGAATACAAGCTGCGGTCACAGCAGGCAGGCAGAAAACCTAAGGCAGGTCAGAAGCAAGCTGAGTGTGTGCATGTTGTAGTCCAGCTTAAATTTGGCGTCGGTTCCCGTTCAGTTTTGTGTGCACGCTAATATGTTTGGCTACGTGTCAATGCCTATTTTGCAGGGATCTTTTGCTCAGAATTATGAGCATGACCATATAGTAGCCTTCTTTTTCCAATACATACTGAGCTTCTCTTAGGCCCCTTTCACACTGGAGGCGGTTTTCAGGTGGTACAGCGCTAAAAATAGCGCCTGTACACCGCCTGAAAAAAACGGCCCCATTCACTCCAGTATGAAAGCCGGCGGGCTTTCACACTAGAGCGGTGCGCTAGCAGGACGGTAAAAAATGTCCTGCTAGCAGCATCTTTGGAGCGGTATAGGAGCGGTGTATTCACCGCTCCTATACCGCTCCTACCCATTGAATTCAATGGGACACCGCGGTAATACCGCGGCAATACCGCCGCAAAGCCCCGCTATGGCTGCGCTTTCGGGGGATTTTAACCCTTTTACGGCCGCTCGCAGGGGTAAAACCGCACTGCGAGCGGCCGAATCCCGCGGCTAAAACGACGGTAAAGCAGCGCTTAATATAGCGCTGCTTTACTGTCGCCGCGGCTCCCGCCACAGTGTGAAAGGGGCCTTACAGAGATCCTGCTTGATGTCCCAGGCCACAGTTTGAGTGACTAGGTTCTAAACCATCCAACAGATCTGATTAAGAAAGCACGGAAGAGTAGCCTAAGGGCAAGTAAGAACTCATGAGTCAGTATACTAGATGTTGTTGAATTCTTATATTAGCAGCCTGTCATGAGTGAACTTCTGTTATATTCTAGTATGACTGCACTGAAATGCAGTTATTTCTTCCCAAACAATAAAAAATGGTATGTGTCTATCTAAGGGACACTAAGGGAATATGAAACAATATAAGCATAATATTTGACCTATTAAATGTGACATTATATGACACATGTAGGTATTAGTCCTGTGTTTCTATGAATGACATAATCAGTGTGTGTAACATCTGACAGACAATGAGCAGTGTTCCAAGATGAGTGATATATTTCAGGACAGAGCTACATTCTGGCAAACACTTCTTCCAGTCCTCTACTGGTACAGCAGGAATTCATTAAAGAGCTGGTTCTGAGCCAGTGCAGATAATTCCCAGTCAGTGTTGGTCCTTCTTAGCAGGTAATATTTTCTGGTGAGGCAGTAATCGGAGGAGGCCAATCAATTTTTGCTGTAGATGCCTGCAGCTAAATTATTCCTTAATTTGGACCAGATCTGACAAGTCCTACTTAGCAAACAGCACAGTCTCCAAGGATAGATGGGGACTTTTACTCCCTTGTGTAGTTTTAGCAACTGATTCACTAGCATTCATAACTCTGCCTTTCTAAGAAAGCGTTCTTCAGTTTGTAAATGAAGAATAGTATAGATCAATGAGAAGATAGTGTGGTGGGGATTCAGAAATCTCTATAGGAAACAAGTTCTTTTTAATGGTCTTCATGCTTTATACTGAGATTTCAATTTTTGCTTCATGCAGCAGAGTTAAATCCCCTAAGGCTTCATATACACTGCTGCTGGTAAACAGACGTTTAGGAGCAGTTGGGCATTTTTTTCAGCTGCCCCTGAACTCTCCTCTATGTTATCTTATCAGTACATGTACACAGGGTCGTTTATAGTCGTTTCGAGGCAGTTGAGTTTAAAATAATTTTTTGGAACACAAAAAAATGTGTTCAGGATGGATGTTAAGAGGTATTTGAAACGCCAAATGCCTGTAACAGCCTGTAAATGCTGCTAAACACGGTAGCTTGCTTAGTTTACAGACGTTTCATTTTAACAACAACAACAAAAAACACTAAACGGCTAAACGGACGTTTTTAGATGTCAGTTTCTAGCTGTGAAGTTAAATCGTTCAGGAGAGGTTAAACAACGTCCCATGTACATGAAGCCTTTCAATTTCATATGTCTCTTAGGGACTCCGGAGGTGAGATCTCAGGATCCAAATGTGTACAGCTGCCATGGTAAGTCACTCTTCCTGCTGGATTGTTAATTTACTTTATGATGAGAGAATGCAATAAGAAATGTGGGCATAACAAGGATGCTCCTGTTGTAGCAAGAAGAGTAAGATTCCTAGATGAGAGAGCAGAAATGGGAATTATGGTGGTAAGATCTTACTGCTGGAGCATTCGATGACTGGCTCAGTCTACCAGTTGTGATTCAGATTTCACCTTTTGGGGGACTGACCCCAAAAAATGCAAAGCTGTATTAAATACTGTGGTGGCATACATCAATGAGATTTTGAATAGTTATGTAATGTAAACTAACATATATATCTGATAATGCTTATAGGCAGCATGTTTTGGTAGCTGTTCCTGTTCAATAGGGGAAAGGAAATAGGGTGCTTCTGCCAGGTGGACCAGTCCAGTATGGAAATAAAAGGAGTCACAAAGCTGGAGATAGCACTACGACAGCTCTTCAGAAGAGGAGAAGCAGCTCTAGCAGGAAAAGAGAAGAACAAAGAAGCAGTTTATTAAAAAACTTATCATATCAAGACATTAATGGCGGGGCTCTTGTCAATGTATCCCTATCTCCCTGTGCCGACTAGCAGCTGTGAGGGAGGGTAGGATTGCCTTGCCAGGATGGCCGCCGCTCTTTCTGAACCACGGTGGAAAGCATGCACAAGGCTCCTTCTTCAAAACCTGTTTAAAGAAATAAATCAAAATAATTTTAAATAATTGAAACATTGTTTTTTTATATTATAAAGCTAAAGCTTTGAATGAAAAAAAAAACAAAAAAACATAATGTAGCCTCAAGGCCAATAGTTAAATGGGGGCGTCTCTAACCATACCCATAAATGGACAATTTTGGTTGCAGATTATCTATAATCATCATTGGTGTGGGGCAAAACATTAAATCTAATAAGCCAAACAACAGGTTTGTGTTAAAATTCCCTCCCTATGCACCACATTTCCTTCACTCCCCTGCTGCTCCATGCAGCTGGCAGGAGTCAAGAAAGGACCAGGTACTTCAGGGTAGGGACTCACTACATGTGAAAGTACTGGGTCAATCACCAAGCACCAGCACTAGCTCGTGTAAGTAATGACTTGATCAACTTGTAGCTTCTCCACACATATAAATACACATGATAAACTATAAATTAACTATATAAATAAAGTGTCACATAGTCTATGTCCAGGGATTTACTCTTAAGCCCCATACACACGCTCGGATTATCCGAGGACCAGGTCCGTCGGATCATGTCCGTCATACTTTGTCCGATGTTGGTTTTGCGTACACATGGTCGGACAAAGTTGTCGGAAAATCCGATCATTCTGAACGTGGTGACGTTTGTTGCCTACGACGGGACTACGTAGAGGCTAGTAGCCAATAGCTTTGGTCTTGTAATGTGATCTGAGCATGCGTAGCACTTTGTCCGTCGGACAACGGTACACACGATCGGATTTGGTGTGATCGGACCGTGTTGTCGGAAAATCTATCCAGCAGGAGATAGGACTTTGTCCGTCGGACAATCCGACGTACACTGTCCGATGGTGCATACACACGGTCTGATTTTTCAACAACATTGTTCGATCGGACAGAATCCATGCGAAAATCCTACCGTGTGTATGGGGCTTTAGCTGTTTTGGACCAACATCTGACCGTGTGTACGCTCCATCGGACCAACTTTTTCAGTTTTCATCTGACTTTTGTTGGCTGTGCGAACGGACCAACTTTCTGCCAACAAAAGTCTGATGGAGCAAAGTCCGATCGTGTGTACAGAAAACCATAGGACTTTTGTACAAACACGCATGCTCAGAACCAATGCAAAAGATCAGACAACAATACAGAAGTTGACCAAAGGTGGCGGTAAAGAGCAGAAAAAACACGTGATTTGGTGAAAGTTGGCTGAAAAAGTCCTGCTGTGTGTATGCAATACAAGTTCAGGGCCGACGCCCTTTGTACAAAAATCCACGGGAAAGTTTGTACAAAGTCCTATCATGTGTATGAGGCTTAAGAACTCATCAATTTACTACAACCATGCTTCATATGATCTCTGACCCCAGATACTCACTAAAGTGTCAATCAGAGTATGTAAAGGTAAATAAAAGAGGAAATATTTCATAAATATGCCTGTGCATTTACTTTATAATAACTGAAGGCTGAATATTCAGATTCTTGCATGACCCCAGCCAAGACTGCTTCCTTTACTTTACTACAACATAAAAATAATATGAACAAGTGAAGAATGTAGGATTGATTTGTAAGACTTGTGATTACACAGGAGGTATCCAAAAAATGTTTTCCCTGAGCATCTAACATTGTTTCAGCTGATTTTGTAACATGCCTGTCTGGATGGCTGATTAGTAGATAGGACATACTGTTAACATAAAAATGTGTATCCCAGCATCTAGTGCCACGCAGCTGTGAACATCTGGATATAGTTTGATAATTCCTTGTCTATAATGATGAATGTGACCACAAAGCTAGCTCAGCAGGTACAAAGAATCACACTATACTTATTTTCACAGACTAAAAAAGCTGCATTCAACAACCTGTCATATTATCACTTTCACTGGGTGTAAGCAATCTTTAAAGTGTGTTTAGTCACTAGCTTCTAGCAAAGAATAGAAGGGCGGCACACCTACAGGAATAATTTCAACTACGTTTTCTCAAGTCTTACATGTGATTTTGTTATTTTTTTTCTATTAAAGTGATGCAATTTTACATTATACAAAAATGAGTTCATACAGGATAATGTAACCATTTTATTACTACTTAAAACAAAACTTTGTTACAAGGTAATAAATGCTTACAGTGATGAACAGTGTTCAACCTAATGGCTTTTGCATTTGGTTATCAACTTCAGAACTATCCAAAAATGGATCTTGGGGAAGCAAAACCCTAATATGCACATTTTTTTATTATTTTTTTAGAACCCTGGAGTTTAGGCAGGGTTGCGCCTCATAAATTTACTTGCCAGGAGTAGTTATCTTGGTTGATTGGTAGAGATCTATTGATTTCTCCCTAAGCTTGGCCTTGTTGCACTTTTCTCTTCTACCACTGGATGGTAGTAGATACGATAAGGGCAATGCAAGGTCAGGTTGTGGGTATATAGGGTGTCTCAGCAAATGGGCAGGGGTTTTCTTGGATCACTTGACCTGCTGAGAGAGCCTATATATTCGGGTGGAGTCAGGTGATCTATGTTCTGTGCCACCTGGCTGTCTGGGTGGAGTTGTGTCGTATTGCCCGGGCTGCTAGGCCGGAGATGGGGCCTATCCCGGGCACATCTGGCTGCTAGGCTGTCTGAGGGCCTATCCAGAAGCAAGAGAGCAGCGCAGGGTTGGGACTGCGGCTTGCAGTCCAACCAAAAGTGACGGTTCTGCCGGCCGGAGAACCTGTCATGGTCGGAGCTAGAAGGGAAGCTGTCGCCAGTAAAGCACTATTCGCCTAATTACCAGGTAGCACAGTGAGTAACTGAAGCAAGTACCGGAGCAGCATTCTCACCAACCGGGAATGGTGAAGAATTGGGAAACTTCAGTGGGTATCAAGCCAGGGACCCCGCGAGCGGAGGTAACGCTTGCAGAGCAACCTTGTATATCAAGCCAGGAACCGAGCAGGCCAGCTAAGGACCCAGCAGAGAAGCTGGGGTGACGCTTGAGGAAGATACCACCGTGAAGATTGGAGGAGCTCTAGGGATTCAGTGGCAGTGAATCAGTGGGTCTAGTGAGAGACCGGGAGCTCAGTGTGCTGAAGAACTACAAGGAGTGATTGTAATGACAGTGAAGGAACTGTTAAGCTTTGTGTTTGGAACTGTTAAAGCCTGTTGCCATAGGAGACAGCATACCTGCACATGCAGATGTGGCGTCTTGTTGGATGCCTTCCACCGCATGGCTGTCCTCCTATTGAAGTCTCAGAGTCTGCCAATTAATCTTGCAACTACCTAAGGGTGTCCTGGCCCTAACCATCTCTCCCCTAAAAAAGTTTGTTAAGAGAAATAAACTTTCGTTTGCATTCAAGAAGTGTCTGGCGCCCAATAACTTTTACTACTCCACACCCACCATGCCTCACAACCCACTACATACAGAAGGATGTCAGCTATCCCTGGCCCTGGAGGTTCTCATTAGATCAAAGAAGGCCTGGGACCTAGCTACATTCTGAAGACGTTTTGTCTGATCTACTTTATTAGGTCTATACTGACATGGTTTGGTATTTTTAAGGTTGAATATATTTTTATAATTATTTTCGTACATACCAAACAAGTAAATTTCGTCTGTATAACCAAGTCTTTAGAACATAGACATAGAAACATGGGATGGGGGGGGAGACTCAGAAGGAAGGTGGGGGTGGGATGGGATGAGGGTAAAGGGAAGCAAAAACGAGAAGGGGTTACAAGCCATCCCTTCTAAAGTGCATACGCATCAAAATGCAATATTAAACATATTTGTAACTTAGGAACAGATTCCTTCAATAAGTATGCTTGTCTCTGCGCAGTGTCATCTCTCAACGGACAACGCCCAGATCTTGACCGATATATACCTCTGTCCTCTGGAGGAAAGTGATGAGTGGGATGGGGGGGGGTAGCCCTGGGAAGGGAGATGGGATGGGGGGGGGGGGGGGGGGGGGGGGGGTTAGCTCGACTCTTGTCTATCCGTGATAGACAAGTCTATACTTTTTCCTATTTGTGAGTATTTCCTGAACATTACTTCAAATCTGTAAGGAAACGATCAGATGTGGAGTGGTGGCACCATAGGGACCAAAAAGCGCTAAATTTGTCATATTTTGTCATATTTGTCATCTGTCTTTGCTTGCATCTCCTCCATAAGCATTGTATCATTTAGGATATTCACCCACCCTGATATGGGGGGGTGGATTCCTTTTTCCATTAAAGAGATATATGATGCCTGGCTGCTGAGAGACTTTTCTTTTGAGATTGGATTGAGCCTGGTATGATGGATAGGAGAGCAATCAGGGGAGAGGGGGATAATGAAGACTGATACATATCATTATAAATTTTAAAGATTTTGTCCCAAAATGGGAGTACCTTGATGCAGTCCCACCATATATGAATGTAAGATCCCTTTCCTCCGTGACATCTCCAGCAAGTATCCGTCGTAGCGGGGAAAATTCTGTGCACTGAGGATGGAACTCTGTACCACCTTGATATCAATTTATAGTTCTTCTCCTGCGTGAATCCCGACCTGGATGCTTGGTGGGTGTGAATGAAGGAGGTATTCCAATGGGCCGGGATATCTCCATATCCAGATCTCTAACCCATTTGTGGGTATATGCCGGAAGAGATTCACACAGATGGAGTTGAATGTCCTTGTATATGAGTGATAAAGTGTGTCTGGGGGTCTGAGAGAAGCTAGTGAGTTGTCTGTGGACCTGACCTGACAAGTGCAGTGATCTGCTAAGATGATTCAGGGAGAGTGTAGAAAGCCAGTCAGTGTTGACAGGGATCCGTGGATCCGAAGGCAGTCTAAATTGGCCCGTGGAAGGGTGAACAAATTGGTTGGCTGTAGGCCACTGTTCTCGACTGTATGTCCCCATTTGCTCTCTAGATAGGGAGGTGGATAGGGCTGCATTATCAAATAAAGAGGAGAGGGGACCTGGGTCCGAGGAGAGGGCAAACTTACTGGCCTTATTATACCATAAAGGGAGAGCTGCCGTTGTCAACGGGGAGATTCCTTGCAGTGTATGGAATTTGGTATTGTAACCCCACAAAGGGGCTCTCAGGTCAACGTGGGCCATGTCTTGTTCAATAGAGATTGAGGGTTTAAGCAGGGGCCTCGGGAACCATTCAAGTAATCTGGAGAATAGTGATGAGCTATGGTATGTTTGAAAGTCCGGGAGGCCTATGCCCCCCTTGTCTCTAGGGGCACACAGAACTTTATGTTTAAGCCTGGGAGGATGGTGTTGCCAGATGAATTTGCCCACCATGGTGCAGAGGTAGAGAAAGAAAGCTTTGGGAAGGAGAATGGGTAGTGTCTGAAATAAATATAATGTTTTAGGAAGGATGTCCATTTTTATAACATGCATTCTCCCCCACCAAGTGAGTTTAAGATTATGCCAGGATTCAAGGGAGCGTCTAATTGTGGTCGGTTTGGTATTTTTAAGGGCCATATGTAATCTAATTTGGGCCTTTTGGATCTAACCAGGGAGTCGCAATGAGTGCTTGCAACTAAAGGGAACTTGTTGGAAAACTTCTCTTTAACCGCTTCCCGACCGGCCACTGCATATATACGTCAGCAGAATGGCACGGGCAGGCAGAATCACGTACCTGTACGTGATCGTGCATGTGCCTGCCCGTGGGTCGCGCGCGCGCCGCTAGCGGCGCGCTCGCGACCCGGTCGGGAGCTCCGTGACCCCGGCCGCGGGACCAGCGGACCCGATCGCCGCTGGTATCCCGCGATCGGGTTACGGAGCGGAAGAACGGGGAGAGGTCTATGTAAACAAACCTCTCCCCGCGCTTCCTACACTGACTGTCAGTGATCGGCGGTTCCCTGTCATCGGGAACGCCGATCAATGACGTCAGACGTACAGCCACGCCCCCCTACAGTAAACACAACACAACACGTCACACTGACTCCTCCCCGCCCCCTTGTGGTTAACCCCCTAACTACAACTGTCATTTACATAGGAATCAGTGCTATTTAACCACTTCAATACCCGCCCATAGTCATATGACGCCCACAAGGTGGATCTACCATCCTGGGTGGGCGTCATATGACGTCCTCGGGTTCCCGGCCGCCTGGGGGGCGCGCGCGCGCCGTCGGCGGCGCGCGCGCGCGCGCCCGCGGCATCGCTCGGGACCCGGTGCGAGTGCCCGGCGGTCGCGATGTCCGCCGGGCACCCGCGATTGCCCGTTAAAACAACGGGACCGGGCGGGACCGTGGAGCTGTGTGTGTAAACACACAGCTCCACGTCCTGTCAGCGGGGAGGAGACCGATCATGTGATCCCAGTACAGAGGATCACATGATCGGTCTCCTCCCCTTAAGTCCCCTCCCCCTACAGTTAGAATCACTCCTATTAGGGACACACATTAACCCCTCCAGCGCCCTATAGTGTTAACCCCTTCCCTGACAGTCACATTTACACAGTAATCATTGCAATTTTATAGCAACGATCGCTGTGTAAATGTGAATGGTTCCAAAAATGTGTCAAAAGTGTCCGAAGTGTCCGCCGCAATGTCGCAGTCACGAAAAAAAAAAAAAAAAAATCGCAAATCGCCGCCATTAATAGTAAAAAAAAAAAAATAATAAATTCAATAAATCTATCCCCTATTTTGTAGACGCTATAACTTTTGTGCAAACCGATCTATATACGCTTATTGCGATTTTTTTTACCAAAAATATGTAGAAGAATACGTATCGGCCTAAACTGAGGAAAAAAATTGTTTTTTTTTAAAAAAATGGGATATTTATTATAGCAAAAAGTAAAAAATATTGTGTTTTTTTTCAAAATTGTCGCTCTTCTTTTGTTTATAGCGCAAAAAAAATAAAAACCGCAGGGGCGATCAAATACCACCAAAAGAAAGCTCTATTTGTGGGAAAAAAAGGACGTCAATTTTGTTTGGGTGTAACGTCGCACGACCGCGCAATTGTTAGTTAAAGCGACGCAGTGCCGAATCGCAAAAAGTGCTCTGGTAAGGAAGGGTGTTTAAAAGCCCTGTATTGAAGCGGTTAAATAGCACTGATTTCTGTATAAATGACAAATGTCCCAAAAATGTGTCAAAAATGTCCGATGTGTCCGCCAAAATGTCACAGTCACAATAAAAATCGCTGATCGCCGCCATTACTAATAAAAAAAAAAAAAATATTAATAAAAATGCTATAAAACTATCCCCTATTTTGTAAACGCTATAACTTTTGCGCAAACTAATCAATAATCGCTAATTGCGATTTTTTTTACCAAAAATATGTAGAAGAATACGTATCGGCCTAAACTGAGGAAAAAAAAATGTTTTTTTATATATTTTTTGGGGATATTTATTATAGCAAAAAGTAAAAAATATTGCATTTTTTTCAAAATTGTCGCTCTATTTTTGTTTATAGCGCAAAAAATAAAAACCACAGGGGCGATCAAATACCACCAAAAGAAAGCTCTATTTGTGGGAAAAAAAGGACGCCAATTTTGTTTTGGAGCCACGTCGCATGACCGCGCAATTGTTAGTTAAAGCGACGCAGTGCCGAATTGCAAAAAGGGGCCTGGTCCTTTGGCTGCCAATTGGTCCGGGGCTGAAGTGGTTAAGCAGATTCTCCTTATGCTGCGTACACACGACCGGACTTTCTGGCAAACTAGGTCCCATGGTCTTCCTGAGGGACTTTCGACGGAGTTCTGACGGACTTTCCGAACGAACGGACTTGGCCACATACGAACGGACTGAGTCCGGTCTAAAGTCCTTTCGTTTGAACGCGGTGACGTAAACGGGACAAAAAATAGCCATTAGCTGCCCTTGAATCGTATTTGGTCCGTCGGACCAGCACGCAGACTAACGTTTAAGTCCGTCGGAATTGAGAAACATTTTCTATTTCTAGGTCCGCTGGAATTTTTTTACCAAAAAACTAACGAATTAGCCCACACACGATCGGATTGTCCGACGGACTAATCCTGTCGGACCTAGTTTGCCGGAAAGTCCCAACCCTGTGCTGCTCTCTTGGGGTAGAGGGGTTTTATTATTATTATTATGATTATTAAAATTATTATTATACAGGATTTACATAGCGCCAACAGTTTGCACGGCTCTTTAGAAAATGAAGGCATTACAGCTACAATATAGTTCAATACAAGAGGAATCAGAGGGCCCTGCTTGTTAGAGTTTACAATCTACAAGGGCTTTATTGTTATATATTTGCATATATTCTTATATATATTCTTTGTTCATTTATTGTTAGTTTTTTTTCTGAAAATTCTGCTTTTGTATTTTATGTTGAATTGTCACAAATAGCGACCTAATTAGTAATATTAATGATACTAGACTCAAACAAAAAAGTAGCATAATGCCATAAACATGCCCTGTATAGCCTGCAAAATGAAGTGTGTTTCATGGGGTTTAGCTGACAAAATAAATGTCCAGTTATCTAATTTGTCCTTTTATTGCAACAAAGTGTGGTGCTTGATGGCACATCAAGTCTTTATATGTCCACAATTTACATGATTCAAGAAAATAAAGTAAATAACACTCTAAATTTTAGATTGCCTTTAGATTTAGTATAATCATTGTCTTTGGATACGGTAAACTTTTTCCACTGTTTATAGAATTGAAATTGGGATTTAACAGAAAAAAATTGAGAATGCCTGCTTAAAAACATAAACTGTTCTGTCAAGAGAGGTAGGAAAGGTTTGTTATTATTACTACCAAAAGTTTGTCTATTCCTTGAAAAGAAGATAATTTGGAAAGCCAGGGGATATTTACCACATGTAACATTTAGCTTATAAACTAACAATAAGAGGAATACTTAAATCCCTTTTTAAACATGTCTTTTTCTTCCAAATTGTAATTATTTTTGAAGCATCTTCTTGATTATGTTACTCTATGTTTTCCATAGTGCAAGTTGATCACTGGATGGGGTTGTCCAAGTGTCAAAGTGAAAGGACCAAAAAAATCAATGATTTTGCATGACTTATTTGATTAATTGATAAAATTCCTCACACTTTTGCTTTTGATTCTTAACACCCCCCCCCCCCCCCCCCCCCAAATTCATATACTGAAGCTTACTGGTCCATAGATGTGGTCTTCAAAAATCTGATCTGTCCAAAGTAATATGGCTGTGCACTGAACTGTCATAATGCTTTCATTGCTGAACTCCTGAAAAAGCTAGTTTCGTGGTGCCTCTGGTCTTAATACTTTTTGTGTCTCTTGACCTAGTACAAGCATGAAGAAAGTAAGTTATGAGGAAAGACAGAATTTATGACCTTGTTCCATGCCAGTGACCCAAAGTATTAAAGCCTGTTGATCAGCATAGCAAGCTATTTATATTCTCAAGAGAAGATTTTTTTTAACACTTGGTTCTTTCAACCTCTCACTTTCACAAATTAAAAGGTACAGCTTGCAGTCTAAAGGCCCATACACACGATCTGACTTTTTGACAACAAACATGCAAATTAGCTGTTTTAAGGCAACATCCGACCGTGTGTACACTCCATCGGACAAACTTTTTCGCTTTTCATCGGACAAATGTTCGCTCTGCAAACAGACAAACTTGGCGGCAACAAAAGTCTGATGGAGCAAAGTCCGATCATGTGTACAGAAATCTATCGGACTTAAGTCCAAAGTACAAACACGCATGCTCAGAACCAATGCAAAAGATCAGACAATACAGAAGTTGACCAAAGGGTGTCAGTAAAGAGCAGAAAAACCATGTGATTTGGTGAAAGTTGGCTGAAAAAGTCCTGCCGTGTGTATGCAATACAAGTTCATGGCCAATGTCCTTTGGACAGAAATCCACGGAAAAGTTTGTTTGAAGTCTGATCGTGTGTAGGAGGCTTTAGCCAGCAGCAACATAAGTCCAACATAACAATGTATGAAAACATTTTAGAGCTCCTTTGCCACTGTTCGATGTGAAACCTATATGCCCATATACTATAGAAAATGAAAGGAAAAATAGGTTTCCAAAAGATGAGTATGTTTTAATATAATACCTTTGTGCGTATCCACTTGCTGACTGCCTGCGTACATGTATGTGATCCAGCACTTCCAGGTAGGGGACACGCTCGTGCGCCTGCTGCCCTGGCTGTCCTGACATTCACTGCAGCACTAGGCAATCAACGGGTCCCAGCCAATGATTTATGGCCGGAATCTGCCGATCGACTGAGCGAATGACAGAAGAGAGCCCTGTGTAGGTAAACAACACAGGGCGCTCTACTGTCAGCAGTGATGTGCTGTTTTTTTTCTCCCTGCAATGGGAGTAAAAACCGGCACATTGCTTACTAAAACACACACAATAATTGCTAGGTACGCATTTAACCCCTTGATTGCCCTAGATGTTAACTCCTGTTAACCCCTTCCCAGCCAGTGTCATTAGTTCAGTGACAGTGTATAGTATCGTATTATCACTGATCACTGTGTTAGTGTCACTAGTGATGTCAGTGGCAGTTAGTCAGTCCCCTCCAGCATCAGTTAGTGTCAGATCGCAGTCCCATTATAAGTTGCTGATCACCGCTAATCACTGTCATTAGTAGTATAAAAATAAATAAATACAAATTCCAATATATATACAGTATATAGTTTGTAGAAGCTATAAGATTCAAGCAAACCAATCAATATACACTTATTGGGATTTTTTTTTACCAAAGACATGTAGCAGAATACATTTTGGCCACAATTTTTTTTTATTGGATATGTTTTATAGCAGAAATTAAAAATACTTTTTTTTTGTTATTTTTTCAATTATATTGCAAAATTAAAAACCAAGATACCACCAAAAGAAAGCTCTATTTGTGTGAAAAAAAAATGATATATATTTTGTTTGGGTACAGTGTTGCATGACGGCGCAATTACCAGTTAACCGCTTGCCGGCGGCCGCATGTAGATATACGTCGACAGAATGGCATGGCTGTGCAAATGGGCGTACCTGTACGTCCCTTTGAATTTGCCACCATGCCATCTCATCCACGGGGATACCCGCGATCATCTCACGAGAGAAAGAACGGTGAAATGCTAATGTAAACAAGCATTTCCCCATTCTGACTAGTGACACTGTCACTGAGCACAGCTCCTTGTAATCGTAGCCCCCTCCCCCCCCCACAGTTAGAATCACTCCCTAGGACACACTAAACCCCTTCACTGCATTTTTAATCGCACTGATCGCTGTATAAATGTGAATCGTCCCAAAATAGCGCCAAAAGTGTCGATCGGTCGACCATAATGTCACAGTCACGATAAAAATTACTGATCATCGCCATTACTAGTAAAAAAAAATGATTAATAAAAATGCCATAAAACTATCCCCTATTTTGTAGACGCTACAATTTTTGCGCAAACCAATCAATAAACGCTTATTGCGATTTTTTTTTTACCAAAGATATGTAGAAGAATATGTATCAGCCTAAACTGAGGAAAAAAATATAATTTTTATATATTTTTTGGGGATATTTATTATAGCAAAAAGTAAAAAATATAGCTTTTTTTTCAAATAGCTCTTTTTTGGTTTATAGCGCAAATACCACCAAAAGAAAGCTCTATTTGTGGGGAAAAAAAGGACGTCGATTTTGTTTGGGAGCCACGTCGCACGACTGCGCAATTGTCAGTGACGCAGTGCCCAATCGCAAAAAGTGCTCTGGTCTTTGGCCAGCCAAATGGTCCGTGGCTGAAGTGGTTAAAGTAGTGCAGTGCTAAATAGCAAAAAATGGCCTGGTCATGAAGGGGGTAAAATCTACCGGAGCTCAAGTGGTAAATTTGCACTGAATTTGCTTTACAAAAGGAGGCTTGCCTGCAAATAATCATAGAAATTTAGAAATTGTTATTTATTTTAGGTAGAAAAATATGGCGCCTACTGCAGTTTAAAGTATCTACCATCTCTATTTTCAAGACTGGGGAACATTACATGTATCAGATAACATAGACAACATAAAAGGTTTGTACTGCAAAACCATGGCATGCACCATTAATTTGTAACACATCCAAAAGACATTCTTAACCTGACATGATAGTTACATGTGACTTTCAGCAACATACATTTGTGATTAAACAGATTCTGGTAAACTCTGAAAGTTCACTGTTGTGAGTTTCTGGAGGGCTACTGCTATGCTGTGAGGATGGGGCTATATGTGGAGGTTAAAGAATGGCTGCTGTTTCTGGGGATTGTATCTGCAGTATGTGCATTATAGACATGCCTTTCTCATTGCACTGCATTTGGGAGCTTTTCATTTCTTTTACATGCATTCTGTTTTAGGTGTCTGGGACCTTCAGCCTACAAGTCAGTTTAAACTTCCCACCATCCTGTGAACCACTTGCTTTGATATGCGCATACACACACACAAAGGCCATTGGCTTGAACGTTTTTAGTGTCCCACTGCCCTTCTTCTGTGGTTGGGGCTTGGTTGCACAGTGGCAACAGACTGCGCAAGCATGCGTGTGCATCAGCTGCTGGCTTCCTGTGTTTTTCTCTTCACAGAAGCACTGACTGACTTCTCTCCCACCAGAAACGTCCCTCCTGCGCTACCCACAGCTTGCTGACATTAGGACACCATTCTGGGTTTTCCCTTCATGCTGGCTGCAATTACCAGTAGTCACAGACTTATTGCTGTTGGTTAATCCATGACTGGCTGACCCCAGTTTGGGTTTTGGGTTTGGGTTATCTGTAGCTGCTTTTCTTAAAGGCATACTTGCTTTTGTTAGTTAAAAAATTTCTACCTCTAAATGTTTGTCAGTCTCACACATCTCAGTCAGAATTGCCTGTGCTGATGGCAATTTCTGAAGCCCCCCTTCCTTCTTCAGATGATCCTTCCTATCTCACTAAGGTCCCAGTTAAGGCAACTTGTTGCTCCCCTTAAACCTGAAGGAATTGAAATGCCCTCCCCTATTTTAGGGATGAACTCTCTTCTGTTAATCAGGGTTTTATATCTCAGTTAGGCCCCTTTCACACTGAAAAATAGCGCCTGTATACCGCCTGAAAAAACCGGCCCCATTCACTCCAGTGTGAAAGCCGGCGGGCTTTCCCACTGGAGCGGTGCGCTAGCAGGACCGCAACAAAAGTCCTGCTAGCAGCATCTTTGGAGCGGTGAAGGAGCGGTGTGTTCACCGCTCCTATACCGCTCCTTCCCATTGAAATCAATGGGAAACCGCGGGGATACCGCCCGCAAACCGCCGCTGCAGCGGCGCTTTGCGGAGGTTTTTAACCCTTTTGCGGCCGCTAGCGGGGGTTAAAACCACCCCGCTAGCGGCCGCATACCGCGGGTAAAACGATGGTAAAGCAGCGCTAAATATAGCGCTGCTTTACCGTCGCCGCCCCGCACCGCCCCAGTGTGAAGCCAGCCTAACAGACTAAGAAACTGTATATATCGTATCTGAATTTGTTGGGGAAATGTGTTGGATGGCATTTCAATTCCATGGGATCAAGGGCAGCGACTAGTTGCATTAAGAGATCCTCCAGATTATTTATTTTCATATGCATAGTCTATCTCTTCCCAGGAGGAGGTGGCACTGCCTGCTAACTATTTTATTTCATCAAAACAAACTGTTTCCTTTCTCATTAAGGCTGTACATTCCACATTAGAATTAGAGGATTCCACCATTACTTTACCTATTATGGTGTCTGGCCTTAGTTTTCATAGACCTAATTGTTTCTCCAGTGAGTTTCCTCTTCATCCATTATTCAGTTAATTGAGCTACAAAATATGGAAATAATCAGACAAAAAAATCTCTATCTCTCTCTGCAGGACAAGGAACCAAATGGCAAATGCAGTGGACACCCTGGTAGCACCATCGGATCAGTATGCCTCGAAATATGCCTTCCTCTGCTGAAGCTACTACCTAAACTGCTTCGAATGTTCGAACGATTGAAAGCAAAGGCATTACAGTCATTCTCATAGTTTTGGATTGGTCTTTCAGAGTGTGGTACGCTGACCTCATTATTCTGTAAGTCAAGACTCTGTAGCACAGGGGTAGGCAACCTTGGCCCTCCAGCTGTGGTGAAACTACAAGTCCCATGAGACATTGCAAGACCCTGAAAATCACAGGCATGACTCGCAGAGGGATGATGGGATTTGTAGTTTTCCACAGTTGGAATGCCGAGGTTGACTACCCATGCTGCAGCGTCTACTAGATCAGCCAGATCTGTTATCCCAAGGACCCATCTTACAATATGCTTCTGCTTTTGATGACTTGGCCCAATTCACAAAGACGATTGACGATAACAGATGACTCTGTTATCCCTGCCATGTTTAAAGCTTGTAAATCTACTTCCCCTAAGATTTATCATCCGATTCACCCCAAGAGGATTTTTTTCAATTGCCTCGATGGGGTTAAAGCCATTAGGGTTTACATCTCAGTGATTGATTCAGACTGATTCCCAGTTTATTATTCCAGGAGGTCCTAAAATATTTTTTTCTGCCTCCAGGTCTACAAGTTGTAAATTAATTCAACAGGTTTTTGTGCAAGCCTATGCGTTATGAGATGAAGTGCCTCCTTTTTCCCAAAAACCCACTTCACCAGAGCAGTGAGCATTTATTGGGATTTTTGGTATCTGGCCTCTCTGCCTCACATCTATAAAGCTGCAATCTGATCATCTGTTCACATGTTCTCTTAGTTTTAAAAGGTTAATATATCTGCCTCTGTGGATGCTAGTTTCGGATGAAAAGTTCTGCAAGGGACTACCTAATGGCCTTGTTTTGTCCTTGTTTTGGTTTAAATTTTTTCTGTTGGGCTGGGTCACCTATGTGTTATTGGTGTATCTCCCCCTTGGTTTGGACTACTTTTGGATATTTCTTGGATGCCTAATAAAATTGTGACCCCAATGGATGATGAGAAAATGTTTATACTCGCCAGGAAATCCATTAAAAGACATGGCTCCCTCCCTTAATATGCTTTCCTTTGGTCTTTGTACTGCTTTCTACAACCGAACAGGTGTGGGGTGGGAACTTAATAAAGTTGGACCCTGAGAAAAGGTATGATGAATAAAAAAAAATCCTATTTTTGTCGCTTTCTGTGTCCTTATTGGGGAAAGTTCCTCTCACGTCCTGTCAGGATAAGAAATGATGGGTAATCTCGGGAATAGGAATGGAGACAAAACCAAAAATGCATTTTTGGCAGAGTGGTGAGAGTGTTTTATTTTGTACACCCACTGTACAAAATCATTTGGATCATGTGCAATTTTGTTTTAACAAAACTTTTTTGGTTTCAGATCTGGGCTTATCGATGCGATCAGGGCCGTTTTTAAGGCAGGGCAAAAGGGGCAGCTGCCCTGTGGCCCTGTCATTGTTGTGGGGCCCAAAGCAGTTGAATCATACTTGCCAACTATCCTGGTTTAAATTCCCTTTTTCCCTTGAGGTTTTAGTCCTGTGCTGTGTCCCAATCTCTCAGTGTGAAGTGCTGCTACTAATGCTGCCCAGCTCTGCCCTATTGTTGTGTACAGATGACTCACCTGCAGACCCTGTGTTTGTATGTATGTAAATAGCGGCGGCATTCAAATGTAAATAGCGGGGGCCGGCGACATTGATATGTATATTATGCCCCCCTGAGGTCATATCCACAGTTATCTCTAGAAACCAATCAACAAGCAGAAATCATGTGCTGTAACCTCTAGCAACTAATCAGTGAGCCGTAATGTGTGCTGGAACCTCTAGCAACCAGTCAGTGAGCGGTAATGATACACTGTAACCTCTGGTAACCAAACGCAATAGCCAGCTGCTGTAGGGGATCTTTAGGATGGAGAGCGGGGAAAGAGGCCTGTAAATATGTAATTTATCAAGCCCTTCTTTTTCTGAATGAACGCAGTGAGCAACTGGTACCAATCAGTACCACAGGTATGTATTGCACATGGCATTTTTTTATTTTATATTAATTTGCATGTATTTATCATAAGCACTTACACTGCACATGTGTTATCTTATTCTTCTTTTTTTTTTTTTTTTTATTCAGTCACAGAGACGGAGGGTGCAGCTTTTTTAAGGTCAGGGAGAGGATCCATAGCTTTGGGTCTTTTTCCTCTTCTGAAAAGCTGCTCATGACGTACTTGGAGAACTGACTTCAGCTAGTAAGGAGTGAGGTCCAGCTGTTTTCGGCCTAGGCTAACCAGAGTGCCATGACCCTGTCAGGAACCTTGCACCCTGGCGTGTCAAGAATGCAGGCCCTTTAGGCCCTTCCTCCTCAGAGGTCGGTCCTGTTCCGTACCCTTGTGCACTTTTTTGTGTGCTGTCATTTTACAGTTCATTTTTTTGTTCACAGGGATTCAACAAGCACCACATCACAGACGTCTGAAAAAAAAATCCAATTTAGGAGCATGCAGAAAAGTTTGACAACGGTGTAGTTGATTAAGCAAGTGCTGTCACCCTAGGCAAAGTGAATACAGCTTGTTGGTTTGACTTATTAAAAGAAAAGGATTACCATTTTTGATATTACAGGAAGATCTACAGCAACATTTTTGATTTAAGTGTATGGGTTTAGAAAGATTTTTAAGCCTAACTGTAGCCAAAATGTTTTTGTTTTAATTTGGCCTGAGTGGAGAAAGGGTTTTTGTTGTCTGTGGCTCAGCTGAGAGGTACTTCTTGACCTACTGACAATGTTGTTACTAGACAAAAGAGAGGACATTTCCTGAATGGGCATACTATGTAGAACTGTTTTGATTAGTGTTACTGTGCAAATTTTGCTTTCTGTATCCTCTTTGGGAGATTTAACTTTCATTTTCTGTCTCAGAGATGCAACATGAAGTGATAGAAAATCTCTGCAAAGTGAGAGTATAGAGAGTATATCCCCTTTTAGACAACTGCCACCATAGGAAGAGTTTGCTCCTCCTGCAGCCAATCACAGTACAGTTCCCTTCCCTGTGGCTTATGTGGATGGAAAACATTTTCCTCCCTCCTTTCCTTCTGCTGAATTTGGATTTCAATCCTTCTGTCTGAGAAATGTTTTTGGATCAGTGTTTGCGTAACTATATTTTTTGAAATTGGTAAGATGCCTTTCCTCAACCTTTCTGCTTAGTTTGGTACATTGATAAGATTTGTTGATGTTGCAAAATCTCCATATTATTATTAATGGTCTGAACAAAATTTGTGGGTATATTCATGTTTTTAAGGGGTATTACCCCTAGTATGTCCTTTTTATCAGATTTGTAATAAAACCTTTTTATCTTTATATGTGTAGTAATATTCATTCTGAGAGGAGGTTTGCTGGCACTTATAAAGTCCCACTTCTATATTGTCTTGTTCTTCTATTACTATAGGGATGTGGTGCTGATTTTTCAGCCATAACTCATCTTTTTTGAAAAAATTATTATTAATGAATATTTCATTTATTTGGTGTTATCCTTGATGTACTTCTGTTATATTTAAGCTCATCTGTATACATATTCATCCATGTGTTTGATTTATTTGTCCAGATGTGGTAGCACATATCTCCTGAAGAAGCATTTTAAATGGCGAAACATGTTGGGATTGCTGCACCATGACAAGCAATTGTAACCAATTTGTAATGTGGAAATCAAACATGAAATGATCCAATGTTTTTTAATATTTCTTGTTCTCTTTACCTGTTTTTATATCATATAATATATGAATAAACTGATTGATTTTTATCAGATGCTGTGACCTAAGTTATCGGGACCTAAAAAAAATCCCAGCTTCCCCATTGAGCGTTTTCTTGTGTCTTGTTCAACTTAAATACTGTGTACACACGATCGGACATTCCAACAACAAAATCCTGGATTTATTTCCGACGGATGTTGGCTCAAACTTGTCTTGCATACACATGGTCACACAAATGTTGTTGGAAATTCCGAACGTTAAGAACGCGGTGACGTACAACACATACGATGAGCGGTGAAAAATGAAGTTCAATAGCCAGTGCGGCTCTTCTCCTTTATTCTGAGCATGCGTGGAATTTTGTTTGTTTGAATTGTGTACACACGATCGGAATTTCCGATTTTGTTGTCGGAAAATTTGAGAGCTCTCAAATTTTTGTTGTCGGAAATTCAACAACAACAAGCTCACATCAAACATTTGTTGTCGCAAATTCCAACAGTGTGTACGCGGCAAAAGAGTAACAGCAGTCTGCTCACATCATTTGTAATAAAAACATCTTTGCCATTCTGAAGCTTCCCTCCAACCACTTTGCATATTATTTTATAAATACTGTGATTTTGTACTTAGCAAATATGCTGCAGAAATCTCCCTCCACTGAGTCTGGCTGCAACCATTTTAACTGTGGGCAGCTGAAACTGCTGCCTGTTCACTTCCTGATTTACACAGACACACACTACAGCACTCATTGGCTTTCTTATGACTCATCTCACCTCCCTTCCTAGCAAACTCTCATGAGAGTGAGAACGAGAGCTGTGCATGATGTCATAATCCTAGGCTAATGACCAGACAAGAAACAGGAAGTGGGCTGTATAAGGTATTTACTGGCAGAAAAAAAAAATGTTTTACTATCCAAAGTTAAAACAAGGGCAGAAGATTTAATAGATGCAAAGTTGAAAAAAAAGTTCCGCTTTAAAACATAAGCTAAACATGGTCATTATGCATAGTGAACTTATCCAATATTTGTGAATGTATGATCACTTACATCTAATATGTCAGATACAGCATTTAACAGAAAAATTTGTTAGACTAAAGCTGAATTCACACTGAAAGGACAGCTGCCAGACAGCACTTTACCCTATGGCAGCTGTCTGTTCAGACTGCAGTAAGCGGCGGTGTTGTGCGCAATTCAATTCATCACAAAACTCCCTTTTTTTTGCTGAAACTTTTTATTTGAAGTGCATAAAGGTAACACTTGTGCTGCGCTGCTGCACCGTGCCATGTGATCCTGTATATGGTGTGCTGTGAAAAAATGCAGCATGTCTGCATTTTATGGCAGCTCACTGCAGCGCAGCTCTGGAATGCATTGCAGTGTGAATAGGACACACAGAAAACTGGCAACCGACATTTGGCAGTGCAGTAAAATGTTGGTCACCGCACATAGGGGTTGATTTACTAAAGGCAAATAGACTGTGCACTTTTCAAAGTGCAGTTGCACCAGAGCTTGATAAATGATAAAGAAGCTCTGCCACCCCTCCACAACCAGGAGGGGTGGCAACACTTTCTTTGTTAAATACAGCAGTGTCACACTTGTCAGCCTTCAATCAGCCTTCTGATTGGACAGTGAAGGAGCAGAAACACTGCAATAAAATATCAACTCTGACCACTTTTCCCTGTCAGCATATGTGCATGCAGCAGAGCTTGATTGGCTCCCACTGCTGCCCCTCCCTCTCACAGTCTAAGTGCTACTGTGAAAATGATTGGAAGGAGATTGATATCCAGACTCAGTTCCTTTTGCTAGTTAAATGTAGAAATACAATTTATGATTTTTAAAGGAATAATTTTCTTATGAAAGACCGTTCCATAAACATTTATATTTGGAAATGATGGCAACTGACCTGGAAAATCTTCCAAAGACCAACCCTTCCTGTGTTAAAAGACAGCAGTGCCCAGTGCCCAGGCCTGTCAAAGTTTATTGATTTGGTATATATATATATATATATATATTATATATATATATATATATTGGGTAAAATATATATATGGTGTGCTGTGAAAAAATGCAGCATGTCTGCATTTTATGGCAGCTCACTGCAGCGCAGCTCTGGAATGCATTGCAGTGTGAATAGGACACACAGAAAACTGGCAACCGACATTTGGCAGTGCAGTAAAATGTTGGTCACCGCACATAGGGGTTGATTTACTAAAGGCAAATAGACTGTGCACTTTTCAAAGTGCAGTTGCACTCTGCAAGTGCAGTTACACCAGAGCTTGATAAATGATAAAGAAGCTCTGCAGACTTTCATCATCCAATCATGTGCAAGCAAAAATGCTGTGTTTTTATTTTCCTTGCATGTGATTGGGTATTCTTTGTAAAGTGAAGCTTTACCTTATTTACTAAGCTCTGGAGCAATTGCACTTGCAGAGCGCAACTGCACTTTGCAAAGTACACAGTCTATTTGCTTTTAGTAAATCAACCCCATAGTATGAACTAGCCTTAAAAATATGACAAAACCACTGTCAGTTTTTTTTTTTGCGTCTCATTAGGGAGACTCTCTTTCATTTCCTGTCTACTAGACTCAACAGGAAGTGAGCGTATGTCTTTCCAACGTGAGGGATGTTTCTCTGTTTCTGTTTTGGTGGCAATTTAGAATTTCGGTCTTACCCTCACTTTCATTCCTGGTGACATTGGTGATCAGGACAATGAGACAGAGCACATCTCTCTAACAGGAACGCAGGCAGCAAAACAAACCTGCCAGTGGTTCTAACCCTCTCTCACTCTATCCAAAACGAAACAAACGTTTTGCCTTTTAGTTACACTTTAAAACAAAAGACTGTTACCATCCAGATGGCCTTATTTGGGTAAACAATGTATCTTAAACCACTTGCCAGCTCTCTTGTTCAGCAGTACTAGCAATAACTGACAATACAAACTGTAGTTTTTACACATCTGCTAAGCAACACAGATTTAGGAGTTATGACCAATATCCTCCTGCTGATAATATTTACATTTCTGAATTAATGATCCATGCAGGCCTGAACTGGCAGACCCTCTGTTTCTGATTATGAAAGAAAAAAAAAAAAACCCTTAAAGTTGTAACCTAGACTAACTTAAAAAAAAAGAGTGATTATTTTCTTTACGTTTCACACGGCATCAAGTTTCTGTATTCCTAAAGCAGTTCAGATCTATGTAAGCAAGAAAGAGATCTCTGGATAGTTACTGTGCCTCGGACAAACAAGATGGCTGACTAAGTCATAAAAAATGCACTTGTATGAGGCATAAAATGAAACCAATATGTAACGATTGTGTTTTTTTAAGGGAAACTGAAGTTGCATCTTTAAAAATCGCTAATAGCTAGAGTTTTTGTGGAAGAAAAGGCTCTGCATGTCTCTTCTGCCATAAAATATTGTGCTGATGATACTTGAACTTTAATCGCAAGAGCCCAAGGGAGCAACTGAGGCAAAGATCTGCTTTAATTACAAGTGTCTCTAGATTCTGTCAAAGACGGCTATCGTTGTTCTTTTACATTCTGAACATTAGTGGTCAGATAACAATTGATAAATGAGATTCCATTGCATACAGACCTCTAGCACAGGGGCGTCTGAGCCCATTCCGGTGTATTTCCCTGCCTGATGCTCCATACAGCTGCCCATAGATATGAATGGCCCTGTGTGGCTGTACTCAGGTATACGCTGGTGCTCACGTAAAAGGCGTATGCAAAAAATAGAAAACATTCTATTTATTGTTTTTACGGGCATATGCCCATATAGGTGCACTTACTCAAGAACCGGTGTATACCCGAGTATTCATGTCTATTCACCATTCAAGTCTATGGTTGCTGTGATTCATTCACCTCTGCCAGACAGCACAACCAGGAGGGGTGGCAACACTTTCTTTGTTAAATACAGCAGTGTCACACTTGTCAGCCTTCAATCAGCCTTCTGATTGGACAGTGAAGGAGCAGAAACACTGCGATAAAATATCAACTCTGACCACTTTTCCCTGTCAGCATATGTGCATGCAGCAGAGCTTGATTGGCTCCCACTGCTGCCCCTCCCTTTTACAGTCTGAGTGCTACTGTGAAAATGATTGGAAGGAGATTGATATCCAGACTCAGTTCCTTTTGCTAGTTAAATGTAGAAATACAATTTATGATTTTTAAAGGAATAATTTTCTTATGGAAGACCGTTCCATAAACATTTATATTTGGAAATAATGGCAACTGACCTGGAAAACCTTCCAAAGACCAAACCTTCCTGTGTTAAAAGACAGCAGTGCCCAGTGCCCAGGCCTGTCAAAGTTTATTGATTTGTTATATATATATATATATTGGGTAAAAAAACGATTGAACACGTCACCATTTTTCTAGGTAAATATATTTCTATATCTCTATATTTCTATTGACATGAATTTTTCACCACATGTTGGTGCAATCCATACATACAAAGAAACCAAAACAAATAAGTTTAGGGGTTAAGTTATGTGTAATAAAATGGAATGACTCAGGAAAAAGTATTGAACACATAAAGAAAGGGAGGTGCAAAAAGGCATGTAAATCAAGACACCATCTAAAAGCTATCAGTAATTAGAAAGCAATCCTTCAAGTGGCAGACTTCATACACTGTTTTTGGTCCTGTCCAGTAGTCCAGGACTTTTGGGTGGAGATAGGTTCCTTCATCTGGTCGGCAGTAGGTCTCCCAAACATTATACATCCCAAAAATTGACTCCTGGGCATTTTTGGTGACCTACATATATCGTCCCATGCTAAGAGACTTCTCCGCATCCTGTACTTCTACGCAAAGAAGTCCATTTTATTGTCCTGGAAAGGATCACAGACACCTCTAAAATCCCTCTGGGTAAAATTGATTAATGACTCTTTAACCATTATATAAATTCACGTTTGAGACTCGGAAGAGAACCAAAACCTTTCCAAAAATATGGGGCAGATGAATAGCTAGCCCTCTAACCCTTACCCCAGGGTAGGTACATTGTTATATACTATTCTTGATCATGCCATGCACTTCACCATGTTAACACATGTGGTTGCCTTTTAAATTTGGAGAATTGTATGTTGGTCATATCTCGTAATCTTGCATTTAATAATCACAAGAGGCATGTAAGTTGATATCTGTTTATTGAATGTTCAAGTGTATTACCTGTTTATGCACTACTATGAATAACCAAAGTCTTTCTTTTGTATGTTGGTTTATAAAAACTCAATAAAAAAAAAAAAACAATCCTGCCCCTTGTCAGTGCAAATTAATATTAGCTGGTTCAGTCTTAAATAATGGCCTATAAAAGGGTGTCTCATTACCAAGGTGTCACACAAGAAATATCTCATGATGGGTAAAAGCAAAGAGCTCTCTCAAGACCTTCACAACCTTATTGTTGCAAAACATACTGATGGCATACTGATGGCATTGGCTAGAAGGATTTCTAAACTTCTGAAAGCACTGTTGAGCCCATTATCCGAAAGTGGAAAGAACATAATTTCACCAAAAAATTGCCAAGACCAGGTGCAAGATTTCTGACAAAGAAGTTATCAGATAAGTTGTCCAAGAGCCAAGGACCACTGGCGGAGAGCTTCAGAAAGACCTGGAATGAGCATGTACAATTTATTCAAAAATAAAACACTCAACCGCCATGGCCTGTATGGAGTGGTGTACTAAGTGGGGGGCGGGGGGGGCGGACAGCACCGGGTGCCACACACTGGGGGGTGTCAGGCCGGTGCCCCCCCTCCGCGATTGAAGCAGAGACATCGCGGACTTAAGTACCGCAGCGGCAGGTGAGGTGAGGGGAGAGGGTGTTCGCCGCAACGATTTCCTTCTCTCAGCGGCTCTGTCTCTCTGATCTGTCTCGGCTGTCTCATACAGCCGAGCAGACTCAGCAGAGTAAGGCCGCCCGCGGCGCCTCCCCCTCCTCCTTGTAGTCTGTCTACACTTGTGCTGCTGTGCTGTGCATCATGCCCCTGCTCATCACCCGACTCCTGAGGTACATTATGGGTCTGAGGGGGGGGCTCTGCATTGTAGTTGGGGGTCTGTATTCTTGGGGGGGTCTGCACTGTAGGGGGGTCTCCACTGTACGGGGGTCTCCACTGTAGGGGGGTCTGCACTGTAGGGGGGGTCTCCACTGTAGGGGGGTCTGCATTGTAGGGGGGGTCTCCACTGTAGGGGGTCTGCACTGTAGGGGGGGTCTGCACTGTAGGGGGGTCTCCACTGTAGGGGGGTCTGCACTGTAGGGGGGGTCTCCACTGTAGGGGGGTCTCCACTGTAGGGGGGTCTGCATTGTAGGGAGGGGTCTCCACTGTAGGGGAGCCTGCACTGTAGGGGGGTCTGTATTGTAGGAGGGTCTGCACTGTAGGGGGGTCTGCACTGTAGGGAGGTCTGTGTAACATGCAGGGGGTCCAGAGCTGTTAGGGGGGTGTCTGTGTAACATACAGGTGTCAAGAGATGTGCGGGGGCTGTGTAATGTAAAGGGGTCTAGAGGTGCAGGGTGCTGTGTAATGTAAAGGGGTGCAGGGTGCTGTGTAATGTAAAGGGGTGCAGGGTGCTGTGTAATGAAGAGGGGTGCAGGATGCTGTGTAATGTAAAGGGGTGCAGGGTGCTGTGTAATGTAAAGGGGTCCAGGGGTGCAGGGTGCTATGTAATGTAAAGATGTCCAGGGGTGCAGGGTGCTGTGTAATGTAAAGGGGTCCAGAGGTGCAGGGTGCTGTGTAATGTAAAGGGGTCCAGAGGTGCAGGGTGCTGTGTAATGTAAAGGGGTCCAGAAGTGCAAGGTGCTGTGTAATGTAAAGGGGTCCAGAGGTACAGGGTGCTGTGCATTGTAAAGGGGTGCAGGGTGCTGTGCAATGTACACAGTAGTGACAAAGAGATATTTAAGGTTGAAGAGGTATGCAGTGGGCACAGTGGGGTGTTTTTATGTTTTAAGGTGGGGGGGTGCCAGATATACGATCCGCCCCGGGTGCCAAATGCACTAGGTACGCCCCTGCCTGTATGCACACTCACCACGCAAGACTCCATTGCTGAAGAAAAAGCATGTTGAAGCTCGTTTAAAGTTTGCTGCACAACATTTAGACAAGCCTGAAATACTGGGAGAATATAGTCTGGTCACATGAGACCAAAATTTAACTCTTTGGATGCCATAATACACACCATGTTTGGAGGCACTGCACATCACCCCAAAAACACCATCCCAACAGTGAAGTTTGGAGGTGGGAACATCATGGTGTGGGGCTGTTTTTCAGGATACAGTACTGACAAACTTCATATCATTGCAGGAAGGATGAATGGAAAAATGTACCAAGACATTTTTGAAAAAAATCTGCTGCCATCTCCCCGGATGATGAAGATGAATTGCCAGTGGACATTTCAGCAAGACAATGATCCCAAACACAAAGCCAAGGAGACTCTCAATTGGTTTCAAAGAAAGAAAATAAAGCTGCTAGAATGGCCCAGCCAATCACCTGACTTGAATCCAATGGAAAATTTATGGAAAGAATTAAAGATCACAGTTCATAGAAGAGGCTCACAGAACCTTCAAGATTTAAAGACTATTTGTGTGGAAGAATGGGCCAAAATCATACCTGAGCAATGCATGTGACTAGTTTCTCCATACAGGAGGCGTCTTGAAGCTGTCATTACCAACAAAGGATTTTGCACAAAGTATTAAATACATTTTAGCTAGCGTGTTTAATAATTTTTCCCTGTGTCATTCGATTTTGTTACACATAACATAATTTCTGAACTTATTTGTTTTGGTTTCTTTGTATGTATGGATTGCATGGATTGTTACTGACATGTGGTAAAAATTGAATGTCAATAGCACCTTTAGAAATATATTTACCTAGAAAAATGGTGACGTGTTCAGTACTTATTTTACCCGCTGTATATATTGTAGCTCAAATACATTTTTCACTGTCAGCACCACGGGCATTACTACACAGATGCTTTTTCTTTTCCAGGCAAGAGAAAAACTTAGAAATATGCAAAGAAATGACCTGTGACAAATGTACATGTCCTACGAGTGATCTTCTTTGTTAAAAAGAAAATAGATTTATAGACAATTAGTCATGTATGTTTAAATACAGAAGAGTGTTAACAAATCATCTGTCAGTTTAAGGGCAGTAGCTGAATCACTGACTGTGTGGCATATTTAAATAAACTGTCAGAGGAATCAGGGAGAGCAGTGAATCTGTTTTATAGAAGCATGCAGCATGGAAAGTCAAGAAGAAAGAATCTAATGTCTGACTAAGTAGAAAGAGACTCCCGGAAATTCCTTTTAATTTATTTTATCTGTGTAAAGCATACACTATATTTAAGTCCACGGCATAGCTAGCCATGTACAGTGCGCGCTGTTTTTATTGTAGACTTAAAAAACAGCATACATTTCTTATTTTGTATATCACACAAGAACGATTATGTATGAATTAATTCCAACACAGAGGTTTTATTCTTTTACACAACAGTAGGAGAGGACTGCACTTCTAACCCAGATAGGATGTCCAGCTGAACTGAAGATATCTACATTTACAGTGTATGTAATTTTACACAAATTGTTCTATGTGCTTAATTTGATTTTATTAAGATCTTCAGGAATTATTAAGGTAGTTTTGTTCAGAAAATTCAAACTGCAGGGTTGATTTACTAAAGGAATAGTGGTGGTTCATTGACAAAATGTACAAGGGGTGTGGTGGAATAGTGGTGGTTCATTGGCAAAATGTACAAGTCCAACCAGGACTTTTGAGTTTTTATAATAAAAGAATACATTTCAAGAAATGGAAACTGCTTTTATATTTCAACATACTCCCCTGTTACATTTATACACGTATCCCAGTGTGTAACTAATGCCTGGAAAGCTTTGGCATAGAAATATTTGTCAGTATGGCTGAACTATCCTAGGACAGCCTGCTTCATTTCGTCATCAGTGCTGTAATGCTGATCTCCAAGGAACTCTTTTAGGGGTCCAAACAAGTGGAAATGACTCAGAGCAAGATACGGGCTGTAAGGTGGCAATACCTCCCAGCCAAGTTGCTGTAATGTGCACGTAGTGCGGTGTGCAGTATGAGCTTGTGCGTTGTCCTGGACACCCTTAGTGATCGAATCAGGCCATTTTTTTCCACAGACACATATGCACATAAAGGTGCATCCCTATTAACCACACCCTTCCAGGATTGGGCTTTTTCCATGAGAACACTATCATTGTCCTAGCATAATATATTAGGATTGTCAGTAGCGTACGAGTTACTCTCTTTGGGGCTAGATTGTCTACCAGCCCCAAAAGGCACACCTCTATCATCGGCTGTATAGGAATGGCGGTTACTTCTGTTATACATTCTGTGACCCCCTTCCAAAATGTTTGGATGTTCGAGCAATTCCAAAATATATGCATAAAATCGGCAGTAAGGGAACTGCACCACCAGCAACCAGGCGACTGGGTGGGGAACATCTTAGCCAATCTTGCTGGAGTAAGATATATATGGTGCAAGAATTTAAATTGAATGAGTTGGTCCCTAGCAAAGACCAATCAAGTAAAATTAATGTCCCATACATCATCCCAGTCATCCCGGTCCATCTGGGGGAACACCTCGCCCCACACTGCCCTACACCTTGCAAGGAGATCTCCTCCCTCATTAAACAATTGTTTATATATTGTAGACAGGGCCTTTTCCAAAGTGTCCTCCCTCAGTAAAGATTCTAAATCGCAAATTTTCAGGGTAATACCCATATCTCCAAATTGGGCATTGTATGCATGTCTGAGCTTAAGAAAACTGAAAAAGTGAGTGTTGGGCCGATTAAACTTAGTTTTCAGGGCAGCATCCTTTTTTTTTTAACCTGTAAATTTAAAAGTCCCAGTTTGACTTAAACAACCCTCGTATGTTCCCTTTAAATAAATGACTGTTAGTAAATGTGAGGAACTTGTGTTTACTGTGAATTCCCAATGATATTTGAGGGAGACAGGACTGGTACATTGACGTGAACCATTTTTTATGTAGCAATGACCTCCAAAAGGAGCTGCTGCAAAAGCTGGGTTCTCCTAATGTTTGCATTGATGACCTGTCCTTTAACCCAACTGGGGTGGACCCAACTGTACACCAACAATAGTGAAATAAATGGGCTTTATTAAAACAGAGATACGCCTCGCATGAAAGCATTGAACAAGAATGTCTAACAGTGTTAAATGCAACAGTTCAATAACAGCAATAAAATTCAATAACGCAACAAAACAAATAGGACTGCTGTTTGTTCTCTTTACCGCCAGTGAGAGGTCTTGCTTTAAATGCACTGGGTAGGTGAAAAACAACACTGCAAAACAATAATAAACACCAATAATGCAACAAATATCTCCAAACTGGAACAAAACAAATATCTCCAATCTGGGCCACAATATCTGGGTCTCTCTGGAGGATCCCATATGTCTTTCTTGCAGCCTACATCATCCTTCCTTACTAGCATGCTTCCCCCGGTCATGTGTTTACCTGAGGTTCTTTTTTCACCCCACACACAACCACCATCTTAGGTTTGGGGCTACTGATGCAACTGATGCAACTATTTATATCTCAATTCCCCTCTCTCCCTGATCCTGTAGGCAGAATGGATACAAGTATGTGCAGGCTGTTTGAAAATTCTAGTTGCCCAGTTACATAGTTAGTCTGGTTGAAAAAAGACACAAGTCCATCTAGTTCAACCAATAAAAAGGGAAACAAAATCATACAATCCCATATACACAATCCTATACCCACAGTTGATCCAAAGGAAGGCAAAAAGACCCCAGCAAAGCATGATCCAATTTGCTCCAGCAGGGGGAAAATTCCTTCCTAATCCCCGAGAGGCAATCGGATATTTCCTGGATTAGCTTTACCTATTAATGTTAGTAGGCAATAGGGATGGGCCCGGTGCTCGATGCGAACCCACGTTCGCATCGAGCACCGGGCGTTCGCTCGCTCGGCGAGCCCAGAACTATTTTGGCCGCTCGCATCACATTCGTGTGATGCGAGCGGCCCCGCAATGCATTGCGGCCGGCGCGGCCGGCGCAGTGCATTGCTGGCTGATGATTGGCCAAGCATGCACTGTGACCCCGCATGCTTGGCCAATCACAGCGCCGGAAACTCGAAGAGCCATAATTAGCTACAGGCAGGACGCCTGTAGCCAATTACAGCTCAGGGGCTTTAGTACACGCCCCCTCTTATAAAAGGCCGCCACGCCGTCTGCGCCGGTCACATGCTGTTCCGGCGTAGATAGAGCAGGATCGTTCTGTGTCACTCTGTGCTGGATTTAGTTAGATAGATTCACTTAGAGAGATTGAGTTAGAAGGATTGATTTAGCAAGAGGGGCTTGTAGTGTGTTCGTGGCAGGCAGGCACTGGCAGCAAACAGAGCTCCTGTATTTTGTTCCCAGAAGCACCTATAGGACTTGTAGTGTGTTCGTGGCAGGCAGGCAGAGCTCCTATATTTTGTTCCCAGAAGCACCTATAGGACTTGTAGTGTGTTCGTGGCAGGCAGGCAGAGCTCCTATATTTTGTTCCCAGAAGCACCTATAGGACTTGTAGTGTGTTCGTGGCAGGCAGGCAGGCAGGCAGAGCTCCTATATTTTGTTCCCAGAAGCACCTATAGGACTTGTAGTGTGTTCGTGGCAGGCAGGCAGAGCTCCTATATATTGTTCCCAGAAGCACCTATAGGACTTGAAGTGTGTTAGTCCCATCACACAGACCTACATTTTCTTCCCAGAAGCACCTATAGGACTTGTAGTGTGTTAGTCCCATCACACAGAGATCATATATTTTGTTCCCAGAGGCACCTATAGGACTTGAAGTGTGTTAGTCCCATCACACAGACCTATATTTTCTTCCCAGAAGCACCTATAGGACTTGAAGTGTGTTAGTCCCATCACACAGAGATCATATATTTTGTTCCCAGAAGCACCTATAGGACTTGAAGTGTGTTAGTCCCATCACACAGACCTACATTTTCTTCCAAGAAGCACCTATAGGACTTGTAGTGTGTTAGTCCCATCACACAGAGATCATATATTTTGTTCCCAGAGGCACCTATAGGACTTGAAGTGTGTTAGTCCCATCACACAGACCTATATTTTCTTCCCAGAAGCACCTATAGGACTTGAAGTGTGTTAGTCCCATCACACAGAGATCATATATTTTGTTCCCAGAGGCACCTATAGGACTTGTAGTGTGTTCGTGGCAGGCAGGCAGAGCTCCTATATTTTGTTCCCAGAAGCACCTATAGGACTTGTAGTGTGTTCGTGGCAGGCAGGCAGAGCTCCTATATATTGTTCCCAGAAGCACCTATAGGACTTGAAGTGTGTTAGTCCCATCACACAGACCTACATTTTCTTCCCAGAAGCACCTATAGGACTTGTAGTGTGTTAGTCCCATCACACAGAGATCATATATTTTGTTCCCAGAGGCACCTATAGGACTTGAAGTGTGTTAGTCCCATCACACAGACCTATATTTTGTTCCCAGAAGCACCTATAGGACTTGAAGTGTGTTAGTCCCATCACACAGACCTACATTTTCTTCCCAGAAGCACCTATAGGACTTGAAGTGTGTTAGTCCCATCACACAGAGATCATATATTTTGTTCCCAAAAGCACCTATAGGACTTAAAGTGTGTTAGTCCCATCACACAGACCTACATTTTCTTCCAAGAAGCACCTATAGGACTTGTAGTGTGTTAGTCCCATCACACAGAGATCATATATTTTGTTCCCAGAGGCACCTATAGGACTTGAAGTGTGTTAGTCCCATCACACAGACCTATATTTTCTTCCCAGAAGCACCTATAGGACTTGAAGTGTGTTAGTCCCATCACACAGAGATCATATATTTTGTTCCCAGAGGCACCTATAGGACTTGAAGTGTGTTAGTCCCATCACACAGACCTATATTTTCTTCCCAGAAGCACCTATAGGACTTGAAGTGTGTTAGTCCCATCACACAGCGATCATATATTTTGTTCCCAGAAGCACCTATAGGACTTGAAGTGTGTTAGTCCCATCACACAGACCTATATTTTGTTCCCAGAAGCACCTATAGGACTTGAAGTGTGTTAGTCCCATCACACAGACCTACATTTTCTTCCCAGAAGCACCTATAGGACTTGAAGTGTGTTAGTCCCATCACACAGAGATCATATATTTTGTTCCCAGAAGCACCTATAGGACTTGAAGTGTGTTAGTCCCATCACACAGAGATCATATATTTTGTTCCCAGAAGCACCTATAGGACTTGAAGTGTGTTAGTCCCATCACACAGACCTACATTTTCTTCCCAGAAGCACCTATAGGACTTGAAGTGTGTTAGTCCCATCACACAGAGATCATATATTTTGTTCCCAGAAGCACCCATAGGACTTCTAGTGTGTTAGTCCCATCACACAGACCTATATTTTGTTCCCAGAAGCACCTATAGGACTTGAAGTGTGTTAGTCCCATCACACAGACCTACATTTTCTTCCCAGAAGCACCTATAGGACTTGAAGTGTGTTAGTCCCATCACACAGAGATCATATATTTTGTTCCCAGAAGCACCCATAGGACTTCTAGTGTGTTAGTCCCATCACACAGACCTATATTTTGTTCCCAGAAGCACCTATAGGACTTGAAGTGTGTTAGTCCCATCACACAGACCTACATTTTCTTCCCAGAAGCACCTATAGGACTTGAAGTGTGTTAGTCCCATCACACAGAGATCATATATTTTGTTCCCAGAAGCACCTATAGGACTTGAAGTGTGTTAGTCCCATCACACAGACCTATATTTTGTTCCCAGAAGCACCTATAGGACTTGAAGTGTGTTAGTCCCATCACACAGACCTACATTTTCTTCCCAGAAGCACCTATAGGACTTGAAGTGTGTTAGTCCCATCACACAGAGATCATATATTTTGTTCCCAGAAGCACCCATAGGACTTCTAGTGTGTTAGTCCCATCACACAGACCTATATTTTGTTCCCAGAAGCACCTATAGGACTTGAAGTGTGTTAGTCCCATCACACAGACCTACATTTTCTTCCCAGAAGCACCTATAGGACTTGAAGTGTGTTAGTCCCATCACACAGAGATCATATATTTTGTTCCCAGAAGCACCCATAGGACTTCTAGTGTGTTAGTGGCATCACACAGAGCTCCTATATTGTCTTCTCAGCAGCACCCACAGGACTTCTAGTGTGTTAGTGGCATCACACAGAGCTCCTATATTGTCTTCTCAGCAGCACCCACAGGACTTCTAGTGTGTTAGTGGCATCACACAGAGCTCCTATATTGTCTTCTCAGCAGCACCCACAGGACTTCTAGTGTGTTAGTGGCATCACACAGAGCTCCTCTATTTTCTTTGCAGAAGCACCCACAGGACTTCTAGTGTGTTAGTGGCATCACACAGAGCTCCTCTATTTTCTTTGCAGAAGCACCCATAGGACTTCTAGTGTGTTAGTGGCATCACACAGAGCTCCTCTATTTTCTTTGCAGAAGCACCCATAGGACTTCTAGTGTGTTAGTGGCATCACACAGAGCTCCTATATTGTCTTCTCAGCAGCACCCACAGGACTTCTAGTGTGTTAGTGGCATCACACAGAGCTCCTCTATTTTCTTTGCAGAAGCACCCATAGGACTTCTAGTGTGTTAGTGGCATCACACAGAGCTCCTATATTGTCTTCTCAGCAGCACCCACAGGACTTCTTGTGTGTTAGTGGCATCACACAGAGCTCCTCTATTTTCTTTGCAGAAGCACCCATAGGACTTCTAGTGTGTTAGTGGCATCACACAGAGCTCCTCTATTTTCTTTGCAGAAGCACCCATAGGACTTCTAGTGTGTTAGTGGCATCACACAGAGCTCCTCTATTTTCTTTGCAGAAGCACCCATAGGACTTCTAGTGTGTTAGTGGCATCACACAGAGCTCCTATATTGTCTTCTCAGCAGCACCCACAGGACTTCTAGTGTGTTAGTGGCATCACACAGAGCTCCTCTATTTTCTTTGCAGAAGCACCCATAGGACTTCTAGTGTGTTAGTGGCATCACACAGAGCTCCTCTATTTTCTTTGCAGAAGCACCCATAGGACTTCTAGTGTGTTAGTGGCATCACACAGAGCTCCTATATTGTCTTCTCAGCAGCACCCACAGGACTTCTAGTGTGTTAGTGGCATCACACAGAGCTCCTCTATTTTCTTTGCAGAAGCACCCATAGGACTTCTAGTGTGTTAGTGGCATCACACAGAGCTCCTATATTTTCTTCTCAGCAGCACCCACAGGACTACCGACTACAATGGCTGGAAGACCGCCAAGGGGAGGCAGAGCGTGCAGAGCCAAGAACACAGGGCAGGCAGGCTCTGTTTCTAGTGGACGTGGCCGTGGCCGTGGACGTGGTCGTGCATCGTCATCAGCACGTGGCCATGGGACACGCGCGTCTTTGTTTTCGGCAGCTGGACATGTGGAGCCGCATCATGCTGAAGGCTTGGTAGAATGGATGACCAAGCCCTCCTCATCCTCCTCATCCTCTCTCACCCAGGCTCAGGGTACTGACAGAGCAGCTGCCAACGCGTACTCAATGGCATCATCAGCCACCCCTTCCCTAGACCCACCATGTCCTCCTGAGGAGTCCCCCGAACTCTTTGAGCACAGTGTTGGGTACATGCTCCAGGAGGATGCCCAACGATTCGAAGGCTCGGATGATGATACCCAGCTTGAGGAATCTGGCAGTACTGTTCCACCAGCTGCAGCTTACTGCCAGGTTTGCTCTAGTGGTGAAGAGGGAGGGGATGATGAGGTCACTGACTCCACGTGGGTGCCTGAAGGGAGAGAGGATGAGGAGGAGGACGAGGAGGAGGAGGATGCGGCGTCACATGTCCAACGAGGCAGGATGCCCCCTGGAGGCCAGGTAGAGGCCAGCACAGCAACTGTACAACACCGCAGAGCTCCGCCTGTGCAGGGCGCTGCCTCTGCACGTTATCAGAAAATTTCTTTGGTGTGGGCCTTTTTTGAGACGAGTGCATCAGATCGCACCACTGCTATTTGCAATATTTGTCTCAAGCGTATCTCGCGTGGCCAAAACATCAGCCGCTTGGGCACCACAAGCATGAGCAGACATATGTCGACCTGCCATGCAGCTCGTTGGCAGGCACACATAAAAGACCCACACCAAAGAACTAAGCGGACCTCTCCTTGCTCCTCATCAGCTGGGATCTCCATCCCCACTACACCTTCAGTCCTCTCTGAAAGCTGCTCTGAGAGGACTGAAGGTGTAGAATTAGGTGTGTCACAACCAAGTACTTGCAGTACACCGACGTCTGATTGCAGCAGGCAAATTTCCCTGCCCCAGCTGCTGGACCGTAGAAAGAAGTACACTCCCAGCCATCCACATGCCCAGCGGTTGAATGCTAGCTTGGCTAAATTGCTAGCACTTCAACTGCTGCCTTTTCAGTTGGTAGACTCGGCCCCCTTCCGTGAGTTTGTTCAATGTGCGGTTCCTCAGTGGCAGGTTCCCAAACGCCACTTTTTCTCACGGAAGGCGATTCCGTCTCTCTACCGGCATGTGGAAGGCAATGTCCATGCCTCGCTGGACAGGGCGGTCAGCGGTAAGGTGCATATTACCGCTGACTCATGGTCCAGCAGGCATGGACAGGGACGGTACCTTTCTTTCACGGCCCATTGGGTCACTCTATTGGCAGCTGGGAGGGATGCAGGACAAGGTGCAGTAGTGTTGGAGGTTGTTCCGCCACCACGCCTCCAAAACGCTACTACTGCTACTGGTTGTGACACACCTCTCTCCTCCACCCCCTCCTCTTCTTCTTCCTCCAGTGCTCTGTCCTTGGAACCAGCGGTGCTCCGTAGGCGTACAAGGGGCTACGCAAGTACGCAGGCAAAAAGATGCCATGCCGTGCTTGCGCTGGTGTGTTTGGGGGACAGGAGCCACACTGGGCCAGAGGTTCTGGCAGCTCTGCAGGGGCAGGCCGAGAGGTGGTTGACGCCACGTCAGCTTAAGCCAGGAATGGTCGTTTCTGACAATGGCACCAACCTCCTCTCCGCCCTGCGACAGGGGCAGCTCACCCATGTGCCCTGCATGGCTCACGTCCTCAACCTGGTGGTGCAGCGGTTCTTGGGCAGGTTCCCAGGCTTACAGGATGTCCTGAGGCAGGCCAGGAAAGTCTGTGTGCATTTCCGCCGATCTTATAATGCCAGTGCTCGGCTGACTGAGCTGCAAAAGGAGCTGAACCTGCCCAAGAACCGCCTAATATGTGACATGCCCACCAGGTGGAACTCAACGTTGGCCATGCTGCAGCGACTGCACACGCAGCAGAGGGCCATCAATGAGTACCTTTGCGACTACGGCACCAGGACAGGGTCAGGGGAGCTTGGTTTTTTTTCCCCACGTCAGTGGAGCATGATCAGGGATGCATGCACTGTCCTCTCACCATTTGAGGAGGCCACGAGGATGGTGAGCAGTGACAGTGCATGCATCAGTGACACTGTCCCTCTTGTCCACCTGTTGGAGCATACGCTGCGTGGGATAATGGACAGGGCACTTGAGGCAGAACAGAGGCAGGAAGAGGAGGACTTCCTTGCCTCTCAAGGCCCCCTTTATCCGGACAGTGTTCCTTCTGTCCCACCCATCACACAGGAAGAGGATGAGGAGGAGGAGGAGGAGGAGGAGGAGGAGGATTGTGTGAGCATGGAGGTGGAGCCTGGCACTCAGCATCAGCAGCAGCAGTCTTTTAGGGATGATGTACAGTCCCAACAAACCAGTGGACTTGTACGTGGCTGGGAGGAGGTGGCTGGCGATCATGTCATCCTCAGTGACCCAGAAGACTCCGGACCGAATGCCTCAGCTAACCTACGCTGCATGGCCTCCCTGATCCTGCAAAGCCTGCGGAAGGATCCTCGTGTTCTTCGGATCAAGGAGAGGGACCATTACTGGCTGGCCACTCTCCTTGATCCGCGGTACAAGGGTAAGGTTGCGGACCTTATCTTGCCGTCGCAGAGGGAGCAGAGGATGAGACATCTCAGGGAGGCCTTGCAGAAAGGTCTGTGCAACGCGTTCCCAGAAACTGGGAGGTTACAAACTCCTGGTCCTGGGCGACGAGTTGCTGAGGCTTCGGTCAGTAGCAGAAGGAGCGGTGGGGAAGGTGGACGTCTGACCGATGCGTTCAGACAATTTTTTAGTCCGCAGCCCCAAGGTATGATCGGTTCCAGCAACCATCGCCAGCGTCTGATATACATGGTGCAGGAATACCTTGGGGCAAGGTCAGACTTGGACACCTTTCCCACCGAAAATCCTCTGGCTTACTGGGTCCTGAGGATGGATCACTGGCCAGAGCTTGCACAGTATGCAATTGAGCTACTGGCCTGTCCTGCCTCCAGCGTTCTTTCCGAACGCACATTCAGTGCTGCTGGAGGATTTGTCACTGATCATAGGGTGCGCCTGTCCACCGCCTCGGTTGATCGACTGACCTTCATCAAAATGAATCAGTCTTGGATCACCACCAGCTACCAGGCACCTGAGGCGGATATAACCGAATAATTTTTAATGTCTCATCCCTTCAAGACTGCCTATGCTGATGCTGAGTGACTGTCCTCTTATGTTCACTGACTATCCTCTTCCTCCTCCTCAATGATCCATGCCACCACACCAGTGCCTAAGGCACAATTTTTCAGCCCCTGTTTAACAGGGGCGTGTACATACAATTTTTATAAAAAAATGCTTCGCAATACGTGTGACTGCTGTGCTCCAAGTACAGTATCTGTGAGGGGTTGCAGTGTTGTGGCACCAGCACCAGTGCCTAAGGCACAATTTTTCAGCCCCTGTTTAACAGGGGCGTGTACATACAATTTTTATAAAAAAAATGCTTCGCAACACGTGTGACTGCTGTGCTCCAAGTACAGTATCTGTGAGGGGTTGCAGTGTTGTGGCACCAGCACCAGTGCCTAAGGCACAATTTTTCAGCCCCTGTTTAACAGGGGCGTGTACATACAATTTTTATAAAAAAAATGCTTCGCAACACGTGTGACTGCTGTGCTCCAAGTACAGTATCTGTGAGGGGTTGCAGTGTTGTGGCACCAGCACCAGTGCCTAAGGCACAATTTTTCAGCCCCTGTTTAACAGGGGCGGGTAATTACAAATCTTGATCTAATAGTTCACAGCAGGGCCCATTCCTGCGCCCACCAAGAGTAACTATGAGGGCCTACAGTCTTGTGGCAACACCGTCCACCACCACCGCCAAAGGCCCAATTTTTCTGCCCTGTTCATCAGGTGCTTGCAATTACAAATCTTGATCTAATAACTCACAGCAGGGCCCATTCCTGCGCCCACCAAGAGTAACTGTGAGAGCTTACAGTCTTGTGGCAACACCGTCCACCACCACCACCACCACCACCAATTTTTCTGCCCTGTTCAACAGGTGCATGCAATTACAAATCTTGATCTATTAACTCACAGCAGGGCCCATTCCTGTGCCCACCAGTCTTGTGGCTACACCAACATCTAATAGGGCAAATTTCTGCAGAGTATATACGCCAGGCCCCTACTTTCAAACATCCAACTTACAAACGACTCCTACTTGCAAATGGAAAGCAGGAAGTGAGAGGAAATCTACCCCTAGGAAGGGAAATTCTATCCTGTTAGATTTAATTTGGGAAAAAGGTATCTCCTCTCTACTGATACTTTATCACCAATCCTTGTTTCAATTAAAACCCCACTTTTTCCAAAAACATTTGTCATTGGGACGGAAAGTGAGGTGACATGTTCTGAACAGATGTGCAAAGACAGCAAATGTTACAGGGGTGATAACCCCTCCCTATGTTCTCCAAAAAGCTTAAAAATAGATTTTTTTTGGGATGGAGCTACACTTCATAATGTACCTGTTCAGATTCTACTTAAGAACAAACCTAAAGCCGCAAGTGGTTTTAAATGGCTTCTTTTTTTCCTTTACAAATGTCATTTTGTGCAAGGACAGTTCTAAACACGGGAAAACACATGCCACTTCACAGGCATACTTTAGACACTCCCCAGGTACCATATTTAAAGGAAAATTTCACTTTTTTTTTTTCACTTTATGCATCATTAAAATGACTGCTCCCGAAAAAACGTTAGTTTTTAAAAGTTCTTTTTGCATTGATATATGTCCCCTGGGGCAGGACCCGGGTCCCCAAACCTGTTTTATGACATTAACATGCATATTGGCCGTTGTAATTAGCACTTTTGATTTCGAACGTTAGCGTCCATTATAACGTATAGGGTTCGAAAATTCGCGCGAACTTTCGGTCCGTTCGAAGGTTCTGGTGCGAACCGAACCCGGGGGTGTTCGGCTCATCCCTAGTAGGCAATTATAGTATGTACATTTAGGAGAATTTAGCAATGGCAGCATCCAGTTTTTCTGTTCGTGACAGGGTTTTCTAGGCAACTGTTTTGGCATCTCCATTGTCTGCAATGTTCCATCAGCATAAGAAAGAATTGTATGCTAACAGAAATTTAGATGATCATGAAGTGTTCATAGAGAGGGCAGGAAACTCTTACATAATTGGGGCTGTTGTGCTTCTGCCTTTTTGGAAACTTATCTACTCTGTTGCCTTAAAATATTAACAGTCCCACATGATGACACAAGACTCACTGTTGGCTTTTGGTTTCTCAGTGTCTGTGGTCTTCTCGGAGACCCATTTCCACAATAAAGAATTCTTCAGGCACATGTTGGAGCTTGAATAGCCCAATACCTTTTCTTTTTTATTATACAATCCTTTTTCAACTTTAACTCCAAAATGTTTTCATCATGTTAGATTAAAAGATCTGTTTTCTTACATCCTGTCATACCCCAGAAACACAGTAACTTCATTTTTTTATGCACATGCGGTAGACTTACAATATGTCTGACATATGTGTCTCTAGACAGTTACGTGCTTTAACTATGCTTTCATTCTTTATGCCTTCATTCTTCAGTTTCCTAACCTCTTACAACATTGTGCAATTTACCTCACACTTGAGATCACTGTACTAAAATCTTTGTTTACTGTTGGCCTACATTTTATTGTTACAGCTGAAGGCTGACTCACAGCAAGTCTCAGATGTTGAAATACTGTACAAAAAAGGCAAATTTGTTCAAAGTTGACAGAACAAAGAACTGACCATTTGGAGATTGCAAATTCCAGACTCGGGGTTAATGAAGACTATGTCACATATTTGGAAATTATCTGTGCATAGCTGATTTTACATATCCCATTACATACAAAGCATCTCTGAGAAATTGAGAGTGAGAAAATAAGTAACCTTTTCCTACTGTATGGCACCAAAGACAACGATTTCTGAAGGTCCTGCAGGTTCCAGCAATGGAGACATACAAGTTTAATGCTATAGGAACTGGTTGGAAAGGGGTATTGAAGGCATTTATCTACAGGGCTAGCATCCATTGTTAACCTATTTTCGACCACGTAATGCATTTATGCAGGGGTAGGAAAAGTGGGCTTTAACACCCAGTGGTAATTTGTAGGATAATTTTAAGGAATGCCAAAAGGCACCAACATCCTACATTATGGTCAAAAGGAGAAGAAGAACAAGATGGACTTTTAGGGTACTGGCAAGAAAAACTCAAATAAAATCAATACATTTTATTATTCCAACATGTAGAAAAACATTCTCATAAAAGACAGAACCAATATAATAAAATGTACCTCCCTAAGTACCTCCCAGTAACATACACCTAATGCATGAAATTAACAGATAGCTCCCAACTGAAAATTAAATAACAGGTAAGGTGTCTTCCGTGGGTGGGTAATCTTGTTTAATCTCAATGCACTTCGCGGGAATACCCTGCTTCTTCAGGAGGTGAGAGGAGCTGAAAGGTAAAATATAAGGATTTACAGCACAGAGAAGGTGATTTTCAATAGCAATAATAATATTACCACTCGAACATCATAGAAATCTCACCAAGGTATATAGGTCTAATCAAGAACAAGAGGTGGTTCAGGATGGTCAGAGGCATGGACTATCTCTCCCTGGGGGCAGGTGTAGAAGTCAGGGCAAGGCCTGGTAGGATCATGGTAGGATAATGAGTTTTTCTGCTTTGCCCTGATTCCCACACCTGCCCCCAGGGAGAGATAGTACATGCATTTGATCATCATGCACCCCCTCTTGTTCTTGGTTGGACCCATATACCTTGGTGAGATTACTATGATGTTTGTGTGGTATTATTATTGCTATTGAAAATCATCTACTCTGTACTGTGAATCATTATATTTTACCTTTACCTTTACCTATTTTACCTTTTAACTCCCCTCCCCTCCACTCCATTATCCTAAAGAAGGGTATTCCTGCAAAACGCATGACCAAGATTACCCACTCATGGAAGACACCTTATCTGTTATTCTATTTTTGGTTGGGAACTATCTGTTCATTTGATTACTTAAGTGCCTGTTACTCTGTGGGAGGTACTTGAGGAAGGTTAATTTTATTATATTGGTCCTGTCTCTTAAGAGAATGTTTTTACACATGTTGAAATAATAAAATGTATTCATTTTATTTGAGTGTTCTTGCTGGCACCTTAAAAGTCTATCTTGTTCCTCTTCACCCTTTAACACCCAGTGGTCGCACGTATTTGACCTTGGTGGCCTGAGGTTGTAGCACAATGCAGCACAATGACCGATCTATGTCCAACAGCTCTCAGTCACCGCTTCTGATCAGGAGCAAACAGAGTGAGCTCCCCATCATGTGACAGCTGTAAGAGCCAATTTTTGCAGTCACATGATAGAGAAGATACACTACCCACCACCATTAAAGCCCACTTAAAGGGCTGTCGGGAGGCAGTGTGAAGTTGTGAATAAAATAGGAAAGGGGTAAATTCCCTTTAAGTTTATTTTTTTGCTGTCTCAGTTCCTTTGGGGAAATTCATCTTAAAAGAGAAGTATGGGATTTTTTTTTATTTTAGTCTATCATACTTACCTAGGTGGGTGCTGTATCTGTCCCCCGCAGGCTCTAAGGCCAAGAACCGAGCAACCAAACACTACCGATCGCTCTGTTCTCAAAGCTTCCTGAGCAGAGAGCTGGTGACTGTCAGTCGCTGCTGTCTGCTCTGCCCCCCTCACTCACTGGAGTGCTGGGTTGTGGAGGGGGGGAGCTGAGAGGCTGAGCCAGGTGCCGGTCCAGGCATGTGGGAGGATCCCGACCATATGGTCGCAATCTTTCCCAAGCCTGGACCGGCCCTGTGACATCAACCGACAACAGGCTTTGGCCTACTGTCTGCTGAAAACGGGTCACAAGAGTGCAGAACGAACTGCTTGTGATTAAAGCTTTGGCTGTACTTCTCCTTTAACTTTTAAATCCAAGATGCAACAGGAATCGAGAGGAAATCTCTACAAAGGAAGTAGCATGCATAGGTGTTCCTATTGGAAGATTCTGTGCTGGCTACTGTATAATCTTGGATTTCCCTACATTTTTTGTCTCTGACAGAGGAATGTAATCTTTCCCCTCTGTATCCAAATTGAAACAAAAAAAGTTTTGGCTTGCATACACGATAATGCAGCAATTTTCGAAACAAAGTCAAATCCAGAAATAAACTGTTTATATAATCAGTACTGCAGGATTGTTTCTGCAAGGACTCAGAAGAAGTAATGATGGTGCATGGAACAACACAGCACTTCATACATGGTGGCTGAGAATAATGTCTTTCTTGCGTACATTTTTCAGAAACCTCCCCACAAGGGTCACTCTGCTAAACACAGGTTAGAGAAACAAGGAAATCATTGGATCACAAAACAATTAACAAACAACAGTTCCAATGAGACTATTCAAAAATTCTCCTCTGGTGCATCGGGGACGTGGTTGCAACTTGTCCACACAAGGACAATAAATGTTCTACAGGCTGCCAGAGACATTATAATATACTTTCCTATGGTCCACCAAGCCAGACATTTTCACACATCCCACATTCCCAAGTTAGAAAGTTGTTCCAGCAGAATTCCTCCCATTTTGTGGGGTAAAGAACTGAGTGCAAAATGAACACATTTTGTTTACTAGGGTAAACGCATCTTTGTTTGCTAGGGTGCTCTGAGTGCTACTTTCCCCAGGTCCCTCTATTCTTGTACATTAAAATAGGCTCAATATATCAATCAGAATATCACTTGGTAAGACTCTATTGGGGTTTTGGGTGTTGGGGAGCAGGGATATTTGTTTTGTGTAGGACGACCAGCATATTTGCAGGGTCTCTGTCGAGACTGTCAGTCACTGCACCAAAATGAGCTTTACACCCTTATTTAAAAGGGTTGCCACACCCAAGATGGTCGCCGAAGGTCACCAGAGGACACAGCGTCCAATCAGACAGCTGTTCCCTCTGTGACACCTTTGATGCCTGCAAAGGAGCAATGTTCCCCTAAGCCTCTGTATAGTAGTACAGCACCACCTACTGGAGGAAATACTGCACCTCCCTACAAGTGGGAAATGACATGCTTACAGTAGCTCAGGGTCCATATTACATTGAATTATAACATATTTTGTTTCTCAAATATCCTGGCTCTCCTACAACAAACTTAGTAATTTCTTGAATCCTGGAAATGCTACCAAATTTCCTGGCTTGACTGTATTTTTACCCTTAAAATTTCCCTGCTCCCCAAATTCCAAAACCCTAAGCAATGTTCCGACAGATATTGTGGGCCCATTTTAATGTGCTTTTATGCACTTCACCTTTACTTCCAGCACAGATGATATGGACTCATAGTCAATTCCATTCCAAAGTATTCATTGAAATTTAGGACAGGGCAAACAAATTACCCCACACCTTCTTATAGCAACTAGTACATAATCCTGACTCTTCCCCGGGATTTGATTTCAGTGATATTAATGAGTGGTGCAAATATCAGTTCCTATCCTTCGGTGGGATCTTACCCTTTGACAAGTGGAGGATGTCCTGGTACTTGATAAATAAAAAACTTTTAGCATTATTACATAACTCTTTGCACAAATTTCAAAAGGTCTAGGACAGTATGGGGTTTATTTACTAAAATTTGAGAGTGAAAAATCAGGCTCACTTCCGAATAGAAACCAATCAGCTTCCAGGTTTTATGGCCAAAGCTTAATTGAACAAGCTGAGATTAGAAGCTGATTGGTTTCTATGCAGAAGTCAGCTCGATTTTTCACTCTGCAGCTTTAGTAAATAAACCCCTATGTGTCTCCTAAATTTTGACCAAACTTTCATCACTATATAAAGAGCTCTGGACCTTGAGTTTAACAAGACTATACCACCCTTGTAACAGAAACTCATATTAGGTAAACATGTTCACTGATATTAAAGTGTTACTAAACCCATGACAGTTAAATAAGTCTCTATCTGCAGTAAAGCATGCTTGTTATACTCACTGTGGAACCTAAGGGGTTAATCCTTTGCAATGTGTAAAAAGGCTGTTTGATCCTGTCTTCTCTGATCCTCCCCTTGTTCCACAGTTCCCAATCCATATCCTGACAGTACAAAGCCTTGGGGGAAAGCTGCATATGCTCAGTTTGGTGTGTATTGCTAGAGGCATTTTTTTTACTTGGGGGGGTGCATGTGATCGGCACAGGGCCACTCAGCACTGTCCAGACAGATGGTCAGGGTTCCTGCAGCCTCATAGGACAATCAGGGGAGAATGAAAACTCCTCCTACAAACTTTAACAAGACATTGATAGAAGTCACAAGACTGCTCTAACTGCTGATTAGAAAAGGTATTTAGCAGTTTATATTTACTAAAATAATTGCATTTCCATGTTCTGTGTACTGTGGGAGACCAGTTATAGTGAATGCAGGGTCCTGGGTTTGGTAACACTTTAACTACTTCCCACCCACCATATAGCAATATGACGGCTGCAAAGTGGTTTCATTATCCTGACTGCACATCATATGACGTCCAGCAGGATAAACAGCTCGCGCCCACCCACAAGGGTGCGCATCAATCGGTGGTGTGTCATTTTGAGTGTCATCTCTGATCTTGGTAAAGAGCCTATGATGTGGGCTCTTTACCATGTGATCAGCTGTGTCCAATCACAGCTGGTCACATCGTAAACAGGAAGTGCCATTTATCGGGTTTTCCTCTATTTGCGCTGACAAGGTGCGGGTAGAGGTACCAATCGGCTGCTCTCCTGACAGGGGGTGTCTGAGCTGATAATCAGCGCATTCATTATCAGTGCAGACTCACCAAGGATTCCCACCAGGGATGCCCACCCATGACCATCAGGGATGCAAATCAGTGCCTATTAGATGTGCCAATCAGTGCCCATTAGAGATGCCAATCAGTACCCATCAGTAATGCCTGCTAGTGCCTCCTCATCAGTGCTGCCTATAAGTGCCATCTATCACATGCCCATCAGTGCCACCCATCAGTGCCACCTATAAGCGCCCATCAGTGCCACCTACAAGTGTCCATCAGTGCGGCCTTTCAATGCCCATCAGTGTTGCCTATCATTGCCACCTATGAGTGCCCATCAGTGCTGCCTATCAATGCGCATCAGTGCTGCATATCAGTGCCACCTATCAGTGCCTATCAGTGCTGTGTATTAATGCCTCATCATCAGTGCCCATCAGTGCCACGTTATCAGTGCCACCCCATCAATGCCACCTCATCAGTGCCCATCAATGCCCATCAGTGCTGCATATTAGTGCTTCATCATCAGTGCCCATCAATGCCACCTCCTCAGTGCCACCTTATCAGTGCTTGTCAGTGCAGCCTCATCAGTGCCCATCAGTGAAGGAGGAAACGTACTTATTTACAAAATGTTATAACAGAAACAGAAAACCTTTTTTTTTTTTTTTTTTTTTAGCATAGAAAAAAACAGCGGTGATCAAATACCACCAAAAGAAAGCTCTATTTGTGGGAACAAAATGATAAAAAATGTGTTTGGGTACAGTGTTGCGCAATTGACATTTAAAATGTGACAGCGCTAAAAGCTGCAAATTGGCCTGGGCAGGAAGAGGGGAAAGTGCCCTGTATTGAAGTGGTTAAGTATATGTGTTAACTCATATTAGGGAAATGTGTTTATTGGATATCAATAGTATGTATTAAGAACAAAAATAATGCAACAATATATTTTGAGAATACAAATGAAACACTGGAATGCACTGACAGAGCTACTGTCCCAGCATCCATCAATATTACATTAATTTTCTACTTAAAGCAGAATTCGATCCAAAACAAATAAATGTATTTTTGGCTCTCTGAAGAAGAGAAGAGAGCTGCCAAATGCTGAATATTCCAATGCCTAGAGCAACAATAAGAAAAATAACAGAAATCCAGGTGGGGGACCTTTTACAACTGGGGAAGAATTGCTTTTCAGCTTTTGCTCTAAAGCTTGCCATACACTGTTAGGTTTTTCTATGCTTTGTTTATAAAAGTGGAAGCACATTTTGAAGCTACACCTTCCATGAGCAGTGGCAGGGAAGCTGATTTTACTAAAAGAATCTTCACTCAATACTGTACATTGTGAATTTTTTTTAAATAAAATGAATATACCATTAATAGTACATGCACATGGATGTTTGCTGGCGCAAATGTCCACTAGAGTAAAATTCCCAGCATTTTCCTCTGCCCGTGATCCCGCAGGTGGTGCATACAGTCAGCTATAGAAGTGAATAGCTGTATACACTTGTACTCATGTAAATGCCTATTTTCCTTTTGCATCATGTTTACCTGTGAATGTGTGAATCACATATTCCCTGAACATAAAACATCCACATTTGGGAAATTTGTCAAATGCAAATGCGCAGGTAAACATGTACAAGTGTGTAAAGCCATTCACTTTTATGACTGGTTGTACGTGTCATCTGCAGCTCCCTGGGCACAGGAAAACGCTGGGAATTTTACATTAGAGGACATTTGCATCTGTAAATGTTTGTGTGCATGTACACTAAAAGCTAAATTTAAAAAAAATATAAACTTTTGTTGCAATATTTACTTTAAATTTGGAATCCTTCTCTACCATTCTTTTTTTCCATTACATTATGATTGCCAGCAGCATTCAGTCTACTTCCTCTAAATCCAGGCTGTTCTGGATCCACCCCTTCTTGTGTCACAAATGATGGGCAAATTAGGATATGATATGTGGGCATCTGCAAAATGGGCATTTTAATGCAAACCGCTTTCGAGTCAAGGGGGAGGCAAATCTTGAAAATCAGTTCTGTCCATTTTCAACACTAATAGGCAAGGAATAGTCAAACAAAGGGCATGGGGCACTGACAGGAGGAAATGAGTAACCAGGGGCACTATGTACCCCTTACTCATTCACATACATGGGAATGGATATAAGGGCCCCCTTATTTGAAAGGGAGTGTCCAAATTCCAAAAATAATCAGAGGATCCCCACATCCATCGAGCCAGGGATGTGGTAACAGTGGAGGGCGGTGTTTGGGGGTTGTGCTGGGGAGGGGTCAAGGTACCCTTACTATGTGGAGGGCATGTGGCCTGGTATGTTTCAGCAGGGGAGTATTTGCAACACACACTGGCTGACACCCCCCCCCCCCCCCCCCCCCGGCCAGCAGGGTTGCAGGCCAAATCTCTCAGTCCCCCATAAACAGGTATAGTTTGCTGCAAACTCTTCATTGCAGTGAAGTCAAACTTCATCCCTATTTGTGACTGAAAAGCAGAAGCAGTACAGCGATGAGCTTATACTCTGCTCTTTCCTCCTATTAGGATGCTCTTTGCCAGCACATGAACTCTATGGCTGCTTGTACCGCTGCTCGATCTTACAATCCAGCCCTGCTGAACAAGGACTGTATGTGAGTGACGTCAGGTCAAATTCAGGTGCTCGTGCCACTTGCATTCAAAAAAATAATTTTAATGATTACAGAGCTGCATTATATTGTTTTTTTAATTAATTAAGTTTTTATTGAATTTATATTTCTATAGCATTATTCTCCCTGGGGACTCAAAGCACTTTATCTGCTGTTGGGACAGCCATCTTGGGTGAGTTCAGTAGAATATCATACAAGGGCCAATTTTTGAAAGGAGCCGAGTAACCCACCAGCATTTGTCTTTATATTGTGGAAGGTAACCCACATAAGCACAGAGAATACATGCAAATTCCATGCAGATAGTGGCCTGACCTGTTTAGTGCTAACCACAAAACCACTGTGCTCCCCTTTCATATCTACCCTTGATTCAGCTTTGAGATAATCGTGAATGTTAACTTCAATCATCCAAACATATGAAAAGAAAATTTTTGTTAACTTTGAAAACCCAATCTTGTGCAGGTGAAATAAGTACCGTATATACTCAAGTATAAGCGGACCTGAATATAAGACGAGGCACCTAATTTTACCACAAAAGATGGGGTTCCTAGCACCAAGTGGCCCCGAGATACGGTTGACTTATACTCGAGTATATATACGGTAAACAGGATTTTGCTATTTACATGATTCGATAATTAAAGTGAATATTCACTCTTTAGTTGGAAAGTGGTAACTGGGGTCTCACACAATCTAAAGGACCTGCATATCATTTGTTTTTTTTGGGCTTTCTTGGCAGAATGTCCTGTTTCATATGTTTTATTACATTGTTTTTTCTGGGTTGAGTTAAATCTTAAACCGTTAAAATGCTTACTAGGCTAGGCGGGATACATTTCGTCCAAGTTTACTATTTTGGGTCTGGATGTTGTTTTTTTATGTCATGCACATTGCGTAACCAGGATGTATTAATGCCTTTTTGTACTTACATTTCTATGCACAAGATATGTGATGCAACTGATATTGTTTGTACTTGCCGATGTCTAGTAATACAAATTTCTTGCAAAAAAAAAAAGTGCATATTCACACAATATTCACACAATTTTTCACACAATTTTTAGTGTGTGGATTCTCAACTTCTTCAGTAATCAGACATTATTAAGACCTGGGCATGGCAAGAAAATTACTTAAGCTGGCCATACATTATTCAATTGCCTTTAGATTTACCTTTAACTATGTAGTGCAAGGACCTGATGATTGCATTTAAATTGAAAGCGTTTAGGGTTGACCTCATATTATATGGTTTTGGTTTAACCTCCCTAGCAGTATTCCCGAGTCTGGGTCGGGTTCCGTTTTTTCTGCTAGGAGCGGTAACCCCGAGCCAGACTCGGGCTTGCGTTGCAGGATACAGGGGGGAAGTTACTTACCTTTTCCCCTGGATCCTGCGATGTCTCCCCGCTGTGTGAGCGAGCCGTCCGCTCGCTCGATTCACACAGTGCTGGTCTCCGTTCCCTGCGACGTTCCGACGCACGGGAGCGGAGATCGGCGCCAAATTCAAAAAAGTGTAAAAATACAATACACATACAGTACTGTAATCTTACAGATTACAGTACTGTATACAAAAAATACACACCCCCTTTGTCCCTAGTGGTCTGCCCAGTGCCCTGCATGTCATTTTATATAATACATTTTTTTTTTTCTGCCTGGAAACTGGAGATTGTCCATAGCAACCAAAAAGTGTCCCTTTATGTCAAAAGTGGTTTTAGACCAGCTAGAAAACACAGATAAAAAATTAGAATCACAATTTATCATCAAACAATAAATTTAATGACAGCGACTATTCTGCAACTGAGCAAATTTCAGTGTTTTTGATTTGATTACATTATTGAATCATTTTTATATATATTTTTATTTTATTATAATTTATGATTTTGTGTTTCAAACTTTATCATATCTGGGATGTCTACTAGACTCTGGTTCGGACAGATTTAAGTGAGTTATTCATAAGAATTGCATGCCTACAATATAAAAACGCCAAATTTCGATGCAAAATAATTGTACCGCTTTCAGCACAAAATTCCAGCCAGAATCATACCGCCAGGGAGGTTAAGGAAAATTGTAGGAAAATTGTACAAGAAAATTGTATAATATATGGCCAGCCTTACCCACTAGTCCAAGCAGCTACAAAGAATGACAGCACTGGAATTAATTCATAAAGTATTGTCACCCTGCTAAAGAAATTGTTAAACTAGGAGATCTGCTACCAGTATCAAATTGTGGGTACTCTACATAACATAAATTATTTTATTCTTTGTATTCCATAGTTCTAATGTAACATCCTCATTAAATGCTGGCTGTTGACTTATCAGAGTTGCTCCGAGAACAAAACAGGGTGACAGCTTTGTATCAGGTGGTATTCTCAATGGGCAGCGTAACGTCAGCTTTTCTACTCACCTTCTGAATTTCTTTTTAATCAGACATGTATATGCATATGAGATTTCCCCTGCAGTTGATTGGATAATTGAAGTAAACTTCAGTTCACCTGATTTCACTTCTGTAAATTTCCTTCTTTGTGTAAATGTCAGACAGTATAGCACAAATGTTCTATCCAGGGCTATGAAACTGAAAGCGAGCAGCTTTTCTACACAAGTAATTTCCACCCTGGAACTAACATTTGAGATATACAGTTGATTATTCCACATCAGGTGTTTTTAATAAATACTGCAGCTGAGCTGTCACGTCAAGAGAGGCACGGAATGCAGGACTGCAAGGAATAGGATGCAGGGCCAGACATGACAGGGGTGACTAAGGAGGCTTTGCAAGGGTTAATTTGGTATCAGTAGAACAGAGCAGGAAGGGGATGGCATAAAAGTTCATTTTCAGAGGAAGGGGAGGAGTAATATAAAGGGTGGTGGGCGGAGCTAAGGTCACTTGCTCTAGTGAAGCTGAAGGAGGAGGCAGTTTTCCCACCCTCCCTCCCTATTGTAAGGAGTTTAGTTGGTTGTGGTGTTTCTTCTTCTGTTTTTCGTTCTTTTTCAGGTATCGGATGAAGGCGTCATGACAGCGGATTGGGTCCACCAGGGTGGCAGTGCATGGTGGTCTTTGACGGTGATGGTAAATCAGAGGTGATCTGAAAGGGGTGGGGGGCTCATCGTAGTATCCGCCCCTCCTGTGTATTCCTGAACGGTGGAGGGAATACTTGTTTGGTTTCACTGCCGGAAGTTGTCTCCGAGAGTTCACAGTTTGGAGGTATGGTAAAGTTTAAAGGGGTACCGCAGTGATTTTGTTTGCTAGTTATAAGTATGGGTCACCGTCAGAGATCACCAGATCGGGTTATACATTACTGTTGTATATATATATTTATAGTTATTTATATATATATATATATATATTTTTTGTTTGGAGTGTATTTGAGTTGTTAATAAATAGGCTGTTGTGGCCATTTTACTCCAAAGAAGGGTGTGGTCTTATCTCTTAAGTGGGAAGGTAAAAGGGGTTGTGAGTACAATGGTCAATAAGGGGTATCAGGTAAAAGGGACATTTAGTCTACACTGGTCACGTCCCCTCCATTAAATAGTGCAGAATATGTCCAACTTTCTTTTATTATAGATATTAGATTATTTTAAATATGGAATCTGTTAAGTAATCTGTTTGACACAGGGTACAGTAAGAATGCTAATGTCCTAAATATTTACTTCTGGAACATGAATGGTCTGCATTTTTTCTGAAAGTGACAATGAATCGTTCTGGTTATCATCACTTTACAAAACTTTAACACATGTAAACTTTGCAGAGAGGCAAAATTTAGCAGCGCTTCCAGAAGTGGAAGCACTGATTTATATATATCACTTTTCCGCAAGAATCCGTTCTACAGAGAAGTATATTTTAACTGTGGTCAAGCTGGGCCATATTTGTTCTAAAAGACAAAGACAACGATTAGAAATATTTTCCTAAGTTAGAATATAAAGGAAAAGCGGACAAAGTGGATGAAGAAATCAATAATTAGACAGATGTTCATTATAACAAGATCCCTTTTACCCCAACTTTGAAATTCATATTGATTCTGTGTTCCACCTCAAACATAAGGCAGCCACTTTTTCAAAGGAACATGGGACAGTGAAGTTTTAGAAGATTTTCTGTATTCAACAATAAGTTGTTCCAGCATGAATTGGCAGTGGCAGTTAATCCGGTGAATAACACACTTCCTGTGCCTTCACAGCCCGAACAAAAAAAAAACAAATAACGAAGGTAGCCACCACATCTAAGGACTGGTAAGCTGTAATACTTTGCATTTTTTTGTTGGGGTTTAGATATGCTTTAATGTGTATATACAATTCCAATATATACAATATACATTACACAAGTCTAGGCAGTGTCTCCTCAAGGGATGAAACTTGGTCTTGGCCCTGGTCTGGTGTTTAGAAGAGGAATCAGTGGAAGAGCTGGTGAGAGGGAGAGGGCTGAGATACTGTTCACCCACACAGTGTACCCATGCAGATAACCGGGCACTGGAGGTCCCATGGGTAGGTTAGACAAAGAAGAGCTAGTCATTTTATGACAGGGGTGTGGTAAGGGGGGGGGGGGGGTCCATTATTCCACTTCCTTACACCAACTTTTGGGCTTATTTTCTTGCACTAACCAGCATTAAGGGGCACAGTATTTTACTGACTACTGCATTCTGTACAAAGTCCTGTATCTTACATAGTGCTAATAATTCTGACCTCTGCACTGCATTGACTATACTGTACATGATACTCCTGACCTCTGCATTAAATTCACTATATAGTGCATAATAATCCTGACCTCTGCACGGCATTCACTATATTGTACATTATATTCCTGACCTTTGCACTACATTTGACTATGTTGTACATTATTCTCCTCACTCCTGCAGTGTATACGCTATGCTGTACATTATACTCCTGACCCCTGAACTGCGTTTACTATGTTGTACATTATATTCCTGACCTCTGCACTGCATTCATTATGTTGTACACTACATTCCTGACCTCTGCACTGCATTCATTATGTTGTACATTATACTGCTGACCTCTGCACTGTATATGCTACGTTTTATAAATTTCTCCTTACTCCTGCACTGCATATACTATATTGTACATTATACTCCTGATCCCTGCACTATATACATTATGTTGTACAATATAGCCCTGCCCCTGCACTGTATACACTATGTTGTATGTTATACTCCTGACCCGTGCATTCTATTCGCTATGTTGTATTTTATACTCCTGAACCCTGCACTGTATACACTGTGTTGTAAGCTAAACCCCTGACCAGTGCACTGTATATGCTATGTTGTATGTTATACTCCTGACACCTGAACCGTATACACTATGTTGTAAGTTACTATCCTGATCCCTGCACTGCATTCACTATATTGTAAATTATACTCCTGACCTCTGAACTGTTTATGTTATGTTGTGCATTATACCCCTAACCCTTGCACTGTATACACTGTCACTGTAATAATTACACTAGCTGGGAAGGGATTAACATCTCAGTAATCAAGGGGTTAAATGTGTGCCTAACAATTTGTAATTTGTGCTGATTTTTACTAAAGATCTCTTTCATTCTTATCCCATGAATCATTGGCCAGGACCTGCTGACAAACCCATGCCAGCAAAGGGGGGAGGTCGCAGCCTAAACCCAGGAAACAGGCAACGATGTACTAGTACGCCACTTTGCCTGGGTGGGCCACCCATCTGCAGTGAATTGCGGACAGGCAGTCTGCAAGTGGTTATACACCGTATTTATCGGCGTATAACACGCGTTGGCGTATAACACGCAACCCCAAGTTTAGGAGGGTATTTTAAGGAAAAAAACTTTTAGGAAGGAAGTTTAATGAAAAAAAATTACATTTAAATGCCCATCAGTGCAGCCTTATCAGTGTCCATCTGCAGCCTTGTCCAGTGTCATTTGCAGCCTTGTCAGTGTCATTGCAGCCTTGTCCAGTGTCATTGCAGCCTTGTCAGTGTCATTGCAGCCTTGTCCAGTGTCATTGCAGCCTTGTCCAGTGTCATTTGCAGCCTTGTCAGTGTCATTGCAGCCTTGTCCAGTGTCATTGCAGCCTTGTCCAGTGTCATTTGCAGCCTTGTCAGTGTCATTGCAGCCTTGTCAGTGTCATTGCAGCCTTGTCCAGTGTCATTTGCAGCCTTGTCAGTGTCATTGCAGCCTTGTCAGTGTCATTGCAGCCTTGTCCAGTGTCATTGCAGCCTTGTCAGTGTCACTGCAGCCTTGTCCAGTGTCATTGCAGCCTTGTCCAGTGTCATTTGCAGCCTTGTCAGTGTCATTGCAGCCTTGTCAGTGTCATTGCAGCCTTGTCCAGTGTCATTGCAGCCTTGTCAGTGTCATTGCAGCCTTGTCAGTGTCATTGCAGCCTTGTCCAGTGTCATTGCAGCCTTGTCAGTGTCATTGCAGCCTTGTCAGTGTCATTGCAGCCTTGTCAGTGTCATTGCAGCCTTGTCAGTGTCATTGCAGCCTTGTCCAGTGTCATTTGCAGCCTTGTCCAGTGTCATTTGCAGCCTTGTCAGTGTCATTGCAGCCTTGTCCAGTGTCATTGCAGCCTTGTCAGTGTCATTGCAGCCTTGTCAGTGTCATTGCAGCCTTGTCCAGTGTCATTGCAGCCTTGTCCAGTGTCATTGCAGCCTTGTTGCAGCCTTGTCCAGTGTCATTGCAATCTTGTCCAGTGTCATTGCAGCATTGTCAGTGTCATTGCAGCCTTGTCCAGTGTCATTGCAGCATTGTCAGTGTCATTGCAGCCTTGTCCAGTGTCATTGCAGTCTTGTCCAGTGTCATTGCAGCATTGTCAGTGTCATTGCAGCCTTGTCCGGTGTCATTGCAGCATTGTCAGTGTCATTGCAGCCTTGTCCAGTGTCATTGCAGCCTTGTCCAGTGTCATTGCAGCCTTGTCCAGTGTCATTGCAGCCTTGCTCAGTGTCATTGCAGCCTTGCCCAGTGTCATTGCAGCCTTGCCCAGTGTCATTGCAGCCTTGCCCAGTGTCATTGCAGCCTTGTCAGTGTCATTGCAGCCTGTTTAAAATTGGCACAGCCGAGATACACAGAGCCGGATGTCCTGTGTATCTCGGCTCCTCCTGGGTCCTCTCGCAGTCCCGCCCCTTGGCCCAGCGGGTTATACGCCGATAAATAAGGTAGTTCTTTTGGACCAAACTGGCCCAAACAAACTATTACCTTCACTACTAGATTGGCTCGCTGTGTACTCTGTATAAACACTGTGTAGCTACACAAAGTATAGAGCACTGTGTTCTGGCAGCAGGACACAAACTTCCCATTCCATTCTCGGAAAAAAATTGAGTTGGGTTGATTGTTGCTCAGCCATTCACAGGGAGCTTTGTATTCTTTGAACAAAAACAAGACTTCCTCTGATTGGCTAATTTAGAGATCGTGGTGTAGCTGAAGCTACATACAGTTTATACAGCGCACAAAGCAGGCACATATAGTAATAATCATTTGTTTGGATCAAACTATTTAGACTTCGCTATAAGCTGGAGAGCAACTTTAGGAGGATAAGGTGACATGGTATGTCAGACAACACCAGAAACAAGTATAAATGTACAGTATGCTGCATTGCCAGTTTTAATATCAGAATTCTCAAAATCTGTAATGTTGAAATAAAATGAAAACCACGAAGAATACTTGGACTGCAGAGAGGTTATAAAATATTCCTTTGTTCATTGTTACTGATCATTATCTGTTTTTTTTATGAAGTGCAAGCACTGATTTGGTTGCTTTTAAAGAACTGAACGCCAAGGAGTTGTCAGCTATGATGTGTGCAGTAATTCATTACAATGTATGCAGCCTGTAACGCACTCTTCAAAGTAAAACACTGCTGCAGCTTGTAACCACGTACTGGCCCAATGATCTAAAATGTACTAAACTCGTGTGGATTAAAGGTATTTAATTTGAACAGAATTCTGTCTGAAAGAATTGTGCTTATGTTGTGATCTATTCCAAAGCAATGAATTTACTTGGTAGTACTGCTGGGTCGATTGTTCTGAGAGAATAATTTTATAGAAAAATTTACAATATGATATGGAACTCTATGTCACTGTGGGGTTGATTTACTAAAGGTAAATAGACTGTTTCACTTTGGAAGGGAATCTTTCCCCAAAGCTTAATGAACGAGGTGAAGCTCTGACTTCATCATCCAATCACGTGCAAATAAAAATACTTATTTTTTTAGTTTTCCTTACACATGATTGGGTATTATTTGCAATATGCAATTTCACCATATTCACTAAGCTCAGGGAAAAATTCCATTCTAAAGAGCAACTTCCCTTGCAAAGTGAGCAGCCTATTTCTCTTTAGAAACTCAACCACAGTGTGTCTGTACAGGTGCACTACACCAATAATATTCTCAATTACAGACATCACAAGAAGAAATAGAGATGCTGCAGAGTGCTTCTAACGTGATTTAGGCCCCTTTCACACTTATACAACTTGTCGTACGATTTGGGACTGCAAAGTAGCAAGACAAATCGTTCCCCAAGTTGTTCCAACTTCAAAGTAGTCCCTGCACTACTTTGGTCCGATTTTGATGCCACTTACACAGGCATTCCTTGAAATCGCGGCAAAATCGCTGCAAAATCACAGTAAAATCGCGCGACTTTGAAGTCGCACAAGTGTGAAAGGGGCCTTAGGCTTCACTACTCAAAGATCTATGAAATAGTTATGTGCTGAGTAGTGCTGGCAATACACAAATCCAGAACCATGTTAATAAAGCTAGCACTCAAACCATTTTGTTGGATCCAAGGTCATGTGATTGCTCAGTCAGGACCAGGACTAGAAAACTGTTACTACTGGCCTTGGTCAGACCCATAATACTAGATGTCAGAGTCCAGGAGAGGACAGGGAATTTTTGGCCTGAGGGGCAAACACAACAAATTGGCCCCTTCATGGCATTGACAGATTTCTGTGGGCTAAAGTGTGCCATGGAAAGTGTCCCATAGTGACTGGTGAAAGGCAAGAGCTAGTAAAAGATATGGGTTATTGTGACACACCTTTTCACAGCTTCAAGCATCAGCTTCATTTGACCTCATGCACATGGACCTTTAACATCTTGTGTCCACAAGCAAAAAATCCCAGGTGCTTTTCAGTTCCTAGGGAACCACAGGTGCCAGCCACATACAACTGCCAAAACAATTGCATGACTGCATGCAGCCATACTCATGTAAAAGCTAGTCGCTTCTGATTTGACATTTCCTTGTGCATGCACATATGGTGTATTTCCCCAAACACGCCGCTTTCACCAGGGATTTTACTCATCAGTTAATAAACATCCATGTGCATGACTTCTGCAGAGCCAGAAGTCGTTGCTGGAAGACTTTCTTCTGCCAGACACTGTGATCACAAGTCTGAACAGGAGCAGGTATCTAGATGCATCTAGTGCATACAATGAGCTAAATTAATAAAGGCAAACAGGCTGTTCACTTTGCAAAACAATTTTCACTTTGCAAGGAAATGTTCCCCTTAGCTTGGTCTATGAATTGAAGCTCTGATGACTTACATCATTGAATCATGTGCAAGTAAATATACTTTTGGAGAACCCTCTACCTAGCTAGGTGCTAGAGGTAGATTTTTGGTGAGTACAGGTAAATTTAGGCAGGCCTAGCTAGAAGCTAGGCCTGTTTGCTTTGATCTGTGTGCGCTGGGACTGGCTCAGGGTAGGCTGGTGGCTCACAGATAGCATCACTTCTCGGTTACCTCCCTCTGGCTTCTGGAGGATTCTAGAAGAGAGGAGGGGAAGAGAGGTGGAGCTGTCTGAGGTGTCTCAGAGAGGTCTGACCAATCCCCATTTAGGATTGGCAGGGGGCAGGCCTCCTTGATATACCCAGGGTCAGCCCAGCAGAGGGGATTTGTCAGGTGGAAAAACTAAGGATGGAGTGCTAGCCTGTCGGGGCCTTTGGTTCTCCCCAGTCTGGGGGGGTGACCTTGAGCCTAGGACTCGTTTGCAGGCAGAAAAGATCCCTTCAAGAACGCATGAAGGATCTGGACAGGAGGCACAGAGAGGAGTCAGAGAGGACAGTGGGAGCTAGTACTGCCGGGCAAGTCTTCAGGAGGGAACCACCTATGTATGTGTGGCCAGGAGAGTCGGTGAGTGACAGGCACGGTCGGGAGGACTGAGCAGGCACGCCTGAGAGAACTGGGAGTGTGCAGTCTGGGATGGGTGCAAAGCCAGCAGTAAGGACTGTGATGTCACAGGCAGTGGAGTCGGGCAGCTGCAGCCAGGAGGGCTGGCAGGGCCTGAAGAGGACTTACTGGGAGCAGTAGTCCACCATAGGACAGCTAGCACTAAAAGACTTCCTATTTCTATTTTTGCTACATCGAAGGGACCCACGGTCCCTGCCTGCAAAAGGAAGTTGCTGAGGCCTGACTGAGTTAAAGTTGGGCCTAACCACATGCTAGCTGTGCCTGGAGTTAAGTGATGTGCTGGAGAGAGAGGGAGAGAGAGAGAAACAGTCTGCAAGCAAGTGATGTGCTGGAGGAGACTGGAGTAAGTCAAGTGTATATAGTTGTCCCATCTGATTGATATACAATCAACCAAATGCTTGTTCTACTGGGCATCCCATATATTCCCATCCCTATCCAAGTTCAAATCCCTCGATTAAAATACAAAACAACCACATGGACTGTTCATTGTCTCAAAAGTGACTGGGAAGTGAATGCTGGGCTGTTCAGGGTGACATGTGGGCCACAACTTTCAGCAGCCCCTACGGGGTACTGCTACATTTGCGGGCTCCTTCTGGATCACCCGATCATGTGTGACTGCCAGCAATTGGCCCCGAGCAACCATGGAAGCGAGCAGGGGGAACTGTGTTTGTTCCAACCGTATTGAGGGATTGAACCCTGGGAAGGACTTGTGTGCTTTGCCTGCTATTCAGAACTGTAAAAATAGGTGCCATTGCCCATAGCAACCAGCGGAAGTCATTGTAAATTATTATTGCTGCCTGCTACCCAGTGGCTTCAACCAGAGCTGGAGCAGACACTTATACTAAATCCTGCAATTCTGTGACTTTTCACCATGTGCTGTCACCCGTGGCAACCACAGCGAGCGAATGCACCCATGGATTACAAATATGTCCAGCATTCTGCTAATCCTGGACATTTTTAACTGGATTACAAATATGCCCAGCGCTCTGCAAATGCTGGGCATCTTAAAACTTTGTGCCACACTACTGCTATAGACAGTAAAGTGTGCCTGGAAGTGTCTATTGTTGCCCGGGGTGATTGGGGTAAACCTGCGGGTGCCTGCAGGCGCGACTGTGTTGAGATAGTGCCCTTCAATGAGACATTGGTTACAAACATTATTGTTGCTACCAAAAAAGTGAGCGGTCATCTGTTTTAAGTTGCTCGGGCACAGTCGGTGCTAGCATGAGCATGCCTGAAAACTTCAGTTTGTCCAACAAGGAGTTACAGCAGCTATCCCAGGGAGGAGTCTGCCTATCAGTTCCATTGGTGCCAGCCTGTCTGGTAGTGAAAGGGGCAGTGCCGCACCCTGGAGGAGACCCAGCTTTCCCTGCTAGCATCAGACACCATGAGGTGCAGAAAGATGGCAGAGGGTAGTTGTTTACTACCAAGATTGACCTGGTTGCCGGGACTGTCGTAGCGGACACTAGTGGACAATGGTGTCTGATTGGAGCATCGTGGGGGGTTTGCCTTGGGGATGGTCAATGGGACGGAGTGACTCTGCCTACAGTGTCCCGAGTGCAAGATACCGACCGCGGTGGTCAGTGCATGGATCCGGTGTGGCCATTGCGGCGAATCGCTGATCCGGCTAGCATCCGCCCAGCAGGAGCCACGATATTACAATGTGGACCTTCTCTCAGGACTGTGCCAGTTACAGCAGCCAACGTCCCGGAAGGCCAGAGAGGGCCTTGGATTATCCCCTAAAGGCGGGGTGGAGTTGCGGCCTGGTGACTACCCAGCGAAGAAACAGGACGTCGGGAAGGAGAGTACTGTCATGACCCGCGGCCTGGTCGTGGACCTGGTAACTGTGAGTACTGCATAGCAGGTGCCAGAAGTCCCTGAAATGCCGGCTGCCCCTATGCCCCTCGCCATTCAAATTTCAGCACAGCCAGTGCAGGAGGAGGGTGCGCCCTCAGGTGTGCTGGATGGGGAATGTGAGGACAGGGTCATCGATTGGGGTACCCCCAGACTATTGGCAGAATTTGGGTCCCTGGAGAGACTGGTGGAGTGGTCGGGAGGTTCACATGGTCAGTCTGAGGAAGGAGATGGACCAGAGCCGGTGCAGGGAACAGAGGAAGCCACAGGAACCCTTGCCCACAGCAGTAAACTATTTGTGAACAAACCTTCCACCACCCAGACCAAGCACCCACCTATCGGCAATGGGTTGTGAGATCCCAGGGTGCCTTTGTCCTGCAGAGTAAGGGGAGACCTAAGGAGATGCCCAGGTTTACCTATTCCAGCAGAGGGTGCAGAGGAAAGTTGCCCTGGAGTGGGGAATGGGCTATCCCTACGTCCCTCCCCAGATCATAGACGTCATTGAAAACTCCCGGTGATAGTGGGAGGATGACCTGGTCTGGGACTATTTGCATATCCTCAAGCTTCTGCAGAAGCCGTAGAGTGAAGCCTGGGTCAGTTTCGTCAGGAATGGAGGCTGGGGAGAGCCATTTACAAAGACTGGTTGCTGATTGCTAAAACGGCATGGCCTACAAAGAGCCATTCGTTCTCCCTCAGGGAAGATGGGGATGGGCAGGCGGAGACTACCTGATCCCCACTTCTATGCGTGAGAGAACTGTGAGTGTACAGCCATCACAGAGAAAAAATAATCACTGCAGGGGAGTTGCCGATTTGTTTTATTTTTCCTCCCTGACTTTGCAGGAACAGGGTCAGGGAGATCAGGGTCGCATCGTGTCCTAGCAACACGGCACGGCCAGGATCACCACGATTCGCCCCTGCAGGCGCGAAAGAGCGGCCGTTCTGGGACACCGTGATATGACGGCGTCCCAGAAATAGAGCCGCACCGCTCTGCCGTCATTTGCACCAACCAGTTAAAAAAAAAAAACTAACACCTGCAAGACAAAGGCATAATGAGCTAGTATGCATAGCACCGGGGGTTACTTCCGGGTATCGCAGCTCCGGCGATGTGATTGGCCACGATGACGTCACTTTCGCACAAGTGCGCGGTAACGGCACGCTCACTGAAGCAACAGCACATACATGCCATTGCTTCAGTTTGTGTCAGTGCGCATGTGCCGATGACGACGGCACATGCAAATACAGGGGATATCTCCTAAACTGTGTTTAGGAGATATCCTGGGTAGCTACAGGTAAACCTTATTATAGGCTTACCTGTAGCACAAATTGGTCTGTAAGGGTTTACAACCACTTTAAGAGACCATATTAGCAGCACCAGAAAAACCATGCTAAGAGAGTTGGTGTTCCCTTTCCCATTCTGATCCTACCCAGCTTTCTCCATTAACAGCTGCTTCTGGATGCCTCATGTGGGAAGAAATGTAGAATAATAATCTACACATAACACATGCAACTTTCAAAACCATATTTAGGCACATGTGTAAGCAGGTATTACATATTTTCTCTGATCTCAATTTTTTTTAAATTACTGCTTCTTCTTCATGGAAGGAAATGCACCAACTGTTAGCAAATATGGCAGCCATTATTTATTGATTGATTGTGTTCACATGGTTGTAACATTCCTGCTTAGGAGATCAATAACAGATGTAAGTAGTGCATGTCATCTACTGATTGCCAGTAGAAATCAAACTTAAAAAAATGATTATATTGTGTTCTGGAGTAAATTTTTTGATTGTGTTTTTTACCTATTTATTGAACGTTTTTTTGTCTTTTACTAATGTCCAAACTTCATACATAATTGGAGTTTTATGTGTGATTATTACCAGAGAGAAAACGATAAAACAGAGGAATGCTAACAATGCAGGGTTTAATTGTTGCCAGAAAGAATAGGAAATATTTGTAATGATTTTCAATTCCTTAGGCAGGCCATACAGAGCAAGAGGGAACGGATGTGGTTTTGCACAAAACAACATATACACTATATTGCCAAAAGTATTGCGACCCCTGCCTTTACAAGCACATGAACTGTAATGGCATCCCAGTCTTAGTCCGTAGGGTTCAACTATGAGTTGGCCCACCCTTTGCCGTTATAACAGCTTTCGTTTTTGATATGGTAAAGATGGGTAAAACGTGTCAGTTTATATTTTACCGTATTTGTCCTGTTGGGACATGTCATGTTGGGAGACGTTGGGAGATTTCACTTTACGGTACTTCCTGTCTTGGAGGTGCAATAGGAAGTGAAAAGAAATCTAAGCAAAGAAAATGGAAGTCCATTCTTTGAAAGTGATCATCCAAACATTTATCCAGACTGGAAAATTTACTCTCACCTCCTAAACTGTTACTGCATCCAAAAACTAAAAAAGAAAGAAGTTTTGGCTATGCATAGACTAATTTTGTTAGCGTCTACATTGAATAGAGCTACTGGATGAATGTTCTGTACTTTTTCCAGTCCTTAAGAGGAGCTCAGCATAACTTATAACTCGTGTTGTACACACCGCCTTGAACATATGCTCTTAGTGAGGATTTTAATACTTGTATGTTGGCGAACTGCACCAGCGTGTAAGATATTCATTAGCTGCAACAGAACTCCTTCTTAGTAATTTTATGGTTCTCTAATATTTGCTATTTTTAAATTTCCTTTTTTTTCAACTTTTCAGGAAAGTTCCTATTTCAACTTGTTTTGTATTCTTGTTTTCTTTTTTTTGTGCTGACAACTGTTTTCTATTTTCAATTTATTTTGTGCCGACTGAGAATGTAAATTGAATTTTAATGCTATTGTCCTTTGTTCTTTCGCTTTGGAAATATGTTCTGCATTAAAGAGCACGTATAAAGCAGAACAGTCCTGTGTATTACCCTTCAGCTTCTTGTGTAGTGAAAGAGCCAAGGAGAGATAATGTACATGATTTTATGGCCAACAGATGGTATAATTGGTATCATAGATTGTTTTTATGCAAAGAGGTCACAGGTTCAGTCTCCATCTGGAGCCTTCTTGAAACCAATGTGTTCTGATTGTCCTGTTCAGCATTGTATTCCTAATAACGTTATTGAGTATATTCTTCATTCAAGTAATGGCCAAAGGATATTTCATATGCTTCATTTTTTTAATTTGCATCAAGCTGTCTGTCATTTCAACTTCAAAATCTGATGTAGTTTGCACACCCAGTTTAAAGTTTAGTTAAAAATGTTTGTAAAAATCTGTATATTTCTTAAGCAATAATCTTCTGGTGCCGGGAGAGAGATGACCAGTTTATAGGAATGAAAAACAACTGATGAATGGAAGACAGGCAGATGAATGAAAGGTCCACCGCCTCATTCATAGATTGTTTTTCATTCATGGTAGCTATAGTTTGGCTTCTATGAACGAAGGAGGTGGGTGAAAAGGGTGGGTAAGTCTCACTCTTGATGAAGGCCTTTCGCAGGTCCCTCGGCTCTGTTAACCTGTTGTGGCACTGGGAAGCTTACTGCTGTGGGGGTAGGGGATGATCGGAGGATGGAAGAGTTTAGCAGCACAAGACACACATCACATTGACTGTAAGTAATTTCCCTTATGCTGATTATTTTAAAAAAAAGTAGCGCTATGTGGGGGGCAGAAGCCACTTGGTAATTTGTTTTCTCTGTTCTGTGCTTCGACTCAGATCACCCTCAGCCCCTCTGACACACCTGGTTGAATGAAAGTTACTGTAAGCACATATAAGAACAATGAGTATACATATCTTTAACTCAGTTGTGAATTAGTAGGAAATAAACAAAAGACCATTTAGTGTTAAATTAACTCAATGTATTGGTACAGGTTATAATAAATGGTGGTTTGAGCTGTCTTACCTCTTCAGCTGGCTAGTGTTGGGGCCAAGTTGTAGCATTGGTACACATGAGAATAGACCTAGTCAGGCCTGCACTCAGCAACAATGCTACTAAATGGTTGTATGGTCAGTTCCTAAAGGGTTCAGTCTCTAGCAGGAGATAGTAAATGCCCACGGCAGCAGCTCACCAGTCTCAGCGATGCTGCAGCTCACCATCCAATCACACAGGAATTAGTCCACTCTCTACTCTGCACCCAGGTGGCTATATCTGCACTCAACACTCTGAATGCTGCTAAGGCCATTGATAAGCAGCAGTGATGCTGCACATTGGACAGTGATGTGCACTGCCAATCTGCCTGATGGCAAGTGGAAGCTGTGTCTTGTACATCTTGAAAAAATGCAGCTCGTTGCCCTCCTCCTAGTAATCTCTCTCTGGGAAATGCAGCTCAATAGCTTTTAATTACAGGAGAGTCTCTCTCCTCTGGACTACAGTTCCCACAGTGCAATGCTGCCTGACTCAGTCTATTGAACTCTTCCTGCTCAGCATCTTCTTCCCCTTGCTGATATAGCTGTTAACCAGTTCAGCACCGCAGTGCAGCAGCTACAACCAGTGTTTCTCTCAGACCCCTTTCACACCGAGGGTGTTTTGCAGCCGCTATAGCGTTAGAAATAGCGCCTGCATTTCACCCTCAAACTGCTGCTCCATTGTCTGCTGCTCCATTGTCTCCATTTTCTGGAGCGGTGCACAGGCAGGACGTCAGGAAAAGTCCTGCCAGCAGCTTCCTTTGGAGCGGTGAAGGAGCGGTGTGTTTACCGCTCCTCCACCACTGCTCCCCATTGAAATAAATGGGGCAGCGCTGTAATACCACCGGCAAAATGCCGCTATTGCGGCGTATTGTGGGCGGTTTTAACACTTTCTCTGCTGCTAGCAGGGGGTAAAAGCGCCCCGATAGTGGTCGAAATGCGTCCTAAATCCGACGGTTAAATGCCGCTAAAAATAGCGGTGTTTTACCGCTGACGCTATAGGCGGCTTGGTGTGAAAGCCGTCTCACTCTCCAGTCCTAGCCAAATACCTAGTTACATTTTTTGACTAAACATAGCTTTAGACTCAGTATAAACACAAACATTAAATCTGTTGTCTAGAAAAGCATAATCAGAAAAGTTCATCATAAATATGAGTACCTGACCTAAAAAATGCTCCTTTAGACAAGTTGCCACTGACACACTTTAAAATATTGTGGAAAGCCGTCCCAGAAGAGTGCAGGCTGTCCCATACAGCGCTAACCCATACTGTTTCGCAGATCAAACACACTCTGACAAGCCTACAGCACTTGCCACATGCTGGCTTCCATCTACTAAGGGGAAGCCCTGCTTCCCAAAACATATTTCAGTTGGGTTCTGTAGAATGCACTCACCTGAATGATAAGCTGGTTAACATTAGCTGGCTGCCATGTGCCAAAGACTGGGAGCAGCCATGACTCTGTTTTCTAAGGGCCCATTCACACCTGTCTGTTTTGGTGCTTTGAGTTAACGCACTGTTATTTTGTGAGTTAGGCTGCTTTCACACTGCAGCCGCCCAAGCGTTAATGGTAAAGCACCACTTGTTTTAGCGGTGCTTTACCGCTGTTATAGCGGCGCTTTAGTGCTGTTATAGCGGCGCTTTAGTGCTGTTATAGCGGCGCTTTGGCACCGCTATTTGGGCGGTAGCGGGGCGCTTTTAACCCCCAAGAAGGGGTTAAAAGCACCCGTGTTGCCCAATTGGCAAGAGCGGTCTGGGAGCGGTGTATACACCACTCCTAAACCACCCCAAAAGATGCTGCTTGTAGGACTTTTTCTGAAGTCCTGCAAGCGCACCACCCCAGTGTGAAAGTACTCTGGCTTTCACGCTGGGGTGGCAGGGGAGGCAATTTACAGGCGCTATTTCTATCACTAAAACGCCTGAAAACTGCCCCAGTGTGAAAGGGGTCTTAATGTGCAATTTGTTAAGGTGGCCTATTCATTTTGAATGGGCTGCCAATGCACCAGTGCAAGCAGACTAAACGTACCTGCAGTATTTTTTTTTTTTATTATTCAGTGTACAACAGCAACAAACCTGTGTTGTGGAGGTGCCTTGGAGTGCCATTTGAATGAAAGGCACTGCAATGCACATTACCACAATGCAAAAGTGTGAGTGGGCCATAAATATGAACACTTTCTTTTTTTAGATACTCCATACATTTATTCATTTCTTTTAATGCAACACAATATACTTCTTTTTTGTAGGCTTTAGTGATGATTTTCTTGGTTGCCCTTATATAGCCTTACGTGAATGTGATGATTATTTTCAGGTGTTTTCATATCACAGTGATTTCATCTTGCAAATTCTGGTAATGTCAAAAATAAATTCCACTTTTAATGCTGCATACACACCCTGTTTGTTATGTCAGAACCATACCACAATGGATAGCGGTTTGGAAAATATGCTTTTATTAATATCACTAGTCAAGCACACAGTCTTTGTCAAAGGAAGCCAACAATGGCAATGCATTCCTCCCCGCTTTTGGGACACATTGAGACTTGTGGACACACACATTCTTTCATACTTTACCAATAGATTCTTTGCTTTAAGCAGCATTTATAGTACATTTATATGGATTTCTGAAGTTACGTTAGTAAATTAGGAGACCCAACACTTCATAGATCACTAGATGCCAGTTTCCTACGAGTGGAGTAATCATGTCCAGATGCAGTGACAGAAGGAGAGACAATACACCCTTTTGTGATTGGGCCCAGATCAGATTTCAAAAGTGTAAAATCAAAGCTAAAACAACTGTTCCTTTTTAATAAATTCCTCATGCATTTCTTCTAAATAATGATGTCTCCCAATGAAAACTGCCTAAACATACTTGCAGGAACTATGGGAAATGCACTGGATTAACTGAATTGAAACAATTGCTCATAATTTGGTGGTTTTAAAAGACTTTCTATGCTGGGTTAGCATTTCTAGCGATTAAGCAATACATGTAAAGCTATCAAGTTATTTACCGTCTTATTATGATTTTAATGATGCAGTGGAACTGGTTTGTTAAAATTGCTTTGGTAACTTCCAAGAAGCAGAATTGTATGGAGATTTTCTGAGCAATTAAAGTATCTAATTTGTTTTTCTTGTTAAAAAAAAAAGTATCTAATTTGTAACCAATGGCATTAGTGCAATTAACTGTGGTAAGCATAGTACCATATTGTGCAAGAACCAAGGACCCCAACTGTCAGAAAAAGGAAACAATCATACAGAGGAGTTTGGAAAATTGTATACTCAGCTTTACGTAATTTTCCTTTCCTGGTGCATCTTCATAGCAGCATAAACTGGGTTGTGTATGGGAAATAAAAATTACGGAAATACACTGCATACACTGACAAATAACTCACCAGTCTAGTGGGTGCAAGAAAAAAAATTAAATTTATTAACCGGGACCAGCCTGGTCCGCTTGGATAATGGATCTGCCAAACTGCCGTAAGCCTTGCCAGATCCACATGGTAGTGCAAAATGAACGTATTCCTAGACGACCATGTTGCCGCCTTACAGATAGTTTCTGGAAAGACTCTGCAATACGCTGCCCTGGAGATTGCCACCCACCATCTTGGAAAAGGGCAGAGGAACACAGGAGGACTACAGGGCTCAGAAAAAGAACAGCAGAAACATAAAAAAGGAAGGAAGTAAAGGAGAACTTCTGCAGTGAACCAGGGTTGTTTAAAGTGCTTTGCAATGCTGGCCAGCACACCCCCAAGACCACCAGACTGGTGTTCCCTCCATAGAGCTCGTTTAGAGGCTGTACAGGACAGGGACTTCCACCCAGGAGAGGCTGAACCTGGCTGGGGCGAATTCGGTAAGGGGTAGTAAGCGATCCATCCAGTCCCAATCAGGTGAGAACAAAAAGCAGAATGCTGGGCTGAGGCCTAGCTGAAAATTTATAGTTAACCACTCTTATTAGGTTGTGGGGCCGGAGCCACAACCCAGTGTATTCTGCCATGATGCGCCAAGAAATATAGTTTGTGATAAGCAAATGTGGTAAAGAAAATGTATTGTAAATGTGTACTATGGTTAAATATTCTGAAATGAACCATTCTGATTGCTTTGTAAGCATCAGGACATTCATAAAACATAGCAAATAATTATCGTTGAAAACACCTTTAGTAGCATAACTTAGAACAAGTACATTTAATTCCCATAAATTAATCCCAAGTAAGCCTTTATAAATAGCAATGAAAGGAAAATGTGGTTTGCAACTAATGCATATATTGGATATTGTCATTGCTAAGCTCCCTCTTTAAAAAATGCTGGTAGCCTATACATCATGCTGATCCAGTTGCATAAATACTTACAGTCATTGACCCAGAACAAGTATGCAGAAAATACCTTTTGCCTTTTCTCTAACTTTCCCGATCTGCATATGTGTTGTGGGTCAGTTGCTCAAAAATGAATAAAGGATAACTAAACTTCTGTATAGTTATCTTTAACATTTCTGCCCCCCACCCTCTTCAGCACCCCACCCTAAAAGATTTATATTCACCTGTACACAGAGGCGTACTAAGTAGGGGGCGGGGGGTGCAGGCCGCCCCAGGTACCACACACTGGGGGGGGGGTGTCAGGAAGGCACCACCCCTCCGCGATTGAAGTGGTGGCAGCGCCGCTGGATTAGGCAGCAGCGCAAGTGACAGGCACAGGCAGGGAGAGGCAAGCTATCGTGATGCAAGGGGGAGGGGGTGTGCGGGGGTGCAGCGTGACACCTCTGCACCTACCATCCCCTCCTCTCGTGGCCTGGATGTCACACAGGCAGAGCCGAGCAGCCGCCTCCCCCTCCTCTCTGTTTATGTGTAAACAGGGGGAGGGGATCTGCTGAGCATGTGCCGCCGCGCTGATCTGAGGTACTGAATGGGGGGGTCTGCACTGAACGGGGGCTAGACTAGACTGAAGAGGGGGTTGCACTGAGGAGGGGGGGCTGCACTGAAGAGGGGGGGCTGCACTGAAGAGGGGGGGCTAGACTGAAGAGGGGGCTGCACTGAAGGGGGGGCTAGACTGAAGAGGGGGTGTTAGACTGAAGAGGGGGGGCTAGACTGAAGAAGGGGGCTGCACTGAAGAGGGGGGCTACAATGAAGGGGGGGGTCTGCACTGAACAGGGGCTACACTGAAGAGGGGGTATGCACTGAATGGGGGCTACTCTGAAGAGGGGGTCTGCACTGAACGGGGGCTACACTGAAGAGGGGGTCTGCACTGAACGGGGGCTACACTGAAGGGGGGTCTGCACTGAACGGGGGCTACACTGAAGAGGGGGTCTGCACTGAACAGGGGCTACACTGAAGGGGGGACTGCACTGAACGGGGGCTACACTGAAGGGGGGTCTGTGTAACATGCAGGGGGTCCAGAGCTGCAGGGTGTTGTGTAATGTAAAGGGGTCCAGAGGATCAGGGTGTTGTGTAATGGAAAGGGGCCCAGAGGTGCAGGGTACTGTGTAATGTAAAGGGGTACAGTGGCTGTGTAATGTAAAGGGGTCCAGAGGTTCAGGGTGCCATGTAATGTAAAGGGGTCTAGAAGGGCAGGGTGCTATGTAATGTAAAGGTCCAGAGGCACAGGGGGATGTGTAATGTAAAGGGGCCCAGAGATGCAGGGTGCTGTGTAATGTAAAGGGGTCCAGAGGTGCAGTTGTGGAGAGGGGGTACACAGTAGTGACAAAGAGATATTAAAGGATGCAGAGGTATGCAGGGGGCACAGTGAGGTATTTTTACATTTTAATGGGGGGGGGGTGCCAGATATAGGATCCGCCCCGGGTGCCAAATGCTCTAGGTACGCCCCTGCCTGTACACACCTGTCCACCCATTATGTATTCCAAACAAATTTTCTTTAGAAAATCAGAAAGTTTGTGCGTTTTGTGATCAGATGTTGCCACCATTGATTTCAAAATTTGACCAACCAAGCCTTCAATGTCACCTCATGTTGCTACAGAAAATAATTCTCGTGGCTGAGAATCTTCTTTTCTTTCCAGGTCACAACTCAGGCACATTACTTTTTCGATAATATTTCTAGCACAATTGTCCCATCATTGATTAAAAAGTCATAAATTTTTCCAAAAATTTCCAACATGCCAGATCACTCAAATTTGATTGCCACATGAAAATCGTCCATTGCTGTAGCTCATTAATGGTGCAAAATGTAAAAGAAAATTTCTAGTTACAATTTTCGTAAAAAAGTTCTTTCGAAATTAGACCCATGTATGGCCTGCTTTTTTTTAATAACAAGGTCGGTCTTTATTAAGTAAGAAGTTACAGTACAAGAAATATTACAGCAAACAAATTTGTGATAGTCAATAGTAGAATATATAGAAGGTACAAGCTACAACATTGATCACGTGAATACTTCCACAATAATAAAGTAAGTACACTTGATGCTCTCAGATAAGGATGACAGTCATAGTGCTTTACCCCATATCATATGGGGGAGGGGGGGGGAGAGGGGGGGAGCAGGACCCCCACCACCCATCCGGCCGCATAGCAATGATGGTCTCTGTGGACCACCTACCGACTCCTAGAACTGTTCCAGCCATGGTGTCCAGAACCGGTCAAATTTTTGTGGACATCCTCTATTAGCATATGTTATCTTGTATAAGGGGAGCACTGCATTAACTGCGGAGTCCCAGGATGCCGCCGTAGGGGGACATGTATGGCCTGCTTAAGGATCCTTTTACACTTGTGCAACTCTAAAGTCATGTGATTTCCAATACAACTTTGATGCAAATTTGGATGGGTATAAATTGGATGTGACTTTGGCTGCTGGCTTTGACTATTGTACAACATATATGTTATACGTTGTATAACATACAACTACTTTGATGCAACTTTCATGCAACATTTGAGAGTTTACATTGCAGTTTATGGCAGTCAAGTTGCATCAAAGTAGTGCAGGAACCTTTTTAAATTTGCTGCGACTTAGATTTTAATGGCTTCCATTTAAATACATGGGCTGCGACTTGACCAGAGCACTTTTTGCGATTAGGCACTGCATCGCTTTAAATGACAATCGCGTGGTCCTGCGACGTTGCACCCAAAAAAAATTGACATCCTTTTTTCCCACAAATAGAGCTTTCTTTTGGTGATATTTGATCACCTCTGCGGTTTTTATTTTTTGCGCTATAAACAATTAAAAAAAAAAAAATAAATAAATATTTTTTACTATAATAAATATCCCCCAAAAATATATAAAAAAACAAATGGTTTCCTCAGTTTAGGCCGATATATATTCTTCTACATATTTTTGGTAAAATAAATCGCAATAAGCGTATATTGATTGGTTTGCGCAAAAGTTATAGCGTCTACAATATAGGGGATAGCTTTATGGCATTTTTATTATTATTATTTTTTTATTAGTAATGGCGGCAATCTGTGATTTTTATCATGGCTGCGACATTATGGCGGACACATCGGACACTTTTGACACTATTTTGGGACCATTGTCATTAATACAGCGATCAGTGCTATACAAATGCACTGATTACTGTGTAAATGACACTGGCAGGGAAGGGGTTAAACACTAGGGGGTGATGAAGGGGTTAAGTGTGTCCTAGGGAGTGATTCTAACTGTGGGGGGGATGGGCTACTACTCACATGACAGCGATCACGGTTCCCGATGACAGGGAGCAGTGATCTCTGTCATGTCACTAACGGGGAAATGCCTTGTTTGCATCTCCCTGTTCTGCTGCTTCGTGACACGATCGCCAGGAGACCGGCGGACATTGAATCCGCGGGTCCCGCGGGCACGGTTACGCTGTACGCGGCGGGCGTATGCGCCCACTAGCCACGCCAATTAAAGGGGACGTACAGGTAAGCCCATTTGCCCACCGCTGCCATTGTGCTGATGTATATCGCCGTGCAAGTGGTTAAGTGTCCAAAATCACATGACAAGTCACACAAGTGTGAGTGGAGCCTTAGGCCTCATACACACTGTGTGTTTAGCCCTGGTGCATGAGGCTCTGGTAATTAGCTGCAGGTAGAGGGCACAGACGCACCATTCAGCTCCGCTACTGGCAGCATGATAAACTCCATAACAGTCTGACAGCTGCTGCGACTGGACAATGCACTCAGTGGTAGTTCTGTTTAGGGCAGTATGCCCCCAGGGGCGAATGCCTAGAACCCACACTGCTTACATTCCATGCATTTGTCCTTAGGCTTATACTGCTCTAAAACGACCACACTGACAACCAATACTGTGATAATAACCACCACCTATTATTTGAAGCATAAGAAAGGCCATATACTGTATATGTGTTGTCGAGCCACTAGTTCTATGTTCAAGGTTATTAAAGAGCAATATTTTGGAAATAATGTGTTATTTGCAGAAATACTTGTAAAAAATGTACATGCATATAAGAGCAAATGAAATTATAAAACAATACTAATACTATAGACAGAACAGAATTGGACATTTTTCATCCAAGCTTCGAGAGAAATCCAGTAAGGTGTGGAGTTTTTACAGGCTGAACTATACTGACTTTCCTAACCATCCCCAGCTCCAGGCTGTATTGTCGAGGAGTGTGTGCTAAAGTGTAGCATTAGTACATACTGCTCCTCTAACCTTCCACACAGCAAGAGGATGGGCAAACTGCATATTGACACTGGCTGTACTCTTGTAGTAAACATGACCTTGTCTCTGTCCTTTGGGTGAATTTTAGGATTTATGTAAAATAGATAAGGTGCTGTTATAAAAAAGCAGAAATTGTGATATGATGTTGTTAGTGAAACACAGGCTTTACAAATTACAAACACTTCCAATTCAAAGGATATCTGAACCTAAAACAAAATATGTTATATATTTCAGGTTACCAGTAGAGATGAGCAATGTGTCTGAGTTTGGCTTGCAGGGCATTTGTTCAACCGATATTAGGTCCAAAAATTTTGAACCTAAATCCAAACCCCATTCAATTCTTGGGGGCAGCTCAGACTGGGATTCCCCCGTTCCAATTTGTTCCCATGGAATGCATTTTGACAGCTCATTCTTTGAATGGGCTGCAAAAGTGACTGTACCACGCAAAAAGTTTTGCTTGCAGTACTTTTAAAAACATACTGTACCAAACCACATGGTACTGCGGTACCATGTAATTTGGTGCCTGCCTTGCAATCTGCATTTGGGGTGCCATTAATACATTAGCACCCGTATGCAAATCGCAAAGGCATTGAAATCACTTGTGGTGCCGGAAACACATGTATTCTGGTGTGAACTAGCCCGTATTGGGGCAAATCTTAAAAATCAGGATAGACATGATGGGCAGGGACTTGGACCTGCCTTGTTGGTAATTTCCGCCATGGCCAGGTTGTCTGTGGAGAAGACCACGGTCTGCTCTACCCAGGTGTGACCCAAGACCTGAGCGGCTGCAAGGATGGGGTAGGACTCAAATAAGGAAGACGTCTGGCTAAACTCAGGGACCAAGAGGATCTCTTGTGGCCATGGGCCTGCGAACGAATGAGGGACAAAAATTGCAGCAAAGCCTGCGGAGGCTGCTCCGTCTGTTACTACATGAGGTGATGAGGCTGATGCCACTGGAATGAACACGGACATGCCGTTCTAATTTTCAAGGAACTCGTCCCACATTGCCAGATCCACAGTAGCTGCTTTTTGGTCTAGCCTAAGGACTTGCTCGGGGACCTGTGCCTGAGAAAGGAAATCCAGGAGGCGTGAAATGAAGGAATGCCCCTGAGGGACAATCCTCATCACAAAATTAAGCATCCCTAACAGGGACTGCAGCTGTCTCTTGGTGCAAACTCGTGAGATGGTGAAGGCGTGAAAGACTGACCTGATCCGTGACACTTTGTAGGCAAGTAGGCTGGCCTGCATGGAGCAGGTGTCAAGAGTGATGCCTAGGAAGGTGGTGGACTGGGCCGGGCCTTTCACTGTATGCTTCGCTATAGACACATTGAGGTTTCCAAACTCTACCCTTAATTTGTCTAAATCTGAGAGGGGGCTCGCCAAGCCGTCCGATCAGCAGGAAGTCGTTGAGGTAGTGGATTACTACTGGCACTGCGCATGGTGAGTAAGGATCCAGGTGAGGGACTAAGCAAACGTATTGAAGAGCCATGGACTGCTCTTAGAGCTGAAGGTCAGTTTAGAGGCAAAGTAGTATGAGCCTTCCATTTGATGACGTGCCAGTGCCACAAGGACGGCTCAATGGGTAACAGTTTGAAGGCATGCAAAATGTCCGCCTTGGACAGCCATGTGCCCGTGCCTATGCTGATGATATGCTGTGTGGATAGGTCGAGGATATGGCTGTATGTGGGGGAGCGTAGTTGAAATTGTTGCAAATCTGCACTTCCCCCAGCGACTGTGCAGGCTGCCTGAATTTGTCCACCTGTGAATGCTGAGTGGTGGCAGGTATGCCCTGGGCAGTATGGGAGGTGGAGGGGATTGTCGAGGAATGTCTGGAATCCATGTTGGAACACCCATTCGCCATATGTGTGGAGGATTGGCAGATGGGGCAGAGCAGGGGACATAAGCCCGCAAGTGGCGGCAGAAAATGTTGGTGTCCAAGATGCCCCGATTGGAGCCGACTTGGAACTGAGAGTGTTTGGCTGCTGCTGCATCTGCAAATGACTGATGGTAGTTGTAGAAAGGGAAGCCTCCGGTCCCTCCAGAGACTGAGCGCTGCTGTGCTCTGAACCCTTGAGGGGTTCAGAGGGGGCGGAGGCAAGATCTATGCTGTCGGCCCGTGACATGGACAGGTCAAGCTGAACCCAACTTACCTGAGAGGGAAAAGACCAAGAAAGGGAAATTGGGACTTTAAATGAGGTGGTTGACCCGTGTAAATTAATGTAGTCAAATTTTATTGTAGGAGTAAAGATTATATAAATACATAATGATAGTACATTTCATATAAGAAAGTCCATGAGTAACTGTTATCATATCTGTACATATACATGATATAGTATCATCAATATTAAATACATTTCATATAAAAAAAGTTCCATGAGTAAATGTTATCGTATCTGTACATAGGTATGAAACTAGTGTCATCATGTTCACAAATGTATGCATGGTGAGCACATGGCAATCGTATAGCATGATCAATTTACAGTGCTGGCAGCCTAATGGGTAATTCAAAAGATTAAAAATATGACATATCCAGATATTATCCTAGTAGGGCACATATCTACATCCATTATAGCCCGACACGTTTCTGTGTAGGAACACTTCTTCAGGGGGAAAAGACAGACATGTGAATGAGTGGCTGTGAACGTGTGCCACTGGTAGAGGATGAGTGGCCATAATCGTGCCACTGGTAAACGACTTGCAATGGCGTGCTGCCTCGAACCTTGTGAGGGGGGCAGAAAACAAAAGGAAGTAGAGAAACCGGAGCGAGTGTGGGGAGGAACAATGGACCGTGCTAGTCATGTATCATGATCGTATGTTGGTAAATGAGAACAGAATGTGGCGACTCGTGTCGGAACTGAGAACCGGAGCATCATATGAGCAGCGAGTGTGTGCGAACATACGAATGAGTAATACGAGTAGCGACTGGGTGCTTGCGGCAGGTGCCTCGAGGGGGAGGCCAAGCTGCGGAAGTTTGTGATGTGTGCAAGAGAAACTTATCGTCTTGAGCCATAGATTTGAATCGCTGTGCGACCGAGATTCAAATTGGGCTGACGTGGAGTGTGTATGTTTAAGAAGAGATTACAGTTGTAGCAAACACAAAGGTGGTTGTATTGATGGGAAGTAATCTAGCCATGGCTGCCAGATACGCATAAATGTATTGTGTTTGTCAGTTAGAATCGCCATCAATTTCTCATTTACTAGGGTGCCATGCACCCGACTTTTCACTTAGTCAAAGTTGAGAATAGGCATCTTCCACGCTTTGGCAATAGTCTGTTTCGTGGCCGAGAATATATGGGTCACAAGAGCGTGTTCTCGTTTGGTATCCCCTTCTATCGGTTTGTGTAGGAGTGCCTCCCAAGGCTATTTTCATAAGTTTATGTGTAACACCGACTTGACCATGTTGTAGACTCTTACAACAAGTCTTTTAACCTTAGGGTATGTCCACCATATATGCTTCATATCATCTAGATCTGAGCATCCCCTAAAGCATGTAGAAGGGTATGTAGGGAGAAATTAAGCAATTCTAGTCAGTAAAGTACCACCGAGACAAGACCTTGAAGGGGTTTTCTAAAGTTATTACGTTGCGAGAGAAAGGAAATAATGCCTCTCAGATTTTATTCCAGGTCTCAGGGGTTTGCATGGCACCAAAGTCCCTTTCCCAATTGGAGCAGTAAGATGGGGTACGTGAGTTAAAATTATTCAGAATACAAGCGTATAACAGGGAAATGATTAACAGGGTTGTGGGGGACTTTGACATCTGGTTTCAAAGGCCGTTGCGGTCGTTGACCAATCGTGTTTTTTTTGTCAGGGATTCCAACGGGTGGCAGATTTGGAGGTAGTGGAATTTCTGGAATAGTCTGGAATATCATATGTATTCTTAAGGTATTGGAAGGTGACGATGCTCCGAGAGGACAGAAAAGACTGAACTGCTGTCAAGCTCTTCTTGCACCACCAGTGATAGCTCTGGGGATTTTCCAAACCCGGTGTGAATAAAGGGCATTTGAATATTTGAAGAAGAGGAATATGTGATATCAGACAGGCCGAGTATTTTATAGATTCCCATACCACAAGGGTGTGGGCCAGGACAGGGTTTAGAGGTTTAGGGCACAGTTGGGGTGGGAGCCAAGGTAAAGAAGAGAGTGGGATCGGGTCAGTATCTATTACATCAATGAAAGTTTTTTTTTTTTTTTGGGAGGGTGCATGTGATCAGCACTGTCCAGACAGAAAGTCAGCAGTCACGCAGCCTCATTGGACAGTCAGAGGAGAATGAAAACTCTTCCCACAAGCTTTAACCAGACACTGGTATAAGTCACAAGACTGCTATATACTGCTGATGAGAAAAGGTATTTAGTAGATTTTATTTACTAAAATAATTGCATTTCCATGTTCTGTGTACTGTAGGAGACCAGATATAGTGAATGCAGGGTCCTGGGTTTAGTTTAGTAACACTTTAAGCTGTATGTGGTTATGGAGTACTATAATTCTCACAAACAGCCCCAACAACACTGTATTCTGGCATCACATATTTAATATGTGCGTTTTTTCTTGGCCTAAATACAGCAGCACCCCAATCTGATTTATTATAACTTGGAAAAAAAGGAGCTTGATTAGGTAGTCTTGGCTGCAACCCATGATTTTATTATCCAGAGATAATAGGTCTGTATTGATCAGCGGAAGAAGTCTCGACAGATCTAAAAACAATAGAATACTGTAAAATACTGTACTCCAAAAAAATAAACTTAAAACCCCCAACTTTGTAAAAATTGGCAAAAACAGTTTCATAGTAAAGATTGTAAGCTTTTTTTCAGTGACATACAGTATTGTTTTAAATATTTAATAAATTGTCAAAACAGAGTGCACAAAAACACTTTAAAACAACTCCACATTCCAGAGACAAGGCAGTTCTTATTCTGAAATACAAATTAAAGTGTAATATATCAGAGACAATGGCCAAAAATGCATGCACATTTGCTGGAGAGTATTTAAGTAGCTCGATCATAAAACAGGAGAGAGACCGTTTTTATCCTGAAGTCAAATTAAGAGTGCATTATTTCAGTGGCAGTTAGACAGAAATATTGTACAAATGCTGGAAGTGTATCATTGGATAGAGAAAGTAGTCACAAATATTTTTGAGCGCTGGAATAATCTGCAAACTAGGAGAAACAGAAAATGCTTTACCTGGCAGCAGATGTGTGTGTGTGTGGGGGGGGGGGGGGGAAGACTGCTGAGCTATGCCCTGGGGATAACAATTGCCTGTACCCATGGGGCAGTGCCATCTAGTGGAATAGGATGGTTTCTTCCTCCAGTCATCTGAAGCTGCCCCTGAATGAAATCCTTCCTTGTTAATTTTCTGTCTCTCCTTCAGTTTCCTCCTCTACAGTTTCTGGCACCCAGGTGTAGCCTGCCACCTTGTCATCACCACCATCCTCTTGACAGTAAGCTGCAGGAACATTACTGCCAATTGCTGCTCCCTCCCTCTAACTTGTGGCACTCTTTTCCTCCATATCAGATATAGTTACATAGTTACATAGTTAGTTAGGTTGAAAAAAGTCCATCCAGTTCAACCACAAATTAAAAAAAAAAAAAAAAAAAAAAAAAAAATATATATATATATATATATATATATATATATCAATATCATACAATCCCATATACCCCATTCTATACCCATATGAATGCTTACACAACCTACTGCAGCAAGATATGGATGGTGTGCTAAAATAGTTTAGTTGACTCTTCCAAGCTAGTTTGCAGAGGGGGGCGAAAGAAGAGGGTACATTTGTACCTGTTGCAGAAAACTCACTCCTCTCTGCCTGGGAGGACAATAAGGAATGCTTTGTGAGCCACACACCTACCCCCTCTGTGTACTCTAGCAGTATAGTACAGCAACTGCCAGAGAGAAAAGACAGATGTGACCTGCTTTTTAAGGTCAGACCACCACATTGACTTGCAGTTGCAGGACCTGACTGCCCCCCTACTAGCACCACATGCAGAACCTATGCCTCTCTCTTTAGGCCTGCCTGACATTATCATAGATCCCAACTGTCCCTGATTTTGAGGGACTGTCCCCGACTTGGAAAAAAAAGTCCCTCTGTCCCCTTTTCCTCCTCATTTGTCCCTCATTTTGGTCTGATCTATATAGTTGTATATAACATGCATTATTTATCTTTCAAAAAGTGTTTCCCAGTGCTAAACCTTTCATCCAATTTATAAATTACTGCATTTGTACATTTCAAAAGACAATATAAAAGAATAGTAGTGGTAAAAAAACACTTGTATGATTGTCCTTTAAGGGGGCGTGGCAGGGGGGTGTATCCTATGCTTACATACGTTTGCTAATAGGTGTCCCTCGTACCCATTTCAAAAAGTTGGGAGGTATGCATTATGACTTTGTAGGATTGCCTAACTTTATTATCAGCTATGGCAAAAAGGAAAATAAGGATGTGGTGCTTTGGTTCACTTAAAGGCTTAGTCCATTTTGTGACCACATTTCATGTTACACTCATATTTAGGGTACTACATGAAACAATGTCACATTCCCCAACCCTCACTCTACAGCCACCAACTTACCTGAATAGAAGGGGTTTCTCCCTGCAAGGATCTGTTTTATTTTGAATTTGGTGCACCTGCAAAGCTATTTTATCCACAGGATCTGTGATTGGGAAGACATGTCCACCGAAGCACGATTCATACTGTAGATCTCAAATAGTGCACAAATGTGAACATATGAAAATCATATGAATACAGGTTCTCCATAGAGTACAGCACTAGTGTTCAATAATCTTCAATATAATCAAAAATTAAAAAAAAAAAAAATGCACAATGTGCCATTCAAAAAACCAAACTCATAAATGTGCATAGTACAACATAAAATTGATATTTACAGCCAGAAAAATGTATAATTCAAGCTTGTAATTTTTAACATAAGTGCAAAAATAGTTCATCCAAGTCTCTATCCGTGAGCCTTTCACCCCACTCAAAAACGTACTCACCAAAATTGCATGGAAATCAAATTAATAAAAGGCAAACACAGCATGAACATATGGGAAGATGATGCTCGGACACGGTTTCAGGGAGTAAAGCCAGGTACACACTAATGCGGCGTACACACGGTCGGAATTTCCGATGGAAACAGTCCGATGGGAGCTTTTCAACGGATTTTCCGACCGTGTGTATGCCCATCGGTCTTTTACTGTCGGAATTTCCAACGAACTTTGGATTGAGAACCTCAATTTTTCCGAAGGAAAACCTTTCTACCGGATTTTCCGATTGTGTGTATGCAATTCCGACACGCAAAATTCCGACGCATGCTCGGAAACAATTTGACTTCCCTTTTATAGTGCTGTCGAACGTGTTTTCCGACAGGAAAACCATCAGAGCTTTTTCCGACGAGAATTCCGACCGTGTGTACACGGCATAACAGTTTTTTTTTGTGCAACCCAGCAGGTTGCATGATAAAAAAAAAACTGACATCACTGTACTAGCCATGCAAGGTTGGTCCAGCAATCTCCCATGCTGTGCATTGTTGTGTTCTGACAGGGGGATGCCCTCCCTGCCAGAACACTAGGATCAGCGCTGATCAGGAGTCGGTCAGCTGCTGGTTTTCCAGCATGCACGTCCGACAGAAACCGGCAAAACAACTGGCTTCTGTCGAACAGACCGACATCCAATCCCGGGGAGGGATGATTGTATTATGCATAAAAGAAAGGCTTCAAATAGTGTGATACCTACCATAATAAAAATCCCTTTATTATAAATTAAGAAACATTTTTGTGAGAATATAATTAACAAAAACAATGGCTGCAAAATTTGGCAGACAAGTCAAATCAAGGAAGACAATATACAGTATGTTAGTAGAAGTTTAGAGAGACCTAGCAGTGCTGGGTCTAGTGGTGTACATTAAAGCCTGGTACACATGGGCCGAATGTCGGAAGACATCAGCCAGTTAAAAAAAAAAAAAAATATTCGGCCCGTGTGTATGTCGGTCTGGCTGACAAAAGCTGGCCGTTTGGTGGGCTTCTTTCGGATGTGCATGCTGGAAAACCAGCAGCCAAAGACTCCCGATCAGCGCTAATCAGAGTGTTCAGGCGGGGGGGGGGGGGGGGCGGCGATCCCCCTGTCAGAACACAACAGCTCAGCGGGGGAGATCGCTGTACTAACTTTGCATAGTTAGTATAGCGGCTGGACAGAAAAAAAATGAATAGTGTGTACCAGGCTTAACCGCTTGCCGACCAGCCGCCATCATAATACGGCGACAGGCTGACTCTCCTGCGCAAATCGCCATAACTGTAGGGCAGCTTGCGCAGGCGCAATAGCGGGCGGCTCAATGTCCGCTGGTGACCCGCGATCGCGGTACACAGAGGCAGAACAAAGCTAATAAAGGGTCTGGAGGATATTAATTATGAGAAACGGTTGCGAGCACTGAACTTATTCTCTCTGGAGAAGAGACGCTTGAGATATGATTTCAATTTACAAATAGGGATAAAACTTTTTCGCAGAAGGGAGTTTAACAAGACACGTGGCCACTCATTAAAATGAGAAGAAAAGAGGTTTAACCTTAAACTACGTAGAGGGTTCTTTACTGTAAGAGCGGCAAGGATGTGGATTTCCCCTCCACAGGTGGTGGTCTCAGCAGGGAGCATCGATAGTTTCAAAAAAACTATTAGATAAGCACCTGAACGACCACAACATACAGGGATATACAATGTAATACTGACATATAATCACACACATAGGTTGGACTTGATGGACATACGTCTTTTCAACCTCACCTACTATGTAACTATGTAAGAATGGGGATCTGCCTTTGTAAACAAGGTGGATCCCCATTCTGACAGGAGACATGACAGAGATCTACTGTTCCCAGTGATTTCTGTCATGTGCCTGCCAGCCCCCCCCCCCCCCACAGTTAGAAGACACCCAGGGAACACATTTAACCCCTTGATCGCCCCCTATTGTTAACCTCTTCCCTGTCAGTGTCATTTTTACATTGATCAGAGCATTTTATAGCACTGATTGGGGATGAGCCGAACACCCCTGGGTTCGGTTCGCACCAGAACCCGCGAACGGACCTAAAGTTCGTGCGAACATTAGAACCCTATTAATTACAATGGATGCGAACGTTCGAAATCAAAAGTGCTAATTTTAAAGGCTAATATGCATGTTATTGTCATAAAAAGTGTTTGGGGATCTGGGTCCTGCCCCAGGGGACAAGTATCGATGCAAATTTTTTTTTAAAAACGGCTGTTTTTTCAGGAGCAGTGATTTTAATAATGCTTAAAGTGAAACAATAAAAGTGTAATATTCCTTTAAATTTCATACCTGGGGGTGTCTATAGTATGCCTGTGAAGGGGCGCATGTTTCCCGTGCTTAGAACTGTTCCTGCACAAAGTGTAATTTTTGCAAGAAAAAAAGCTATTTAAAATCACTCGCGGCTAATGAATTGACGGCTCCCGTAACACAGAGAACAGTCATTCATTGAAAGTCATTGATGATTAAAAAAAAAAGAAAAAAAAAAAAAAAGCGTGGGGGTCCCCCAAATTCAATTACCAGGCTCTTCAGGTCTGCTATGGATATTAAGGGGAACCCCGGCCAAAATAAAAATGGCGTGGGGTCCCCCTCAAAATCCATACCAGACCCTTATCCGAGCATGCAACCTGGCAGGCCGCAGAAAAAGGGGGGGGGTGAGAGCACCCCCCCTCCCTCCTGAACCGTACCACGCCACATGCCCTCAACATTGGGTGGGTGCTTTGGGGTCCCCCCCAAAGTACCTTATCCCCATGTTGATGAGGACAAGGGCCTCGTCCCCACAACCCTGGCCATTGGTTGTGGGGGTCTGCGGGTGGGGGGCTTATCAGAATCTGGAAGCCCCTTAACAAGGGGACCCCCCCTGTGTGAAATGGTAAGGGGTACAAAAGTACCCCTACCATTTCACCAAAAAAGTGACAAACATGGTAAAAATGACAGGAGACGGTCTTTGACAATTCCTTTATTAAAATCTTCTTTCTTCTGGTCTTTCTTCTTCCTTTCTTCATCCTTCCGTTTCTTCATCTTCTCCTTCCGGCATCTTCTTCCATCTTCCTCTTCCTCCGATCCGCTTCTTCTTGCTCTGGTCTTCTCGTCCGGCATCTTCTTCCATGGTGTCGGTGTCTCTTCTGGGCCGCTCCGCGCAATGGGAGGCTCCCGCTGTGCGAGGCTTCGCTGCGTCTGACAGGTCATTTATAACGGAGGGCAGGGCCACCTGGTGACCACGCCCCCTCTGACGTCATGGGGAAAGCCATAGGGAATTCCCCATGACGTCCACGTGCGTCAGAGGGGGTTGGGGTTACCAGGTGGCCCCGCCCTCCATTATAAAAGACCTGTCAGACGCAGCGAAGCCTCACACAGCGGGAGCCTCCCATTGTGCGGAGCGGCCCAGAAGAGACACAATGCCGTGGAAGAAGATGCCGGACGAGAACACCAGAGCAAGAAGAAGCGGATCGGAGGAAGAAGATGATGGAAGAAGATGGAAGAAGATGCCGGACGAGAAGACCAGAGCAAGAAGAAGCGGATCGGAGGAAGAAGAAGATGGAAGAAGATGCCGGAAGGAGAATATGAAGAAACCGAAGGATGAAGAAAGGCAGTAGGAAGACCAGAAGAAAGAAGATTTTAATAAAGGAATTGTCAAAGACCGTCTCCTGTCATTTTTACCATTTTTGGTGAAATGGTAGGGGTACTTTTGTACCCCCTTACCATTTCACACAGGGGGGGGGCAGGATCTGGGGGTCCCCTTGTTAAAGGGGGCTTCCAGATTCCAATAAGCCCCCCGCACGTAGACCCCCACAACCAATGGCCAGGGTTGTGGGGAAGAGGCCCTTGTCCTCATCAACATGGGGACAAGGTGCTTTGGGGGGGACCCCAAACACCCTCCCAATGTTGAGGGCATGTGGCCTGGTACGGTTCAGGAGGGAGGGGGGCCGCTCTCGTCCCCCCTCTTTTCCTACAGCCTGCCAGGTTGCGTGCTCGGAAAAGGGTCTGGTATGGATTTTGAGGGGGACCCCACGCCATTTTTTTTGGCCGGGGTTCCCCTTAATATCCATAGCAGATCTGAAGGGCCTGGTAATTGAATTTGGGGGGACCCCCACGCTTTTTTTTTTTTATCAATGACTTTTTTTTATCAATGACTTTCAATTAATGACTGTTCTGTGTTACGGGAGCCGTCAGTCAATTCATTAGCCGCAAGTGATTTTAAATAGCTTTTTTTCCTGCAAAAATGACACTTTGTGCAGGGACAGTTCTAAGCACAGGAAACATGCGCCCCTTCAAAAGGCATACTATAGACACCCCCCAGATGTAATACTGCAATGCTGTACTAACAGCACGCACACACTAATCCCCAGAATCACAGCAGATAATGTCAGCAGTCAGCATTACATAATATCACTGACACTGGAACATAATATACGAGGCCGCCGGCGCGGCGGCCTTATATAATGTGGGGCGTGTACTAAACCCCCTGAGCTATAATTGGCCACAAGCATCCTGCCTGTGGCCAATAATTGCTCTCCTCGCCGCTGGCTCTATGATTGGCCAAGCATGCGGGGTCACAGTGCATGCTTGGCCAATCATCAGCCAGCAATGCACTGTGACTGGCGCAGTGCATTGCGGGCCGTTCGCATCACACGAATTTGATGCGAACGGCCCAAATAGTTCTGGGCTCGCCGAACAGGCGAACGCCGGATGTTAGATTTGAACATGGGTTCGAATCGAACACCGGGCCCATCCCTAGCACTGATCAATGTAATAATGTCACTGGTCCCCAAAAAGTGTCATTTAGGATCAGATTTGTCCTCTGCAACGTCGAAGTCCTGCAAAAAAAAAAAAAAAAAATCACAGATCGTCACCATTACTAGTAAAAACAATCAAAAAATAATAAAAGGTCCTAAATCTATGCCATAGTTTGTAGACACGATAAGTTTTGCGCAAACCAATCAATATACGCCTATTACGTTTTTTTTAACAAAAATATGTAGAAGAATATATATTGGCCTAAACTGATGAATACATTTTTTTTTATATATTTTTTTTGGATATGCATTATAGCAAAAAGTATGCTATATGTCGCCCTTTGTTTATAGCACAAAAAATAAAAACCGCAGGAGGTGATCAAATACCACCAAAAGAAAGCTCTATTTGTGGGAAAAAAGGACGTCAAATTTTGTTAGGGTACAGCATCGCATGACCGCGCAATTGTTAAATCGACACAGTGCCGTAGCGCAAAAAATGGCATGGTCATTAAGGGGGCAAATCATTCCGGGGCTGAAGTAGTTAAGAAACATTTGAATGCATTGCAGTCAGACTATAAGTAGCAAGCAAGGGAACAAGGGGAAGCCTCAATTTTTAGATAACAAGTGCAATTCAATTTAAGAGGGGCAACTGGAGGATTATTGGCTAGGAGTCTGAGTAAATCCATAGAGTATGGTGAAAGCATTGCATTTTAGAATGCTGAGCTTCTACGGGAAAGGTTTGAATGAAATATTGGGTTTATATAAACTTTAATATGCATTATGCAATAAAAGAAAGTGAGAAATAAAAAGGTTCCAGTCTTCTACAGTTTTACCAATAAAGGCTGGAGTCTGATTGGTTGCTACAAGGACAGTGCTTTGTACAATGTATTTTTTTTTTTTTTAAGTGAATTTCTTCTGTTCTAGAAATACTAAAAAAATATTAGTGTTTATTGTTATACACAGATCAGCCATAACTTTATTACCACTGACAGTTTAGGTCAAGATCATTAACCTCTAGCCGGCCGCCCACTGTCAAATGACGGCGGAGCGGTGCGGCTCTTGTGGCGGGACGGCGTCATATGACGGCGTCTACATTTTGGCCACTAGTGGGCGCGCGCGCGTGCCCGCCGCGGGAGGCGCACGCGCGTGCCCGCCGCGTAGCTGGGGAGCCAATGCGCGTGCCCGGCGGCCGCGATGTCCGCTGGGCACCCGCGATTGCCCGGTAATCGAGCAGGATGTGGATCTGTGTATGTAAACACACAGATCCACGTCCTGTCACTGGAGAGGAGACCGATGGTGTGTCCCTTGTACATAGGGACACCGATCGGTCCCCTCCCCCAATCAGTCCCCTCCCCCCACAGTTAGAATCACTAACATAGGGAACACATTAACCCCTGCAGCGCCCCCTAGTGTTAACCCCTTCCCTGCCAGTCACATTTTTACAGTAATCAATGCATTTTTATAGCACGGATCGCTGTATAAAATGTGAATGGTCCCAAAAATGTGTCAAAAGTGTCCGATATGTCCGCCGCCATGTCGCAGTCATGATAAAAATCGCAGATCGCCGCCATTACTAGTAAAAAAAAAATAATAATAAAAATGCTATAAATCTATCCCCTATTTTGTAGACGCTATAACTTTTGCACAAACCAATCAATATATGCTTATTGCGATTTTTTTTTACCAAAAATATGTAGAAGAATACGTATCGGCCTAAACTGAGGAAAAAATTTGTTTAAAAAAAAAAAAAAAATTGGATATTTATTATAATAAAAAGTAAAATATTATGTTTTTTCAAACTTGTTGCTCTTCTTTTGTTTATAGCGCAAGAAATAAAAACCGCAGAGGTGATCAAATACCACCAAAATAAAGCTCTATCTGTGGGGAAAAAATGATGAAAATTTTATTTGGGTACAGCGTTGCATGACCACGCAATTGTCATTCAAAATGCGACAGCGCTGAAAGCTGAAAAATGGCCTGGTCAGGAAGGAGGTGTTCGTGCCTGGTAGGCAAGTAGTTAATTATCTCAATTTCAATGGCAGCTGAAATTCAATAGGTTATAATATGCAGCAAGTAAACAAGTCCCTGCAGTTGATGTGTTGAAAGCAGAAAAAAATGAGCATCACAGTTTGTTGTGTATGGGGCTGTGTAGCCACAGATCAGTCAGGGTGCCCGTACTGACCCATATCCACAACCAAAAGTGCCTACAATGGGCATGTGAGCATTAGAATTAGACCACAGAGCAATGGAAGAAGGTGGCCTGGACCCATAAATCATTAATTCACATCGTGTGGAAGGCTGGGTGGGTCTACATTGCTTACCTGTGGAAGAGCTGGGACCAGGATGCAGTATAGGAAGAATTCAAGCTGGCAGTCAGTGTGATACTTTGGGCAATGTTATGCTGGGAAACCTTGGGTATTGCCATTCATGTAGAAGTTACTGGACACATACCACCTACCTAAAAAATTCTTGCTAACCAAGTACACCACTTTGTGGAAATCGTATTCCCTGATGGCAGTGGCCTCCTTAGCACATGCCACACTGCACAAATGGTTCAAGAATGGTTTGGGGCGTTTTGGCTTGGCTTTGAAATTCTACAGATCATAATCCATTGAGCATCTATAGGAGGTGATGAAAACCAAGTCTGATCTTAAATCTGCTTCCACCCCCTTCTAATGCCTATTCCAACTACTCTGTAGAAGGAAGATTCTTATTACTTACCTACTCTCAGCTGCAGCTTTAGCTGACAACTGATGCCCTATAGTAAGCCTATGGAGGTCATTACTGCCTAGGCATTTCAGCCATGTTGGAGCGCTCTCCTTTACCCTTAAGTCAGCCACTGCGAAGATCATGTGACCTGATTAAAGCACTCTGAGAACAGGTAAGTATATGCATCTTCCTTCCACAGGGTAGTTAGTATAGGAGTTAGAAGGGGGTAGGAGCAGTTTTAGGCTTAGTTAGAGCCTGGAATTCCACTTTAAAAGGATCTACTACTGATGGCTTTATACCAGATACCACAGCATACCCCCAGAGGTCTAGTGGAGTCCATGCCTTGATGGGCTGTTTTGGTGGCAAGAAGGGGGCCTACTCCATATTAGGTGGTTGATTAATAACATTGTGGCTGATCAACCGGTGATTTCCTAAAATGCTCCAACAATTATCTAAATTGTTATCTTTATATATGCAATTTTCTATAGTTTATTTGAAAAATTATAGGATTACTGTGATACACATCTGTAAGGGCTCGTTTACACTTTCTTCAACAAGCACCTACCTCTTCAACATGCTTTTTTGATGCTTCAGTGATTCTTTTTTGAAACTTGGAAAATGCCTTGTGTATTGATTTTCTTTTTGTTTTAAAGGGGCCCATTAATACCCCTGTTCAGCAGATCTCCAGTTCATTAGTATCCCTGTTCAGCAGATCCACAGCTTATTAGTACCCTCGTTCAGCAGATCCCTTGCTTAGTAGTACTCCCAGCTCTGCTGATGTCCCACTCAGTAGTTACCCCAGCTTTGCCGATTCCCCGCTTAGTAGTAACTTCCAGCTCCGCTGAACCCCCCACTCAGTAGTAACCCCCGACTCTGTTGATCATCTGAGTTTTCTGATTCTCCCCTCTCACTTGTCCCCACTCACCTCTTACTATATTGCACCCATGCTGCACATCACGTGACATCTGCTAGTTTCCTCTGCTCTGGACCCCCCCCGCTCTGCTGATCCTCCGCTGCTCAGTCCTCACTCTCCAGTCCCATTCACCTTCCACTATAGTGTTCCTATGTTGCACACCACTGTCTGTACCATCTGCTAGTTGCGCCGCTCCAGTCTGACCTTGCTCCCCGTTCTTGCTGCTCCACACTGCACACCAGATGCGACGTCTGCACCAGACACTTCCAGAATATATACACATGAACTGGAAGTGACTGATGATGACGTATTTCCAGTTTAGGGAAGCTCAAGCCGAATAAAAGCCTCTCAGATGCTTCAAGTGCTGCAAAGTAAGCTTTGTTATAGACTTCTATGGCAGCTTTGGAGACGTTTTGAAGCACCAAAAAAGTGACATGGGGCATGATTTTGGAAGCAAAGCAAACAACGTATAAAAAGGACTAAGGTAACAATTTTATTTACAGGTGCTTTGACTGGCATTCAGAGTGCTTTAAAAAAAGCGTGTCTAATGCCACGTTTTGAAATAAGTGTAAAAGAGCCCCAATATTGGTGAGCCATCAAATCCATGAATGGAAAAGGTAGAGACAGATTTGGACAAATACTGGGTTGTTGGGACATTTATAAAATATAAAACTCAGGACCATACTTCACCACCTACACATAAAAAGTACTATGAGCATTTCATTTCAAATCATCCACAAAATTCTGCTGCGACTACCATTGGCTGCAGCAGGATGCTATAAACTAGGGGTTTTCTGTTTATATTCAAAAATTATAAAGACCACAGACATGACATTCACCCTATGGGGCTAGTTCTTGGACTTGCTTGCCAACAGCTCACAAAAGGTATGTTAGAAGGCTGGCCTGCATTTGCAGGAGTCTGGGGTGTAATAGAGATAGATATAGATATATATAGATATATATATATATATATATATCTATCTATATCTATATCTATATCTATCTATCTCCCTCCTCCTCCTCCTCCTCTGTCGGATGCCTCGTCGGCTCGTTTTCTGGTTTTTACCCTCCCGGTTCCCCTTCACTTTCATCATTTCTTTCACATCTCACTCATTTCAGGTACATTTATGGAGGGTATACTCTTTTAGGTGTACTGACCAGCTAGGCCAAGGCACACCTCAGGTCTTGGTAGTTAGGGTCATCGCATTTCCAAGCGAAGACTGACTATAAATGAACATTCTTATCAACACATGCAGATCGGAAGATTACTAAAATATACTTAAAAACTACAGCAAATTAGTTAAAAGTAAAGACAAAAAAAAAACTCATAATAGGTTTGTAACTGCTTTATTTTAACAAAGTTCTATCTTATTTATAGCTAGTTTTTAGCAGCAACAAAAGGCACATGATTAAAAAAAAAAAAAAATCAAACATATATACAGTACAAAACAAACTCAGTCTTTTCAGAAAGCTTTTTTTGGTGGTTTGTGTTGGGATACCACAAATTGCAATTATTTGTGAACAGGTGTCAGTCTGATTATAGTTAAAACACGCCATTTAAAAAAAAAAAAAAAAAAAAAAGTGTAATACCTGTGTCAGATTGTTATTGCCTTTTCTATATTCATGTAGAAGTATCCCTCATTTTCCTGTCCCAGTAACACTCTTTGATAAAGCGTATCAGGATATAAGAGAAATCTATGCATTTCAAGACAGCAATGAAAATTTGATTTGGTTTTATTTTGCGGTTTGTGTTTTTAAAAGGGAGAGTGGAAATCTCAAAAGACAGAGATAGACTGCTATTAAAAAAAAAAAAAAAATATATAAATAAAAGAAGATGTTGCAACCCTCCACACAATCCAATACTTAAACAAAAAAAAAAAAAACTTTAGCTGGATTAGGACTTCATAAGTATACGCTTTATCTTTCGTTTACCACATTTGGTTATAAACTAGGAACGTACATACAAAAAAAAAAAATAATAAAAAAATAAAAAAAATAAAGTCAACGTCTCCCAGAAAACATGGCACCTTTTCTTACTTTCATCATTAAAAGATCAGAAAAATAATGTAAAACGTGGTTTGATACAATATATTTAAAAAAGTATAAAGTAATGGAACAAATTATATGAAATACATGCTGTAACCAATGGCTTTTACACATTACAAGATTCTAATGATGGCCATAGTGAAGGACTATCTTAAGAAGCAAGTATCAAAGTAACTCAGCACAAATACAGCTCCATTAATTACAAGATCCCCTTACAGTTTATTTAAAATCACTTTTGAGATTATGGAGGAGCTCCATTTATAAGAACTTTCAGAGCTAAAATAGTTTACACAGAAAAAAATATTTGCAACTTGTAGTTAAACATTATAGTTCCAAAATCTCTGCGTGAATAAGGGTTTCTAGACTGTCCTTCAGCAAAATGTCAAACTACAGCATACACATTTTTCACCTTAAATGTACATCTGGCATAAAGTACTGGTTAAAACAATGTGCACTAAAGTAATAATTAGGCAATATCGCTAAATACACATAGGAGTACTATTTGCCAGTATATGCTGCAGTCTGCGCATGTAGTACCCTCTGACTTGGCATTTTTGGTCCCATGACTCTGGCATAGTGATCCAACAGGCTCCAATACAACAGACCACATCCCAAAATCTTTAGTCATCTAAATGTATTTATAGACGTCAAAGTCTTAATATATACTGCTATGAGCTATTTTTCTTTGAACAAATGACCCTCCTAGGTATAGCTTTAATGTTCCTTCCATCACGCATTTTCAGGTCTGGGCAATGACCATGAAAACTGTCAAAAAGTAACATATTTAGACTAAGATTTTTCCCATGATTTGTACAAATATGACAAAATAGCTTGGCTTGAAATATTTTTTTCTCACAGGAATCAAACATCATAAAGGCCATCTTATATGTCAGTTACTGAAGTACTTCCATGCCATAATATACACAATCCCTAATTAAAGTTTTGCACTGGCTCACTCATAGCAGACTCTTTTTTCCCTGTGAGCATTCTCTCAGAGCTACCCAACAAAGCAAACAACTTTTCTGTTAAAGGGTAACTGTACTTTTAACATACATTAGCGCTTTTATTACAGCCAGGGACATTTAGCGATGTTGCAGATATAGCCTTATACCTTTAACTGTTCTTCCTATTTCTGACAAGATCAATATTCTCTGGTTTAGGCCATTGTAAACATTGCTTTCTTACATATAGCTTGTCTATTTAACAGTACAGTGTAGATTACCAGATTCAGCGTTTTCAATGCCAGAAGTCATACATTAGTCCGTTTTTGTTTTTAGGAGTATTCAGTGTGTTTTTATGTAATAACTAAAAGCAGGGGTGTCCAACTTGTGGCCCAAGGGCCGCATCTGGTCCAACACAAAATCGTAAACTTAAGTAAAAATGTTGAAATTATTATTTTTTTAAAAATGCGTTTACACACTTAGCGAACACATGCTGCCAAAGAAGAATTTGACAGTGTCTGTCTTTACTGAACTTTTAGAAGTTTTATCTTCCCAAAGAAATATATCCCACTCTTAACAACCATGCCTCATTCAGGTCATCAGTTTTTGGCAGCACCCATATTTGTGAGCAGAGAGCGATAGGTGTTCCGGGAGCCGCACATCAAGTCAAAGCCTGCTGTGTGATAGTGAATGACACTCTTAGCCTGGACTACCACCACCACACCACACCCCAACGCGTTTCACTCCGCCCATTGGAGCTTACTCACGTGGATGGATATTTGTGAGCAACTAATTTCAAGGATTTAGCACACAAAGGGAAAATTAGAACCAAAATATCTGATGAGCACCTTGACAATTCATTGAGAATTACTACTACATACATTGAACCAGCGATATTGATCAAATATTGCACCAGTTTTATTTTGCCTTCTTTAACTTTTATAATAAAAAATATTACAAAAGTTTTATTACTCAGATAAGTACATTATCGAGATAAGTAGTCATTAAGTTGATCTGCCTGACTTTCTGCTCATCAGCTATCCTTAGTCTTAGTGTATTTTATGTATTGCCCAAGACAATTCATCTTCTTCCAATGTGGCCCAATAAAGCCATAAGGTTGGACACCCCTGCACTAAAGGATCAAATTAGAAACGGCTTGAAGCAGGCAGCCCTCACCTGAGTTTAAATAAAACTAGGCCAACACCCTTGGGATCCCACATCCTATATTTTTAAAGATAGCCAATTGTGAAAAGCAGAATGGACAACCAGATTCATTCTTGATGACTTTTCTCTGTATACGTCATGGTCTGAAGCATGATGAAGCTTTTGGAAACTGCAGACAGCACAGATTGAATGTACATAAAACAGTGTTTACAATGGCCTGGGTCTGTGAGGATAGTTATCAAATCACAGTTAAAAGAGAATATAGCAGTAAGAGATTCTACCTGTATAGTAGCTTAGAATCCCTGGGTATATTAAAAAGGCTAATCCTTTTAAAGACACGCTTCTGTACCTGAGGTTTACAAAAGTACGGTGCTGCTCCTGTAAAGTTTTAGGTGTGTGGAAGTAAGCCTGTGTTTTTCGTCAGATAGGCAGTCCCATTACTGCTTAGAAACAGTTCAATTGGTACTGCCCATGTCATGGAACTCCTCATTCTTGAGAAATGTTCCATTTCATTGCTGAAATTAACAGGGACAAAAGGCTCTACATCATAATCCACTACCATCTGTTGCTCAGCATTTAGTTTGGTTAAAGTCTATTTCCATGTTTGCAACCAAATTGGGATGGCACCTACTTTCTATTTGTTACATATTTTCATAGCATAACTTGTTTTATAAACATTTTACTTGCTCTTCTGAAACTCCAAAACTTAAGTTTTCCTCTGCCATGCAGAGAGAGCCTGGAAATTATTGTTAAATCGGTTTGTACTGGGTTAGCAGATCTAATGATCATTTGTAAATTATATTTGAGCATTGTCTGCCCTAAAAAATGTTAAAGCTCTAGAAGCTGGGCTTCTACATTTTACGTTAATGAGGGGAAATTCAGTGGGGTTGATTCGCTAAAACTGGAGTGTGCAAAATCTGGTGCAGCTCTAGCATAGAAACCAATCAGCTTCCAGATTTTATTGTCAAAACTTAAAAGAGGAGTAACCATTAAAAAAAAAAAAAGTCAGCAGCTACAAATACTGCAGCTGCTGACTTTTAATAATCTTCACAGCCGGGCACCCACTGCGCATGCGCGAGTGGCGCAGCGCGCCGCGATTGGCCGCGCAGTCATCTGGGACCTGTCACATGTCCCAGATGATTGACAGGAGGGAGGGGGCAGAGCTGAGCCCTCCCTGCGCTGAGGGGAAGTGATGTCGCCAGCCCAGGCACTGAAGGAGGCAGACTACCAGGGACCCCCTAGCAACAGGCATTTAGAGGTGAGTTAAAAAGAAAAACATTTCCAAATTTTTTTTTTTTTTTTTTAATTTATATTTTTTAGGAATTTTTATGATTTTTTTTTTTATTTTTTTTGTGTGCAACCCCACTTTAATTGAACAAACTGAAGTTAGAAACCGATTGGCTACCATACACAGCTGCACCAGATTCTGTTTCACAAAAAGATTATATAGGTTTTTCCAAAACAGTACAAAGAAATCATGAACTGTAAGAGCCACAACAGACTCTGTGGTCTTCAGTTTTAGTAAAGCACCCCCCCAGTGAGTTTTCTTTCATTTCAAATTTCCCAGAATAGCTAGTTGCTTATAGTCTGCCCGATGCCTGCTCCAAGCAAACACCTAGAAAGTTAAAAAATATTTTAAAGAAGATACTTTAAAGCAGGGGTCTCAAACTAGCGGCCCTCCAGCTGTTGTGAAACTACAAGTCCCATCATGCCTCTGCCTGTGGGAGTCATGCTTGTAACTGTCAGCCCTGCAATGCCTCATGGGACTTGTAGTTTCGCAACAGCTGGAGGGCCACCAGTTTGAGACCCCTGCTTTAAAGCATGGTAAGTGAATAGGAACACATAGCAAACGTATAATTGGGTTTTCTGAAATCTGGCTGCAAAAGTGGAAATACGCTTACATTGTCCCTAGACAATGGGTTTAACAAAAATCTGTGTAGTACAGACTGAAATCTTTTCCCAAAACATCAACTGAAATTAAAAAAAAAGGTACACAGATACCAACAGAACACCTTTATGAAAATATTATTTGCGGCATGTTTAAATCTGCTATTCTAGGTCTTCCCTATAGGACTGACTGGGTCAGCAAACATTGATAATTCACCCTTATTGCATTCAATAATCATAATTATCTTACACGTTTCTGAATAGAATACACTTCTTTCATTGGTTTAATCAATACAACTCAGGTTCATAAAAAACAAAACACTGTTTGATTCCTATCACCTGCAGGAAAGCCCAGAATAACTTGGTGCTATAACCTCAGACTCTATGCTATACTTAGCGTTGATGGAATTGTAAATTGTTCACTAAAAGTTTATGGCAGCGACATATTGTCACTTTCAAGCATAATGAAATCACAGTGCTTTACACCAAAAAAAAAAAAATGGAGCTTACAGTAGCATTATAAAACGTGATGATAGAAGACTATGATGTAGGAAAATACATTAGTTTATAAAAGTTTGTAAATCCATATTTTTATACACAAACAAAATTAACAACTCAAATTATTCTTTGTTTTAATTGGAAGCAGTGAATGAATACACCCCGAAATCAGTGCATTATGTATATCCAAATGGGTATATATATCTGTATATTAATATACAGCTGAAATATTTACATTCCCACTGACTGCTGACACATACAGTTTGCATTTTGTAATAAAAATTTCCAAAGTGATGCTATCGTGCACTTGCAGATATACGATAGGGAATAAGTCACCTTTTATTTCTGTAAACAGTTATTAAAAAAGTAGAAAAATCACAGCGTAACAGCAGTAAAAAAGGCACACAACAACATAAGTGCATGTACCATGATTTGGTTTTCTGCTATATTTGTTCGGCAGTTTTCCTGCCCATTCGCCCCCTTAGTCCCGGAATGTACGCTGCTCTAACATTTCATCATTAGATATGCAAGCACTTCGGTCTGTATTCCTTATACCCGAGATATGCAATTAGCAGACCTCAAGCTGTTGCAAAACTACAAGTCCCATCATGCCTCTGCCTCTCTGTGTCATGCTTGTGGCTGTCAGAATCTTGCTATGGGTCATGGGACGTGTAGTTCTGCAACAGCTGGAGATCAGTAAATTGCATATCCCTGCTACCGTTGAAGAGATTACCATCATCAGGACAAGCTCAAATTACGAGAGATGCATTGTCCCCAAAAAAATATTTAATTTAGTATTAAAGATGTAGCTTGCTTGACCACAGAGGCAGCTGTATTCAGTTCTTCATCTGTTTGTTCTACGGTGACTATCACTCTTATGCTGCAAAACAAACAAAAGGGAGAAAGTTTTAAGACCATATAAAATAGATGTTTAAATATGCGATGTGCACAGACTACATGAGTTTACCTGTCCAGAAGATTTTCTTGTACAGGGCATTTGTTTTTGTATAGGTTTACGCTGAGACAACTCTGGAGCTAATCAATACTGAACTAATACTGAAGTGTCACTGATGTATTCAACCCTGGTGTTTAACATCCAGACTACCACTTTAGACATTAAAAACATTCTCTTCACTAGCATTTAACCACCCGTGGACTACCTGCCCACAATGTACTGTAGATGGGCAGCTCGTACAGGAAAATGGTTTCCAGGTTAGGGCGTGCGCATTTGTGCCCCCTCCCAACATCCGCTGTGATTGTACGCAGTTTGTCAGCTGGTCCCTTCCAATGATTCATGGCCGGGACCTGCTGATTATCTGTGTCCAATCACTGCCCAGAGCACTGTTGATAATAAACACAGGGCTTTTTACAGAGGGAACGGGCTCTCTGTTTCTTAAAAGGAACAACGATTTTAGTAAAAAGCAGCACACATTACACAAATTAACACTTAATAGGCACACATTTAACCCCTTGATTACCCAAGATGTTAACCCCTTTCCAGCCAGTGTCATTAGTATAGTGACAGTGTATAGTATTAGCACCGATCATTGTATTAGTGTCACTGGTGATGTCAGTGGCAGTTAGTCAGTTCCCATCCAGTGTCAGATTGCCCGCACAGTATCACAGTATAAGAATCACAGTCCCGCTGTAAGCCGCTGATCACCGCCATTAGTAGTATAGTGCATGCTGCTTTAACTCAGGGAAGTGATGAATTTTCTTCCCCTTATCCCTTCCTTTGCAGGGACACAAAATCCATCCCTTCTAGCTTGTCAGAACGGAGACCTGCCTTGTTTATATAGGCAGATCTCCATTCTGACCGACGATCCGCGATAGGCAGAAATGCAGAATCATATATATATATATATATATATATATTAGTACAAATACTAACCTTGGTGGTGGAAGATATTTTTCTTCTTTTTCCAAATAACGCGCTTGGGTTAAGGCAATTTTTCTATTCATGCACTGCAAAACAAATTGATTACGATTAAGGTATTCTAAAAAGATATTACACAGCAAATAGGGCAATGCATCGTATAAGCAATATCTGTTTCCTAGGCCAAAGACTACTGTCCCTTCTCCTCTAGATAAGTGATGAGAGCACCAATCATACACTTGTGCTGCTCTCTCTCCATGCCAATTGTTTGTTTATTGAGTGACCTTGGGATAGATGTCGATTACTATGAACACCCTAAAACTGTTACATTGTAAGCTCCAACAAGCAGGGCCCTCTGGCGGGTGCTGCTGACAGAATACAGTGTCATTGGGGTGGAGTATTCCTCTACCCACCTAGTTTGTGGAAAACCTAACAGTGTATGGCCAGCTTAAGCAACCACAGACTATATAAAAAAAATAAAAAATTCCACAAGGAAAATTATTCAAACCTGTTCTCTTATGATGATGAATACTACGCTTCATTTTTGTATTGTAAACTGAAGGTGCTATAGATCATTTCTTAGTTATATTATAAAACCTGTGGAACTATTCAAACTTGTGTTTTTATTTCTCTTTTTTGTTTTAAACAGTTTGGGCAACAAATTAATTTTGAGGAATTACCAATAAAACTTTACCCTTTGCCTTACCTAGAGGGACAACTCCCTTGACCAGCTCTCTTTTGCTAAATACTTGAAGGGCATTACATGAATTTGCTGCTGAACAATAGGAGTCTGATCAAGAATACACATTGATTCTTTACAGCATACTGTGGACCTGTTGTGGGGTTATGCAATTAAAAGTCCCAGCGGGCCATGCAAACTTTATTAAGCTCCAATACTGCTCAATAATTATGGCTGTACTTATATAAACAAAGTCTAATTCCTTAGTTAGAGCAAAATGATCTTCATTTATAATAATTTAGCCTATAGTCTACTCTCTGCCCAGAGCATGCTGGGACTTATTTTACAACTTTGAGACCTCCATCAATTATGAAATATTTTGAAATAACTGAAATCCATACTGTATTTTAATAAACTACATTGGATTTGTCATACAATGCATGTCACTGCCCTGGAATTAGAATCAGACAATAGTAGCCTTTATCGGAAAGGTGTCTGGCTGACAATACATTTCCTATAACTAACCTCACCTCCAAAAACCAAACGCCATAATCTACAACCTTCAAGGAGGGGACACGTTTTAGGAAAAAGCATCTCATTCTAAGATCTTGGGTATCAGGGGATACGCTGCACACTTTATGGATTTGACATACACTAGAGAGACAGACTTTGAGGTTGCAGACTGGTCCTCTTTTGGAAAGTTAATGACAACACTAAACTCACTTTCACATTAATCCTCATTATACCCAGTTTCAATAAAACAAGGCTGCGGGTGTGTACTGATCCTTACTCCTAGCTGAAGTCAACAATGATTTAGCCAAGCCATTTATTAAAGAAAACCACAGTATGACACAGAAACTACAGCCTATGTCACGGGAGAGGGATCACATTTCATCATCCTATGGGGCAAGGGGTATTTCTGTGTAAAATCACAACACTAGTCTCAAAGGATATGGTTGAAAGGGTCAAGGAAATGTCTGCTGGATCTGGCAATGATTAGTGTCAGTTATTATAATACTTTGTACATATGTGGGATTTTACAATCAGAGTATAAATCAATGGTCATTTACAGCACTTACATGATCTACAATATCTTGTAGCAGTTTCACATCTTTTTCCCGGCATCCGGTGCTGTTCTCTAACTGCAGATGAAATGCGGGGGAGACGCTCTCTCCCACAACTTTCAAACCCTGAATACTGAATAAAACAAATATAAAGTCAGAGGATTAGTTACAGAAAAACTCAGTTTACTGAAAGATAAAAAGGAAAAATTTTTTCTAGAAGTATGGCAAAGCTCATCACTGGACCTGTTTTCATGAAGCGGTAAGACATTTTTTTCTACGAGAGCCTTCTGGTGTTAAGCCCGTACAGTGGGAGAAAAAAAAGTATTTGATCCCCTGGCGATTTTGCTCGTTTGCCCACTGACAAAGAAATGATCAGTCTACAATTTTAATGGTAGGTTTATTTTAACAGTGGGAGACAGAACAACAAAAATATCCAGAAAAACGCATTTCAAAATAGTTATAAATTAATTTGCATTTTAACCACCTCAATACAGGGCATGTACACCCCCTTCCTGCCCAGGCCATTTTTCAGCTTTCAGCGCTGTCACACTTTGAAAGACAATTGTGCGGTCATGCTACACTGTAACCATGTGAAATTGTTATTTTGTTCACACAAATAGAGCTTTCTTTTGGTGGTATTTAATCACTCCTGTTTTCTTTTTTTTTTTTTTCCAAAGAAAAAAAAAACGCCAAAAAAAAAAAATAGGATTTTTTTGTACTCACCGTAAAATCCTTTTCTCTGTAATTCACCGACCGACACAGCTCCTCTCTGTAACAAATGGGTTGTTAGCCTTATCACTAGGAGAATACTAGGCATAGTTGTAATACAACACTCAGAACTCTTAGTTCCGCCCAGGGGGCGGTCCCTTGGGTAACAACCCCCCTGTCTGCAGACAGACCTCAGTACGTCAACAAGCAGTATAACAAAGATAAAAAGGAGGGGCGGGTGCTGTGTCGGTCGGTGAATTACAGAGAAAAGGATTTTACGGTGAGTACAAAAAAATCCTATTTTCTCTTATATTCACCGACCGACACAGCTCCTCTCTGTAACAAATGGGACGTCCCCAAGCAGTGCCAAACGAGGGGTGGGAAAATAGCATAAAAACTTTATCCACCGTGGCAAGTGGGAACTAGTGAAACTTTACCCACAAAAAACAACAGTGCTGGAAAAACCACCACAAAAATCAGGGTATCCCCAACAGGAGTGATCACCCAAAAACCGCATCAAACTGCGGAAGTAATGCAACAGTGCATTAACATAACAGTACTGTGTTTTTCTCGAAAAACCAGTAAAAGAAAAAAAAAAAAATAATTAAAAATTAAAATATATTGCATATTCAATTGCAACTACATGGCTGCCTGCAAAACTTTGAAGCCAAAACAGGCATCAACCGATGCACCGGCGTCTACATTGTAGAACTTGGTAAAACGTGTGGACAGACGACCAGGTGACCGCTTTACACACCTGAGCGGCAGACGCTTGGTGTCGGAAAACCCAAGACATTCCGATTGCCCTTGAGGAGTGGGCCGTGACCGGAAAGGGGGGCACCTGCCCCTTCCAGGCGTAGGCTTGCGCTACAGTCTGTCCGATCCACCTGGAAATGGCGGCAGACGAGACCGCCATGCCTTTCATTGGACCAGCCACCGAAACAAACAGTAAGTCCAACTTCCAAAAGGGAGCTGTGGCAGACAAATACACCTCAAGAGCTCGAAGCACATCCAGAGCGTGAAGGGCCACCTCCTTAGGGTGCTTCGGCTTAGGACACAGAGATGGCAATACAATGTCCTCATTGATATGAAAAGCCGAGACCACTTATGGTAGAAAAGACGGTTGCGGACACAACACCACCTTATCCTTGTGGATAACCAGATAGGGCGACTTGCAAGACAAGACCGCCAGTTCCGAAACCCTCCTGGCCGATGTGATGGCCACTAGGAAGGCCACCTTCAGGGAAAGTCAACAGGGGAATCTCCCTGATATTTTCAAATGGCAGTTTTTGTAGCGCCAACACCCGGTTTAGATCCCAAGGGGGTAGCGGTGGACGCACCAGAGGGACTACATGTCGTACCCCCTGAACGAAGGTACTCACTGAGGAGTGAGATGCCGGGGGGGGGGGGTCGCTGAAAAAAAGACAGCTAATGCTGAAATTTGCCCTTTAATGGTGCTTTATGCCAATTTCTGGTCTACTCCTTGCTGAAGAAAAGCAGGATCCTGGATATGGAAAAGGAGCACGGATGCCATCCTTTCTCCTCACACATGGAGATGTAGGCCTTCCAGGTACGATGGTACATCTTCCGAGAAGATTTCCGTGCTCTCAACACAATTGGGATCACCGAGTCCGACAGACCCCGGTTCCTCAACACCTGGCTCTCAAAAGCCATGCCGTTAAAATCAGCGATGGTAAAGCAGGATGGAGAATCAGACCTTAAGACAGAAGGTCGTCAGGGAGCGTCTGCCACCAGACGCACCAGGTCTGCATACCAGGGACGCTGCGGACAATCTGGGGCAACCAGTATCACTGGGATCCCCACAGCTTCCACCCTGCGAAGCAGACGTGGTAACAGTTTCAGTGGAGGAAAGGCGTAAATCAGCTAGTACTGATCCCCGGAGCCACCAGCGCATCTGACGCGTCGGCCCATGGATCTCTTGTCCTGGACACGAATCTTGGCACCTTCCGATTGATACGGGAGGCCAGCAGATCCACGCCTGGTGTGCCCCACCTCAGGCACAGTAACCTGAATGTCTCCGGATGTAATGACCATTCCCCAGGGTCCAGAACCTGTCGACTCAAACAGTCCGCCTGCCAGTTCTCCACTCCCGGGATGTAAATGGCTCACAGGGCCGGTACGTGTCGCTCTGCCCACCAAAGTATGTGAGCAACCTCCCGTGCAGCGGCTGAGCTTCTTGTCCCCCCTTGGTGATTGACTTATGCCACGGCCGTGGCGTTGTCTGACTGGGTCCTGATCGGACGCCCTTGCAGTCTCATCGACCATGTAGAGAGACCGATTTCCCAGACTGAATCACAGGGACCTCAACCACCAGATCAGTGAGTATCTGACTGACTCACCTGGATCTGTCGATCCAGGGACAACTGAGATTTGTCCCATTTTGTCAAAATCTTCTTCTGCAGGACTCTGGTGTGGAACTGGGCATAAGGTACTGCCTTGAAGGAGGCTACTATGAGTCCCAGTACTCGCATGTAAAAGCGGAGCGACGACCACTTGTGGTTCATCTGCTGTTTTACCACAGATCTGAGAGTCTGCAATTTGCATGAAGGGAGAAACACTCTCGCTTCCCTGGAGTCCAGCCGCAAGCCTAGGTACTCCAGACGCTGGGTCGGCACAATCACCGACTTCATTAGGTTCAACAGCCACTCAAATTCTTGCAGGGTCTGCATGGTGATCGCCACATCCTCGTCTAATACTGAGGCGGAAGATCGTCTAGGTATCGCATGATCGCGATCCCATGTTGCCGTAGCAACGCCAACACTGGATCCAATACCCTGATAAAGACTCGGGGGGCTGAAGCCAGACCAAAGGGACGAGCCACAACTGGTAGTGGGCTTCCCCGACTGTAAACCGCAGCAACTTTTGATGCCGAAGGCATATGGGTATGTGCAGGTACGCATCCTGGATGTCTAAGGACGCCAGGGAGTCCCCTTGATGGAGTGCAGCGACTACTGAGCGCACCGATTCCATTCGGAACCTCTACACTTTTACAAAGTGATTGAGGGCTTTTAGGTCCAAGATAGGCCGTACCCCTTCCTTCTTGGGAACCACAAACAGATTTGAGTAGAATCCCTGGAAGCTTCTGATTCCGGAACCTGTACAATCACCCCGCACTTCAGCAAATCCCTTACCGCCCCCAAGAGGGCCTCCCGGTGAGCCGGGGATACGGTCATGCTGGAGGGGAAGAAACTGTTTGGCGGCCAAGAGAGAAACTATCTTGTAGCCTGTGGAAATCAGATCGCAGACCCTTTGGTCGGACAACCGTGAGGACCACAGTGCTGCAAACTCCCAAAGGCGACCCCCCGCCCGAGATATGGGTGGGGGCAATCTTCGTGCGGTCGTGGACGTCCTGTCGGGCTTGGGCGCTTTGTCGAAGCTCCAGGCGGACGAAAAAAACGTTTGTGAGCGGAAAAGGAGGGCCCTTGCCTACGGCGTGGCTCCTTAGCCTTCCTGGCCTGTGGGAGTAGTGTACTCTTACCCCCGGTGGCATTTTCAACAATGTCATCTAATGAGGCTCCAACAAGCCGGTTGCCAAGGAAGGGAAGATCCGTCCGGGCTTTTTTGGATGCCTGGTCAGCAGACCAGCATTTTAGCCAAATCAGGCGCCTCAGCACCACAGCTGACACTGAAGCCCTGTATAACAGAGGGAGAGTATCCAGGGCCGCGTCACAGATGTACTTAAGGCCTTGCACTAGTTGGTCTGCTACTTCCACGCAGACAGGAGAAGCCTGTTGCTCTCCCAATTCGTGGTGCAAAACTTTTGCCCACTCAGTCAGTGTCTGCGACACAAGTGCGGATGCCAGTACTGGTCGCACGGCTGACCCCACCACCGTAAACGAGGAACGAGCCACTGCCTCTGCCTTTCTGTTCGTGGGATCCTTGAATGCAGGAGTACCCTCAACCGTGATCGTGGTTAATTTATTTAACCTGGATACTGGGGGGTCCACGACCGGAGGAGCCGACCATCTTTGAGAAGGCTCTCCTCAAAAGGGTAACGCACCGTCATGTATTTGGGGACCAAGGGTCCGTTGCGGGCGACCCCATTCCCTGTAAATAAACTTGTCAAAATAAGTCAGATAAGGGAACACCTTAGGTGAACATGCTGGCTTGCGGGACCCAAAAGGGACCGGTGCATCAGCAGAGGAATCTGCTGGCTCCTGAATCTTCAGGGAATTACGCACAGCTGTGATAAGTGCTCCAACAAGCGCTTTGTCGCGCCCGGACCCGGACTCATCCTCCGATCCAAAACGGCCCTGGTCAGCGTCAAGACAGAACAGGGGTCACCAGCCTCAGCAGGACCCGAGTCTGCGTCAGCGCTCTCCCCAGAGGACGGGGGGGGGGGGTGCAGGGGCCTCTTTAGTGCACCTTCTTCCCACGCACCGCCTCCATCTTGGCAACGAGTAAATTGAGGACCGCCGTCAGGGTGTCCATGGATACTGCGCAATCCGCAGGTGACCCGGTTACAATTGCCTGGATTCCGGGGGAAGAAACACCAGTTTCTGAAGCCATGCTGACCCTATCCTGTCTGCCACCCGAAGTGGACTTAGGACAGTGACAGTCCCGCCCTCCTTGCCACCGCTGACTGAGGGGCTCTTTCCGCCGGACTCACCACCCTGAGGAGTTCTGCGCTGTCCACAAGTAGTGCCTGTAGTCCCTGAGTGCTCCCAAGTGCAGAGGAAACAAAAACTGTGTCTGTGTCAGCTGCTAGAATGAGTGCTAAAAGGTTCTAGAAATGTGCTTTAGCTTCAATAAAATGGCTGCCCAGCGTCCAGTACACAGACAGGAAACACAGGGAAAATGGCTGTGAGTACACACGAGTCATGCTGCTGCTAGAGAACACTGAGAACGTGTTCAGACTTCCAGAAAATGGCCGCCAGTGTCCTGAATAGGAGATCACTTGCAAAATGGCCGCTGGAGTCCAGGAAGGAAAACTGCCCTTGCCCACACCTAAAATGGCCGCCAGCAGCTCCATGAGGTACAGAAAGCAAAGATGATAGCAGAAACACAGCACTGCACCAGACCACAGCAGATCCTCACAGGCACCTTCCGGGAGCATAACCCACAGAACCCAGGACACCCCCAGCCAGCCAGCATCTCAGGTGAGAGCCCACAAAGATCCCTGTATATACAGACATACACCGCTCAGCAGCCACATGCAGCACCCCACCAGGGAGGGGGGGAGGGAAGATAGGGACTGGAGAGGTTAGAGAGGGAGGAGAGAAACCTCCGAATCGACCTCCCAGGGAATGCCCAGCTGCTCAGCCCCACCGAGACAGGGAGAGCTGTACTTACCAGTCCTGAAGAGCTGGGAGACATTCCACTGCAGAACTACTCACTAATCAGTATAGGGTAGCTGCTAGGCCTCGGCATACTGTGACTCAGACATCAGTAGCCCGGTCATATGTACGCCCCGGAGCATAAAAGCTCACCGACCACCTCTGGAGCTGAGGTTTCGTCGTGGCCTGCCGAGCCGTAGCTGCGACCTGCACACGCTCGATGGCCGGACTGGGGAGACTACAAGGATAAGGGTATCCAGCCTGTCACCCAGCCGGCTGTTGATAGTAGATCACAGGATCAGTCATCTTGCGCAAAAAGCCAAGCTTCTGCATAAAAAAAACACGGACCGATGGGCCCGCAGGGTTCCTAGGTCTTTCTCCTTTACTAGGCAAAAAAAAAACTGAGGTCTGTCTGCAGACAGGGGGGTTGTTACCCAAGGGACCGCCCCCTGGGCGGAACTAAGAGTTCTGAGTGTTGTATTACAACTATGCCTAGTATTCTCCTAGTGATAAGGCTAACAACCCATTTGTTACAGAGAGGAGCTGTGTCGGTCGGTGAATATAAGAGAAAGAAGGTTTTCCTTGTTTCTGTCAGTACATTTTGTAAATAAGTAATTTTTCTCTTTCACCGATGGGCGCTGATGAGGCGGCACTGATGGACACTGATAGGCTGCACTGATGAGGTGGCACTAATGAGGAGGCGCCAATATGCCGCACTTATGGGCACTGATAGGCAGCTGGTGGGTGGCACTCATGGGCAACAGTGATGAGCATTGATTGCCAGCACTGACTGGCATCACTAATGGCCACTCATTGCTGGCACTGGTGGGCACTTAATTGTAATCAGGGCACTGATGATCAGTGCCCCGATTACATACCCAACTGTCCCGTGAGGCGATAATGCTGATCGGTTCTCCTCTCCTCACACTCTGTCAGTGTGAGGCGAGGAGCACCAATTACCGGCATCTCCGTGTTTCCGTGTGACCGGCTGCGATTGGACACAGCCGATCACATGGTTAAAGAGCCGCGGCTCTTTACACAGATCTGGGTCACACCGTGTCCTAGCAAAACGGCGCGGCCACGATCGCCATGCGAGTGCGGTCGTTCTGGGAGGCCGTTATACGACGTCCACCCAGAACGAGAGCCGCACCGTCTAGCCGTCATTTGACGGTGGGCGGGCGGCAAGTGGTTAATGAGTGAAATAAGTATTTCATCCCCTATCAGCAAGATTTCTGGCTACCAGGTAACGAGCGGAGGTTAGGAGCACTCTCCTAAAAGGGAGTGCTCCTAATATCAGCTTGTTGCCTGTATAAAAACACCTGTCAACAGAAACAATCAGATTCCAATCTCTCTACCATAGCCAAGACCAAGGAGCTGTTGAAGGATGTCAGGGACATGATTGTAGACCTACACAAGGCTGGAATGGGCTACAAGACCATCGTCAAGCAGCTTGGTGAGAGGGTAACAACAGTTGGTGCGATTATTTGCAAATGGAAGAAACACAAAATAACTGTCAATCTCCCTCAGTCATGGGGCTCAATGCAAGATCTCACCTTGGGATTATGGAGGCCACTGTGCTCTTAGGAACCTTAAGTGCAGCAGAAATTTTTTTGTAACCTTGGCCAGATCTGTGCCTTGCCACAATTCTGTCTGAGCTCTTCAGGCAGTTCCTTTGACCTCATGATTCTCATTTGCTCCGACATGCACTGTGAGCTGTAAGGTCTTATATAGACAGGTGTGTGGCTTTCCTAATCAAGTCCAATCAGTATAATCAAACACAGCTGGACTCAAATGAAGGTGTAGAACCATCTCAAGGATAATCAGAAAGAATGGACAGCACCTGAGTTAAATTTAAGTGTCACAGCAAAGGGTCTGAATACTTAGGACCATGTGATATTTCAGTTTTTCTTTTTTAATAAATCTGCAAAAATGTCAACAATTCTGTGTTTTTCTGTCAATATGGGGTGCTGTGTGTACATTAACCGGTTCCCGACCGGAGCACGACGATATACGTCGGCAGAATGGCACGGACAGGCAGGAGGGCGTATATATATAAGTCCCTCCTTTAAGCCGTCCGTGCCATCGGGAGCGCGCCGGGAGCGGCGCGCTCCCGCGCCGGTCGGTCGAGGCCGCTCGCGGGTCCCGCGGACTTGATCGCCGCGGGGACACCCGCGATCGTCTCACGGGAAGGCAGAACGGGGAGATGCGGAAATAGACAGCATCTCCCCGTTCTGCCTAGCAACTAGTGACGCCGATCTCTGCTCCCTGTGATTGGAGCAGAGATCAGCATTCACTAGCTGACAGCCACGCCCCCCCACAGTAAGAAACACACCCCTAGGCATACTTAACCCCTACACTGCCCCCTTGTGGTTAACCCCTTCACTGCCAGTGTCATTTATACAGGAATCAATGCATTTAAATAGCATTGATTGCTGTATAAATGACAATGGTCCCAAAAATGTCCGATGTGTCCGCCATAATGTCGCAGGCACCAAAAAAAAAAATAAATAAATAAAAAAAAATCGCAAATCGCCGCCATTACTAATAAAAAAAAAAATTATTAATAAAAATGCTATAAAACTATCCCCTATCTTGTAAACGCTATAACTTCTGCGCAAACCAATCAATAATCGCTTATTGCGATTTTTTTTACCAAAAATATGTAGAAGAATACGTATCGGCCTAAACTGAGGAAAAAAAATGTTTTTTTATATATTTTTGGGGGATATTTATTATAGCAAAAAACAAAAAATGTGTTTTTTTCAAAATTGTCGCTCTTTTTTGTTTATAGCGCAAAAAATAAAAACCGCAGGGGCGATCAAATACCACCAAAAGAAAGCTCCATTTGTGGGGAAAAAAAAGGACGTCAATTTTGTTTGGGAGCTACGTCGCACGACCGCGCAATTGTCAGTTTAAAGCGACGCAGTGCCAAATCGCAAAAAAAGGGGCCTGGTCCTTTGGCTGCAAATTGGTCCGGTCTGAAAGGGGTCAATAAGGAAAAAAAATGAACTTAAATGATTTTAGCAAATGGCTGCAAAATAATAAAGAGTGAAAACTTTAAGGGGGTCTGAATACTTTCCATCCCCACTGTAACTATTCAAAATAGAGTTAAACCTGGAATTGTACTTACTGTATTTTCTGGCGTATAAGACTACCTTTTACACCGAAATTACACAGCCAAAAAGCAGGGGTCGTCTTATACACCGGGGCAAGAAGCCGCCAGATGGATATCAGTCCGCCGGGTGCTCTGTAAAATTGTAATATGTATACAGTATGCGCCGCTCAACCAATCCCGGCGGGCGATGCACTGATGAATACAGAGCCTGCTAAGCCTGCTCGGATTGGGCAACAACCTCTGCCAATCTGAGCAGGCTACACGAGTCAGAGCAGCGCGGGCTGATGTCACAGCCTCTGCCAATTCGAGCAGGCTTTGTATCCATCAACAGATTAGTAAAATACAATGCCTGCCGTGATTGGCTCAGTGGTGCACGCTGTATTCTGAAGTGTACCTGGTGCTACTGTACTAACAGCATCATATACTGTGTGTACTTTGTGCTCTACATATTAACAAAGCATCCTGTACTGCACATCCAGCCCCAGATCTCCCCTAAAATACAGGTATGATTTATGGTGCTTTGGAGGACAGGATTCATTGTTGCTGCCTACCAATTGTGGGATCTCTGGGACTTGTAGTTCAGTTTTTTTTTCTGATGTCAAGTCAGATTTTTTTTTTTTTGGTTTGATGTTTTTTTGTAAATGGTGTTGCCTCAGAAGGGGGGTAGTCTTATATGGTGAGTATAGCCCCAAACCTAAGTTTTCACTGGAAAAATAGGGGGTCGTCTTATACACCCAGTCGTCTTATACGCCGGCAAATACGGTAAATCATACACTGAAATGCCTCATTAACCACTTGACCTCCAAAAGATTTACCCCCCTTCATGACCAGGCCATTTTTTTCTATACGGAACTGCGTTAACTGACAATTGCCTGCTTGTGTGACACTGTACCCAAATAAAATTTATGTCATTTTTTCCAACAAACATAGCTTTCTTTTGGTGGTATTTGATCACCACTGCATTTTTTTATTTTTTGCGCTATAAACAAAAAAAAAAAAAAAAAATCACAGACCATTTAAAAAAAAAAAAAAAATAAATAAAAAAAACAATATTTTTTACTTTCTACTATAAAACCTATCCAATAAAATATTTAAAAAAATCTAAATTTCTTCATAAATTTAGGCCAATATGTACTCTGCTACATATTTTTGGTAAAAAAAAAAAAAGAAGATCAAATTAAAACGTATATTGATTGGTTTATGTGAATGTTATAGCATTTAGAAACTACGGGATATATTTATAGAATTTTTATGTATTTTTTTTTAATATACTAGTAATGGCGGAGATCTAGCGGGACTGCAATATTGTGGCGGACAATCGGACAGGGACACTTTTGAATCTTTGCGGGAACCAGTGACACGAATACAGTGATCAGTGCTAAAAATATGCACTGTCACTGTACTAATGACACTGGGTTGGGGTTGAACATCTTGGGCGATCAAAGGGTTAATTGTGTGCTTAGCCAGTGTTTTTGTGTACTGTGTTAGGTGCTTTTACAAAAGGCAAGAGATGGATTTTATTCCCTGCATTGCAGGAACACAAAATCCAGGTGCCGGTGGACATCCAGTGCCTGGCACCCACAGATCAGCTTCTGCTCTGAATAATAAAGTGCAATATATATATATATATATATATATATATATTGCACTTTACACTTTGCACATACATATTACCTTTTCTCTGCCAGAGCCGTTTTTTTTTTGTTTTTTGTTTTTAAACGTGTGCAAAAAATGCACAAAGTCAGGTCTGTATTGGGGTTTATACGCACCTTCACCTGTACAAACATCCTTGCACCAACCCTGACAGCCGGCGATGACAGAGGAGTCGAGCAGCGTTAGCCCATCCTCTATGTTGAAATAACTTTACACATCACCCACGGATGATGCTCTGCATTCTGCATAGTCCGCAGGTAGGCGTGTCAGAGCGCTCACAGGTGGGCATGGCCAGCCGCAGGGAAGACAGCTCACTGGTTGGTCCGGAGACCAATTAGCCGTGGACTGGCAGGGGAAGCCCCACCCCACAGGTGTTGTGGTTTCTCCCACAAGTGCAGAAGCTGTTCAGGGTGCTGGTGATGATGGTGGTCAGAGGTCCAGGGATCAGAGTGAGACCAATGACTGCACACATGCACTTACAATGCAAACTGACACATGACTGCTCTTGTCCATCACCCAGCCGCTACATGCACACAACTTGTCTTCCATGTGGCTGGACCAGCTGTTCAATCTGTTGACACTTAGATGCTGCACTTATCTAATACAAACCCAGTGTATTTGTAAATTATTTACTTTTATTCCACACATTGAATGTATTGTACATGTTTAAATGCTTTTATTCCAATTTGAGTGTACCCATTAAAGTAATTTTGGTCAGTAGTTTTCTATAATTGGAACTGGTACTTAACCACATGCCGACCGGGCCATAGCCGAAAGATGGCTACAGCGCGGTCGGCTTATTCTGGGTGGACCTCCCAGAACCTTGCTCCTGCGCGCCCCCTGGGGCGCGCACTCGGGAACATCCGTGGCCGCCGGGTCAAATGACAGAGCGATCACATGTCAACAAACCGGCGTCACGTCATGACGCCAGTTCCTCCCTCCCCTCTCTGTACCGATCGGTACAGTGAGAGGGGAGAAGCGGAGAGGGGGAGAAATGGCAGCAGCGCTGTGGGCTGGATGTGTAGTGCCCACAGCACTGCTGAATGACAGTACTCTGCCAGCACTGTGCAATACTCTGCCAGCACCGTGCAATACATTTTAATAGAAACAAAGCATTTTTTATACATTTTTTACCAAATTTTCTGTCTTTTTTGATTTATAGCGCAAAAAATAAAAAACCCAGCGGTGATTAAATACCACCAAAAGAAAGCTCTATTTGTGTGAAAAAAAGGACAATTTAATTTGGGTACATTGTTGCATGACTGAGTAATTGTCATTCAAAGTGTGAGAGCACCGAAAGCTGAAAATTGGTCTGGTTCGGAAGGGGGTTTAAAACACAGGTCTATACCTCCTGCGATGCTACCCCCTCCTGTCCCACTGCCCCCCACATGATAGCCCCTACCTGGGAGTATTGTTCATTTTCAATGTCTGTGTGATCAGAGTGACACTGCCCCCCTCCTGTCTCAATGCCCAGATCAATCTCTCCTGTCACAATTGAGGGTTTGCCAGGAGGATTGGGGGGCGGGGCAAGTGCGTCAAAATGCACTTTTGCCTAAGCAGACAAAAATCCGTGCAGCAATGAACACAAATGCCAAGAGAAAAAACATTTCCCATAAATGTATATACTTACAAACAAAAGTACTTTTAATTAAAATGGCATCTTTTGGCAAATTATAATAAAAAAAAATCTTTTAATATACCAGAATGAAAAATAAGTCAGGCTTTGTTTCAATATATTGTAATCTGTTAGTAAAGAAGGTCATGGCAATATCCCTCTACAACGAAAGAAGTTGCCAGTTGCCTGAACTGGCAAACAGCTTTTCTCTATTTGGGGTTCTGAAAAAAAATACTGTTAAAAGTGTAGTACTGTAATCACTATTTTTGGTAAAGGCAAACCTGAAGGCACTAAATATCCAGCACAGTGATGGATGCTCATCCCTTTCAAATGCCTGTTTAATAATTTGTTACTCAGTTACGAACTTACATTCAGTATAGCGAGTCCTACATACGAACCTTCGAGTTGCGAACATGTGTTTGCACAGTTTTTTTTATTTTTCATTTAACGAAGCAGGCTGAACGAAAAAATTAACAGATCGCCGTACCAAACACAAACAATGTTGGTGTAGCGATCTCCCCAGCTGTGCTATTGTGTTCTGACAGGGGGACTCCCCTTGTCAGAACAAACTGATCATTCAACAAAGCACTGATCTTTGTTGGACTTATGAACAAGTTGCACTTACGAACAAGCCCCTGGAACGGAACTCGTTTGTAAGCAGAGGACTTACTGTAGTCAACTCATGGAAATTCTAAGTATAAATTCAAAGCAGGTAATTTTTACGGATTTATTTTGTAGTTCAAACTCTGATCATTACTTTCTGAGTTATGTTATGCATGTTTCAAGCGCTTAACATATAAAAAATTTTTTAGAGCTCCTGTACTCCCTGGAGTGTCCAAGATTACAATGATTACAGAATCCTGCACAAGGTCAGAAGGAATGCGATAATGACTGAACAGTGACCTCACCAGCAGCCTAAAAAGTAGAGGATAATGCTGCTGGACCATTATTGCTGCAAGTAGTCTGAAGTTTCCCACTACCTCCAGGCGATCCCCAGTCATTAATGAAGCTCAAGGAAAAATTACAGACAGCTAGGAGAGGATTGCTGAAGGTTTTTGGTGGGTCAAATGAGATTGGAGGCATCTGCCACATTTTTTGTGAAGACTGCAGTTGCCTAAGGCTTTGAGCCAAAACAATCTCAGTGAGAGAAGAACACCACTTACACAGATGAACTTGCTTTTAGTTCAAAAGGATATGTGACAATCTTTTGTCTGCAATCTAAGACCCTGTTGCTGTTAATTACAGATAACAGAAGGTGTTATAAAAAAAAAAAAAAAATGAAAAAAATACATGCTTAACCACTTCAGCTCCGGAAGGAAAAAAAAATAAAGAGAAGATTTTCTACTTTGTTATAAAAAAAAATCCAATAAAAACTCAAAAATTTTATACATACATTTAGGCCAAAATGTATTCAGACAGTCTTGGGTAAAAAAATAAAATAAAAATAATTCAGTAAGCGTATATTTATTGGTTTGCGCAAAAGTTATAGCGTCTGCAGACTATGATACATTTTCTGGAATTTACGCAGCTTTTAGTTGATGACCGCCTATCTCATTTCTAGAGGTGCTAAAATGATAGGGCAGTACAATTTTGGAAAGTAGACAACCCAAGGAAATTGCTGAGAGGCCTGTTGAGCCCATTGAATATTTTTTTATCACAAGTGATTGAAGAAAAAAAAAAAAAAAAACACACATTCTGCTGCTTCTCCCGAGTATGGGGATACCACACGTGTGAGACTTTTTGGGAGCCTAGCCACATACAGGACCCCCGAAAACCAAACACCACCTTCGCGATTTCTAAGGGCGTAAATTTTTGATTTCACTCCTCACTACCTTTCACAGTTTCGGAGGCCATGAAATGTGAAGATAGCACAAAACCCCTCCAATGATCCAATTTTGGAACGTAGACACCCCAAGCTATTTGTTGAGAGGCATGTTGAGTCCATAGAATATTTAATATTTTGCCACAAGTTTTTCGGGAAAATTACAATTTATTTTTGTTTTTTTATACAAAGTTGTCTCTAAATGATATATTGCTCGCACATGCCATGGATATATATATATATATATGTGGAATTACACCCCAAAATACATTCTGGTGCTTCTCCAGAGTACGGAGATACCACATGTGTGAGACGTTTTGGGAGCCTAGCTGCATACAGGACCCCAAAAACCAATCACCTCCTTCAGGATTTCAAAGGGTGTAAATTTTTGATTTCACTCCTCACTATCAGTTTCGAAGGCCATGAAATGCCAAGAGAGCACAACCCAGCCCCCCCCCCCCCCCCCCCCCCCCCCAAATGACCCCCATGGCATGTTGAGTATTTTGCAGATCTCGCTTTTTGTCACAAAGTTTTGAAAATTGATAAAGGAAAAAAAAAAATTTTTTTTCCTTTTCTTTCTTCATTTTCAAAAACAAATGAGAGCTTCAAAATACTCACCATGCCTCTTAGCAAATACCTTGACTAGCTTGACATTTCAGTGCCTCCAAAACTGATAGGTAGTGAGGAAGTGAAATCACCATTTTACGCCCTTAGAAACCCTGAATGCAGTGATTGGTTTTCGGAGTCCTGTACGTGGCAAGGCTCCCAAAAAGTCTCACATGTGGTATCCCCATACTCAGAAGCAGCAGAAAGTATTTTGGGGTGTAATACCACATATACCCATGGCATGTTTGAGCCATGGGTATATGTGGATGAGTAGTATGAGTGACAACTTTGTGTTAAAAAAAAAAAAAAAAAGAATTGTACTTTTCCCAAAACTTGTGGCAAAATATAAAATATTCCATGGACTCCACATGCTCATCAGCAAATAGCTTGGGGTGTCTACTTTCCAAAAAGGGGGTTGAACTGTCCTGGCATTTTATACACATTAGAAGCTTATGCCACACATCACCCACTCCAACCACTTAAAGACCTTTCTGACACTTTTGTTTACATGAAAAAAAAAAAAAAAAAAAAAGGTTTTGCAAGAAAATAGATTTTGAACCCGCAAACATTATATATATTTTTTAAAGCAAAGCCCCTACAGATTAAAAAGGTGGGTGTTGCAAACATTTTTTCCACAGTGTTTGTTTTTTGGAAAAAAAACTTTTTTGAATTTTAAATGCACTAAAAACACACTATATTGCCCAAATGAATAGTAAATTATAAAAGATGATCTTATGTCGAGTACACAGATACCAAGCATGACATGCTTTAAAATTACGCACAACGGCGACAAACTACATTTTAAAAGACTTTACGGGTTACCACTTTAGATTTACATAGGATGTCTACTGCCCTCGATCTGACATTCGCGGTGATAATTCTCATGCATGGTGCAATTGCATTACATATGACACGAGACTACAGCTTGCGTTATCCTTAGCGCGCAAGCACAGGGGTGCTTTAATTTTTTCCTTTTTTTTTTACACGGTTTCTTTAATTTTTATTTGTATCATTTTTATTATCACATGGAATGTAAATATCCCCTATGATAGCAATATGTGACAGGTACTCTTTTATTTTATTTTTTAAATTGGGGTCTATTAGAGACTCTAGATCTCGCCTCTGCCCTCAAAGCATCTGACCACACCCAGATCAGTGTGATCAGATGCTTTCCACATTTCCCAATGGCACTTGTAGCTTCCGGTTTCTTAGGCCATAGAGAGGATTGGAGCCGTTCTCGTCTCTGATCAGCTCTATGGTCAGCTGGCGGAACCACCGGCTGCATTCTCAGTTTCCACGGTGGAACAGGCGAGACCGAGAAAACAAAGACGATACCTAAATCTGCAGGCATCATTCTGGTATAACCCCTCAAAGTTCAGCAACATACCAGTACGTCACTGGTCCTTGTTAGGCATATATTGTAATGTTCTTTTTTTTTTTTTTTTTTCATGCAGCCTGTGGGCTGAACGAAAAACAGAGAACCTAACTGATTTCTCCATTTAAAAAAATCGGTATGCCCACCATTAGAATACCGCCCTGCATCCACCCACTTCTGATAGGCATACAATAAATATAAAAATATATCTCAAAGTATAGGGGCGATCCACCCCTATGTCCACCCCTGCCCCTATGCTTCGGCATTAATGCTCTTTTTTTAATGACAGAAACAGTCCCCGATGCAGAGACCAGGGTGGTCAGGACAGGAGGGACAAGAATAGCAGGTGTCACGCCTATATCCGCGCTTGCTACAAACACAGCATCTTTTTTGGGGTGCTCATTAGGAAGGGGTACCAGGGAGGACATCTGAAAAATGCCTCTCTGCAGCCGGCTCACTGCATCAGGGTTGTGAATTTGGGCCACAGCACCTGCTGGATACAGAAGGGCTGCGATGGCCTCTTCCTGGAACTTTAGGAAGAATCCAGTTCGTCCAGACCCCTTGTATAGCACATACGCGTTGAACCAAGTCAATTGGACTAAGTATACAGACACTTTTTTTTATACCAGAGTCTGGCCTTATGGGCAACTAATTACGGCGCCATCATCTGGTGGTTGAAATGCACACCTTCCATTTTACGGTTGTATTCGTGGACACAAAGGGTCTTCTCAACAACACAAGTCGCCGTAGAAATTTGGGCTGCTGTGTCTGAGTGAATGGAAGACAGTACGAAAACGTTCCTTTTGTCCTTCCATCTTACTGCAAGCAACTCATTGGACCTCAAGCAGGCTCTCTCCCCCAGAGTAAGTTGGGCATTTACAAGCCATTGGGGGAAGTCCCGATGATTAGATCGCATGGTGCCACATGCGCCAATTCCCAATTGATAGAGGTGTCCAAAAAGTGGCACGCTTGAATAAAAATTGTCCACATATAAATGGTACCCCTTTCCGAATAAGGGTGACCCCAAGTCCCAAACAATCTTGCTGCTGCTCCCTATGTAGTCTGGGCAAATGAGAGGGCTCCAAGCTGCTATCTTTTCCCTAGTAAACCAAAAAACTATATGTATAGCCCAGTGATGGCAAACCTTGGCACCCCAGATCTTTTGGAACTACATTTCCCATGATGCTTAACTACAATGCAAAGTCCATCAGTATCATGGGAAATGTAGATCTGGGGTGCCAAGGTCCGCCATCACTGGTATAGCCTGTTTCTCTGTCACAGAGCTTATACATCTTGACCCCATAACTGGCACGCTTGCTGGGGAAATATTGTTTGAAAACAAGACGACCAGAAAACGTAACCGGGGACTCATCAATGCAGACATCTTGAACGGGGATAAACAAGGCTGCAAATTTTTCGTTGAAGTAGTTTAAGAAGGGCCAAATTTTAGGGAGTCGATCATGTTCACGGTCATTCTGAGGACGAGAGAGAGTTAATGGTCATTGAAATGCATGAACCGTAACATCTGCTCATACCTAGCCCTGGCCATGGCAACAGAGAAAACGGGCATATGGTGAATTGGGACAGTGGACCAATATGACCTCAACTCACACTTTTTAGTAATACCCATGTTGAGGGATAGGCCCAGAAAGATCTTAAATTCGGGAACAGTTATAGGTTTCCAGCCAAATTGTCTGGCAAGGGGTGAATTTGGGTCTTGGGCAATGAATTGACCAGCGTATAAATAGCTTTGGTCCACAATCTATCTGTGAAATAAAGCTCCAAAAATTCCAGGGGCGTTAAATCTGCTGTTTCCACCTGAAATCCGGGTTGGCCAGTGAATGAGGGAAGTGCGAGCACTGCAGAATCTGTGGGCTGCCAATCAGGACTTGCAAGCACAGCGGGAAGGGCACTATGGGCTCTACGGGCCTGCGTTCGAATGCTTGGTGGCTGTGAGGCACTACTTGTGCTAGTCACTGCACCAGCTTGAACTGCACTTATGGGACTCGCCACGTCACTCTGATAGTGAGGACTTACCGCTCTCATCTGTCATGTTCAGCATCCTGTAGGCCTCTTCACTAGTGTATCTTTCATTTGACATTTTGGCCAATAAATGTATAGGTAACTAGTGCGACTCGCAGGCAAAAAAGCACCTGGCTGTCAGAGGATTGTTTGTACTGCTACAAAAAAGTTAACTAACTATTAGTGCTAGCAGGGTTCAGGCCTGACTCTGCCAACACTGCAGTTTTGTATGTTGTGTTTTGTAACACAACAGTGATCTACTGACCCTGCACTTGGGTTGGTTGGGTGGAGAGGCTAAACGCAGGTGCTGGCAGGTGTCTGGGCTAATCCTGCTAACGCTGCGTTTTTGGGAACACTAAACTATTGGGGATGCTATTATAGATCTGATCAAAGATATTGATCTGTCCAGACACTGTTCTAGTAAGGGGGGTGTGTGTGTGTGTGTGTGTGTTAGTGCTAATGACAATCAAAGGGTTAAAATATGAGGCTGTCTGGGATTGTCGCCAACACCTAAACTGATGTTGACACTGACACCAACTAGCTAACTGACACTAATACAGTGATCAGAAAAAAAAATCTGTGCACTATACTATACGGGGGGGGGGGGGGGGGGTTGTCCAAGGGGTTAAACCTTTATTAGGGGGTACCCTAAACCTACCTGGGCCTACCACTAACACCAGTGCAGTGATCAATAAAAAATATGAAAACTGCACTTGGTGACACTGACAGAGTGACAGGGAGTAAAAGGGGTTAACGGGGGGGGGGGGGGGGGGGGGGGGACTTGGGCGATCAGGGGGTGAAAATATGTGGGGTTAGTGTAGTGTTGGTGTACTCACGGTAAGATGCTTCTTCTTTGCATCACTTACTTTGCCTGAGCTTACATTACACAGGCAGAGGACGTTTGTCCATTGCTCAGAACCGATCAGCAGGTCCAGGCCATAAATCATTGGCCTGGATCCTATGAGTGATCGTCTCTAAACCAAATCGGATCGCCGCGGGGACAGCAGATGCGCCCGCCCACAACCTGTGAGCGTGAGTCACGTACAGGTACATGCCTTTGCGCAGCTGGGCCACCCTGCTGCAATATATGTATGTATGGGGGTGCGGTCCAGAACTGGATAAAACAAGAAAGAAGGTCAGAATTTGCTTTCTTTAATGCTCTATATCACGGGTAGAGAAATTGTTCTGCATATTTTCATCATTAAATTATTGCAAACTTTAAATTTTCATTGCAAACCTTTACCCTACAAAAAAACAAAAAATATACATTTGCAGGTGGACTTTTGTCCTTACTTGGCACAGTAAGGACACCACGGTCTTCAGTGCACAAATTGGATGGTCTTTTTATGATCTGGCGTGGGCTCAAATTTGTGCGCTGAAGACTGCATATTTAAAAAATAGAGGTCTAAGCGTGGTGAATTTGGAGATATCTAAACTACTGGACAAAATCTCCGATGGGGGAAGGCGTTTTGGGACCTTTCTATAGGTCAAAGTGGAAGGTAAGTGCTTAGTGTGACTTAGCACAACTGGTTAAAAAGCAGGTTTATTTAAGAACATATCAGGTTTTTTTTTTGGGGGGGGGGGGGGATATTTATCATTTTTATGTAGTCGTCTCTCATTGTTCAAGAATTGTGTGTAAAGTTTGCACATTTACCGTATATACTCGAGTATAGGCCGTCCCGAGTATAAGCCGAGGCCCCTAAATCACCACAAAAAAAAATGGGGAAACGTATTGACCCGTGTATAAGCCGAGGGGCAAAAATGCAGCAGCTACTGTAAGTGTAAAAAGGGTCAGCAATGCCAATCTGAATGTCCCCTGTACAGACCCTCGTGTCCCCATTGCAGCCCGTGTCCCCATTGCAGCCTACCTGTGCCGATCCGTGGGTCCGTGGGTCCGGGGTCCTGTGTCCTGTGTCCTCGGTCCGGTCCCGCTCTGTCCTCCCCACAGCGTGTATTACAGGCGCCATTACAATTTAAAAGCCGCGCCTCCTCGTCGTGATAGGAGGAACACTTTTTTTCCCAGCAGTCAGTGTGCAGTGTTCCGCCTATCACAGACAATCTCTCATCCTCGTCCATGAGATGAGAATGACAGGCCATCCGTGATAGGCGGAACACTGTACTGCTGGGAAAATTAGTGTCCGCCTATCACGGACGGGCGGCAGGAGGCGGCGCGGCTTTTGAACACCGCCGTCTGTCTGCATGACACACTGTTCATGTAGGCAGACGGCGGTGACTCGAATATAAGCCGAGAGGTGGACTTTCAGACCTAAAAAAGGGTCTGAAAATCTCGGCTTATATTCGAGTATATACGGTAAATGGAAGGGAGTTTCACCACTATTCATATATGAAGCATTAGGTCAGTGCTGCACTTTCTTTGCATTTTTAATAAACACATACCAGATCACTTGCCCTTAGCATTGATGGATCTTTGTACTAGATACAATCTGCCTAGTGACTTCAAATTTCAACAGATCTTAGTGGCTTTATGAATACACCGCTCCTTCACCGCTCCAAAGAAGCTGCTAGCAGGACTCCGGCTTTCACACTTTTTTTTCAGCCGCCACTTTTAGCGCTGTAGCGCTTGAAAAAAGCCTCAGTGTGAAAGGGGCCTTAATGGGGAAGTGATGGAAACAGGATAGGTTTATCAAACCAAAAAGGGCCGGAGGCATGGTGGTAATGATCATATCAGATCTACCCCATCAACACCCAGCTAAAATGGCAACACTGAGTTTCAATTGAACCAATCTTTACAAATGGATTCCTAAAAACTATTCTAAAAAATAAACCTTGCAAATACTGTAAAAAACTGTAAACCAACACTGAGCTTAAATACAAGCAGAAATTGGGCCTCCCTTCAATATTATCTCACATACAGTGTCTTGAAAAGGTATTCATACCCCTTGAAATTTTCCACATTTTGTCATATTATAACCAAAAACGTAAATGTATTTTATGTGATAGACCAACATAAAGTGGCACATAATTGTGAAGTGGAAGGAAAATGATAAATGGTTTTCGAAAAACATTTTACAAATAAATATGTGTAAAGTGTGGCGTGCATTTGTATTCAGCAACCCGAGTCAATACTTTGTAGAACCACCTGCAAGTCTTTTTGGGTATGTCTCTACCAACTTTGCACATCTAGGAGGGTGACCATTTTGCCCATTCTTCTTTGCAAAATAACTCAAGCTCTGTCAAATTGGATGGAGAGTGTCAGAATAGCAATTTTCAAGTCTTGCCACAGATTCTCAATTGGATTCAGGTCTGGACATTTACGTTAATGGTTGCAACATGACAAAATGTGGTAAATGTCAGAGGGTATGAATACTTTTTTAAGACACTGTATCAACCGGAATACACCAAATACCGGGATTCTGAAGCATATACTCACCCTTGCAATGCTTTGTGGATACGCTTGCACTTCTCTCTCAAAGTATAGAAGATTTCTGTTGAAAAAATCAAGGTGATGTGTTAAAATGCCCAGGCAACAACACCAGCATAAAAACAATGTATATCAATATTGTAAAAAAAGCCTCTGCACTTATGCATACCCCAATTTTGGAATTTTAAAATGGCAAAATAAGGGTCCCCAAAACCAAGAATAAAAATGTATTATTGCAGCGTATGAGTCCTTACATTTGTTTTTTCCTTTATTTTTATTACCTGGTGATCCTGCCAGGAACACATTTGCCCTGGGGGGAAAACACTCACTCCCTGTATTGTGATTCTACGGAGGAGCAACATTTTCACCAGAAGACAAATAATGTGTTAGGACTAAACAACACCTTCTCTCCATAACATATAGGGAAGATGCCATATAGTTTACACTAGGGAGGCTGATATTACTGCTTCATATAAGAATGCAGCATGCACTGAGGACACAGAACAGTACTGGATTTCTGGCAAGATCAACAAGTATTTTTTGCACCTATGAAACAAATAAGAAAACATTTTAAATGGTATATTTACCAGATTAAAACCGAGCAAATTAGAAGTTTGTGGTTAGGGTTTTAATATACCTTAAGTTAGCCAATAAATCGGAATCAAAAAAAGTACAACATTCAGCATACTAAATGTATATTATTTTTAAAATAAATTTATTGTATATTAGCATCGCTGCAATATTCCATGGAAATTTGTCCAGAATTACAATTTTACCAAAACCAGAAAAACAGATCATCCAACAATGACCAGCGGCTATGCCCCACCATGTCTGTCTGTCTTGCCTACTTACTCTTCCAAGCACAAATATCACAAGAACGGCTAAGGCAGGTAAGACATTGAAGTGTTTATGGCAAAATCTATTACTTACAAAAGTAGAATTTTTAATTTACTAAAGAATTAATTTGCTGCACTAAAAAGGTGCCCACACTTTAGGACCCAAATTCAGTGTTTATTTCTGTATGGATTGACTTATTGGGGAAGAGTTTCACTTTTCTGTTTTGATTTGAACCCTATCGGGGGGTGATCTTTCCTCTTTTCCTGTCCCACTGACGCTTGTGGGGGTGTCGTCACTGGGATATAAAATCACTGACAGCATTAAAACTTTATAAAAAGAGTAATCACACGTATTCATACTATGAAAATGTGTTTTTGTCTGTACCCCTGTTGCATGCAGAGATTTTCCATAATTTCCTGAGGAGACTGAAAGCAGCCATACATGGATCAAAATATCGCCAGTTAAGTAGGGACTGGTTTAATTTCGATCCATGCATGGGCAGGCTGGTTGTATGCAAGTCGATCTGCCAATCAACTCTTGTAAAACCAGGCTGTCATGTTTTTGCTGAACGATCAGTACCACCGGCTTTATCTGGCAACACTGATCAGTGTATTGTGATGGAGGGGAAGGCTTCCTGCCATCAGAACACAATAGCACAGCGAGCGATTCCCTCATCCATATCAAGTGTGTGGATGGGGGAATTGGGTTACTTTTTTCTGTTGCACCTGGTTGAACGAAAAAAAAAAAAAAAAGAAGAAGATGTATAGCCAGCTTAAAAGGGGAAATCTCAATAGGTACACGGATGGCAATAAAACCCTGATAATAGCTCTAAAAGTTCCCTGTTCCATCATAATCAAAATAAAAGACTCTGGCTGGAGTTGGGGCTCAGAATGTATTTGATCAATTCACTTGATCAATCAAAACAAATAAATAAACCTGTGTGTAAAGTTCTTATCAGTTTCAATCCATCTTTATTATTTGTTGAATCTAAAAAGAAGCCATAGGGCAGCTCCACGTTTTTTTAATCAGGTTTTAAAACGGTTTAGTGTAGTGTAACAAACTTTTTATGTTTTAAGTGTAAGGCTTACAAAATGTAGTTTCCAATCAAATCTAAAGCCAATAAAATGGTAGTCATGGCATAGGATTTTACAAGAAATAAAACAAATATTTAAGATTCCCTTAAACGTACATATTATAACAAATGTATAGGCTGAGTTTGCCAACACGGAAATGCTAGCTGCCTGGCTGACAGGCCAATGCTCTGCCTTCATTATTTTTGGAGTCACTGACTATGAACTGGTATTGCATAAACTTCCTGATCTGCTTCTGTCCCAGTGACTTGTCGAATTGAAATCAGAGTATCAGCATGATGGCAAAGCAACAGGAATTTTCAGGATTGCTCTGCAGCAGTGGCCTCTGTGTTTCTTTTGTGTTCCCTTTGACTATGATATATAAAATACCGGGATCACCTGGCTCATGAAACAGAAACAACCTGTTAAAATGTTGAATGTTTCAGGTACTTGCTGGTATCATCCACTGATGCAAAATAAATACAATTACAAAAATAAAAAAGGTACCTGAGTTTTCCTCCATAATGTTAAGACCTTCAATGGCAGCTGAAGCCAACAAAGGAGGAAGAGAGGCTGAGAAGCAGTAGCCTTGTCCAGAAAGTCTCTGCAACAATTGAAGTTTGAACATTACTAGTCTAGTCAAATTCACAATGTGGTTATTGAAGATGCTGCCCAGTCTCCTTTATAGCAGAAGTATTAATATTGAGGAATATGATATTCATACAGAGCCTCAAAGTGCTCATACTATGATCTCCCAATAAATAAAAGGGCAAAATGTATTTCTTCGTTTACTAGGATAGAAATGCTAAATAAAAAGAAAATTACTAACTCATAGGGGTTGAATTCCTAAAGGCCAATAGGTTGTTCACTTTGCAAAGGAATTTTCCCGAGAGCTTAGTGAATGAGGTGAAACTAACTTCCATCATCCATTTTTATTTTCCTCACATGCGATTGGGTATTCATTGCAAAGTAAAACCTCACCACAATTATCAAGATCTGAGACATATTTCCTTGCAAAAGTGAAATGCCCATTTCCCTTTAATAAATCAACGCCATATACTTTAGGCTGCTCTGACAGCAGAGGAGCACAAGCTGGGTACCACCATACAGGAACACACATACTTAACCGGTAGTCTGTACCCAAGGGTGTGCCTCTATTGAGTTCAGGGGTACTTCTGTTTATCAAAATATTTATCATTATGGCTTAGGGTATAAGGGGGAAAAAGTTAAAGTAAGAGGCCTTAGTAACAATTAGGGATACAGCTATAACATGAACATATGCCAAGGGGTTTTGGATTTGAATGACCTTCCCCCAAAAGTATACACAGTCACTGGCTTTTACAAACGGGTGCACACTTTAACCACTTCCCACCCAAGGACATCATATGACGTCCTGGACTTTCAGTGGTAATATCTGAATGATGGGTGCCATCTTAGCCTCACTCGTCTCCATACCCACCCGATCGCAGGTTCGATCGCCTCCGCCGCTGCCGAAGGCTCCGGTAAGCGGCGGGAGAACGGCGGGAGGGGGGTGGCACCTCTCCCGCCGACGATAACGGTGATCTCACGGCGAACCCGCTGCAGAGACCACCATAATCGTAGACAGAACCGCTCACTGTAAAGATGGATACCTCGGTTGTGGCAGCAGCTGCTGGCGTTACCGAGATATCCATCTTCAAAAAAATGACATATATATATATATACAGTGAGCGGTCGGCAAGTGGTTAACTTTTTGCTATAATAAATATCCACCAAAAATATATAAAAAAAAAATGTTTCCTCAGTTTAGGCCGACATGTATTCTTCTACATTTTTTTTTTTTTTTTTACCAAAATCGCAATAAGCGTATATTGATTGGTTTGCGCAAAAGTTATAGCGTCTACAAAATAGGGGATAGTTTTTTATGGCATTTTTATTAAAAAAAATTTTTATTTTTTATTAGTAACGGCGGCGATCTGCGATTTTTAAATCAGGACTGCGACATTATGGCGGACACATTGGACATTTTTGACACTATTTTGGGACCACTGTCATTTAGACATCGATCAGTGCTATAAAAATGCATTGATTACTGTGTAAATGACACTGGCAGTGAAGGGGTTAACCACTAGTGGGCGGTGAAGGGGTCAAGTGTGTCCGAGGGAGTGATTATAACTGTGGGGGGGAGGGGCTACACCTCACATGACAGCGATCACTGCTCTCGATGAGAGCAGTGATCTCTGTCCTGTCACTAGGCAGAACGGGGAAATGCTTTATTAACAAAAGCATCTTGCAGTTCTACTCCTCCGTGACACGATCGCGGGCACCCGGCGTACATAGAGTCCGCGGAACCCGCGGTCACGCGCGCGCACCGCTTCTTAAAAGTTGCCCACCAGTGCCATTCTGCAAACGTAAATCGGTGTGCACTGGTCGACAAGCGGTTAAGATCTATGGGCGGAAGTGACGTTTTGACGTTGCTTCCGCCCTGCAATGTCATGGAGACGGGTGTGGGCCATCTTCCCCTCACTCGTCTCCATGCCCAGCTAGTGACAGCATCCGATCACCTCCGCCGCTGCAGACGGCTCCGCAGAGACCACTTTTATCTTGAAGCGGACCGCCGGCATGAGAATACCGGGGTTGTGGCAGCTAGCTGCTGCCATAACAACGATATCCCCCTTCAAAGTAAGGACGTATATCGGCGTGTGGCGGTCCGAAAGTGGTTAATGCATAGGATGCATTAAGGTGAAAAAACATGAGGGTTTACAACCCCTGTAAATTAAGCTTTGCCAAAAAAAAAAAAAAAAAAAAATAGAAGCTGATCGAGTTCTATGCAGAGCTGCACCACATTTTACACTCTTCAGTTTTAGTACATCAACCTGTGTCTTTAGTGACATTTTGTCCTAGTGGGTACTTCAGGTGAACAAGATAGTATTACTCATGTACTAGAGTGGAGTTATTGTATTCAACATTGCTTACTCTGGTACTGGTATTTTCGTTATATGGAAGTTTTCTTTTTAGTTTGGTTGTTTATGAGGCATGTGCACACACTATTTATCTGGCGATTCTGGCACATTTGATGTTCTTGTAATCTCTGATATCTGTGTGTTTTTTCATAGTTTTTTGTATATTTTGTCAGTTACGAGTTTGGACAACAATATGCCTGTGTAACAATATAACGTATGGTTTGTAAATGCATCTTTTTTCCAATAAATCAAGTTTAAAAATGTAAAAAAAAAAAAAACATCTTCAAATGAATACAAACCTGGTGATCAATAACAAAGGATCGGCCACAGCAAAAACCTCCAATTGAAGCCAAGGCATTCTCCATGTTTGCACTGATCAAATCAATGTCATCAATCTGCAGAAATGAATAAAAATATTTGATATCTTTTATACAATGAACCAATTAAGAAGATCACTGGCCTTTATTACTCAAAATCTATCTACCATTCATGCAGAAACTGGTGCTCTGAACTCCTTTTAATACAAGACATACGAATGAACATTTAGCCAGTCAATGGGGGTTATTTACGAAAGGCAATTCCACTTTGCACTGCAAGTGCACTTGGAAGTGCCGTCACTCTAAATCCAAGGGGTAGATCTGAAATGAGAGAAAGCTCTGCTGATTTTATCATCCAATCATGTGCAAGCTAAAATGCTGTTTTTTATTTTCCTTGCATGTCCCCCTCGGATCTACAGGGACTTTACTTCCATGTGCACTTTCAAGTGCACTTGCAGTGCAAAGTGGATTTTCCTTTAGTAAATAACCCCCAATGTCTGCTGAAGGGGAGAGTAAAGGTTCAGGTAGGTTAAAATGGATTATGCTTTCCCAAATGTCAATGTCCTGAGCTCCCTGCAGCAGATATCACGGGTGGTACTATTTAAGTATGATCAATTTTAAGGGATCTCCAGCTACTTCTTTGTCAAGGCCAAAAGCAAATTACAGCAGATAGCATGATGTTCAGAGCCTGTAAAAGAAATGTAAATACCTGAACAACGATATGTATTAGTCACATGGGGGGGATGTAAGACAGAAATGGCAATCTTATGTTTTTTTTTTTTTAGAGGGGATAAAAGTGGGTATCTACATTTTTTCAGTGGCATATACCTTTTATTACAGATAAAGAGTAAGGAAAAGTGAATTATTATTTTTTTCTAATTTCTATTAGTGGATTTAGGTACAATACACTGAAAACAGAACAGTATTCTAAAGCAGCCAACGTTTGTACAGTAGATCTATGAAATCATGTTCCACAAAAAACAGACCCAACAGAGTTTGCTGAAAAGGAAATTTGTGACAATGCCATACGACCGGAAGCTTTCTACTGCAAATAATAACTATAAATCAGTTTTAATTGGCTAGGGATCAATGCTGGCAGCTTTGGATTACAGATTTATAGAACACTTCTTTTGGAGACCCCATCGCTTACCTACACTTAGTAAGGATTTATAACTAGGGTTCATACGTTAAATAATGACTGTTTTGTGTAAAAGTTCCAGAGAGCACTGAACCAGTTTTTCCAGCCAGTTTCAAGGCATATATCGGTCTACACTATTCTTCATGAGAACACAAATGGACTGAAAAGTAATTTAATGGCCATAAAATTGATATCAATTTCCTTTGCTGAAAGAAAAAATGAAGTCACGTTCTTTAATTTGAAATATTTCTACTTTGTTAATGCCTGAGAACACGTTTTAAAGGCAACAGTTTTAGTAGTCTTTTCTAGAGAAACATACATGCAAGAATTATATTTAAAAATTACATCGGTCGTTCCCACTGTTTTATTTCTTTTATCGCGAGACCAGAAACTGTGCTAAGTTACAAGAAGCTAAGATTTTCGGTCACCTTTTGATTGTTTCTTGTATATACATATTGTCAGTTGTGTTTAAATTGTTGCAGTCACTTCAGCTACCACTGTTTGTTTGCAGCAACAGGTCTCAATGCTGCAGTGAAATGCTGGAAGGGGGGGGGGGGGCGTGACCGGAAGCCGACCTGGACGGAAGCATTGACTGAGAGCTCTCTTCTAGCCCGCAGCTAACAGGCCAAAATTCGGGGGTCAAAAGCACCCATCCATGGGCGGATCGTGCACAACTAGATCCTCCTCAGCCCGAGGATCATCACAACCGCCTCCGGGCTCTTCCACATCCTTCAGGGACTATTTTAACATGACATGCTGCTGGGTGGGAGCAGCAAAATGGTGCCGGACACCGCATCCTCCCGACAACGGGCCTCCACATCGCCGTCCCCGCAGTGCCGCCACAAGACCAGCCGGCATCTTCACAGGTGCCTCCAAAACCCGCTGGGCTCCAACAGGCGGCGAGTAAGCGACAGCACTCACCCCACATCCTGCACGATGGCGAGAAGGTCGAGACCCAACCTCCATCGCATTACATGCAGTGTACGGAGGCCTTTCCCAGGCTACTGATAGCAGCATCAGACTCAGGCATCCACGATACGGGCTCTCTCTCTCTCACCCCCTCAGAAGCCATTCCGCAGTCCCAGACCCCACGCACACAGGATGCCCCAGAACCTACCAGAGGCAGTGAGCCACACACACTACACCACCTGGCAGGCCCCAGCCTTACCTAAGGCCCAAAGGCCCTCACGCTCCAGGGAACACAGCCTATCCGGGGGACACACAGAAACCCCCCCTACTATGCCCAGATGCCCAGGTGGCACTAGCCCGAGCACAGCCTCTAAGGGGCAGCTCACTGGTGCCCACACTGTTGTCCCCCCACGCTACCTCCTGGTCTGAGCCCTGGGACCTCCTACCATCACGGCCTCCTTCCCAAGCTCAAGGAACCCCAGCAAGCCATCCCAACTAAAGAGGATTTCAAGCAGCTTATAGCTGACGTGAAGGCCACCTGCCGCACCGAGATCCAGGCCCTCCATGTAGGCCTCAAACACCTAGCTGAAATGGCAGAGGAGGAAATACAGGAGACCAAACTAGCAGTACACCAAACCCAAATACAGGGCTCAGACCATCGCCTCATGCTACGAGACAGGCAACGCCGCATAGAGGACCTGGAAAACAGGGGACGCAGGAATAATATCCGCGTGCGAGGCCTACCCGAAACGGAAGACGCTAAAGACTTGCAGTCCTCATTATAGGCACTGTTTAATGATATGCTGGGAGAAGCCCTGGACAAAAATATAGAGATGGACAGAGCCCACTGTGCCCTCCGTCCCAAAGGGCCCGCTTCAAAGCCACGAGACGCCATCTGCCGAGTACATTCCTACCCGCTGAAAGAGGACATTATGCGCAAAGCCCGTAATCTGGCCTTTGACAACTCCCCGGTCCAGATCTATCCAGACCTCTCATGGATCACACTTCAAAAACGCAGACTGTTGCAACCCCTACTATGCACCTTACAGGAAAAAAAAAAAAAACATTGTCTACAGATGGGGATACCCCTTCAGCTTGACTGCCAGCCACCAGGGGAAATCTGCCATCGCTACCCGGAAGATTTGGAATCCTTTTGTGATACCCTGGAAATCCCCCCCCCCCCCCCCCCCAACTACCTGAATGGGACCTGGTAGCCACCCCCCCCCCCCCTCGTCGGTGGTCTGGCAGAAGGTCCCTTCCACCAAACGTCCCAGGGGACCGGATTCTTCCCGCAAATCACCCAAACACAAAATTGGCTGATTCCTTCAGATGACGCTTACCTGGTAGACATGTGCACACTGAAATATTTTGTTTCGGAATTTAGTTTTCGTCCAAAAAATAAAAAATTTATTTAGTTACTCCCTAAATTTGTTTATTTATTTTGTTTCGTAAAAAAAAAATGCATTTGTCCGAAAATTCCAAATAATTAATCTGTCATTGAAGGCTTATGGTGTCTGTCGAATGTTCCAAGAAGATTAGACGGAGCAGCTAAGCCTATGGGCGGAGAATTTATGGTCAAATTCTCCGCCCATATGCTATAGAAGAATTCTAATGTTGGTTGACTAGTAATAATAATTAATAAATAGAATTATTACTACATTAGAATTCTACTATAGCTTGTAGGCGGAACATTTGACCGGAAATGTACGATTGCGGCGTCGTACAGTTTAGCTGCTCCGTCTAATCTTCTTGGAACATTCGACAGACACCATAAGCCTTCAATGACAGATTAATTATTTGGAATTTTCGGACGAATGCATTTTTTTTACGAAACAAAATAAATAAACAAATTTAGGGAGTAACTAAATAAATTTTTTATTTTTTGGACGAAAACTAAATTCCGAAACAAAATATTTCAGTGTGCACATGTCTAACAGGTAAGCATCATCTGAAGGAATCAGCCAATTTTGTGTTTGGGTGATTTGCGGGAAGAATCCGGTCCCCTGGGACGTTTGGTGGAAGGGACCTTCTGCCAGACCACCGGCGAGGTGGTGAATCTTCCGGGTAGCGTAAGATGGCAGATTTTCCCTGGTGGCTGCCAGTCAAGCTGAAGGGGTATCCCCATCTGTAGACAATGTTTTTTTTTTTTTTCCTGTAAGGTACCAGCACGGGGTAAAAATGCATACATGTCGTTACGCTGGGAGAGAAAGTTGGGAGAGGAACTCCCAGTGGAGGCATGGCAGTCAGTCTGGAGACAAGCCGCCAAAAGTTCCTTATGTACCCCTCTATAAAGAAAATTCATATAAAATCCTCTTTTTTTGGTACCAGACCACAGCTGTACTCCATAAAATTTACCCCTCCACCTCTGACCGATGTTGGTGCTGCCAATGAGACAGAGGCTCTCTTCCACATTTACTGGCCATGTCCTCTCATAGCCCCGTTCTGGAGCTCGACCCAACAATTGCTAACCCGCCTCTTTGAGGTACCAATACCGCTGACACCTAAATTTTTCTTGTTCGGCCTCTCCTAACCAAAAATAGCTAAACCATACAAGAAATTGCTTAGACCCATTCTTACAGCAGCCCGGTGCCTAATAGCCCTTAATTGGAAGAGTAATTCACTCCCATCCCAAGGAGGCCCTGTACTCCAGGATCAAAGACGTAGAACTCATGGACAGGATGACGGCTAGAATACAGGGCAGGTTGGACGAGTACAATGTAGTCTGGGAGAGGTGGCATCTGCGAGCCAATACAGGAGCCGAAGCGGTAATCTACTGCTCTCTTTTATCTTATTTCTTCTACCTTTCCTTTTCTTTCCCCCATTATTCTTGATTTGCAGACTATCTCTGCACGGTTATATGTGATATCAGTTCTAAAAAAATACTGTTAATTATGTTGTGCTCTACTGGCATTGTTGCTAAAGAAGTTGGACCATATTACGAATTGCTAACGCAAACGGTTTACCCACCCCTAACTCGACCGCGTATAGACTGCGCGTTGCTTTGTATTCGCATTTGCTTTTCCTGACTCCTTTACATCTGTGTATTGTTAACTTTATTGAAACAACCAATAAAAAAATGTTAATTGGAAAGAAAACACTCTCTGCAGTAGTTTGGTCTGACTTTGATCCTACTTTAGCCCATTGAATATCACTGAAGTCGGATCGCAGTCTTGACTAATCCGACTTTGGCATGCGACTTGTGCTCTGATGATCTTAAATGGGAACTCCACGCCAAATAAAAATAAAAAATGAGAAAAAAAATTGAAAAAAAACAAACCACACGGCATGGGTTCCCCCTCCAAGAGCATACCAGGCCCTTCGGTCTGGTATGGATTTTAAGGGGAACACCCACACCAAAAAAAAAACGGTGAGGGGGTGCCTCCAAAATCCATACCAGACCCCTATTCGACCACACAGCCCAGCAGGTCAGGAAAGGGGGTGGGGATGAGCGAGCGCTCCCCCTCCTGAACCGTACTATGCCCTCAACGTGGGGGGGGGGGGTGCGAGTGCTTTGGGGCGGGGGGGGAAAGCACCTTGTCCCCATGTTGATGAGGACAAGGGCCTCTTCCCGACAACCCTGGCCGTTGGTTGCTGGGGTCTGTGGGCAAGGAGCTTATTAGAATGTGGAAGCCCCATTAAACAAGGTTCCGTTGTCTCTTCCGATCTCTTCTCCCCTCTTTAGCCCTTCTGTGTCCTCCACTGACGTCTTCTGCCTCTGTCAGTTCTTCTCCCCTCTCCGGTTTTTCTCCCTCTGTCCGCTGTCTTTTGCCGGGTCTTCTCCGCTGTCTTCTCCCTCTGTTGACTCAGCGCTCTCTCCCGCTCTAATACCAGGTGCGCGGTGTGCCACTACTTATATTGGCATGGGGGGGGAACGCTGGCATGGGGGAGAGCGCCGAGTCAACATCGGAAGAAGAACAGGAGGGAGAAGAACCGGAGAGAGAGCGGAGAAAAACCAGAGAGGGGAGAAGAACCAGAGGCAGAAGACATCAGCAGAGGACACAGAAGAGCCGGAGAGGGGAGAAAAGATCGGAAGAGATGACGAAGAGGCGAGTGTTGTCAGGAAGAGGCCCTTGATCTCATCAACATAGAGGCAAGGTGCTTTGGGGGGGGGGGGGGGCACAGGGCACATTCCATTCTAAAGCCCAACACTCACCCCTGTTTACTGACAGAAGACGCATATGGGAAAGGAGATGGGAGGCCTCATTCAATTAATCTGTCTGTGCAGTAGTGTGGCTAACAATACACACATGTGGAGATCATGCAGAGACCAGTATCTGAACTTTTCATTTCAGAATAGCCCTACAATTGTCCAGTTCAGAGAGGTCCGGGTATGCCCTGCAAAGCTATTGTGGAAGAAACACAGATTCAGATTGCTGCATAAGGAGACCAACTCAAGCAGTTTGAAGATAAATTTAAACTGGGGAATTTCTTGATGAAAATAAAAATAGCTAGCAAGAAAGGATAGACTTTTCTCAACAAAAGGTGAAAAGCTTCCACCGGAGGCATAAGGCGTAAAGAATGTTACCACAATATTTCATATTCCTGATATGCATCTGTTCTATCATGTACTTGTATTTAAAAGTAACTGGTTTTCTATGTATTGCTCCCTTTGTGTGAAATACCTGGCAATACCTGCCAGTCCCCCTACTTTACTATTTCAAACTGACAACGCTAGGCAAGGAAGCACATCTATGTCCATTTGGTCAGTTTTCTGGCTCTACTGGAAGAACAGCCTGCTTCTCTTCAAGTGGCCAAGACTTGGGCTGACATCCCCCCTGCACAGCCATTCACTGGGAAGAGGAGTGTACTGCCGTTTCTCCATCTGTAGCTCTCCAAGCACCTTATGCAGCTGAGAACAGAGATTATGTGATCACTTCTAAAAAAAAATTATAAAAAAAATTAAAATAAAAATAATAATTTGGTATTTATAATAATGTGTTTTTATTTTGTTTACACTTGAACTGTACTGGAACAGACTGCACTGGTGTGAACTAGGGCCATTGGAATACATGGCAAACGCTGTGAATGCGCTTTTAATGCAGATTACTAAATGCACTGGACTGTATCTGGTGTGAACGAGCCCTTATAACAAACATGTGCTCTATTGTAATTAATAAGCAAGTTGTGTAGTGTATGCCCTTGGGAACACAATTACCTTTTATTAGTCAAAAAAATAAAAATAAAAAAAAACTCTTCTGTGCCACTATCCAATTTAGTCATTTTTATTAATTTATTTTACTTCATGACCATTCTCCACTAGGTGTCCGCTACTGGCAGGATGTTTACCTTCTAAAAGTTTGAAACGGTTAAAAGTTCACTTTAAAAATTGGTATATACTAATAAAAATAAACCAAAAGATCTCAAATTCAGGGCAACAAAAATGCATTTTAAGTAAAGGGAAGCTTTATCAACATACAGCCATCAGGGCTGAAAAAATAAACTGGACACCATGTCTATTAGAAGGAGGTCACCATGTCTGAGGGTCAACTGCGCCTGTTAAATTCTGAATGAATGATTAAATTCTGAATGATGCCGTCAAACTGAAGCCACAAAGACAGGCCCCAAAGCTTGTCAAAAACAGGCCATACAAGCTGTCAAATATGCTTTCATGTCAGTACTCATGACTGAAAAACCGGTGACGGAGAATCTACCGTATTTATCGGCGTATAACACGCACTTTTTTCCCCCTAAAAATCGGGGGAAAGTCGTGGGTGCGTGTTATACGCCGATACCCCCAAAAAAAAAATTCAAAAATGGCAAAAATGGCGAGCGCCGCCAAAAAATAGCGAGCGCCGCCGAAAAAAACCGAGGCGCGGCCGAAAAAACCCGAAGCCGCGCCGCAATAGACCGAGCAGACTGTTCGGCTCTACTCGGAGTCCCGCCTCCCTGCGCTCGTTCCGGAAACAGCAGGGAGGCGGGACCGCGATCGGAGCTGAACAGTCGGCTCGGCCTTTTCCGGGGCCGCTTCGGTCTTTTTCGGCCGCGCCTCGGACATTTTTCGGCGGCGCACGCGACAGAGTCTCGGCGGCGGGAAATTTAAACCCGGACCGGACTTCTAATGTCGCTGGGATGGCTGCAATGACCCTGGGCAAGGTACAACGTCCCTGGGCAAGGCTGCAACGATGCTGGGCAAGGCTGCAATGACCCTGGGCAAGGCTGCAATGACCCTGGGCATGGCTGCAATGACGCTGGGCATGGCTGCAATGACGCTGGGCATGGCTGCAATGACGCTGGGCAAGGCTGCAATGACGCTGGGCATGGCTGCAATGACGCTGGGCAAGGCTGCAATGACGCTGGGCAAGGCTGCAATGACGCTGGGCAAGGCTGCAATGACGCTGGGCAAGGCTGCAATGACGCTGGGCAAGGCTGCACTGACGCTGGGCAAGGCTGCACTGACGCTGGGCAAGCTGCAAATGACGCTTAAATGTAAGTTTTTTTTTTCCCTAAACTTCCCTCCTAAAACTTTTTTTCCTTAAAATGCCCTCCTAAACTTGGGGTGCGTGTTATACGCCGGTGCGTGTTATACGCCGATAAATACGGTATTTCTCCTCTGCACACTTACCTTGATGCCAAAATGCTCAGTTACTCCTCGTCCGTGTTCTCCTAGTACTCCAAAGGAGAGACTTTCTTCCAGGAATATTCTTACTTTGTATTTGTACTTCAACTCAACCTGTAATTTACAGAAATTAAAAGCCACAGTTTCAGAGAACTGAGAGGAAGAGGAGATTGCTCTACATGAGAATATGGAAATTATAGGAGAGAGAGCTACTGCCATAACGCACATGTGCTGATTTATATTACAGGTTTATTAAATAAAGGTTTATACTCTGGGACAGCCTCAGCCTACACAGCGAAAGTGGGTAAAAGAAATGTACCACACATGCCTTAAGTCTATAAATCCAATTTATATTGGGTACCAAATGGAAGACTGTTCCTTTGTTTTTAAGGGATTTGAGAAATAGATGAATATAAAAACTAACTGCCTTTCAAGAAAAGCAGACCATGAACCCAGCAGGTAACTAAGATAATTGTATGGTACTAGTATTTTGGATTATTTCAGAACATACATGTAACAGTTTTGTAAATTATTTCAAGCAAAAATTCAGGCAAAGACCTAAATACATACTGTATATTAGGGCCGAAACCAACTATTGTTTTCAGAATCAATTAGTTGGCCGATTACAGTTTAAAATTAAGCCAAAAACACAAAAATTAAAAAATAAATAAAAAGTATTCTTGAATATCAACATTCAGCGGCAAAATATAAAGAACAAGCTATATGGCTGGGGAACAAAATATCTAATCCGCTAACAGAAGAGATATACAGAATATTTAGATTTAGAGGTTGAATCTGGTACATAGACTCATGGCTCAAAAAATATGTATTTAAAAAATAAAAAAAAAGAAGAAAAAGAAAAAGAAAAAAAAATCTAAAACAATGTTTTGCATATTTTCAGACAGGACTAATATATTATGTATGACAGACTACCTTGTCATAGGCAGGTCTTGATACAAGCTACCTGCGCCTGCTGCCACTAAGACATTTAAGAGCAGTAGCATGCTTTTTGTATCACCTGTCATGATAGGGTTAAAAAAACAAAAAAAAAACAGCAGATAATCACTGCTATAAAAAAGGTATTCATTTATACTGTGAATAGTGAAAGATTCGAGAGAGAGATTCGAGAGAGATTTTTTTGCGTATTTGTCACACTTAAATGACTCAGATTAAACAAATTTTAGTATTACACAAAGATAACCTAGAGTAGATACAAAATGCAGTTTTTAGATGGTTTTATTTTATCAAGGCAAAAAAGCTGTCCAAACCTGCCTGGCTTTATGTGAAAAAGTAAATTGCCCCCTAAACCTAATAACTGGTTTGCCACCCTTTGCGGCAACAACTGCAATCAAGCGTTTGCGATAACTGGCAATGAGTCTTTCACATTGCTGTGGAGCAATTTTGGCCCACTCTTTGCAGAATTGTTTTAATTCAGCCACACTGGAGGGTTTTCAGGCATGAACGGCCTGTGTAAGGTCATGATACAGCATCTCAACTGGATTTACAGTGCCTTGCAAAAGTATTTATCCCCCCTTGGCATTTTCCGTGTTTTGTTGCCTCACAACCTGGAATTGATGGATTTGCATCATTAATTTACAGAACATGCCCACAACGTTGAAGATTTTATTTTTTTAACTGTGAAGCAAACCACAAATAGGACAAAATAACAGAAAAAGTCAATGTGAATAACTATTCACCCCCCTAAAGTCAATACTTTGTAGAGCCACCTTTTGCAGCTATCACAGCTCCATGTCGCTTTGGATAAGTCTCTAGGAGCTCGTCACATCTTACCACTTGCCCATTCCTCCTTGCAAAACTGCTCCAGCTCCTTCAAGTTGGATGGTTTGCATTTGTCAACAGCAATCTTTAAGTCTGACCACAGATTTTCTATTGGATCGAGGTCTGGGCTTTGACTAGGCCATTCCAACACATTTACATGTTTCCCCTTAAATCACTCAAGTGTTGCTTTAGCAGTGTGTTTGGGGTCATTGTCCTGCTCTAAGGTGAACCTCCGTCCTAGCCTCAAATCACACACACAGAGTGGTACAGGTTTTGCTCAAGAATATCCCTGTATTTAGCACCATCCATCTTTCCCTCAACTCCGACCAGTTTCCCAGTCCCAACTGCTGAAAAACATCCCCACAGCATGATGCTGCCACCACCATGTTTCACTGTGGGGATGGTGTTCTTTGGGTGATGTGATGTGGTTTGCGCCAGACATAGCATTTTCTGTGATGGCCAAAAAGTTCAATTTTAGTCTCATCAGACCAGAGAACCTTCCTCCATACATTTTGTGAGTCTCCCACATGCCTTTTCGCAAACTCAAAACGTGCCATTTTGTTTTTTGCTGAAAGTAATGGCCTTCTTCTGGCCACTCTGCCATAAAGCCCAACTCTATGGAGCGTACGGCTTATTGTCGTCCTATGTACAGATACTCCAGTCTCTGCCGTGGAACTCTGCAGCTCCTCCAGGGTTACCTTAGGTCTCTGTGCTGAGTCTCTGATTAATGCCCTCCTTGCCCAGTCCGTGAGTTTTGGTGTGCGGCCATCTCTTGGCAGGTTTGCTGTTGTGCCATGTTCTTTCCATTTGGTTATGATAGACTTGATGGTGTTCCTAGGGATCAAAGATTTGGATTTTTTTTTTTTTTTTTTTTATAACCTAACCCTGACTTGTACTTCAACAACATGGTCCCTTACTTGTTTGGAGAGTTCCTTAGTCTTAATGGCAGTGTTTGGTTAGTGCTTGCTTAGGTGTTGCAGCCTCTGGGGCCTTTCAAAAAGGTGTGTATATGTAATGACAGATCATGTGACATTTAGATTCCACACAGGTGGACATCATTTCACTAATTATGTGACTTCTGAAGGTAATTGGTTGCACCAGAGCTTTTTATGGGCTTCATAACAAAGGGAGTGAATACATACGCACATGATAATTATAGTTTTTTTTTTATTTCTGAAAAAGCTTTTTCCCCTTAATAAATGAAATAATAATTTAAAAACTGCATCTTGGATTTGCTTGTTTTATCTTTGTGTAATATTAAAATTAGTTTGATGAGCTGAATGTACAGGGACGTTACCTTTCTTTCACAGTGCACTGGGTAACTCTGCTGGCAGCTGGGAAGGATGCAGGACAGGGTGCAGTATTGTTGGAGCTTGTTCCTCCACCATGCCTCCAAAATGCTAGTAGTGGTGATTCTATCACACCTCTCTCCTCCACCCCCTCCTCTTATTTCTCTATGGCCTCTTCCTCTGCAGATTTCTCCTCGGAACCAACGGTGCTCCGTAGGCGCTCAAGAGGCTACCCAAGCACTCAGGCAAAAAGATGCCATGCAGTGCTTGAGTTGGTCTGCTTAGGGGACAGGAGGCACACTGGGGCAGAGATTCTGTCAGCTCTGCAGAGGCAGACTCAGAGGTGGTTGACACCAAGCCAGCTTCAGCCAGGAATGGTGGTTTGAGACAATGGCACCAACCTCCTCTCTGCCCTCCGACAGGGACACTTGACCCATGTTCCCTGTTTGGCTCACATCCTTAATTTGGTGGTGCAGCGGTTCTTGTGCAGGTACCCGGCCTTACAGGATCTCCTGAGGCAGGCCAGGAAAGTCTGTGGGCATTTCCGCTGGCTGACTGACCTTCAAAAGGAATGCAACCTGCCAAAAAAACACCTAATTTGTGACATGCCCACCAGTTGGAACTCAACATTGGCAATGCTGCAGCGGCTGCACACACAACAGAGGGCCATCAATGAGTACCTGTGTGAGTATGGCACCAGGACAGGGTCAGGGGAGCTTGGCTTTTTTTTGCCACACCAGTGGCTACTGATGAAAGATGCATGCACTGTCCTGTCACTATTTGAGGAGGCCACGAGGATGGTGAGCAGTGACAGTACATGCATCAGTGATACTGTCCCTCTTGTCTACCTGTTGGAGAACACGCTTCATGGAATAATGAACAGGGTACTTGAGGCAGAACAGAGGGAGGAAGAGGAGGACTTCCTTACCTCTCAAGGCCCCCTTTATTCTGACAGTATTCCTGCGGGCCCGCCGATCACAGAAGAAGAAGAGAAAGAGGAGGAAGGAGGAGGATTGTGTTAGCATGGAGGTGGAGCCAGGCACTCAGCATCAGCAGCAGTCTTCAAGGGATCGTTTGCGTACCTGGCTGGGAGGAGGTGGCTGTGGATCATGTCATCCTTAGTGACACAGAGGACTCCGGCTCGAATGCCTCAGCAAACCTTTGCTGCATGGCCTCCCTGATCCTGCAAAAGGACCCTCGGATTCGTGGTATCAAGGAGAGGGATCAGTACTGTCTGGCAACCATTCTTGATCCACGTTACAAGGGTAAGGTTGCGAAACTTATCCAGCCTTTGCAGGGGGAGCAGAGGAAGAAACATCTTCGGGAGGCCTTGCAGAAAGGTTTGTGCAATGCGTTTCCAGAGCCTGGGAGGTTACAAATTCCTGGTCCTCCTGGACAACGTGTTGCTGAGGCTTCTGTCAGTCACAGAAGGAGCGGTTGAGAAGGTGGCCGTCTGACCGATGCGTTCAGACAATTCTTTAGTCCTCAGCCCCAAGGTCTGATTGGTTCCAGCAACCATCGTCAGCGTCTGATTTACATGGTACAGGAATACCTAGGGGCAAGAGCAGTTCCAGCGCCCACCAAGAGTAACTGTGAGGGCTTGCAGTGTTCTGGTACCACCAACACCTACGCCCCAATTTTCTGCAGAGTATATAGGGCAGGCTGTATAGTATATACAGGCGGTCCCCTACTTTCAAACATCTGACTTACAAACGACTCCTACTTACAAACGGAGGGAGACAACAGGAAGCGAGAGGAAATCTACCCCTAGGAAGGGAAATTCTCTACTGTAAGAGTTAATATGGGAAAAAGGGGTCTCCATTGATGCTTTATCACCAATCCTTGTTGTTTCCCTAATAACCCCAAAATTTTTAAAATCCAATTGTCATTGGGACAGAAAGTGAGGCGAAATCTTCTGAACAGGGGCACAGACAGCAAAACAAAATGTTAAAGGGGTGATAACCCTTCCCTATGTTATCCAAAAAGCTTAAAAATAGATTTTTTGGCTGGAGCTACACTTACAAATTGTACCTGTTCCAAATTACAGACAAATTCAACTTAAGAACAAACCTACAGTCCCTGTCTTGTTTGGACCGCCTTTATATACTGCTGTTCAGAGTATATAGGGCAGTGATGGCGAATCTTGGTACCCCAGATGTTTTGGAACTACATTTCCCATGATGCTCAACTACACTGCAGAATGCATGAGCATCATGGGAAATGTAGTTCCAAAACATCTGGGGTGCCAAGGTTCGCCATCACCGATATAGGGCCTGGGGCCTCTTTTTTTAATTTGGGTGCAGGGTTCCCCTTATTTTCGATAAAATGCCCAAAGGGCCTGGTAATGGGCTGGAGGGGGGGGGGGGGTTGTTACCCATGCCGTTTTTCTCAATAATTTTCATCCATATTGCTGGGACCAGACATTACATTACAGCCGCAAGCAGTTTTAAATGACTTTTATTCCTTTAGAAATGTCATTTTGTGCAGGGACTGTTTTAAACATGAGAAACACGCGCCACTTTACAGGTATGCTATAGTCACCCCCCAGGTATGATATTTAAAGAAATATTTCACTTTTATTTTTTCACTTTAGGCATTATTAAAATCACTGCTCCCGAAAAAAAATGTTTTTTAAAACTTTTTTTTGCATTAATACATGTCCCCTGGGGAAGGACCCGGGTCCACAAACACTTTTTAGGACAATAACTTGCATATTAGCCTTTAAAATTTGCACTTTAGATTTTTCACGTTCGGGTACCATAGACTTGTGTGTGTGTGTGTGTGTGTGTAATATATATATATATATATATACACACACACACACACACACACACATACATATATACACACACACACACACACACACACACACACACTGCATGACAATACTTTTGAATATTTGTATTGTATTATTTCAGTTTGTAGCGCTGCCTTTTGAGTATGTACATTTGTTTTTATTGTGCCCTGAGAGATTTTCATGGTAGCTGCTTTAGCCTGAATTGGCCACAATCTATCCCTATTGAGGAATTAAATCTTTTTCACTTAATCCAGAAGCGCTTGTTTGAGTAGGAAAAGGTGCAGTTTCTACAATTTTTGCATGTTTTTTGCCTGCCACTTGGACTGATCTTTTGCCCTAATACTTTCAGTACACAGGGGTCGCACATATGTGAGGGGCTTCAGAATAGCGTTCTCAATACAGAAAAACAGTTTTTGGTTTTCTGTGTTCCCAGAACAGGGTCTGGTGTCGAGGCTTAAAGAGATTTGGGTGGGAGAAGCATCTACCCCTGTCCACAAACTTGATGGTCCTTCCTGCTGCCTGAACCAATACTTTAGCTGTGCTCACCATATAGCTGCCTCTGATGAACCAGGACTTTATGGACCATGTTTCTTCCTGCTGCCTGGACATATATTTTGGCTGTGTTGACCATATGTCTGCCTGCTGCCTCTACTGACTATGGACAGCATTTCTGCCTGGACATCTCTGCCTGCTACCTGGACCAATGCTTTGGCTGTGCTGACAGTATCTCTGCCTGTACCAACTATGGACAGTAGCTTTTGCTGACCACATCCCTGCCTGTATCCTGGACCGATTACTCTCCTCTGTGGACCACTACACTACTAAAACCACAGGTAATCTTTTGTTATTTGGTATGTACATGCTCTGTGTTAGAAATATGAAGGGCCTTCAAAAATAATCGGTAGTCAGAAAATTATATGTGTAATTTATGCTCCCAGAACGCCTGGAGGTGCTACTTGGATGTTGGGCCTCTATATGTGGCCAGGCTGTGTAAAAGTCTCAAATATGTGGTATCGCCATACTCAGGAGGAATAGCAAAATGTATTTTGGGGTATTGTTTTTGCTATGTACATGCTGTGTGTGAGAAATATCTTAAAAAAAGGACAACTCTGTGGAAAAAAAATGAACATGTAGTATTCGCCATACTTCGGAGGAGTAGCAGAATGTATTTTGGGGTGCAATTGCAAGTATGCATATGCTGTGTGTGAGAAATAACTAATATGACAAGTTTATGTAAGAAGAAAAAAAAAAAAAAAAAAAAAACTTACCATGCCTTTTACTGAATACCTTGGACTGTATACTTTCCGAAAAGGGGTCATTTGGGGGAAATTTGTACTTGTTAGGACGAGTTCACACTGGTACGACACAAGTCGTACGACTGTGGGTCCAACTTTGCCCTGCGACTTGAAGTCCAACTTCAACTTTGATCTTGACAATGCAGAAACTGTGTCTGGTATGAATCTTTAGGGGGAACTCCACGCCCAAATAAAAAATAAATAAATAAAAAACACATACCAGGCCTGGCATGGATTTTAAGGGAAACCCCACACGCCGTTTTCCATACCAGACCCTTATCCGAGCACGCAGGCCGGCAGGTCAGGAAAGGGTGTGGGGACGAGCAAACAGCCCCCCCACCTCCTGAACTGTACCTGGCCACATGCCCTCAACATGAGGGGGGCGGCTTGAGCCCACCCCCCTATCCCGAAGCACCTTGTCCCCATGTTGATGAGGACAAGGGCCTCTTTCCGACAACCCTGGCCATTGGTTGTCGGGGACTGCGGGCGGGGGGCTTATCGGAATCTGGAAGCCTTCCCCCAAAAGACAGCACCCAACCCCCAAATCAGCTTACCCCAAGGTCACAAAGCCCCCTCCACTCACCTCCCTCACCAGTCACAGCAACTCCCTCCAATTCTCATTCACAACACTCTTCCTCCTTCCCATCTTGCCCCTCAGTCACATTACCCCCTTTCCCACACCTACTGTGCTACCAAATACACACACACACACACACACCTGAATATCTCTGATAAGATATAGACGTCAAAAAATCTAATCTAGACATGGAACCTACTTACCAGTTGCGGGAGAGGGCATATGTCACCTGTGTTCATATATAATCCTTCTGCAACAATAAATCTTCTTGTCACTCTGGCCTTGCGTGGATTCTGATTAACAAACAAGCAATTCATGGCTTAACAGAACACAGCAAAAAATACCACAATAAAACAAACAAGCAATACAATATTTTATTATATTCAGTGCCTGATGCACTAAAGAGACACTCTTCTCTTATTGGCATTCCTTTAATGTTTATTTTCTAATCTGTCGCATATTTTTCCAGTTTCACGGTTTACTATTCCCATGTTGGGTCTTGTACATTTTTGTCAGCCGCAAACAACGTGAGCTTTACTAATGATATACATCAGTGTGGCCATTTATCATGCAACACTATGTTCTTGGCACAGGGGTTTCCAAGCCCAGCTTGCAAAAGCCAAAAAAAAGAAGAAAAAAAAAAAAAAGGGGGAGAGAGGGAGTGCAGAAATGGCAATAAATCAGCGTGTTTGTTATATTTACTTTGTCAAAGTTCTTTTGCCTTTAAACATCACTCTTCCAAGCACTGGCCCATACACAGGAATGCCAGTAATTATACAAATCTGTTACCTGTAAAGTTTACAAGAACATGTGTGTGATCTCTCTCAGTGTTGGCTAGTAGGCCATCAGCACTGTGATTTCGCTTCTTGCTGTGAAGCAGACAAAACAATGCAGATAACAGTTTTCATGATAATATCATTATTATTTTTTAAGCTCAACGTTTTAGAGACACAAGCGCTTTACCTAGTGGGATAATTTACTTCTTTACTGGAGTCATGTACATTAAATGCTCATGTTGCATTTGTATGCAATTTGTTACACCACATTAAAAAAAAAAAAAGAAAAAAAAAAGGAGACTGACCTTGTATCCAAAGAAGTTATTACTACTTCTACTTTTATTGGCCAGTTGAGGTTACTAGGCCTCATTTTTCTAGTGTTGTAAAGTAGTCAAATAATTATCATATACTGCCGCAAGTGAAATTTACATGGATACATGATTTAGCTGTAACTCTTGCTATAAACTGACATCAGTTAAAGTGTGTTTAATATAAAGGTTTCCATAAAAGATCATTTTTCCCAGTGGAACAACTATGAACATATTGCTTCAAAATAATTTCCTATGTCAACAAACTTGCCAATACAAAGTCTACTGCATTTAGGAAGCCAAAACACTCATCCCACTCACTCTACATTTCACTAAAAATACAGAGATTACCAATAACTAAAAAGGAGAAGTTCACCTTTTGGAACCTGTTACATGTTTCCCCTGTATATGTAACATGTTCCAGAAGCTGCAACCTTGCTCAACTGTAATCTGCTGATTGTGGGTGCAATGCTTTTCAGACTTCAAAGAAAAAAAAAATAAACACTTTTTTTTTACCTGCAAAAAGATGTGCATTTATTATAAGGTGAACTTATCCTTTAACAATACACATATACTGCGGCAGGTCAGCTCTATTGCACAAAACGACATACCTGTAAGTCATTTTGTTAAATAGCCAGCGGGGGAGCCAATCAGCGGGTCCGGCGGACACGATGTTTGCCAGCCACCCACAATCGCTCCCCAGAGAGACAGGACGGCGTTCTGCCGATGTAAACAAGGCAAATCGCTGTCCTCTCAGGTATGTACATACCTGTCATACAGCGAGTCTTAACCCTTTGATCGCCCCTGGTGTTAGCCTCTTCCCTGCAAGTGTCATTAGTACAGTAACAATGTATTTTTTTTAGCACTGATCACTGTAATAATGTCACTGGTTCCCAAAAAAGTGTCAGGCGTCAGATTCGTAAGATGCACTCCCACAAAAAAAAAAATTAAAAAAAAAAAAATATATATATATATTCGCTAGTCGCCATTACTATTGAAAAAAATAAAAATAAAAATGGCATAAAAATATATCTCTTAGTTTGTAGATACTATGGCATCATTCACACCAGGTGGATCCTCTCAGCGGATCTCCAATGAGATGGCGGATGACAGGTCCGTCTCTGCTCACTGAGTGGGGAGGGGCCCGTCAGAGCGCAGCTGATTCCTATGGAGGGATCGGACGAAAACAGACAGCATGTCCATTTTCATCAGATCTTATGCGATCCGATCCGCCCAGACACATCTCCGCTGACATCCGTCTCCCCATAGGAGTCAATGGATGGCCCACTCAGATCTGCCTGAAAAATGGACAGGCGGATCTGAGCGGGCTTGCCGTGTGAAAAGGGGCCTATAACTTTTGCGCAAATCAATATATGCTTATAGGGAATTTTTTTTTTTTACAAAAAAATATGTAGCAGAACACATATTGGCCCAAATTGATGAAGAAATTCGTTTTTCTTACATTTTTTTTTTTTTTTTTTTTTAAATCGGGTAGGTTTCAAAAGCAAGAAAGCAAAAAATATAGCTTTCAGAATTGAGAAAAAAAGAAGGATGAGGGTGGGGGTGGAAGTGGGGCAGTTGCTGAAGCTGGCCATACACTTATTCCCAACCTCAATGGTTGTGGTGGACTAACTTGTACTGATAAACAACAGCATGGCTGAGAGAGATATATAGATATATAAAAAAAAAAGACAATGACCTACAAAATACATTTTAAAAGCTAATTTGAACAAAAAAAAAAAATCAATAAACAAATACTCAGGGTTCTCCCCAAGAGGTATCTGTTGATGAAGCGTATCTCAAAAAGATAGGCTTTTCCTCTACTAGTTTTGCGGTGCATTCTGCTTACCCGGCGGGTCAATGGCCATGTGTAACTCATGGCGGACTCGTGACTCCCCTGGTCAGGATGTTCCCTCCGTGAGTCCATTCCTTTCTTGTTCCGCCCGAGCTCAGGGCTCCCCGCCCACTGGCTCGGCCGGTGCGGTAGCGTGTATTCATGCACCTGCACAGTGCAGGGAGTCTGACCCGGTGACGTCAGATGCCGCCGGCAGGCGGCGTGTGTTTCGCTTCTGGGTTGGGGAGCTCATTTAACAGGCCTCCAGCCCGTGGATGAGTGTGGTGGACCATTCTACAGGGGACAAACAACTTATGATTGACGGACAGGTAGGACAGTTCTGGTAACTGCTATGGGGGACCCATATCTTGGCAACCTCTCTCCCTTTTCTCCTTTATCGCCTTTCATACCACGATTTTCTGGCTTCCATCTTTATACATGTACAAAATGATTACTTTTTTACCCTGCATCATCTGCTATTCTGGGCTTTTGGCTGGACAAACATCTAGGGAAGCTGTACCAGGATATTACCGGATGTCTTACCCCCTTTGCAAGTCCCTAGAAGGTCTCTAGCCATAACACATGACTGGGTCAGTCTTCTGGGTCCTTGCTACCTGCCTGACCGTCTAATCCAGGGGTGCCCAACCCGTGGCCCGCGGCGCCATCCAAGGTGGCCCGCCACACCTTGCTCTGAGATGGCGGGTCGGGAAGCCCTGATCGCGGGTTCCCGACCCGCCATCTCCGAGCATCAGCGAGAACGGAGCCGCCGCTAAAGGAAGCAGAGCCGATGCTTCCTGTATAGCGCCGGCTCCTTCACAGGCGGAGTGATATCAAATGTACTCCGCCTGTGACAGGAATGTGTACTGCAGCTGCATGCTTCCTGAGATCTCACAGCAGCCAGGAGTGCCAGAGCCAGCAGTGCCAGTACAAGTACCCATCAGCAGTACCAGCCTGAAGTACCAGTACCCACCAGCAGTACCAGCCAGAAGTACCAGCACCCACCAGCAGTACCAGCCAGAAGTACCAGCACCCACCAGCAGTACCAGTACCCGCCAGCAGTACCAGTACCTGCCAGCAGTATCATCAGTACCCACCACCAGTACCAGCCAGCAGTACCAGTGCCCACCACCAGTACTAGCCTCCAGCAGTACCAGTACCTGCCAGCAGTATCAGTACCCACCACCAGTACCAGCCAGCAGTACCAGTGCCCACCACCAGTACTATCCTCCAGCAGTACCAGTACCTGCCAGCAGTATCAGTACCCACCAGCAGTACCAGTGCCCACCACCAGTACTAGCCACCAGTACCCGCCAGCAGTACCGGTACCCACCAGCAGTACTAGCCACCAGTACCAGTCACCAGTACCCACCGGCAGTACCAGTACCCGCCAGCAGTACCAGTACCCGCCAGCAGTACCAGTACCTGCCAGCAGTATCAGTACCCACCACCAGTACCCGCCAGCAGTACCAGTGCCCACCACCAGTACCCGCCAGCAGTATCAGTACCCGCCAGCAGTACCGGTACCCACCAGCAGTACTAGCCACCAGTACCCGCCAGCAGTATCTGCCAGCAGTACCAGCCAGCAGTACCAGTACCAGTCACCAGTACCCATCAGCAGTACTAGCCACCAGTACCAGTCACCAGTATCAGTACCCGCCAGAAGTATCAGTACCCACCAGCAGTACCAGTACCAGCCAGCAGTACTCATTACCAGTACCCACCAGCAGTACCAGCCACCAGTACTAGCCACCAGTACCAGTCACCAGTACCCGCCAGCAGTACCAGTCACCAGTACAAGTACCAGCCAGCAGTACCAGTACCCACCAGCAGTACCAGTACCCACCAGTACCAGCACCAGACACCAGTACCAGCCAGCAGTACCAGTACCAGCCAGCAGTACCCACCAGCAGTACCAACCCACCAGTACTAGCCACCAGTTCCAGCCAGCAGTACCAGTACCAGCCAGCAGCACCAGCCAACAGCACCAGCCAGCAGCACCAGTACCCACCAGCAGCCGCCAGCAGTACCAGTAGCTGCAAGCAGTTTCAACCAGCAGTACCAGTACCAGCCAGCAGTACCAGTACCTGCCAGCAGTACCAGTCAGCAGTACCAGCCAGCAGTACCCAACAGCAGTACCAGCCAGCAGTACCCAACAGCAGTACCAGCCAGCAGTACCCAACAGCAGTACCAGCCAGCAGTACCCAACAGCAGTACCAGCCAGCAGTACCCAACAGCAGTACCAGCCAGCAGTACCAGCCCTGGAGGACAGCCAGCAGCAGCCACCAGTTATAACCACCTGGGGGACAGCAGCAACCAGCTGCAGGAATCCTGAGGAAGAAGTGATGATCAAGGTCAGTTGAGGAGCAGGTAAACCGCTGTGCATCAGTGTGAAAGCAGCCCTAGTCCCCTTTCACGCGATCGGTCCGATCGGTTCTGCCTGTCTGTTTTTCAGGTGGACCCAATCAGACCCTCCATTCACCTCTATAGAGCGGCAGATGTAAACAGACTCATGTCTGCTTACACCCGCCTATCTGCAATCCGATCTGCTTAAAAAACAGAAGGGGATCTGTCCCCTTATGTCTGGGCAGATCGGAGGGCCCTTAGGGTAGAGCGGGCTGCATCTGTGTCTGCTCTACATATGCAGAATGGACAAAGACCTGCCATCTGCCCGCTACGCTCATTGTGGCCCGCGACCGGTTACCAAGTCGCTAAAGTGGCCCTCGCTCCTCAAAAGTTTGGGCACCCCTGGTCTAATCCATCAGGAATACCCCTTCTCTCTCTCCCCTGGAGTTCTGAAATAATTTTACATTTGACATTGCTGGTTTTCAGGTGAGCTACCTTGCTCCCCGATATACTCCATCTGCATCTTCGCATCTCTGTCCCCTGGTCCTTTTTCTATTTTTACCATGGTGGGTGGCCTTACAAAGCCAGGCATGCGCGCGCTAGCATGCGATGATGGAGGGACGTACGGGTACACCCATTTGTGCAGTTGTGCCATTCTGCCGACGTACATCGTCGTGCAGCAGTCGGCAAGCGGTTAAAAATCTACTCCTGCGCTGTTATGGGAGGTAACATGACAGGACAGCAGGGTTCTGCAAAGAAGGTATTTAGCATTATAATTTTAGGAAAAACACACACACACACACACACACACACGTACTGAACATTGACCTAAAACATAGAATCAAAGTAATACATGTGACTTTACAACTACGGTACTTTAAAGGCATAGGCTCATGTAATTAAACTCCTTACCCACTGTGCAATAGTGGATTTTGAAGCAGGGTGACCCTTGCAAGGTCTTGAGGAAAGAACAAACAGGGAATCAGTTTGTCTAAAGTAAGGAGTAGCTTTTGGGTACACTTTAATTGCTCTGACTACATCCAGGCAATGAGAGAGCATTTCTTTGGATGCTAAGAAACAGGGCACAAGGATGGCATAATAATGTCCTCATGGAGATGGAACGTTGAAACCACCTTTGGAAGAGAGGATGGGTATAATACAACCTTGATGTTGTATAGTATGGGGAAAGGGCCATTCGGTGACACATCTGACAGACCCAATCACTACCAGAATGGCTACTTTACTGCCAAAAAGCTCCAAGGGAAAATCCATGGTGGGTTCAAAGGGTGGTTTTTGCAGGGCAGAGAGAACCAAATTAAGGTCCAAGGGAAGCACGGCGTGCTGCAAAAGGGGCCTAACGTTTTAATTTATTATAGGTACTTATATAGTGCTGTGAATTTACACAGCACTTTACACATATTGTACAGTCACATCAATCCTTGCCCTCAAGGAGCTTACAATCTAAAAGGTCCCCAACTCACATTCATACATACACAGGCCAATTTAGATAGGAGACAATTAATCTACCAGCATGACTTTGGCATGTGAAATTAAACCGGAGTACCTGGGGGAAATTGGAAACCCACACAGGCAGAATATGCCAACCCTGTTAAGTTAGTGCTGCGGTTTGGAAACACCTTGAATAAAAGTTTTTTACAAGGAAGTGAAAAGTCAAAAGGACTTTGAAAGAAAATGTATAAGACCAATACTTGCCCTTTCAGGGTGCTAAAAGCTAGATTCTGATCAAGACCTGTAGGAAGATCAGAATGCGTGGCACAGAGTAATCTCTGGAACTGAACTGACTGTGCTCACACCCGGCAAAACTTCCCAGTACCATAATAGTTCTTCCTGGATGTGGCCTTTCTTGCCTTCAGCAAGGTAGGATTTATATAGACTCAGAAACCCTTCTATAAAAGTTTAAGACCTGGGTTTCAACAGCCATGTCGTTAAAGTTAGAGACTCTGAAGCAAGGTGGAATAGAGGGCCTTGAAATAGCAGATTTGGTCTGTTGGGAAGAAGTTAGATGCTGTCTGCTGGAAGTCGAAGTATGTCTGTGTACTAGGTTCTTCTAGGCCAGTTTGGTGCCAAAAGAATCACTGACTTCCTGCTTCATTTTATGCTTAGTGGAGGGTTGTTGTTTCTGGAGGCTAGGATGTCCAAATTCGAAGTCCCCAATTTTAGAAACATCAGACTGGACACGTGGATGTAGAGACCGCTCCCTTTGATCCAAGAGGTGGTGGCTGAGATAATCTACCTGCCAGCTATCCACACTCCTGGGATGTGAACAGCAGAAATTGCTGGGCAGTGATTTTCTGTCAATAAGAGAATCTGGTTTGGTTCCTTCAAGCAGACAAAGCTCCTCATGCCCCTTGATGACTGATAAATGCCCCTGTGGTAGCAATGTCACTGCACCAGAGTGGAGTGTTCCTTTAGAAGAAGGGTCCAGTAAGAGGGAAAACCTGAGCGCCCTTAGTTCCAAGAGGTTGAAGGGAAGTTTGGCTTCTTCTCCTGACCACGTTACCCTACTATAAAGGATTAGAAGGCTCCTCCCCAGTCTAACAGACTTGCATCTGTTGTAAGAACTTTCTAAGTGTAGGGAAGGAAAGATTTTCCCACAGAGTTACAGTGGTGAACCACCAAGACAAAGACGTTTTTGTCTGACTGGATAGGAGCATTGCTAGATCAGAGAAAGAGCATGCTTCGCTTTTCCATGCTGATGGAAGATTTAGTTGCAGAGTACTTGACTGAAATTGGGTGAAAGGTACTGACTTGCAGGAGGCCACCATTAGACCCAGAACTCATATAGCAAGTCTCACTGTGGGATTTCTCTTCGATCTCAGTTGTTGAGCATTTAGGATTAAGAACTTTTTTTGGAAGAAAGACTTTTGCTTGGGATGTGTCCAGGGTTGGATCCAATTATTCCAGGCATAGGGAAGGCTGGAGAGCAGATCTGATCACCCAATCAAACAACTGGAGCAGCTGAACTCTTTTGAACATTTGTAGAGAGTTGTAGGGGAGACAAATCCTTCAGGAAAAGGTCAGCTAGATATCTTGTCACTTAAAATGCCCCGAGTTTTAACGTGGGCAAGCAAGGGTGCCAAGACATTTGTGAACACCCTGGGAAAACAGGGTTGGGCCAAAGGGCAGCGCAACAAAGTGGTAATAGTGGTTTGCCACTGCAAAGCGTAGAATTCACTGATAACATGGGTAAATTGGGAACACGCAGATAGACACCTTCAATGTTCACAGATGCAATTTGTTCCGTTTCACTTAGAGATGCAACTACAGACCTTGTGGACTCCATGAGAAATTTTGGAATTAGAAGGAATTTGTTGAGAGTTTTTATGCACAGAATAGGGTGAATACTCCTAGGCTTGAGTACCATGAACATGTTTGAGTAGACTTCCCCTAACCTGTCCTGTGATCGCACTGGTACAACAACTCCCCAGAACAAGAGTTGGTTCAGATCATTCTGCATATCTGTCACTGGAATTTTTTTTGGTTGACTTGAAAGAAGAAAGCAGTGAGACAATAGAGTTTCGAAATCTATTGTGTACCCTTTTGAAATCACAGATTAAACATAGAGGTCTGGGATGTCTAACCCAGAATGATGTAAACTGCAACAGACTTCCCTCCACTCTTATGATTGAGTGCGGCCCTTCATTGTGATAAGGGCTTTTGGAAAGGCTTGGTGGACTGTTTGGGCCAAGCCTGGTTATAGCGTGCAGGTGCTCTGCATTTACAGGAGATAGAGGCGCCTAATAAAAGGGCAGTTTTGGTACCTTTCTTCTGATAAAAGCAAAACCTTCCGAAACGTGACCACTTTTATAAATTAGCCAAGAGTCTCAGCAAACTGGCATTTTCCCAGGATGGGCATAAGTGTGAGATGCCTTTTACCGGCAGCTTCTGCTGCCCAAGCCTTTAGCCATAAGAGTGAAGGCACCTGATCCATTCTGAAATACAGGCTCGTGTTGGTTATTCATTGTCCTAGTCCAGTTAGCTCTAATTTCACATAAAGAAATGGCAGCAAGAGCTGATTGCAAGGTTGCTGGGCCTGCCAAGTTAAAGAGAGCTTGTAAAAGCATCTCAAATTTTCTCTGTCATCAGAATCTTTGAAAGAAGGAACATTTTCAATAGGTACAGTGAACTGTCTGTTTAGGACAGAAAATGCAGGGTCAACCACAGGAACAGCCCACTTTTTTTTTTTAGGGGAACGAAAAGCCTTTCAGGAGTGACCCAAACAATATAAACATGTCCTGTGATGAAATGAAACACCTCCATCCTGTTCACTGTGTGTGGGAATGAGTCTGCCATTCCAGGGGGCTGGAGGTGCACCAGTCTCAGCAACATCAGCCCCGCATATTTCAGTGCACTGCACTTACACACACGCTTACACACTCACTAAACCCACCCAGCTTCATCCCTGTCACCTTCATGAACAAAGGAATGTTTTGCAAGTTTTTATAGGTCTTTGTGCTCAAAAGGAATTAGATGGGACAGAGAAGAGTCAGGCTGAACAATGCCAAGACTTCCGCAGATAAAGGCAATGAGCTTAGCAATGTTATCAAGCATGTTGCATGAAGCGCCCTCTTCAATATAGTGGCAACGTGGGGGGGGGGGGGGGGGGGGGGAGGGGGGGGGGGGGGGGAGAAATCTACTGCAACTTCCTCTGAACTGCATTTTCTCTGTAATTTTTACAGAGACAAAATGATACCTCTTTTTTTGGAGACTATACCTCTAAATACAAGAAGGTATTTTGCTAGCTTTAGAAAATGCAGCTTGGCATTGCATGCTAATTTTAAAGTGCTTGTAAACTTCAGACATTGAATATGAACAAAGCAGAACCCCCTATATTGATTACTAGTCTCAATGCAGAGCACCAATTGTGATTTCCCTCTGCTGCCTCATTCCTCTGCTATCTGAATGAGTCCCTTCTGACAAGTTTACCTGACACCAAGGGTTAAAAGGGTCATGGGGAGGGAGCTGCAGCACATACCCTGTAACTGGCAGCCTCAGCTAGGTTTCTGTGTGAAAGGGAGGTGGTGTGTCCCTTTCTTCCAATCAGTTCTCAGCTCTTATTGAGTGTACCTTCAACCCCCCCACCCACTGCTTTGTGAAAAGCTCAGACGATCTATATAAAATTCTCCTCTTCCACAAGTTCATAAACAAAACATTTGAACTGATTTCTAAAGCAAACAGTTTGAACAACAATCCTCTGAAAAGACATCTATATTTATTCCGATGTATAAAATCGCAATGTCTTGCAAGTGTTGGTCTAGGTTCACACACAAGGATTGGGCATTGCATGCTAAAAGCACGCATTCCCTGACCCACAGACAAAATGCACTGCTTTTTTGCAGATGTGCCTATAATTTTTAATGGCACCCCAAGGCATTAGAAAACAGTGCGTTTTTGGGCATGCGAAATTGCATAGTGCCATGTGGCCGCGTTTCCTGGCGGTGTAGCAGCCCATTCAAATGAATGAGCTGCTGTGCCCACACAGACGCAAGCCGCATGACCCGCACAAGTGTGAACCTAGCCTTAAACAGGCTTTTACATTAGTTACGAAAGAACCACTATTAAAAACATTTGCAGCACTACTTTAAATATAAAATTAAAATTATTTAATGGGCAGGCCCCATTGCCACAGTTTAGATTAGAAGAAGTTTGTAACTGTTAGCTAGAAGAATCCAAAAAAAATTTACCAATATAAAAAAGGGATAAAAGCAAGCAAACATCCAACCACAACATAAACAAGTAGGTTTATATATCTTTTGTGTATTCAATTAATAATTTACCTTTTGATCTTCCACTTCCTGCTCCTTTAACAATCTTTCCAAGTCATTCATATCATTGTGTTTAAAGTACTTGATGCTACTCCTTGATGCCTGCAGCCCCTTCTGAATTGCAAAGCATGCAGCTTCATCCCTGGAAAAGCAAAGAACTGTAACATCAGCACAAGTAAAAAAAAAAAAAAAAAAAAAAAAAAAAAAAAAAAAAAACCCCTCTAAGGCCAGGTCCATGCTAGCTGCACCTGCATCTCGCAGCAGGGGGTCCGGTGAGTCCCTGACCTCTATTTCAGGTACGAATCGGGCTTGGATTTTTGCCTGAATTCAGACCTGAAACTGAGCCAAAGAAGCACAGAACCCTTTTCCAGTGCGACTGTGGACACCTCGGAGGTGTGTGAACCAGCTCCATTGAGAGTCAGTCACAGTTTCCTGTCATGTCAATTGGATGCGGGGAAAACTGCATCCAATTTGCAGAAGTGTGAACCCAGCCTAAGAAATGGCGGCCATGAATCCAATCTTAATTACAATATTGGGCATTGGAAATGTAGGTATTGAAAATGATTTTAGGGGGGATACACAAATATTGTATAATTTACAGGAGGTATTTGTATTCTTACTTCAATGTATTGAAATTGTTTCCTGATTTATGCAGTGTTCAAGTGTGAAACTCTGCGTCTGCGCAGCAGCTTCCTGTAACAAAGACTGGTCACTGTTGCGCTCTCCATATGCATAGTGACTGGTCTGGTTTCCACCACCTTGTGTAGTTTACTGCGGACTGTAGTGGGTGGGGTCTGCTGGGTCTCTCCCACAGCTCTGCGGCTAGGTACAGCACCGTGACAATGTCACTGCTACATTTACAAAGATATATCTGGGTTTGTAAAGACATTTGGTACACACAAAGGGGAATTTACAGTGGATATAAAAAGTCTACACAGCCCTGTTAAAATGTCAGGTTTCGGTGATGTAAAAAAAAATTAGACAAAGCTAAATCATTTCAGAACTTTTTTCCTCGACCTTTGTGACCTATTAACTGTACAACTCAGTTGAACAACAAACTGAAATCTTTTAGGTGGAGGGAAGTAAAAATAAATAAAATGTGGTTACATAAGTGTGCCCACCCTGTTATAACTGGGGATGTAGCTGTGTTCAGAATTAGACCCCTTTCACACTGGAGCGCTTTTCACGTGTTTTAGCACTAAAAATAGCACCAGGAAAAGTGCCTCTCATGCCTCTCCAGTGTAAAAGCCTGAGTGCTTTCACACTGGGGCAGTGCCCTTGCAGGACAGGAAAAAAAAAAAAAAAAGTCCTGCAAGCAGCATCTTTGGGGCGGTTACCACTCCAAAAACACCCTGGCCATTGAAATGAATGGGCAGCACCGCAACACGGGCGCTTTTAACCTTTTCTCCGGCAGATAGCGGGGGTTAAATGCGCCCCTCTAGCAGCTAAAAATCGCCGATATAGCAGCGCTAAAACTAACAGCGGCACCGCCCCAGTGCGAAAGTACACTTTTACACGGGACGGATCCGTATTGATCCGCCCCGTATAGATTCGCTGCTCAGCGGGGATCGCTCAGCTGAACTCCCGCTGAGCCGGCGGATGACAGGGCGGTCCCTGCACACTGTGCAGGGACCGCCCTGTCAGATCTCCGCTTTCCCCTATGATGGATCGGATGAACACGGACCGTCTGTCCGTGTTCATCCGATCCGCTCTGCAGACGGATGGAAAAATAGGGTTTCCAACATTGCCATCAGTGAGGGTATTCCCCTGTGGGGTACTCGAAGCAGGGTGCAGACATTAGGTAAACATGTCGGTAGAAGCATACATAGCAACTTGTTATCCATCCTCATGGCAAAAGGGCAGGAGGAAGTGCCCAGGTAAAAGGCTCCGAACGGAAGTGGTGGTAAAAGTGCAACCAGCGATGTTATGTAACACTTAGTCAACCACCCAAGACTAAGCTCTGAACGGTGGAATTTCCACTACCAGTTTTGAAAATGTAAACACTCGATAAGTGAATAGTCTTGACAGTTTTGCACAAAGTAAAATACTATTCAGAGGACCATTAAATAAGTGTACTGCAAGTAATGAAGATATTGAGTCTCATACTTGCGGCAAGGCTACAGTATCAGTCAGATAACCAGGACGAACCCTTACCTTTCCAAGTTGCTGGTCTCTATAAGGGTCAGGGCTTTGTCTGCCACAGTAGGCATACCCCTGCAGGCAGTGCTGTATTTTGGCCTAGGCCGGCACTTAGCGTCTTTCACATAGAGCAGAGGGTGTGCTCACAGTTTCCCCCCCCCCCCCCCCCCTCCCTTCACAAGGACATGGAGAGAGAGATAGAGACATGGGGCCTCCGGGGCCGATCGGGTTGTGGCTTCAGCTGGCAGTTACATTCTGCATATCCTGGAGGGGGCGAGAGTAAGATACGGATCCTCTTCACTGTCTCTCCTTGGGAATCGGTGCAACGTTGCTAAAAGTCAGCATCGCACCAATTCGGACAGTGCCATTGCCGGCAATAGCCGAATTTGGCATGCGATTTGACATGTCAAATCGGGCCGATGTGAACGGGTGCTTAAAGAGAACCTGCAGTCTGCTCACATAATTTGGTATGGTTGGAATGCAATTGGAGACCCATATTGGCTACTGACTGCACTGCTCAGGCTTCATTGATGTGCACTTGTGAGGCTGCGCTGATGGGCACTGGCGAGGCTGCACTTGGTACCCACTTTTAAATGTACAGAGAAGAACAGGATGATCTTAAACAGGAAGGGGCATGGCATTGACAGGAAGGGGTAGGTCATATTTAAATTAGGGGGTGCACAAGTTTAGTCAGGCCTAGAACAGCACAAAACCTAAATACACCACTGCCTGCGGGGTTCACATGGTCTTAGAAACATAGGACCCGTATAGTCACCTGCAGTTAACTACACTTATTGCATTCAGTGCCAAGGGGTCTCTCTCTCTCTCTCTCTCTCTCTCTCTCTCTCTCTCTCTCTCTCTCTCTCTCTCTCTCTCTCTCTCTGTCGCTCTCTCTCTCTCTCTCTCTCTCTCTCTCTCTCTCTCTCTCTCTCTCTCTCTCTCTCTCTCTCTCTCTCTCTCTCTCTATCTCTCTCTCTCTCTCTCTCTCTCTCTCTCTCTCTCTCTCTCTCTCTCTCTCTCTCTCTCGTCAGATGCTAGGGTCATGAACTCAAGATGTTAATTGAGAGGGCTGAGCACATTGTCCTCTGTACAATGTAGTAGACGGTCCGTCTGTTACTGGTGGTCTTCTGCTATTGTGATACAATGTCGTGTGGTTATAATTATGATAATTTATAATCAACTGTGTTTAGCTCGGTGACAACATGTCTGGCCTGTAGTGAAATCCTGAGTCACATCGGCTGCTTAAAGGGATTAGTTTATGTTAAGTTGTTACAAGTGTATTGTTAGAGTAATATGAGCAGGAGGGGGGGATCTCCTCTTCTACTGTATATAAATGTCAGTTTGGTTTTGTAATAAAAACAGTCCATGTTGAGCAGCTAAGCAAGTCTCGTCTGGTGCTTGGGAGCGGTTGGAATATCTGATATCCGTATCCAGACTGGGAGGAAGTGATATATGACGAACGCACTCAAGAGGAGTGTAGGGACGTTTCGTCACAGTAACCATCCTCACCTGTGATCTGTTTGCTTGTAATTAGTGTGCGTGTATAAAAGGTCAATGAGTTTCAGGACTCCTGACAGATCCTTGCATCTTTCATCCAGTGCTGCACTGACGTTTCTGGATTCCGAGTCATGGGGAAAGCAAAATAATTGTCAAAGGATCTGCGGGAAAAAGGTAGTTGAACTGTATAAAACAGGAAAGGGATATAAAAAGATATCCAAGGAATTGGGAATGCCAATCAGCAGTGTTAAAACTCTAAATCAAGAAGTGAAAAATGAGGGGTTCTGTTGAAACCAAACCACGGTCAGGTAGACCAACTAAGGTTTCAACCACAACTGACAGGAAAATTGTTTGGGATGCAAAGAAAAACACCAAATAACTTCAGGTGAAATACAGGACTCTATGAAAACATGTGGTGTGGCCATTTCACGATGTACAATACGGAGGCAACCGCATGGTTGAGTCTCAAGAAAGCCATTACTACGCAAATGCCAAAGTATCCCGCCTACAATACGCCAAACAGCACAGAGACAGACCTCAAACCTTCTGGCCACAACCATAAATGCTACATTTGGAGAGGAGTCAACAAGGCCTATGATGAAAGGTACGGAGGTGGATCACTGATGTTTGGGGGGGGTGTGAGCTACAAAAGGCACAGGAAATTTGGTCAAAATTGTTGGCAGGATGAATGCAGTATGTTATCAAAAAAAAAAAAAAAAAAACTGGAGGAACATTTGCATTCATCAGCCAGGAAGCTGTTCATGGGATGTACTTGGACATTCCAACATGACAATGATGCAAAACACAAGGCCAAGTCGACCTGTCATTGACTACAGCAGAATAAAGTGAAGGTTCTGGAGTGGCCATCTCCGTCTTCAACCTCAATATCATTGAGCCACTCTGGGGAGAACTCAAAAACGTGCAGTTCACGCAAGACAGCCCAAGAATTTACAGGAACTGGAGGCTTTTTGCCAAGAGGAATGGGCAGCTTTACCATCTGAGAAGATAAAAGGTCCTCATCCACAAATACCACAAAAGACTTCAAGCGGTCATTGATGTTAAACTGGGCAATACACGGTATTAAGAACTGGGGTATGTATACTTTTGATCAGGGTCATATTTGGGTAGTTTCTGTTGTGATTATGATTTAAAAAAAAGAGTAAACAGTCGATTTATAATAAATGGCTTTAGCCAAACACTAACCATGAGTGAAAGAAAAGTTTGCGTTATCATTCATATTCTCAGAAAAATGGCCAAAAAATCATAAATTCTGCCAGGGTATGTAAACTTATAAGCACAACTGTAGATGTGCCTCTTTTAAATCATCAACCATGTGAGTTGTTAAATGTTGTACCTTCATTGAATGTAACCATATTGCTACACTTAGAGGCGCCTCTCTTCTCTTTTATACACTGTAGCTCCTGATGGATTTTGCTTCTAATTCCCTTGTGGAGACTGACATTTATGGATGGACATTTTATGGTTACACAACCCATCACATTGCTATAATATTTTCACAGACTATAAACCGAAGGACTTATGAATAAATGGTTGTGGAACGAATCATCTGAGTTTCCATTATTTTTTATGGGGAAATTTGCTGTGATATACAAGTGCTTTGGATTACAAGCATGTTTCCATATGTATGCATGCATGCACACACACAAAAGTGAATACACCCCTCACATTTTTGTAATCATTTCATATGACAACACTGAAGAGATGACACTTAGGGTGCTTTCACACTGGGGCGTTTTTCAGGAGCTACAGCGCTAAAAATAGCGCCTGTGTAGCTCCTGAAAAAAGCGGGTCCTTTCACTCCAGTGTGAAAGCCGGATGGCTTTCACACTGAATCGGTGCGCTAGCAGGACGGTAAAAAAAAAGTCCTGCTAGCAGCATATTTGGAGCGGTGAAGGAGCGGTGTATTCACCGCTCCTACCCATTGAAATCAATGGGACACCGCTGGGATACCGCCGGCAAAGCGCCGCTGCAGCGCCGCTTTGCGGGGGATTTTAACCCTTTTTCGGCCGCTAGCGGGGGATAAAACCACCCTGCTAGCGGCCGCATAGTGCGGCTAAAACGATGGTAAAGCAGCGCTAAATATATCGCTGTTTTACCGCTGCCGCCCGCACCGCCCCAGTGTGAAGCCGGCCTTAGCTACAATAGAAAGTAGTGAGTGTACAGCTTGTATAACAGTGTAAATTTGTGGTCTCCTCAAAATAACTCACACAGCCATTAATGTCTAAACCATTGGCAACAAAAGTGAGTACACCCGAAGTGAAAATGTCCAAATTGGGCACAATTAGCCATTTTCCCTCTGCGGTATCATGTCACTTGTTAGGGTTACAAGGTCTCAGGTGTAGGGGCGTGGCCTGGAGCTTCATGGCGTAGGTTGTGTGGAGTGAGAGCTCTGCCTGAGATATCATCCTTCTACCTCATCCTTCTGGGATTTTCGGACAAAACCACAAAGCACCATAGCCCTGAAGAACCGTGCACACTGCGGGCTCCATGTCGCCACCAAAAAGGGCCTCAGAGGCCACTGCTAAGCTGGCTAAGTATCGCCATGAGGGACAGGGAGAAGATGGCGTCGGACACGTGCAGGCCGCGGAGGAGTCCACCTCCGGCAACACAGCCAAGATTCTGGAGGCAGTCTCTATGTGCCAGACCGCGCTCACCTCCAAGATAGAGGAAGTAAAAATTGACATTTCCCTCATCCGTCAGGACATCCAAAAGCTGCAGGATAGGGCCACCGAGACGGAGCGCAGAGTAGCCAGGACGGAGGCGGACATCACCCCGCTCCAAATCTCTACTGAACAGCTGCAGCATCAACTTAGCTTCATCCTCCATAAACAAGACGACATGGAGAATCGTCTCAGGAGATGCAACCTCCGCTTCGTGGGCCTCCCGGAACGGGCTGAAGGCTCAGACCCCCCTACACACCTAGAGAATCTCCTTATCAAGACGTATGGGAGAGAGGCCTTCTCCTCCACCTTTGTCATAGAGCGCGTCCACCGCCTCGCAGCGCACCCTCCACCAGCCGGTGCACCTCCGAGAACCTTCATCGCCAAACTGCTCAACTACAGAGACCGGGACACCGTGCTGCGCCTCACCCGCGAACGAGGGAACATTCCGGTCGGCAACGTGACAGTCGCGGTGTTCCCGGATTTCTCCGCTGAGGTGCAGAAGAAACGTGCGCAGTTCACGGAGGCGAAGTGACAACTGCGCATCCACCACCTACCGTACGCAATGCTGTTCCCGGCAAAGGCTTCGGGTAACCCACGATGGAAAGGCTCCGTTTTTTGAGGACCCCGCTGCCGTCATATCCTGGCTGGAGCAACATGAGGTGGCCGGTCCGGCCCGCGGATGATGCCCGCAACCCGCACCACGCAACTCCATCCACGACCTGCTCGGGGGATTCGTGACCATGCTCATCTGCCTGCAAACGTGAGTGTGTCTCCCCCTGCTTATCCCCTCTCCTACCGCCTCAACTTCGCCCCACACCGCTCCTCTAGGCACACTCCTTGCCCGGTGACCGTCCCAACACTCACCTACGCTCCCATATAACCGGTATGGACCCATTGGAGACAGGCCCTGAACGATCCTCCCCACCGCCCCCTGTCGCAGTTTCACCTGAGCCGGATCAATGGATGGACAGCCTTGCACACTACAGCACCTCAATACGCTCGCACCCTCGCCCCCAGGGGGACATGTTGCCCGCCTTGCCAAGCCATAACCTGGGCATGAACACCCATCCGCAGGCGCGTGTGCTTCACCACAACCCTTTCCCTTCCCCCCTCCTATCCGTGAGCTTGCACGAGGCCTGTCGGACTGGCTGCTGCAGTCCGCCGCACACCCGACCCACTACCCCCAAACGGTGACACCATGCTCCCCATCAATATCCCCTTTGATGTCCGGTTTTCCCCCACCACCAGTCTCCAAATACTCTCAGGTACCCCCCCTCCCCTGTGTACTTTGAGCTCTCACTCAGACTGCTCGCACATCCTGTATACCACCAAGCTGTGCGCTCTGCAGTATTTTCCCCTGCCGCCCCGGCACACTGCCATGGTCATCCTCGGGATCGAGGACTTTTGTGCTGCCGAATTGTTGACCTGGCACTTGCTAGAACTTGTTAAAAGCTCGTTTCCCTGGCCAGCTATCACTACCACAGATTTGGAGAGCGATTGTTTGAACATTATGCCGCGCTGGTCCAGAGATGGCATGTTTTCCATTTACAGTTTTGTATATTTTGTATGTTTTTTTACTTATTATCTGACTTGCATAGTACTGTATACCTCTAGGATGCAATGTATGAGCGACCCCCCCTGCCTCACAGACACGGGGGGTACAATCGGCGCATGCTGAACCCAGATCAGGCCACTGCAACCTCTGCGGGACCACTAACCCTCTTACCACACCAGGTGATGCCTGTACAGTACCTGATGGTGCATCTGAACCCTTTATTGTACCACATGGCTACGCTTAAGGTAATTACGTGGAACGTCCATGGCCTCTGTGCTAAACCCAAGCGCTTGGCAGTCCTCACCCACCTCAAGCGCTTACGCGCTGATATCTCTGTCCTGGTTGAAGCACATTTCACAGGCCAGTCCCAGAGGGCACTAAAGAAGCCATGGGTAGGTTGGTTATACAATGCCTCCCACACCTCCAACTCCCGAGGTATCGCTATCCTCATTGCCAAAACTGTACAGTTTCAGCTGCACGATTTGCGGCTGGACCCACAGGGTAGGTTTCTGTTTCTCCATTCCACGGTAGGTGGACGGGAGGTACTTATAATGGCATTTTACATACCTCTGCCCTTTCAATTTCATGCACTGCAGGAAGGACTAGCCTTCATGTCCAAATTCCCTACGGTACCAGCAATCTGGATAGGTGACTTCAACACGACGATTAACCCCAGTTTAGACAGACTCAGCACGACCACCCCGACACCCCCCCCCCCCCCCCCCCCAATACACCACCAGATTTGGCAAGTTTGCAACTGAATTTGCCATGACAGACACCTGGAGACACAAACACCCCACTAAGGTAGCCTTCTCCTGCTACACCCCATCGCAACAGGCCATGTCTCGCATAGACATGATCCTGCTTTCTTCCGCTCTGCTGCCTGATCTTCTGGAGGTGGGATTCGATACCAGGGTGCTTTCGGATCACTCTCCATATTGGATGACACTGAGACTACCCACCGCCTCTCCCCCCCGAATCTGGAGACCGAATCCGTTTTGGCTCACGGTCCTGTCTGATTTAGACACCGTGCAAAGAGAATGGATCCATTTCTTCCGCACAAATGTGGGAACTGCACATGCTGGGTCAGTCTGGGAAGCTTTTAAGCTTCATGCCAGGCTCATCCTATCCACACGCATAAATAGACACAAATCCACATCCAAGCTAGTACTCCAGCAAGCCGAAGAAAGACTTGACAAGTATTCCTTGCTGACCCCTCGACGGTGAACGCCTCCCTTCTCCGGCTGCAGTCCAGGCTGACCAACCACTTACACTTTGAAAAGGCTAAACAGGGCATTTTTTTCTGTAAACAGCAGATATATGAACACGGCGAACGTGCGGGCAAACTACTAGCCTACATGGCCCACCTGGACCATAGCCCCCCAGTCGTTGTTCAGCTTCGGACTGCAGTTGGAGAGGTGACGTCGGACCCTGACTTAGTAGCGGAGGAGTTTAGGCTATTCTATTCCAACCTATACACCTCTACGTCACGCCACACGCACACTGAACTCTCTCAGTTCCTGCACCCCATCAATTTCCCCACACTCTCCCAGACCCAACGATCTATCCTAGAAGCCCCTATCACCTCCGAGTGTATAGCAGAGGCACTTGCCCAACTTTCACCCTCCAAGGCTCCGGGCTCGGACGGCCTGCCCTTGGAGTTCTATGCACAATTTCAGGAAGTCCTCGTCCCCAAGCTGCAAACACTCTACACCCACATATTCGACACTGCCACCCTCCCCCCCTCCATGGGGGAGGCCCTCATAGTTCTCATCCCCAAACCTGGCAAAGACCCCCTCTACCCAGAATCTTACCGCCCCATCTCTCTCCTCCAGCTAGACGTAAAAATCTTAGCCAAAATCCTTGCCCTGAGACTCAACGCAGTCATACTCAGCCTGATCCACCCAGATCAGACTGGGTTTATGCCCAACAAGAACACCGCTTTTAACCTCCGTAGACTCTTTATGAATCTCCAGGCTGCCCATGACAACACTGGATCCAGGGTGGTGGTGAGCCTAGATGCCGCAAAGGCATTTGAATTGGAATGGAGCTGTCTTTGGGAGTGCCTGCACAGATACGGCTTCGGCCCTAAATTCATAAAGTGGCTTTAGCTCCTATATCAGGCCCCCACTGCCCGGATCCAGGTCAATGGTAGGATCTCTGACTCTTTCCCGCTGTCCAGGGGCACTCGTCAGGGATGCCCGATCTCCCCCCTGCTTTATGCCCTGGCGGTGGAACCACTCGCCATCGCTATCCGGACCCACCCCCACATCAAAGGCCTCCGCTCTGGTTCCCTCGTCGAGACTCTCAGTCTTTACGCAGATGACATGCTGCTGTACTTGGGAGACTCGGCCCCTCCCTAGAGGCGGCTCTGGGGCTGATAGAGCAGTTTGGGGAGTACTCTGGATTACAAATAAACTGGACCAAATCCCAGATCCTCCCGATCGATTTGGGCGCTCCGTCTGCATCTCAGGCAGCACTCCCCCTCGTCAGAGCTAATCAAATCAAGTACCTAGGTGTACAATGCTCCAGAAATCTGTTAGGACTATGTCAACTTAAACATAGAACCCCTGTTCTCCTTGCTTAAAACCAAAACCCAAGTGTGGTCCCGCCTTCCCCTCGGGGTGATGGGACGGATCAATTTGGTTAAGATGATCCTCCTCCCCAAGCTGCTCTATCTGTTCTGGCACGCCCCCCTCAGCATACCCCCCAGAACTTTCAAGTCAATGGAGGCCATCCTCAACACATTTGTATGGGGCACATCCCGTCACAAACTCTCCTGGAGCACCCTGAAAGGTCCTGCCCACCTCGGTGGCACTGCCCTCTCGGACCTTCTCCTGTACTACATCGCTGCACAATTGTCACATTTTTACTACTACAATCAGGCAGACAAAGACCGCTATACTACCCTAATCTGCTCACCACACTTTGACCAGGTCATCCACCCCTTCCGGATCCTCATGCGTGGCACCTCCAGACCCCTGGCTTCCAAGCACACCATGCTGTTCCACCACTGCAAGGTGTGGCGACAAGCCACCACCATCACCAAGGCCCCTGCATTCCACACCTACACACCTCTGTGGGATAACCCCCAACTCCCCGAACTGCGCACTGTCCCGGACCAGAACCAGTGGATAAATAATGGCATTATTTTCCTTTTCCAGGTCCTCTCACACGGTAGGATTAGACAGTTTCAAGCCCTCAAGGATGAGTTCAACCTCCCCAGCCGCATGCTCTTCCGCTACCTCCAGCTCCGCCACGCCCTCAATTCTCAATTTGGGGAAACTATCCCCAGACTCGAGGCACTACCAATCACAAATGTGGTCCGCGGCTACGATCCCAAGGGGTTGACCTCCTTTTCCTATGGCCACCTTATAACGCCAGCGGCCACTGAACAGGCATTCCACCTTAAAACTAAGTGGGAGGCGGACCTGGGGGTGGTCGAGGACGACGACTGGGAAGATGCATTAGCTGCTTCAAAAAAATGTCAGATAGGATCTATGGAGCATATACAGGTGGGTGAGCCTATCTCACCCCCGCCCGACTATCCAAATTTAAACCTGACTCCAGTTCATTTTGCCCCAAATGCGGTGATCCACGAGGCACCTTCTACCATCTTCTATGGTCATGTCCAAAACTCCAAGAATACTGGTCTCAGATTGTCAAGTTCCTCCATGACCGAATGGGGTCTCCCTTGACCCTATGCCCCCGCCAGTGCCTCCTCGGAATCCTCCCCCTCCCAGAAGAGGAGAAACACCTTAGCACATTTCTTCAGGAATCACTTTTACTAGCCAGACTGCTTATCGCTCGCACCTGGATCAGAGTAACACCTCCCACCATCCAGCAATGGAAGGTGGCGATCAATGCCACCCTTCCCTACAAAAAGGTGCTCTACAAGCATAGGGGTTGCCCGACAAAGTTCAATAAAATTTGGGACAGATGGGTGGAGGACTCCACCACTTGTGCTGAACAGGACTGACCCGCATCCATCTAGCTTCGCCCCGCTTGGGTGAGACCTCCCGATAACCTTGGTTTGGTACAGCCCCATCTGCCATGTGAATGCACTGGCCTGGACCCCCCGCTTGCCTTCAGAGCTCCGTCTCGCAAGACACGCCCTCTTTGCCCTCCGCCAGTTTGCGCTGCTCGGTCCTCCGTACGCACCCTGGTATACTTGCAATGTTTCTCTGTTACTATATGCTCAGCAATGTCAGATGTTTTACCCTCGATTATGGTGCATGTTGCACCCTACACTTGATTATGTATCCGTTTGTATTATGCTCAATAAACATTTTTTCTGATTAAAAAAAACAAGGTCTCAGGTGTGAATGGGGAGCAGGTGTGTTAAATTTGGTATCGCTCTCACTCTCTCATACGGGTCACTGGGAGTTCAACATGGCACCTCAACATGGAACTCTTAGGATAAAAAATAAAAAATAAAAAAAGAATAGTTGCTCCACATAAAGATAGCCTAGGCTATAATAAGATTGCCAATACCCTGAAAATGAGCTGCAGCACAGTAGCCAAGACCATACAGCGGTTTAATAGGACAGGTTCCACTCAGAACAGACCTCGCAATTGTTGACCAAAGAAGTTGAGTGCACGTGCTCAGCGTCATATCCAGAGGTTGTCCTTGGGAAATGTATGAGTGCTGCCAGCATTTCTGCAGAGGTTGAAAGGTCAGCCTGCCAGTGCCCAGACCATACGCCGCGCTTTACATCAAACTGGTCTGTATGGCTGTCATCCCAGAAGGAAGCCTCTTCTAAAGATGATGTACAAGAAAGCCTGCAAACAGTTTGCTGAAGACAAGCAGACTAAGGACATGGATTACTGGAACCATGTCCTGTGGTCTGATGAGACCAAGATAAACATATTTAAAATTATTATAAAACACAACCAGGTGAGGAGTACAAAGACAAGCGTGTCTTGCCTACAGGCAAGTATGGGTGGTGGAAGTGCCATGGTCCGGGGCTGCACGAGTGCTGCCAGCTACAGCTCATTGAGAGAACCATGAATGCAAACATGTACTGTGACATACTGAAGCAGAGCCTGGAAGACTGGGCCGCAGGGCAGTATTCCAACATAAACGGCCCCAAAACACACCTCCAAGCCGACCACTGCCTTGGTAAAGAAGCTGAGGGTAAAAGGTGATGGACTAGCCAAGCATGTCTCCAGACCTAAACCCTATTGAGCATCTGTGGGGAATCATCAAACGGAAGGTGGAACAGCGCAAGGTCTCCAACATCCACCAGCTCCGTGATGTCGTCGTGGAGCAGTGGAAGAGGACTCCATACAAAATATTGACACTTTGGGCACAATTTGGATATTTTTAAATTAGAGGTGTACTCACTTTTGTTGCCAGCGGTTTAGACATGGCTGTGTGTTGAGTTATTTAAGAGGACAGAAAATTTACACTGTTTTACTAGCTGTACATTGTAGCAAAGTGTAATTTCTTCAGTGTTGTCACACATTTTTATATATATATATATATATATATATATATATATATATATATATATATTATATTATATATATATATATATATATATATATATATCCCCCCCCCCCCCCCATCATCAGGACAGGGCGCCCAGATTAAGTACAGAGCAAAAGTTTTTGCTAATCTCCCAAAGTAGCCTATAATTCATGGTCTATGATTATCCAGTGTCCTTTACTATATGTTTAAGTTAGATATAATGAAGAAATGTTGTATATGATATAGTATTCCTTACTGGATTTTGTTTTTGGATGTATACACCAAAAAGCGACAGCACAAGCCTCCTTGTAAAATGTATACATTAAAATTGTACAATTTACGTTTTTTGGCAGCCCTCTGCTTCCATTGCTTCACTTTTCTCCCCTCACACAGGATCATATCCATGTATATTAAAGTATGTTTCGGGGTTTAGTTTGCACAGATCTGCACACATGGTTTCAGTCATATATAAATAAAAATAATAACTTTGCCCCAGAGCAACACAGCTGTAATTGACTAATAAAAAGATATGCATTACTGTAAGATCAGAGAACGAACAATAAGAGACAGACCTCTTACAAGGAAACTGTAGTACAGCCATGCAGGATGTTTGGCAAAGAAAGCTTCTTCAGAACCACAAGGTACAGCAAGTTAATTTGAGGAACACACTGGGAATTCTAGTTTGTGCGCGTTTGTGCCTTGCAGTCTCAATATATACAAACAATTTACATTTAATAATTTAGTTTGCGCAGCAATTAAAAGAGAAAGAGGAAAAAAAAACCCCATACGTATACTTAACATGAGAAGAAGTCTCACAGGGGGCAGAGCTCTCAAACAGCGAACATCCCCCTAGCTTCTTGCCAAAATGTAAATTAGAAGTGGTAATGCAAGGCTGTATTTTCAATCAAGTTATTTTCAGCTAAAAACCGAAGGCAAAAATAAAAAAATGACTTCACTTGAATTGCCTGAAAGAGCACTGATGAGGAATGCAGAAGCTTATCAATGATCCTTTAAGATGCATTAACTGTTATGAGAGGAATGGTGATCCCTGTGAATGATTTAATATGAAGGAGAAAGTGTATTGGGTTTCAAAGTAAAACTGCAGGTTAGCACTGTTTGTCAAATTACAAAGTGGAACTGTATCTTGTTTATTACAAAGGAAATAAATGTTTCCTATTCAGCCAGCTACATGCACTGCCATTTTCCTATTCCCAAAGAATACACCGGCTACAGAAATGCGACACTAGCATTAACCAGTCACGCAGCAGATAATAGACACAGATAGTCAGACATTGCCAAGCTGTATTTGGCCATTTTAATAGCAATAATAATTTAAAGCGCAATGCCCAGGGAAAAAGAAGAGAGAAAAAAAAAAAAAACACCACATCTTTATCCTTGTGAAGTATTCCCTACTGCAAGTGTAAACATCTTGCTTTCCCCAGGGGATGATGAATATGGGGATATACTTACCTTAATCCATGCTCCTGCAGGCTTCCTCATCTCCACAGAACCATGTACCCAAAGCAAGCCTCTTTTCTTCACTGATTGACCAGTCCCATCTTTTCAACGTCATCCCATACAGTGCAGGGCCAGCAGTTTGGCACTATATAGCAGAATGCCGAGAGTAGGGCCACATTCCAGAGCATTGGACAGCGCTGGCTGCCAGGGGTGTGAGGAATAGAGTGGGCTTCTCACTTATTCATCATACCCTAAGCAAAACAAGCAGTTAATCCTTGCACTTGGGAGGGCAATCTATTGCAAAAGTAAAGGTTTTTCTTCCCCTAGTTCAGCATGTGATAGACCAACACAAAAGTGACACATAAAATTGTGAACTGGAAGGAAAATGATAAATGGGTTTTCAAAATGTTTTACAAATAAATGTGAAAAGTGTGGCGTGCATTCAGCCCTTGAGTCAATACTTTGTAGAATCACCTTTCGCTGCAATTACAGCTGCAAGTTTTTTTGGGTTTGTCTCTACCAGCTTCACACATCTAGGAGTGAAATTTTTGCTCATTCTTTGCAAAAAAGCTCAAGCTCTGTCAGATTGGATGGAGAGCCTCTGAACAGCAATTTAAGTCTTGCCACAGATTCTCAATTGGATTTAGGTCTGGACTGTGACAGGGCCATTCTAACACATTAAAATGCTTTGATCAAAACCATTCCATTGTAGCGCTGGCTGTAAGTTTAGGGTCATTGTCCTGCTGGAAGGTGAACCTCCGCCCCAGTCTCAAGTCAAGTCTTTTGCAAACTTTAACAGGTTTTCTTCTAAGATTGCCCTGTATTTGGCTTCATCCATCTTACCATCAACTCTGACCAGCTTCACTGTCCCTGCTGAAGAAAAGCATCCCCACAACATGATGCTGCCACCACAATGTTTCAAGGTAGGGATGGTGTGTTCAGAGTGATGTGCAGTGTTAGCCTTCTTCCACACGTGGCGTTTTGCTTTTAGGCCAAAAAGTTACATTTTGAGCTCATCTGACCAGAGCAACTTCTTCCACATGTTTGCTGTGTTCCCCATATGGCTTCTCGCAAACTGCAAATGGGACTTCTTATGGTTTATTTTCAACAATAGCTTTCTTCTTGCCACTCTTCTGTAAAGGCCAGATTTATGGTGTGCACAACTAATAGTTGTCCTTTGGACAGATTCTCCCACCAGAGCTGTGGATCTCTGCAGCTCCTCCAGAGTTACCATGGGCCTCTTGGCTGCTTCTCTTATTAATGCTCTCCTTGCCCGGCCATGTCTTGGTAGGTTTGCAGTTGTGCACATCCTCTATTTTAGGATGATGGATTGAACAGTGCTCCGTGAGATGTTCAAAGCTTGGGATATTTTTTTTTTTTGACAGAGGCTTCTTACCACGTGATAAGCTGTGACCAATCGCAGCTGATCATCGTGTGAACCAGGAACCGGCTTTCCTCAGTTCACGCTGACAGGGAGAGCCGATTGGCAGCTCTCCCTGTTGGGGGGGGGGGGGGTCTGTGCTGACAGCACATTGATTATTAGAACAGCCCCCATCAGCTGCCAATCAGTGCCCAACACCTGCCAGCCTGTCCCCATAATAAACGACTGTCAGTACCAATCAGTAGCTCCTCCTTTTCGCTCTTTTGAAGAAAGGAGAAAGAAGAAGAAGCATTTCTCCCCTATGAACAGTCAAAAACAATTGACATGTAATATTAATTAGATAGTACTTACACAAATACAATGTCCCCCCTTTTTGAATATGCAGGGATAGCACTTGCAATGGTAGCAAATCCATATGAATAAAGGATTGCTTCTTCTGTTCTCATAAATTTGGCAAGTCTCTCTTCTAACTCCAAGTGGACATCTACAGTTAAAAAAAGAAAAAATATAAGAAAAATTAAACAAAAACCATAGTTGGGTTAATATGAACAATCCAATTAAAGTAGAACAATGACCACACATCGAAATAAATGTGCTGAAGCACCTAAAAACAGAATTAAACCGTCCTATCCTTTATGACCAAGAAAGCTGCCATGGTACTGCACATATGATCAGTTATGACTCCAGCCATTTGATGGCTTGATAGTTCAGTTCAGAGTACAAGCAACTGTGAAATATCATTCACAGTATTGCCTTCAATGTAACTGCTTTGGGAACAGATACATTTATGGGTTTAGTTGCGCTTTTAGCGGACCCGCCGTCTTACATTTTAAGCATCTGCAGGGGAGCAATCTTTTTTTATTTTGATTTTTTTGGGGGGGAAATTGGGCTATAAGCCTTGAACCTCTTTTCGAAAAACTATAACCATACCCTCTTCTGTCAGCAAGCTGATGGAAAGGCATTTGCAACATATACTTGTGTCTCATATATACAAAAAGTATCAAAAGTGACACAACTAAGAATTTTCTCACAGCAACCAGATCTTAACCTGCCTTGAAATACAGGACACTCAGGCTTCAGAAAACAGACCCACCCACAAAACATTCGAGGAGCTCCAAGAAAGTTTGACTACACTAGAATAACGATCACACCCACTTTCACACAATCATGACTGATTACTACATTTTCTCTAGTACGCAATAAAACCTAAAATTAGTCATTAACACTACATTTGTGTTTAGCAACAAAAGTATAAAAAAAATGATTTTTTGTTTTTGTTTTAATACAACTCATGAATTCAAATTTCATTTGTTACAAAAAACGTAAAAATTGTTGTGTTTGGTGTATTGTAAATCTGTATTTGATAATGTACAAACAGACATAGAGATATATGTGTACGGTAATTGTAACCATACTTTAAACAGCAGTCCATCTTCGTTTACAAATGTTAAGTCTAACCATATGTACTCAGATAGCTATAACAATGCAAAGCATAATTTTCTTCCTAAACACGGTTTGAAAGAGGAAACAGCTCGCATAGAAATCACTTCCCTGTGCACAAAGGGGAATGCTTATTTAAATGTAATGATCTGAATAACACAGATGACCATAGAGCCTTAAAAGTGGTTGTAACTAATACACATATACATAAAAAAAAATAAGTAATAAATAAATAAATAATATAATAATAAAGTATGCTGTTCCTTTAAAAGCATGAACAACATACCTGGCTGATCCTGTCTGGTGCTGTCCCCCCCCCCCCCCCCCCCCCCCCCCCCCCCGGCCCCCCCCCCCCCCCCCCTCTGTAAACTCACGTTTACCCTGGCTGCTGAGCCCCGATACTGTGTTCAGTTTACGTGCCTCTGTCATCCCGCTGTCTCTCCTGCCTATCAGCTAGTCCCAGTGCCTGCCCCTCCCCTCCTGCTGCTATACTAACAGTGTTTTGTTAATAGCCTCCGTTTAAGCTATGTGCCCCAGTGTATGCGCTTTATAAAAAATATGTAGCTGTATACCTTATTTCATAGCGCCCCTCGGCTCACACGTGACCTCTCCTCCCAGCTGACATCAGCAGGGGATTCCCAGCCCCTCCCGGTGTAGTTCTCAGATCGGGGAAGACAGCGGTGGGCAGTAACAAGAGCACCAGGTGGCACTCTGAAATAAGGTATACAGCTACATATTTTTTTATAAAAGCACATAAACTGGGGCACATTACTTAATGGAACAAACGATTCTATTAAGTAAACAACCACTTTAATATTTTAAAACATTCAGTTTCTTCTGGATTGAATGCAATCAAAACGTTTAGCAATTGAATAGACTAAATGGAAAACCTAGTCAAAAGCTCCATTCACACCTTTAATACTTTCCCTACCTAAAATTGTATAGAAAAATAGGGCAATTGGGGTATTTACAAAATAGGGTGCCAAGTATGGGGTAATGGAGTCCAGAAGGATTATGCAGTAACCCCAGTGTAGACTGTCCTATAATGAATACTCATGACGAAAGGGTGGGAGGAAGCACCCAAGTTCCTTATAAAGGCTCTAGGCAGAAGTGTCAGTTAAGTGTGCAACCTGTAGTGTGATGTAACACCTGGTCATCCACCTGAGAGTGGTTGAGTTTTAGCACCAAGTTTGAAAAGTTTACACTGCGAGGTTGATACAGTAACAGTTATGCCGCGTACACACGAAGGGACAATCCCGCGGGATTATCCTCTGGACTGAAGTCCAGCGGATAATCCCCTCGTGTGTGGGCGCCGGCGGACTTTTTGGTGCCAAAGTCCTGCGGACCAAAGTTTTAAGTTTGGTTTTAAAATTATCCGCTGGACTTGGCAGTCCGGCGGACAATCCCGCCATTAGTGGGCAAGTCCGCGGGACTTTTGAAATGAACGGACTTGCCGCTCATCGGCAAGTCCGTTCATTTAGCACGTGACTTCAGGTTACGTAGCTAGCGTAGGCAGTTACTGCCGCCGCGCTAGCTCCGTGACCTGGCATGGATTTAAAGGGACTCCCCACGCCGAAAAAACGGCGTGGGGGTTCCCCCCAAATCCATGTCAGACCCTCATCCGAGCACGCAGCCTGGCAGGCCAGGAAAGGGGTGGGGACGAACGAGCGCCCCCCCCCCCTCCTGAGCCGTACCAGGCCGCGTGCCCTCAACATGGGGGGTGCCCTGGGGAAAGGGGGGCCGTGCGGCCCCCCCACCCCAAAGCACCTTGTCCCCATGCTGATGAGGACAAGGGCCTCTTCCCGACAACCCTAGCCATTGGTTGTCGGGGTCTGCGGGCGGGGGCTTATCGGAATCTGGGAACCCCCTTTAATAAGGGGGCCCCCAGATCCCAGCCCCCCACCCTATGTGAATGAGTATGGGGTACGATGTACCCCTACCCATTCACCTAAGGTGTAAAATGTAAAGTACAAAAACACACACACTTTTGAAAAAATATTTTATTGCACTGCTCCGGGGGTCTTCTTCCGTCTTGGGGGTCTTCTCGCCGGACTCCTCTGCTCTCTTCTGCTCTTTTACCTAGCTCTTTCACGAACGGAGGAGTCCGGCTACCTTCTTCGTCGTCGCCGTCGTCTGGGGGTCTCGATCCGCCTTCGGGGGTCTTCCAGGGGTCTCTTCTGTTCTTGCGGCGGTCGTCGTCTTCCGCGCCGCCTTCTTCTTCTTGTCCTTGTTCCGATGTTGACCCGTCGCTGTCTCTGCCCGGAATGCCTGTGCCGCTCTGCGCTCGGACTTATATAGGGACATGGGGGACAGGGTCACATGTTCATGTCACATGGTGACCCCGCCCCCTTGCGATGTCACAGTCCCAGCATCCTCCGGGACTGTGACAACACAAGGGGGCGGGGTCACCATGTGACATGTGCATGTGACCCTGTCCCCATGCCCCTATATAAGTCTCAGCGCAGCGCGGCACAAGCATTCCGGGCAGAGAGAGCGTCGGGTCAACATCGGAAGAAGAAGAACAAGAAGAAGGACAAGAAGAAGAAGAAGGCGCCGGCGGCTCGGAAGACGACGACCGCCGCAAGAACAGAAGAGACCCCCGGAAGACCCCCGAAGGCGGATCGAGACCCCCAGACGACGGCGGCGACGACGAAGAAGGTAGCCGGACTCCTCCGTTCGTGAAAGAGCTAGGTAAAAGAGCAGAAGAGAGCGGAGGAGTCTGGCGAGAAGACCCCCAAGACGGAAGAAGACCCCCGGAGCAGTGCAATAAAATATTTTTTCAAAAGTGTGTGTGTTTTTGTACTTTACATTTTACACCTTAGGTGAATGGGTAGGGGTACATCGTACCCCATACTCATTCACATAGGGTGGGGGGCCGGGATCTGGGGGCCCCCTTATTAAAGGGGGTTCCCAGATTCCGATAAGCCCCCGCCCGCAGACCCCGACAACCAACGGCCAGGGTTGTCGGGAAGAGGCCCTTGTCCTCATCAACATGGGGACAAGGTGCTTTGGGGTGGGGGGGCCGCACGGCCCCCCTTTCCCCAGGGCACCCCCCCATGTTGAGGGCACGCGGCCTGGTACGGCTCAGGAGGGGGGGGCGCTCGTTCGTCCCCACCCCTTTCCTGGCCTGCCAGGCTGCGTGCTCGGATGAGGGTCTGACTTGGATTTGGGGGGAACCCCCACGCCGTTTTTTCGGCGTGGGGATTCCCTTTAAATCCATGCCAGCTTACGGAGCTAGCGCGGCGGCATTTACTGCCTACGCTAGCTACGTAACCTGAAGTTACGTTCGAAATGAACGGACTGCTCCGAGTGTGGGCAAGTCCGTTCATTTTCAAAAGTCCCGCGGACTTTTGGCCGGCGGATTATCCGCTGGAGAAGTCCGTGCGTGTGTGGGCAAGTCCACACGCTCGGAAAGTCCAGCGGACCCAGCTGGAAAGTCCCGCGGGATTGTCCGCTGGACTAAGTCCGCCGGCAAAAGTCCGCACGTGTGTACGCGGCATTAGGCTACTTTCACACTGAGGCGCTTTACAGGCACTATAGCGAAAAAAATAGCGCCTCTTCTCTCACTCCAGTGTAAAAGCCTGAGTGCTTTCACACTGGAGCAGTGCACTGGCAAGATGCCAAAAAAAGTCCTGCAAGCAGCATCTTTGAGTCGCTGTAGGAGCGATGTATACATTGCTCCTACAGCGCCCCTGCCCTTTAAAATCAATGGCTTTGCAGGCACTTTTAACCCTTTCGGCTGTTAGCGGGGGTTAAAAGCGCTGCAAAAACAACGGTAAAGCGCCAGTAAAAAAAAGTGGCGCTTTACCGCCCCAGTGTGAAAGTGCCCTTAGAGATACAGGTGACCATGTCCTAACTGTCCTTTATCTAGGCTGATGTCCAGGCTTTGCCAGTTACGCTGGGCATCCCCCCCCCCCAAAAGGGTCTTCAGAGACTAGATTCAATAGTGAGAGACCATGGCCCTGTGCTGGATGCAGTGCCCGAAACTGCCAAGGTTTTAGTTGCACTGATCCAGACACACTGCTTCTATGTTGGCATTAGAAGTGAGGGGTTGACTGAAGAATTCAAAGTTTTAATAAGAAAAGAATTGTTTTATTAAGGGTCATTTTCTCAGTGAAGGAGAGAAGGCCATCACCTTCAGACAATAGCACAAAACGAAGGACTCACAAAATAGGGTAGGATTATAAAGGTAGGTGCCCGAAAGGGGGGGGTAGGGGTTCCTTGAAAGTTCGGCAATGTCCAATCACCTGAAGGTACACGCCCATAACCCATGGTCTGACTAATCTACCTGTGTGCTGTACTGTATGTTTAAGATGAGGGCATTTAGCCATTTTATGTTTTTTACTAAACCAATCAGTTATATGAAGGGGGCATTTAGTTAGCCAATAAAGGGTATCAAAGTCTAAACTTTCTGCATCATTTGATGACCAACGAGGTACAATGTTCTACACATCAAATTACTTGAAAGACCTTGTGTGCCACCGATATAGAAGAAATGCATCAATGGCTAAAAGACTGGAAAAAAACAAGCTTGCCCGCATTGGACTGCAGACAACTGTATCAGTTTCAACTGATAGCAGGATAAGGGTTATAGAACTCTAGTTTAATACGCGGTTTGGAAGGAGAAAGACAGATGTGTTGTAGTAGCTTAACTGTTAAAGGACTGAATGCTGTTAACTCAAGTTTTTGTACAGGTACTATTACAAGACTACAGATTTACAGACAGTGGACAAAACACCATATCAAACATCCCCTGTAACTTCTGCACACCCGGTGGACCCCCGCAAACGTAGAATATGCACCGTAACTAAAAAGTCTCCTACTGCTTTAATACATCACTCAGTAGAATACCAGAACGGCCTCAAAAGATAGTGTTGCAAGACATGGTAGTCTACATACACATACCATACTCATGGACAGGGCCTGAAGGAAAAGAGGACCTGGTCTCTGTAAACAGCAGAACTAGGTCTACAATAGCCCAACCTGTATATATTACCACCACAGATAAATGCGCACATTTGGGCTTTAGCGCAAGCAAGGCACATTTACATTATGCTTGTGTTACCAGCACATAGATGGGAATAGGCCCCTAATATTTTGTTAGACACTCCTAAATATAGTATGTTGATCTAAACTACCTATGGATTCGGCAACCTAGCCAAGTTCCAGATGGTGTGGGTGACAACAGAAGTAGCCTTACAATAATCAATCTCACAGATAACCATCAGGTACCTCCATATGTCGACCCAGTATATTAGCACATTCTTAACAGTTGCCAAAATATTTATCTCATTTAACCATACAATAAAACTAAAATACTGTAAAAATTATTAGATGATGAAGTCTAAAATATAGCATAAACTATCACTGGCCACATAAGCAACAACAGCTCCTTGCTTTGGAACTGAATACTTAGTCCTACGCGTACAAACATTCTACAAGGTCAAGTAGTATTTGACTGGATAGGCAGAACAATGTGGTGTAACGTTTCTACCTAGACCAAGGACAAATATGACTTTTGTAAAAGAATGCGAAAAAGAAGCAACAAAAAGATCTACAACACGTGGCTCGATGGTTGCAAAAATTGTTCAAGGCTGCCCTCTAATGGATATATTTAGCATTACACATTTCACAAAGCAACATAATTCCTGGAACTTGTGTAGTCATTAGCAATATCACCCCAAAATGAAAGTTGATTGGTTGCTAAGGTTTACTGAGTTTTGCACCATTTTATTATATAAAGCTTGAATATCCAAGACGATAGACATTAAATGTATGTACATGAAATAACTGCCTAGGGAGAACCTTCAATTCCATTAATTATAACATGATAGATCATACTGCATATACAGTAACTGCTATAAGAATTTGTAATTGTAATTTACTTTACAAGCAAAATATGATTAAAACAAACAAAAAAAACAATCAAACACACATTCATCTGCTTCCATGAAACCACTGGCAATGAGTAAATAGGTTGTTTCAATTGAAAAGGAAATGTACCCAAGCTAAATAAATTAAGTGAAATTTCACTTTGCAAAGAATACCCAATCATGTCCAAAGAAATACATTAAAAAATGAAATAAATAAATAAAAAAAAAAAAAAAAAAAAAACATTTTTGCCTGCACGTGATTGAATGCTGGTGGTCGGCAGAACTTCACCCCATTCACCAAGCTCTGGGGCAAATTCCCTTGTAAAGTAAACAGCTCATTTGCCATTAGTAAATTAACCCCTGTATGTACAATAATGCTCCAGAAATCGAATTCTATGTCCAAGTGAGTGACTGTTTTTCCAGTAAGTTTTTCTCTACAACATAGTTGATAAAATTATAGCGGGGAAACACCCACACATACTCTGTCCCCTCTGCGTGGGCCAAGATAGAATATGCCTTTTCAGAAGCCTTCACAATAGAACATTGGGACGAGACAGGAATGTCAGATAGCCTCTCACTCTAGAACCATTTTTAGTCAGGATTAAAAACAACCCAAAATAACTTGGACCTCAGAGTTGGGATAAGTAGTACAGGATGTTGGCGCCCTACACAGATTTATTAATTTCCCTCACAAACCCAACCATCTCTTTTTCCAATCTCATACAGGAGTTGGATTTCAATAGAGACCACTCATCTAAAAATTAAACTTCTCAAAGTCCGAAGCCATGGGGTTAGCCATGCCAACTTCAACAAAACCTACAATTTCAAAATATTTTTTCCACCCTCAAGTACCTGTACATACCTACACTAATCCCTCCATAACGTGAAAGATTACTTTTAATATGAAACTCTTCCCTCTTCTTTCTATAGTTAGAGCCCTGCTTTCAAAGTGGCAGTCTGAGATGTCTTCTTGGTTTATCCATTGTGATATCAAGATGGCAATTTTTCCCAAATCTTCTACAGGCCTTGCAGATTTGTATCCCTGCCCCCTAGATCTAAACAAATTAATACCCCATATAATAAATTGGTGTGGGTCGACCGGTCACTTAGACTAAACCATTGCCTCCTAAATTTACAAAAATACATGAGGGCTTGGGTCTGCCAGCTATTATTAAATATCATGTAGCTACACAACTGGTGAGACTTCTTGATTGGTGTAGACATACCCACCTCAAACATGGCCTATGCTAGAACAAGCTGCATCCAACATCCCTTTGGTTAGGGTCCCATGTTATTTCTCGGATGTCCCCACCTGTCTTGAAGGCCCACCCTACAGTTGGCCCTACTAATAAACACTATTAAATACCTCCCCTCAAAAAATAAATAAAAAAACAAAAAAACAAAAACACACACACACACACACACACACACACACACACACACACACACACACACACACACACACACACACACACACACACACACACACACACACACACACACACACACACACACACACACACACACACACACACACCAAATGCAGCCACTACATCTAAGGCTTTGAAAGCTGCAATACATTACATTTATGATTAACCTCTTCATCTCCCACACCTGTTCACCCCCCTATGGACTAGTGCAATTTTTACATTTCTGTTATGGACCTGTTAATTCAGCAATAACTTTCTGACCCGACTTTGCGGCCCCGTATCTCGGGTCCACTTGGTTCTAGGAACCCCAAATGGCGTGCAAACAAGGTGGAACCAACATATCCAAATTTGGGGTTCCTAGCATCAAGTGGCCCCAAGATACGGGACCCCAAAGTCGGTTCGGAAAATGTCATTCTCTGCTGCAGAAAAGTGCTTGACATTTTCCGACCCGACTTTGGGGTCCCGTATCTCGGGGCCACTTGGAGCTAGGGACCCCAAATCTGGTGTGCAAACCAAGTGGAACACTACAACATATCCAAATTTGGGGTTCCTAGCACCAAGTGGCCCCGAGATACAGGGCCCCAAAATCGGTCAACTGTGTCCATCTGCAGCAATGTCATTTCGGGACCCTTTGGGGGGGGTCCCCCTGGCTGCAGCTAGGGGGCATCTAGGAACCCTTAACTACCAATTTTGAAGTTCAGGGGACCTATGGCTGCAAATGGGCACAGTGAGGCTGCAAATGGGCATTGTTGACCCTCTTATCCACTTACAGTAGCTGCGCATTTCTCACCCTAGGCTTATACTCGAGTCAATAAGTTTTCCTATTTTTTTTTTGTGGTAAAATTCGGTGCCTCGGCTTATATTCGGGTCGGCTTATACTCGAGTATACGGGAATGTGAATGCATGGAGGGCCTCATTCACCTGCTAATAAATGAAGATAATAATCTGGACCCCTTTACATTACACAGCCCCACCTGCATACTACACAACTGCTTTAAAATTGCACACTCATGGAGTAGCGACAAACTACGGTACTTAACCACTTCCTGCCCAGCCTATATCAAAATGACAGCCGGCGGTGGTTCAGTTATCCTGACTGGACGTTATATGACGTCTTTCAGGATAACTGCCTGCCGCAGCACATCGATCGGTGGTGCAGCGTGTCAGTCTGACACACCGCTACACCGATCTTGGTAAAAATCCTCTGACAGAGGCTCTTTACCACGTGATCAACCGTGTCCAATCACTGATATGCATCTGCAGGTGGCACTGCATAGCATCAGTGCATCTCCCTGTTCGGGACCGATGTGCCTCTGTCAGAAGCCGGTGATCAAATTATTTTCCCCTTGCGCTGTCTGCGTGGGGGGGGGGGGGGTTGGGCGATTACATCATGTGATCAGCTGTCAGCCAATGGATTAGATTAGAAGTTTGGGGCCTCCCACAGCTCAATTTTCAACCAATTCAGCAATAATTGGCCAAAATTCGAGCCGTATGTGGATAGCTTCACATTGCCAAAGTGACTTCTTAAAAGTAAAGATAATGGAACTTCAAAGAAAGGGCACCATTTCAATCACTTCCAAGTATAGTGCATTGTGGGTCCTACATACTCAGTGATCTATCTGAAGCTATAAATAAAAATATGGAAAAAAATAAAAACTACCCACCAAATGTTCCATAAAAACCTCTTGGCCCACATGTCCCAACACCATATTTCCTTAGTGATGCCAATGCTGCAGCCTAAAAGAAGAAATAAAAAAATAAAAAGTGTCAACTCATTTCAAAACAATAAAACAAGGTTATCTAAGGCCTCATTCACATGCCCATAAAAATGTTACTGATGTTATTACTAAAATTTCTAGGAGAAAAAATGCTGCATCGCACCGATTCCCAAAAGTAGTTTCTGAACTACTCTTGGCAATTTCGGGGTGCGATTTCCATTGACATATGTGCAGAAACCCGCACAGATGTCACTGAAATCGCTCCCGAAGTCTGGACTGACATGCGGGAATGAAATTGTGCGAGTTCAGCTGAACTTGCACAATTTCATTCCCGCTATCAGTGTGAACCAGGGCTTAAAGAGGAACTTTAGTCAGAAAATATAATCCTGCTAGATCAGTTCAGGCTGGCCCCTTTTGCAGGTATACAGTGAGGGGAAAAAAAGTATTCGATTCCCTGCCGATTTGGTAAGTTTGCCCACTGACAAAGAAATGATCACTTTATAATTTTAAATGGAAGGTTTAATTTAACAGTGAGAGACAGAACAACAACAAAAATATCCAGAAAAACTAAATTTCAAAAAAGTTCAATTGATTTGCATTTTAATGATTGTATTTGATCCCCCATCAGCAAGATTTATTTCTCCCAGGTGTCTTCTATACAGGTAACGAGCTGAAATTAGGAATACACTCAAAGAGAGTGTTCCTCATCTCAGCTTGTTACCTGTATAGAAGACACCTGTCCACAGAAGCAATCAGATTCCAATCCACTATGGCCAATTCCAAAGAGCTGTTCAAGGATGTCAGGGACAAGGTTGTAGACCTATGGGCTACAAGACCATCGCCAAGCAGCTTGATGATAGGGTGACAACAGTTGGTGCGATTATTTGCAAATGGAAGAAAGACAAAAATAACTGTCAATCTCCCTCGGTCTGGGGCTCCATGCAAAATCTCACCTTGTGGAGTTTCAATGATCATGAGAACGTTGAGGAATCAGCCCAGAACTACATGGGAGAATTTGGTCAATGATCTCAAGGCAGCTGGGACCATAGTCACCAACAAAACAATTGGTAACACACTACGCTGTGAAGGACCGAAATACTGCAGCGCCTGCAAGGTCCCCCTGCTCAAGAAAACATGTACAGACCCATCTGAAGTCTTCTAATGAACATCTGAATGATTCAGAGGAGAACTGGGTGAAAGTGTTGTGGTCAGATGAGACCAAAAATCGAGCTCTTTGCCATCAACTCAACTTGCCGTGCTTGTAGGAGAAATGCTGCCTAAGACCCCCAAGAACACCATCCCCACTGTCAAACATGGAGGTGGAAACATTATGCTTTGGGAGTGTTTTTCTGCTAAGGGGACAGGACAACTTGCCGTGTACCGTCAAATCTTGTTCCCTCAACCAAGGCATTGAAAATGGGTATACCAGCATAACAATGACCCAAAACACACGGTCAAGGCAACAAAGGAGTGGCTCAAGAAGAAGCACATTAAGGTCCTGGAGTTACCAAACGTCAGCCTCAAAATCTTAAGGACTTGGAGAGGATCTGCAAAGAGGAGTGGGACAAAATCCCTCCCGAGAGGTGTACAAATCTGGTGGCCAACTAAAATAAAACGTCTGACTTCTGTGATTGGCAAAATCCTTGTTGGCACCAAGTACTAAATCATGTTTTGTGAAGGAATCAAATACTTTTTTCACTCATTAAAATGCAAATCAATTTATAACTTTTTTAAATGCGTTTTTCTGGATATTTTTGTTGTTTTGTCTCTCACTGTTAAAATAAACCTACCGTTAAAATTATAGACTGATGATTTATTTGTCAGTGAGCTAACATACAAAATCAGCAGGGGAGTAAATCCTTTTTTCCTCACTGTAGCATATGTAAAACATTAAAAAGTAGTGTCTATACTGTTTAAAAACTCTGCACATGCTAAGTTGCTCTCGATTTTTAGGCACTGCCAAATTTGTAGAGTCCAATTTGCTGACAGCCTTAAAGCGGAATTAACCTCTTCCTATCCTTTAGAGCCAAGGAAGCTGCTTGTGTTTGATCTTCAACTGCCATGGTGCGGCACATGTGATCAGCCATTTGATGGTTTGACGGTGTGGTTGAGGACACAACTAAAAATGTGACAGCAATTCTGGCATTCCAGGAATGTAACCGTTTTTTGAATTTGGTAAATCGATGGGTTTAATTACGCTTTATGATCTACTGCTGTTCAGGGGCTCTTAACTTCAGCAAAATGGCAGCCTCCAGCAAGTAGAAAACGGAGCAATGCTGGAGGCAATTTACAGCACACACTAATTTTGGTAGCATAATTATTTATGTGGAATGTATGTTCCTTGCTAAAGAACATTATTTTTTTTATCAAGTTGTTATGGGCAAAAGTTCCGCTTTAACCACACATATAATAAACTGGAATTACCCTGTTTAAATTAATTTCTCCTATTCAAAATTTCAAACTCATCCTATTCCGATTTTCAAATTTGGGACACAGATACAGATGATCAGATTTGTTAAATCAAGTTAAAAAAAAACTGCTTTGTTGGTTACTATAATACCAGGACTGTCTATAAATCCTATAGGCTAAGGAAATTAAAAAGAGTTCATCAAAAACTTTCTACACCTACTCGTCACACTGAAACTGGTCTATAAAAAAGGTGCACACACTAATTTTATTTATACACACACACAAATTTTATATATAAAAATAAAATACACACACACACACAAACAGATTGAGTCAGTCATCCGAACATAGAGACCATGCATGTTGTATATGTGAACACTTGGCATGTAAGGAGAGACTTTATAAGAGATCCACAAACAAGCTCACCTACCTTAACTCTCTCATTATCTAAGAGACCAAGAAAATTAAAGGATGCAAAATTGATGCATTCTTTTCCATTCACAACGATTGTGTGGCTTGGAGGTCTGAAAAATACATTATGAGACGTTTTATATTGAAAGTCATTTCTGAACCAACAATATTCAATTTACTACAATAAAGAAAGCCTTTAAAACCATATAAATGTAAAACTAGGATTACATTTTGCCATATTCAGGGGAAATGTCCAACTAAAATTAAAACAGTTAAAATGTGTATACTGTATTCACATATCAAGTAGAATTACTCTTGCTTGGCACATTACAAAGAAAAGGTAGGAACTCTACATAGGAATAAATGGAGATTGTGGCATGTATGCGTTAGAGGAGCTGGACCCAACAGATTGAAGGTGAGGCTGGGTGGTCAAAAAGCAGAGACAGGGCAGATAAGTGCAAGACTTAAAAAGGGGGGCAAGCATTTTAACTCATTAAGTGTATCTGCACTGAAAGTGCAGTCACACTTTAAAAACGTCCTCCATTTCCTGCCTATAACATGCTTACCTGCTTCGCAGTAACCATGATATAAAATCGCAGACAAGAGAACATCAGAAATCAGTACAAAAATATATCAAATAAACTTTTATTCAAGTGTTTCTTTTGTAAACTACACAATATAATCATTTATACTGTAAAAACTGACTATATAAAAAAGGATACTATACAGTGCATCCGTAAAGTATTCACAGCACTTCACATTTTGTTATGTTACAGCCTTATTCCAAAATAGATTAAATTCATTATTTTCCTCAAAATTCTACAAACATACATAGATACACACACACACACCCCCCTTTCATAAGCCTATTTCTGACATTTGGTGTTTACAAGTTAAAATCCCTATTTTTTGCTAGAAAAAAAATAAAAATAAAAAAAAATAAAAAAACTTAGAACCCCTAAACACATTTTTTATAGCAGAGAATAAAATGGTGATTAATGCAATATTTTATGTCAAACGGTATTTGTGCAGCGGTGTTTGAAAAGCGAACTTTTTGGGAAAAGGAACACTTTCATGAATTTTAAAAAACAAACAGTATAGTTATCCCAATTTTTTTGTATAATGTGAAAGATGATGTTACGCCGAGTAAATAGATACCAAACATGTCACACTTTATAATTGCACGCACTCGTGGAATGGCGACAAATTTGGTACCTAAAAATCTCTATAGGCGACGCTTTCAATTTTTTTTTTACGGTTACCAGGTTACAGTTACAAAGGAGGTCTAATGCTAGAATTATTGCTCTCGCTCCGACGATCGCAGCGTACCTCACATGTGTGATTTGAACACCGTTTACATATGCAGGTGCAACTTCCGTATGCGTTTTCTTTGCTGCGCGAGCTCGTGGTGACAGGGGCGCTTTGAAAATATTTAATTTTTTTCTTTATTATTTTTAGATTAAAAATTGTGTTTTTAAAAAATAAAAAAAAAATAAATAAATAAAAAATAAACCGATCACTTTTATTGTTGCCACAAGGAATGTAAACATCCCTTGTGACAGTAATAGGTGGTGACAGGTACTCTTTATTGAGGGATTGGGGTTGAAAACGGTGTACCTGAATACTGTATATTTTTTAAAATCCGGCACCATTGGCAGCCGAGTAAACCGGAAGCGACGTTGTGACGTCGCTTCCGTGTTTAAATCCAGGAGACTGGAACAAAGCCGTTTCCAGATTCATTCCAGTCTGTCACTAGCCGCCGGTGGCACGGGAGGCCTGGGAAGAGCGGCGGGACGTCCCCTCCTGCTCCTCCGGGATAACAACTGAGCGGCTTTTAGCCACATCGGCTGAAAGCCAATCGCCCGCTCTAAACAACGGTACCAGAATGATGGCTGCAGCTGCGGGCATCATCCCGGTATAACCCCCGAAAGCTGAGTACGCCCATCTGCGTACACCCGTAGCTATAACAGCTTCAACTCTTCTGGAAAGGCTGTCCAAATTGTTTAGGAGTGTGTCTATGGGAATGTTTGACCATCCTTACAGAAGTGCATTTGTGAGGTGAGGCACTGATGTGGACGAGAAGGCCTGGCTCACAGTCTCTGCTCCAATTCATCCCAAAAGTGTTCCATCTGGTTGAGGTCAGGACTCTGAAGGCCAGTCAAGTTCCTCCACCCCGAACTCGCTCATCCATGTCTTTATGGACCTTGCTTTGTGCACTTGTCCAAATCATTAGTTGGACGGGGGAATGTGATGTGGGGTTGTTTTTCAGGGGTCGAGGTTGGGCTTGGCCCCTTAGTTACAGTAAAGGGAACTCTTAAGGCTGAAGCAAGACATCTTGGACAATTTCATGCTCCCAACTTTGTGGGAACAGTTTGGGGATGGCCCCTTCATATTCTAACATAACGGCGCACCAGTGCACAAACAAAGCCCATAAAGACATGGATGAGCAAGATTGGGGTGCAGGGACTTGACTGGCCTACACAGAGTCCTGACCTCAACTCGATATCACACCTTTGGGGTGAGTTAGAGTGGAGACTGTGAACCAGGCCTTCTCGTCCTCATCAGTGCCTGACCTCACAAATGCATTTCTTGAAAAATGGTCAAAAACATTCCCATAGACACTCCTAAAGTTTGTGGACAGCCTTCCCAGAAGAGTTGAAGCCGTTATAGCTGCAAAGGGTGGGCAAACTCAACATTGACCCCTATGGACCAAGACTGGGAAGTTCATGTGCATGTAAAGGCAGGCACCCCAATATTTTTGGTAATATAGTGTAAGTATTCACAGCCTTTGCTCAATATTTTGTTGAAGCACCTTTGGCAGCAATTACAGCCTCAGGTCTTTTTTTGAGTATGAGGCTACAAGCTTGGCACACCTATTTTTAGGCAGTTTCTCCCATTCTTCTTTGCAAGATCCTCTCAAGCTCCATCAGGTTGGATAGGGAGCGTCAGTGCACAGCCATTTTCAGATCTCGGTTCAAGTCTGGGCCACTCTACATTCACAGAGTAGTCCCATAGCCACTTCTTTTGTTATCTTGGTTGTATGCTTAGGGTTGTTGTCCCGTCTGAGGTCCTGAGCACTCTGGAGCAAGTTTTCATCAAGGATCTGTCTGTACTTTGCTGCATTTATCTTTCCCTCGATCTTGACTAGTCTACCAGTTCCTGCCACTAAAAAATATCCCCACAGCATGATACTGCCACCACCGTGCTTCACAGAAGGGATGGTATTAGCCAGGTGATGAGTGGTGCCTGGTTTCCTCCAGACATGACGCCTGCCATTCAGGCCAAAGAGTTTAATCATTGTTTCATCAGACCAGAGGATTTTGTTTCTCATGGTCAGAGTCCTTCAGGTGCCTATTGGCAAACTCCAGGCGGGAGGTTATGTGTCTTTTACTGAGGAGTGGCTTCCATCTGGCCACTCTACCACAGAGGCCTGATTGGTGGAGTGCGGCAGAGAAGATTGCTCTTCTGGAAGGTTCTCTCTCCACAGAGAAATGCTGGAGCTCTGTCAGAGCCACCATCAGGTTCTTGGTCATCTCCCTGACTAAGGCCCTTCTCCCCTGATCGCTCAGTTTCACCAGGCTGCCCGCTCTAGGAAGAGTCCTGGCGGTTCCAAACTTCTTCCATTTATAAATGATGGAGGCCACTGTGCACTGTGCTCATTGGGACCTTCAATGCTGCAGAAATTTTTCTGTACCCTTCCCCAGATCGGTGCAGAGATACAATCCTGTCTCGAAGGTCTACAGACAATTCCTTGGACTTCATGGCTTGGTTTGCTCTGACATATACTGTTAACAGTGGACCTTATATAGACAGGTGTGTGCCTTTCTAAGACCCCTTTCACACCAAGGGAATTTTGCAGGCGCTATAGCTTTAGAAATAGCGCCTGCAATCCGCCCTAAAACAGCTGCACCATTGTCGGCTTTCACACTTTGTCCTGCCAGCAGCTTCTTTGGAGCGGTGTGTTTACTGCTGCTCCCCACTGAAATCAATGCGGTTTTAACCCTTTCTCGGCCTCTAGCGGGGGGTAAAAGCACGAAATGTGCCCCAAATCCGACAGTAAAACGCTGCTAACAATAGCTGCGTTTTCCCGCCAACGCTATAGGCGGCTCGTTGTGAAAAGGGTCTAAATCATGTCCAGTCAACTGAATTTACCACAGGTTGTAGAAACATCTCAAGGATGCTCAGTGGAAACAGGATGCACCTGAGCTCAATTTTGAGTGTCATGGCAAAGGCTGTGAATACTTCTGTACATGCGTTTTTTTTTTTTTTTATATTTAATAAATCTGCAAAGATTTCAAATAAACTTCTTTCACATTGTCATTATGGGGTATGGTTTGTAGAATTTTGAGGAAAACAATTAATTTATTCTATTTTGGAATAAGGCTGTAACATAACAAAATATGGAAAAAGTGAAGTGCTGTGAATACTTTCCGGATGCACTGTACCTCTGTCAATCAGCTTGTTTTTGGGAAATCCTATTGTTTAAAAACACAAAGCGAAAAGGAAAGCAGCAGTTAGTTACCCAGTAACGATGTTATAATTGAGAGCTGGGTGATCTTTAGAAACAGGAGGCACGAGAGGTTCTGGGTGCCACTCTTCAATCAATTCTTCTTTCTCCTGGAAAGAAAAAATACAAATTTCATGACAAAGAAAGTGGGTAGAGAGCACAGAAAGCAAACAGACCGAGTGTGCCCGTTCCTCGTCTGGCTTACAGCTCTCTCACAATAAAAATAAGGCTCCATGGACAGTTCCCAGTTCTGGAAAAACAAAACAAAACCAAAAACCCTATGACACATTTCTGGTTTTATGTTGATCATCTATACTGTATGGCACGTGGCCACTGCTTGTTTGTACTTACTTTGTAAAAGTTAACCTGTAAAATGCAATAAAGAAAATAAATAAAATAATTGAAGTGAAAGTTATGCCTGTTCCTCAATTACCTTTTCTGTGAGGTCAGACCTTTCCTGCAATTTGTAAGTCTTAGAAAATATAAGTCGTATAATCCACAGAATCAGAATCCCTTCCAGTATTAAATGGTATGCAGGTGCCTGAAAATAAAGAAAAAGGTGTTTTAGTTTATTTACATATCACCACCACAAACACCAATGTATATTGAACATTTAGGCCTCATTTATATGCATGAGCAGGGGGCAGTAAAAGCAGATGGTTGAGCTACAGTTTTACTATACCCCGACCACCCCAGCCACAAAAACCATGCAACTATGGGCAAAATAAATAAAAGAAAAAATAAATAAAAAATGTATATGATGGTATCTCTCAATAGCATCAATGCAGCAGTCTTTGTTTTTCCCAAACCATGGTTTTACTAAGGCTTCTTTCACACGGCGGGATGAGTGCTGATCCGCCCCGTGGATATCCACTTGCTCAGCGGGGATCGCCGGAGCGATCTCCGCTGAGCAGGAAGATGACAGGTCCATCTCTGCACACTGCGCAGGGACAGACCTGTCAGAGCGCCGCTCTCCCCTATGGGAGATCGGGTGACGACGGACCGTAGAGTCCGTCGTCATCCGATGACGGATGGAAAAATAGGTTTTTCCTCCGTCACACTTTTTCGGATCGGAGCGGGTCAGATGTCAGTGGACATGTCACCGCTGACATCCGACACTCCATAGACCTCTATGGAGCATCCGTTCAGGTCCGCCTGAAAAACTGACAGGCGGATCTGAACGGATCGGCCGTGTGAAAGAGGCCTAACTGTTAATTCTGCCAGTATGCAAGTGGTGTGGTGATAGCATTATAAAGGATTCTAAAATCTTAATATATATTATATTTTTTTAAATAATAAACATGTCATCCTTATCTCACAGAGCAAATATATATATATATATATATATACACACATAGTATATATATAAAAATACACATATATATATTTATCACACACACACATACACACACATATTTATTTTACACACACAGTGGGGCAAAAAAGTATTTAGTCAGACATCAATTGTGCAAGTTCTCCCAGGCCTACAATTGTCATCATAGGTATACGAGAGGCAAAATGTGGAAACAAATCCAGACAATCACATTGTCTGATTTTTGAAAGAATTTATTTGCAAAATTATGGTGGAAAATAAGTATTTGGTCACCTACAAACAAGCAAGATTTCTGGCTCTCACAGACCTGTATCTTCTTCTTTAACCACTTCAATACCTTGCACCGTCATATGACATCCACAATCATATGACGTCCTCCCATTCCCGGCCGTCTAGGGGGCGCGCGCGGCGTTGCTCGGGACCCGGTGCGCGTGCCCGATGTCCGCCGGGCACCTGCAATTGCACAGGAACACAGCAGGACCGTGGATCTGTGTGTGTAAACACACAGATCCACGTCCTGTCAGTGGAGAAAAGACCGATGGTGTGTTCCCAGTACAGAGGAACACCGATCGGTCTCCTCCCCTTGTGTCCCCTCCCCCCACAGTTAGAATCACTACCATAGGGAACATATTAACCCCTGCGCCCCCTAGTGTTAACCCCTTCCCTGCCATTTACACAGCAATCAGTGCAATTTTATAGCAACGATCGCTGTGTAAGTGTGAATGGTCCCAAAAATGTGTCAAAAGTGTCTGCCGCAATCACGAAAAAATAAATAAAAAAAAAAAAAATGCAATAAATCTATCCCCTATTTTGTAGACGCTATAACTTTTGCGCAAACCAATCAATATACGCTTATTGCGATTTTTTTTTTTACCAAAAATATGTAGAAGAATACATATCGGCCTAAACTGAGTAAAAAATTTTTTTTTTTTAACAAAATGGGATATTTATTATAGCAAAAAGTAAAAAATAGTGTTGTTTTCCAAATTGGCACTCTTCTTTTGTTTATAGCGCAAAAAATAAAAACCGCAGAGGTGATCAAATACCACCAAAAGAAAGCTATATTTGTGGGGAAAAAAGAAAAAAAAAAGGACGTCAATTTTGTTTGGGTGCAACGTCGCACGACCGCACAATTGTCAGTTAAAGCGACGCAGTGCCGAATCGCAAAAAGTGCTCTGGTAAGGAAGGGGGTAAAATCCTCCGGGGCTGAAGTGGTTAAGAGGCTCCTCTGTCCTCCACTCATTACCTGCATTAATGGCACCTGTTTGAACTTGTTATCAGTATAAAAGACACCTGTCCACAACCTCAAACAGTCACACTCCAAACTCCACTATGGTGAAGACCAAAGAGCTGTTGAAGGATACTAGAAACAAAATTGTAGACCTGCACCAGGCTGGGAAGACTGAATCTGCAATAGGCAAGCAGCTTGGTGTGAAGAAATCAACTGTGGGAGCAATAATTAGAAAATGGAAGACAGACTCCACACAAGATCTCACCCATAACCCCAGTACCGTTTTTCTTTTTTTGTGCCAGCGGCTGGCTTTTTCATGAAAGCATTCCGAGCACATCCCCCCCCTCCTGTCGCTCGCTGGTGTTCAGGCTTACCATTTCCGCCAGCTTACCCGAGAAACAATCCGACGGTGCCGCCAGCTGCTCCCATAGGCGATCAAAGAGTAGATACCCTTTGATCGACTCTATGGCCTTGGAGGACCAGAGCGATGTCATGACGTCACTACTAGGGCGGGCTGCACGTAAAGAATTTTTTTTTATCTTTTGCTTTTAAAAAAAGGTAACAAAGAGATTTGGGGCCTTTTTGACCTCAGATCTCTCCTTAACCACTTCCAGCCCAATCACGTCATATGATGCCATTGACGGAGTGGGGATATCTGAAGCTGCAAGCATCATTCAGATATCATTCTTTTCTGCCGGGGATTCTGCGCACCGTAAGAACAATCATAGCGGCAGTTCAGCCAATTGATCGTTCTTACAGGCGGCGGGAGGGGGCCCCCCCCCCCCCCCCCCTGAAGAAATAATCTGCCGCTGAATGTTGATCATAGAGATTTCCAGTGACTAGATGGTCCCCAGTCATCTCTGTGAAATTCAGAGACCCAGGCGCGAAGTTTTGATGTCACGTCCAGCCGGCGGAAGTAAACAAAGCCAAGAACTCGGCTGGAAAGAAAGATCATTAAATTTTTTTTTTTTTAATCTCAATCTTTCCTGCCTGGAGGAGAGCTGTGGGGTTATAGACCCCACATCTCTCCATAAAGAGGACCTGTCACGCACTATTCCTATTACAAGGGATGTTTACATTCCTTGTAATCGGAATAAAAAAAAAAAAAGCGCCCCTGTCCCCGAGTGCTCGCGCACAGAAGCGAACGCAAGTCGCGTTGGCATATGAATACAGCATTCAAATCCCACATGTGAGGTATCGCCGCATGCTCTAGAGCGAGAGCAACAATTCAACCTCCTCTGTAACTCTAAACTGGTAACCTGTAAAAAACCGTACCAAAGTATGGCGCCATTCCACAAGTGTGCACAATTTTAAAGCGTGACATGTATCTATTTACTCGGTGTAACATCATCTTTCACATTATACAAAAAAATTGAGCTAACTTTTACTGGTTTGTTATTTTTTAAAATTCATGAAACTTTTTTTTTTTTTTAAACGCGTTTGAAAAAAATTGTTGGGCAAATACTGTGTGACATAAAAAGTTGCAACGACCGCCATTTTATTCTCTGGGGTCTCTGCTTTAAAAAAACACACATATATAACATTTGGGGGTTCTGAGTAATTTTCTAGCAAAAAAATAAATAAAAATAAAGATATGATGATTTTTTTTACATGGAGGAGTGCCAGAACAGGCCCAGTATAGAAGTGGTTAAAGAGGACCTGTCACCCTTATTTCAATTACAAGGGATGTTTACATTCCTTGTAATTGGAATAAAAGTGATCCCAACAAAAAAAAAAAAAAAAGAAGAAAAGGAAATAAGAAAAAAAATAAAAATGTAACACGCACCCATCCCTGCATGCTTGTGCAGAAGCGAACGCGTATGTAAAAGGTATCTGCACCACACGTGAGAGGTATTGCCGCAACATTAGAGCGAAAGCAAGGATTCTAGGGCTAGACCTCCTCTTTAACTCTAATCAGGCAACCTGTGAAGGAGTTTAAAGCGTCACCTATGAAGGTAAGTACTGTAATTTGTTGCCATTCCACGAGCGTGCACAAATTTGAAAGCTTGACATGTCAGTCATCTTTTTACTTGGCGTAACATCATCTTTCACATTTTACAATCAAATTGGGGTAAATATTGTTTAATTCACTAAAGTGTTTGTTTTTTTTCCAGACCCTAGGGTCTCATCTTAAAATAAATAAAAAAAATTTTTTAATATAAATATATTTATATATATATATATATATATATATATATATATATATATATATATATATATATATATATATATATAAAATTTGGGGGTTCTATGTAATTTTCTAGCAAAAAAAATAATAATACAGATTTTTACTTGCAAACAACAAGTGTCAGATAAAGGCCTGGTCAGCAAGTGGCTAATGTACTTAAAATGAAAGAAGAGTTTTATGTTTAGACACACTCTCTGAGATGCTCAGTACTGAAAAGCAGAATCATTTAAAGGGCCAAGTTTGTCCATGGGCAGACATTCCAGGGCCATATAGGTATGATAGAGTTCAGGTAATGCTGGGTAGACAGGACACAGGAATACTGTGGAGAACACACGAACCAGGAAGATTTGAGGGACTGGTGGAGGACAGAATGAGGAGCAGGGCAGGGCTGCTGTGGAATAGCAGGACACATGACATGTGATAACTGTAACTTGTGCCTCCTACTGGCCTACCCACCCGTGTGACCCGAGCAAAGCGCCCGCGCCTCACTCACCTCATAGAACGCCTGCACCATCTCCACCAACACCCACTGCTGACTGACCGCCATCACACCAGAGGCCGGAGCGCCCGCAGGGTTAACGACAAAACACCGAACACTTCCTGAACTGCTACTGACAGCGGTCGGTGGGCGTGCAAAAGAGTGAAGCTACGAGACTATTGGCAGTAACTACGTGACGTCAGGCAGGAAGTAGAAATATGCCGGTGGCAGAACACCGGGCGCAGAGTCATTCCATGTAGCAAGAAGGCGTAGCCTAGGCGGCCCTCTCCAATGAGATGAACGAAGGCGGGGTAGCTCGGTGGAACTGGTCGTTTGCCATGTTGGGTGTGTTGTTGCTATGGGAACAGTTGAACTAAGGCATTCCTTGTTCAGGGTTTGTACTCGGTTCTGTCGCCCTCTAGTGGTGATTTGTGGGCTGTGTTTGAATTCTTCCCTGTAGTGGGATAAAGCAACCTGAGAGAAGTGCAACCTTATGTATAGCATACATGTTAGAAGATATGATATACAGTACTGTGCAAAAGTTTTAGGTAGGTATGAAGAAATACTGCAAATGAATGCCCAGTATACGCGATCCAAAAATCGGACGATCTTTTTTCGCTTCGCAAGTAGAAATTGAATAGGTTACTAAAGTCACGAAAATTCTTGTATGACAGAAAAAAAAAATCGGAAGTGATGTCACGTGTTGTAGTGTATTTGTATTGTATTTTCAGACAACAACTGTACTGATTAGTAATGTGGGTGACCTTTGTGCTATTTACGAACTAATGATCATGCACAAAAAATCAATAAATACAGTGAATGCTAAATATGTAAAATATATATATAGTGGATGGCTGATGTATGCCAACTTAAAAGTGCTAAGTGTAGAATAAATTTCTTAAAAAAGCAGCAAAATCTAATGGTGAACACAATACCATAAATAACATAAAAACAATAGTGATTTTGCGCTAAAAAGCATAAATATACTATATAAGTGTCTACAAAATATATATATATATATATATATATATATAAATATGTTGACATATAGTGCACCAAGTGCTAATATATAAATAATCAATAGTGATTAAAATTTCTAAGTGAACCTAATAAGGTATCAAATAAATAAATACTCTATAAATATAATAAAGTGCACAATGTGTTAATTAACACAAGAAAATGTCACAAAAAAAATTATATATATGTAGACCACAGTACTCCTGGAAAGTCCCAATTGATATATGAGAAATGTAATAAAACTATCTATCGCATAAATAGAATGAAATGGTAAAGTCCAGGTGGTATATTAATATAACCACCAACCAAAAAACATCAATGAGAACCATTGGAGGAGCATAGCGGAGGCAAAGTGCACCCATCCCCTTGATGCCAGCGGAGCCATTGGAGGAGCATAGTGGAGGCAGAGTGTACAACCCCCCCTTTTTTTTGGATGCCTATTAACGCTGATCTTCAGGTGGGAGGCTAGTGAGCACGATTTAGGATCAGGTCCTCACATACCCATCATCCCTCATTTGGATACAGAAGACCATTGTTATTGCTGTTACCCCTCCTAATGTTTAGAGACTATTTTGGGGTTAATTGATCTCATTGATGTTTTTTGGTTGGTGGTTATATTAATATACCACCTGGACTTTACCATTTCATTCTATTTATGCGATAGATAGTTTTATTACATTTCTCATATATCAATTGGGACTTTCCAGGAGTACTGTGGTCTACATATATATAATTTTTTTTTTTGTGACACTTTCTTGTGTTAATTAACACATTGTGCACTTTATTATATTTATAGAGTATTTATTTATTTGATACCTTATTAGGTTCACTTATAAATTTTAATCACTATTGATTATTTATATATTAGCACGTGGTGCACTATATATCAACATATTTATATATATATATATTTTGTAGACACTTATATAGTATATTTATGCTTTTTAGCGCGAAATCACTATTGTTTTTATATAACTGTACTGATTAAACTTTTGGTGCTTGTCCGATCGAATAATATCGGATGATCTGTCGTGATCAGCTCTCGAAAGCTCTGTACTAATGATCCGATTGTCGTACGATCGCGCCAAAAGCTGTATTTTTTAATCCGATTTTCAGATCATGTGTACGGGCCATAAGAGTGCTTTAAAAATATGCATTTTTATATTTTTTTATCAATTTACAAAATACAAAGTGAGCGAATAGAACTAAAATCTAACTCAAATCCATATGTGGTGTAACTATCCTTTGTTCTTACACTTGCACAAAGGCCCCTTTCACACGGGCTGTCCGATCAGGTCTGCCTGTCAGTTTTTCAAGCGGACCTAATCGGATGCTCCATTTACTCCTATGGAGCGGCGGATGTCAGTGGTGACGTTCGCTGATATCTGCCGCTATCCGATCCAATCCTGTCTGTGAAATCCAGACAGATGGAGACCCTATTTTCTATTCGTCTGGCAGATCGAATCAGATATGATCGGATGAAAATGGACAGGTAGAACGTTTTCATCAGATCTCCCCATAGAGGAGAGTGGGGCTCTGACAGGTCCGTCTCTGCACAGCGAGTGGAGATGGACCTGTTATCTGCCTGCTCAGCAGGGATCAGTGGAGCGATCCCCCGCTTAACAAAGCGGAGTCTGCCAGGCGGACCACCCATGTAAGGATGAGCTCCAGCGTGTTCGCTTGCGGCACGTGCAGGGCCCGCCAGGATGTCGGCGCTGCGCTAATTACAGGCAGTGAGACATTTCCCCGTTTCTGCAGCGGCGCATCGGGAAAATGTCTCACTGCCTGTGATTAGCGCTCTGCAGTGCCGACTTCCTGGCGGGCTCTGCATGTGCCGTATGCGAACACGCCGGAGCTCATCCTTACACCCACACTCATCCTTACGACCCAAAATCAGGGATTTTGTAGGATTGGAGTCAGGTGTATGATTACCCAATTATACCAAGCAATTATACAATTTCATATGTAGGTTGAAACACAAGGAGTTGTAAAGGCATTTTTTTCTTAAAAGTGGATGTAAACCCTCACATATACCCAGTGAAGTGAACAGCCTCAGATGATACACAGAGATGAAACATATCATCCTACATAAGTTTTACCTGTATATCTGCTGTCTTCACCTTTATATAAAGTGAAGGTCCTGTTAGAATTTTCTCTTCCTGGTTCCCCATGGGGGGGGGGGGGGGGGTTATTGCTAGACACTGTGAGACAGCTGATTGGAGGAAAGGCACACACACCCTCACCACACATGCAGAGGTTGTCTGTGTATAGTTTACTTGACTGCTAATCTATTTATAGCAACTGTCAGAGCTGGGCTCAGCCCTTCCTTCTCAGAGCAGGTCACTTAGCTGTCCGTTAATTGCCAGCTCTAATCTTTCCACAGTGACTCACCTGGTGATGATATCCTGCTCGTCGGTCCTGCTGGCTACTTTCGCTGTTCAGTCCAGATCCTCTCTGCCTCCTCTTGGTAAACATATCAGAGACTCTCTCCTGTGTACCTGTGAAAGACTTGCTTAGCTGATGTCCCTTCTGGTTCCTGATCCTGCTTGCTGTTCCACTACACTGATACGTTTCCCGGGTTACCAAACTCTGGCTATGTTTTGACTACATTTGCTCTGTTTACCTTTTACTATTATTATTTAACTAGTGTGATTTTTACTGCACTTCTGTCTCGGTCTGATTCGTGGTTTCTGACAGTAGGCGAAGGCCATGAATTCAGAAGTTGCAGTCAATCCACTTGTTGGTAATATTTTTTCCAGATTGGATGAGCAGGATCACTGCATTGATCAGTTTGCCATGGCGTTACAAATGCTCCTGAATCGCACAGTTCACCTGGAATCTCCCACTCTGGTACAACCTGCGTTGCAGGCCATCCCTGCTGCTGCTCCAGTCTCTGTGCGGGCACCCGCCTCGAGTATTACCTCTGCTTCACCAGCGATTTGGGGGCGATCCAGTCCAATGCAGAGGGTTTCTCAACCAGGTTGAGATATACTATGAGATGCTGCCCCAGGCGTTTCCCACGGACAGAAGCAAAGTAGGTTTTGCAATATCTTTGCTTTCTGAGAGAGCCTTGGCCTGGGCAAACCCTCTATGGGAGGCTGTTTACGGAGTTATTTGACCACCTCAAGGGAGTAACCTTTTTCACAAAGCGTGATTTGAGAGGGGCATACAATCTTGTGAGGATCAAGGAGGGTGTTGAATGGAAAACTGTGTTTAATACCAGAACAGGCCATTATGAGTACCTTGTAATGCCATTTGGACTTTGCAACGCCCCAGCAGTTTTCCAGGAATTTATCAATGATGTCCTCCAAGATTTGTTGCAGCTATGTGTGGTGGTTTATCTCAACGTTATCCTCATATTTTCCAAGTTCCTAGAGAGCCTCCACACAGATGTCTGTCGTGTGCTTCAGGGCTGCTCGGTGTAAAAACACTGCACATAGGAGGTAAATATGACATGTTTGTTATTTAAAGGAAAAAAAAACAAGACTTTACAATCACTTTAACTAAAAAAAAGCAGGCAGGAGGCCACAAATGCCTAGTGCATTACCAAAGGTTTATTAACCAATTAGCAACTGCTGCACGTACATTTACTGCGACAGGGTGGCTGCTCTGTGCCAGATCATGTACCTAGTACGTGATCTGACACTTCCAGGTCTGGGACAAATGCGCCGGTGACCTGATCCCACTGTGATTAGACACAGCAGGAGCCAATCAGCGGGTCTGGTGGAATCGGCAGTCTGCCTATGTAAGCAAGGCAGATTGTCATTCTGTCAGCAGGGAAAGCTTTGAGCATGTGTTTCTGCAAAGAGGAACATGGATCTTTGACTTCCCCTTGTCAAAGCACCTCCCCCACAGTGAGAAAGCACAACCTAGGCACACAGTTAACCCTTTGATCGCCCCTTCTGTTAACCCCTTCCCAGCCAGTGTCACTAGTGCATATTTTTTAGATCCCCAAAAAGTGTCGGTTACAGCGTCGCATGACTGCGCAATTGTCAGTTAAATTAACACAATGCTGTATTGCAAAAAAATAGCCTGGTCGTGAAGGGGAGTAAATCTTCATGAGGTCAAGTGGTTAAAGTGTTTGTTAACCCAAAAAAGAAAAAAAAAAAAAGATCCTGTTCCCTTAAAGCATGTTACACAGCACAGTGCTTGTGCTGTGAATTTGGCCCCCCGTATCACCTAAAAAACCTGGCTGATCCTGCCTGGCAAAACCCTTCCCTCTATAAACTGACCATGTATATATCATGGCTGTTGAGTCCTGACACAGTGGTCAGTTTACGTGCCTCCATCATCCGCAGCTCTCCTGTCCTCCTCTGTCCTCTCCCCCCTTCCTGCCTGTCAGCTCTTACAAGTGCACACCCCCGCCCCTCCTGCTGCTAAAATTACCTTTATTATCCACTATATTCCTCCATGTTTCCTAATGATAGGTGCTCCTGTCTCTGTGTTTTAAAATAAAATGCCTTCTTCAGGAATTTCAAGATTTTTACACTAAACTATTCAACCCATCCCAAGGCCACATTCCTGTTTCCATTAATAATTTCTTGCACAACTTATCTCTGCCATCTCTCACGGAATCCCATAGAGAATTTATGGACCAACCCATTACATGTGAAGAAATACATAACACTATTAAGATATTGTCATTACATAAATCACCGGGCCCTGATGGCCTCCCTAATAATTATTATAAGAAATTTTCTGAACCGTAAGCTCCTCATATGGCTCTCTACTTTAATTTCTTGCGAGATGGCGGAAAAGTCCCCATAGATGAAAATAGGGCATACGTCGGTGTCCTTCCCAAACCACACAAAAACTCCACAGACATCCTTAACTACCGTCCTATCTCATTGATTAATTGTGATCTCAACATCTTAACAAAACTTTTAGCTTTACGTCTCGGTACTTTTTTGGCGCAATACATTCACAAAGATCAATCTGGTTTTATAACCGAACGCCATACGTTGGATCAGATTTGTTGGTCAATAGCATTGATCTCTGTGGTACACTCCAAATGGGATGCCCCTGTATCGAGGGAACTACTACTTTTTTCATTGGACCTTCATAAGGCCTTTGATAGCTTAAATTGGGACTACCTATTTACTATTCTGGAGGCTTTTGGATTTGGCTCTGCTTTTATCTTATTGCTTAAACAACTTTATAGTAACCCGTCGGCCCAGGTTTCCATTCAGGGTCATAAATCAACATTGTTTCCTATCCAGCGCGGAATGAGACAGGGTTGCCCGCTTTCCCCATTGCTATTTGCCCTAGCAATTGAACCCCTAGCTGAAGCAATTCAATCTCATCCTAATATATATGGCATATGTTGTGAGCATAAATGTTCATTGTTTGCCGATGACATTCTCATGTATTTCATAAATCCTCAAATTACTTTACCTAATCTTTTGACTCTGTTCCATCAATTTTCCCAGATCTCAGGGCTTTCTTTAAATACCCAAAAAATGACAGCCCTTAATATTTCTTTACCCTCCTCGACGGTCTCGACCTTACGAAACACTTATAATTTTCAATGGGTACAAAGCTCCCTCCCATAATTAGGCATCCAGCTGACAGGCTAATTATCCTCCACTCTTCCATCGACTCCGGGAGGATCTTCAACGATGGGCAGACTATCCCTTCTCTTGGTTTTGCAGAATCAATTCTATTAAGATGACCTTTCTACCTAGGATACTTTATTATTTTAGCACTTTACCGATTGCGGCTCTGGAGGGAGATATACAGCGACTACAATCAGACGTCTTTCGTTTTATTTGGAGCAATAAGAAACCTTGCATGAATAAAATGACACTGTACGTCTCAAAACCGTCTGGTGTGCTTGGCCTCCCTAATTTAGAAGCTTACTATCAAGCGGCTCAAATAACTCAGCTTTCTTACACAGCGGCCAAAGGGTCTACACCCCTCTGGGTCTCTATTGAGGCTCTTTCGTGACACCCTTTCGCCATAGGTTCTCTAATCTGGCTCCCTAGCTGTCTTCACCCTCCTATTTTGTGTCCTACCCTGTCTCATTCACTAGCAGTCTGGTATAGAGTACGACTTTGCAAACCTCTGTCCTCCCCACATACTCCACTTGCTCCCATATTCTTCAACCCTGATTTCTCTCCCGGAATAACTCCAATGCTATTCCTATGGTGGCTCAACAAAGGGCTTCTTAGAATAGGAGACTACCTTAATGAGGATCAACCTCATTGCAATATTTTAAAGACACATTTCAGATGCCCTCCGGCAAACTATTTAGATATAACCAGATTATTTCTTTTGTACAATCTAAACGTAGCCTGTTAGATAGACCCCTTATACATACTTACAAATTTTGAACTATCTTGTCAAACGAAGGGCCTTTTACGGGAAAGGATATCTACAATATATACTACCCTTACTGACCCGAATGCTAAGCTCCCTTACATGACTCAATGGGAACGGGAATTGAATACCACGTTGGAATTATCAGATTGGCAAGAGATTGCCTATGCTTTATCCGAAATATCTATCAATACAATATTAATTGAAGCAAATTATAAAACACTTCTACGTTGGTATTTGGTCCCGACCAGAGTTTCAAAGATGCATCCGTCTACGTGACCCACCGGCTTTAGACGTTGTGGCCAGATGGGCATCCGCAGGAGGGGGCAAGGGGGGTCAAGTGCCCCCCCCACCCCCCTGGAATCAGCAAGGTGTCCACACACTAGGGAGGAAAGTGCAGTAAAGTAAGGTCAAACATGGTAAGATGTTCACTTCACTGGAGCTCAGCCTTATTTATTGTGGGGCTGACACCTTGATCTCATTCCCAGATGCCACAGGCTGCCTGATCTCTCTTATCTTCTGTTATCAGCAAACTGCTTGTGGAATGTATCTACAATTGCAGGACTGAGGACCTTGTCAGCATAGAATGTCTATCTCCTTACCCTGTCACACTGAACCTTCTGTTATCATGTAAAGAGATTTTACACTTTACTTCCCTGCATGCTTTTGCTTGGCTACTCTTGGGGCTCCTTCACATGTATGGAAGTGACTGTTGCTCCTCTGAAAAGATCCATGCTTGGATCGCTTTTCAGAGCTGTTTAAGAGGTAATAATGAGGCAATATGTTGATCGATTGCCTAATTGTATGTTTATTTATACCTTCACTTGCTGTGGTCGCAGCATATTTTGCATGGTTTTGTATGTGGCTCAGATCATCATGGCAAAACCAGGTACATTCTCCCCCTCAAAAAGTTCCAAATGTTGCTATGGAAGGGTCATCACGCTTTATGTGATAATGACTAAGCCCCTCCCCTTCATGAAATTGTCAAAAAGGGACGCAGCATGGGTGACCTTAAAATGACCGATTCATATATTTAACCTAGTATACTCTGTGACGGGGGTTAATATACATAGATCCCAGGAACTAATTACATATATGTTTTTCGCAGCTAGAATAACTATCGCTAAATATTGGAAGCAGTCGATGGTTCCCCTTGACCACGTGAATAATAAACTTAACTGGATCATGGTTAATGTAAAGGCCCGTACACACGGTCGGACTTTTTGACAACCAACATGCAAATTAGGTGGTTTGGACCAACATCCGACCGTGTGTACGCTCCATCGGACCAACTTTTTCCAGGTTGCATCGGACTTTTGTTGGCTGTGCGAACGGACCAACTTTCTGCCAACAAAAGTCCGAAGGACGAAAGTCCGAACGTGTGTATGCAGTACCAACTGACTTTTGTCCACAGTACAAACACGCATGCTCAGAACCAATGCAAAAGATCAGACAACAATATAGAAGTTGACCAAAGGTGGCGCTGGAGTATTCGAACGTCCTCTTTTGAAGTGTCGTCAGTACGTTGAAACGTCACTACGTTCGTGTTGGTTGTCTCAAAAGTCCGACCGTGTGTATGCAGTACCAACTTGAGGGCCAACGCCCTTTGGACAAAAGTCCAAGGGAAAGTTGGTCCACGGTCCGACCGTGTGTATGGGGCTATAGACTTACCTGTATCAATCACAATTCTACTAAGAAATTTGACGTGACATGGAATCCATGCATATGTTATTTATCTACACCATAAAACGCTTCTGGCCAACCCTCTTCCTTCCTCTCTGTCTTTTTTCTTTCTTCCTTTTCTCTCTCTCTCTCTCTCTTCCCCTCTCTCGATTTACTTCATTTTTTTTCTTTTCTTTTTTTTCTTTTTGCTGATTTAGTTATTGTTGCTAACAGAACACATATCCCTATTATGACATGATACTAGTAGAAATGTATACAGGGGTTCCCTTTCTTTGACCTCTTTCCCCTCCACCTCCCCACCCTTCCCCATTTCCTTACCCCCCCCCCCCCCCCCACTCCTATATTCATTACAACATATTTCCTTATCCCTGTGAAAGTCATTCCTAATGTTATAAGTTAAAGTAGCTTGATGGGACAATCTGCAACCAGTCCCTAGTTGATTGGAGATGTATTTCTTGACTCTACAGTGAAAGACTTTATTTCTTTTTTTTATTTTTGTTTATGTTATATGGTTATGTTAATTGGCACTCCCGCCAAACACATTTTATGTTGCGATTGCTCTGTCTCTTATTCAAAGGTCATATGTTTATGATCATTTGAAAGAAATGCACTCTCTGAGGGTGCTCGATTTTCACTTCTGTTCTTGTCACTGTTTATCGATTGTGCCTTAAATAACATTATTACTTCAATAAAAAAAATATTGAAAAGTAAAAAAAAATGCCTTCTTTACCTTATTTCAAAGCATCTCCCAGCGCTAACGTGACTAGCTGTCTCTCTCTCTCTCTCCGCTCCTCCTCTTGTCCCAGCTGACGTCAGCAGGGGAATCTCTGCCCCAGCCGCTTCAGCTGTCAGAGGGTGAGAGGAGAGAGCCGGCTGGTCACGTGAGAGCCGGGAGACAAGGAGGGCTAACAACCACTTTAATGTAAGGAATAAACAGCCAAATCAATACTCACAAAAATAGGAAATATATGGGTGCTGTAATACACTAAATCACGATCCAGTGCGAATATCACGTGGCCCAACCTGATGCACGACTGCGTTGGTAAGCTGACGCATTTCTAATTGGCTTAAAAAACGGGTGGGTTCGGGGGGAATTATTATTTACTAATGTCTTCCTGTTTCTCCTCCCGGCCAATCAGGAAGCGGGTCCCGAGACCCCATTGGGGTCCAAAGACCTGATTTGCCGGGAGGAGAAGCAGCGTCCGCCGGGACATGGAGGAGGCATAGGGGGGAAGCCGCAGTCACGACCTGGATGGGGTAAGTGACATGGGGGGGTTGGGTGTGAGGTGGTAACCATGTCTTTTTACCACCCCCCAGATGCAAGTGTAAATGTTATACATTATGCTCACCATGCACGTTACTATCTGATAGTACAATCTCTGTTAGATCTACCAACTTTGTAGAGCCAGGGCCTTCTTGATTGGATACAAATTGATTGGATATTTTAGCCAGGTCATCATAACACATAGTTTTGGTAGATCTAATGTTAATTGTACATTCAGATTGTAAAGTCTGCGTGGTGAGCTATCTCTTTCTTAACTGTGGAGCAAAGCATGGCTTAAAGGCATAATTCACCAAAAAAACTGCCTGTGCAGGTAAGAGGTGCCTGTAGATAAAAACAAACTGTGCAGTTTTGACCAAAGTTGAATAATGCCCTTGCTATAGGTGTCAGCCATTTAGGTACCCCCTGAAGCCTGTCTGAAAAACTCCCAGAGATTGCATCATTGTATTCTAACTTGTTGCTAGGTAGGGATGAGCTTCGCGTTCGAGTCAAACTCATGTTCGACTCGAACATTGCCTGTTCACACGTTCGCCGAATAGCGAACAATTTGGGGTGTTCACGGCAAATTCGAAAAGCCGCGGAACACCCTGTAAAAGTCTATGGGAGAAAACTAAAGTGCTAATTTTAAAGGCTAATATGCAAGTTATTGTCCTAAAAAGTGTTTGGGGACCTGGGTCCTGCCCCAAGGGACATGTATCAATGCAAAAAAACTTTTAAAAACTGAAGTTTTTTCGGGAGCAGTGATTTTAATAATGCTTAAAGTGAAACAATAAAAGTGTAATATTCCTTTAAATTTCATACCTATGGGGTGTGGCCCTGTCCTCCTCAGCTAAGTGACCTGTCAGGCTGCCGGGATTCCCGCGGTGTCTCAGGTGGAGACAGGATGCGCTGCGCTGGACATCATTGGGAGAGATCATCCATCGCTGGACCCCGGAGAGATGATCACCCATCGCAGGATACCAAGAGTGCAAATACCACACAAATTAGCCTTTTTTGGGAAATTAAGAAATTTTTTAATAATCTTTTAAAAATACTATCACCAGAGCAGTACAGCATAATGATATGACTGGTGTGTCGGTGATCAGTCGGTGACAGTATATAAAAACTTTATTTTTTTTTCAATTTGTTTAAGTTTTTTTCTTTTTCTTTACCATTTTTTTTACATGCTGTGACCAGAGCAGTGTAGTGTTACCATAGTGACACTGTACTACTCTGGGGAGGTGATCAGGTTTTTCTTTTTTACACTATGATTGCTTATAACAGTGATGTCACTGTTATAAGAAATAATTTTTATGAATGGCATCTATTCATTACCATGATTGGTCACAGCTATCACATGGTACATATGCACTGTGGTTGGCTCTTCTGTACCATGTGATCACAGTGACCAATCACAGAGATCACCACAATAGTACACAACAAATGGCCATAAATGAAAGTCATTCATTGTGTACAACTGTGATTTCTGTGGTTGGTCACAGCAATCACATGATATCAGGGCCGGTCTGGTACAATGATCTGTCATTGGGTGACATTGAGCCACAGTACAGCCACTAGAGTGTGCAGGAGGCATTCACCAAGAGGACATCATATAGCGTCAGGATAACAATAACATGCCCGGACGTTTTTCTAGAAGTAGTTAATACCTGCTTAAACAAGTTCCTCAAACTTCTATGCAGCCAGGTGCTGGGCTACAGCAATATGGAGCAGAAGATATTGCTTTTAGTTCTTCTCTCACTAATACTGATGTTATGCTGCACTATTCTCAGCAGCCAACAGGAGGAGAGCTAAGCCAAGCAAGCCCATAGACTTCTATGCACAGGGCTGATAACCCTGGGAACTTTAGTTTGGAACGACACCCATATAACACCCATATAATGGAAACCATAGACTTTTTGGACTTCAGATCCCAATGGACACTGTGCAGTAGGAGCAGAGAGAGGATTTTTGTTAAATTGTCTGGGGACGTTTTTACTCTTCACGTCAAAGAGAGAGAGCAGTGCACCTCTGTCCGAGTATTCACCTATCAGTGGGGATGCAAGCCTGAGACTGAGAGTGACAGCAATACCACTCACATCACAGATCCTGGCTGAGAGGCTGAAGCGTCCACTCACCCTCCGATTTCCACTGGTGATTATCGGAGGCTTTCAGAAGGGAATGAGGAGCCCCCTTCTACAGCAAGCATCCACAGCAGCATCCTGTGAACTGGTGAAAGGTCTGCCCATTGCTGACATTGCAAGCAGAGACTAAACCACTGAGAGCAGGACACCAAGAGCATCCAATCCATATAGTATCCATACCAGCCTTATACCCCACTTCTACCAAACTTTTCCTGCAGTCATACCAACCCTATACTGCATTTATACCAAACTGTCACTGCATCTGAACCATATCTACCTTGCATCTGTTACGAGACTATACTGTACTCATGCTGCATGCAGGTTAACTGAGACTGTTGTTAAGTGCAAAGACGCTCTTAAAGGGACCCAACTATAGCGTCAGAAGAACATTTTAAAGGACTAACCCTCCCGTAATAACTATTCTGCAAGCCCCCTTTGTTCCCCTGCTCTTCCTCTACAATCCTCCTTTTCTTTTGAGCAGGCCATACCCAGTTGGTCAAGGACTAGCATTGCCACAATTTATGCTCTCTGACAGTATAGATTCAGCATTTGGTAGATTAAACTTTACTACTGCTCACTGCTGCACTTGAGGTTGCCCTGCCACTGTTTATGCTTAACTGGATGCCACATGTCCTCTTATGTCTAATTCATACTGTTGACTGTTAATCATGTTGTATTCAAAATTGTGTTGTTACCATTGTTATTCCATTTTATGCTTGCCTAGTTACCAACCATATTGGGAGACACTATATTACGTTTGCCTTTACTACTTGGTTTGGTGCCTATTTTTTTTATATAGTACTACTATTGGGTACTAAGTGTTGCTTTTGATGGTTTCATGTGATACTGTATGTTTGAACACTCAAGCTGGTGTTGACCAGGGACTGAGGTTTTTGAGAGGGTCAAGGCAAAGAATGGAGGACCCATCCTATCCAATGACTCCTTCAGAGGTAGCGCTACGTCTTATAAAAAGTAAGTACAGTGGAATGCCATCATGACATATTACTTAAAGGAGAAGTGTTGGAATACATAAAAACAAACATACATACTCATCTCCCTGCTGCAGCACCTGTGTATCCCGATCTGGTCCTAAGCATTAGAACTGAGCAATCGCCTGATTGCTCAGTACTTGGTCTGCTGTGAGCAGAGAGCAGTAATTGTCAGTCAGCGTTCTCTGCTCCGCCTCGCCAGCACTCACTTGAGTGGCGACCTGGGAGGGGGAATGTAAGCAGGTACAGTTAGCTAGTCTGCCACTAGGTGGTTCTGTCCCAAATCAGTGTGGTACCAGGGAATTATGTAATTGGGTGTTAGGTTACCTTTTAGATAAAGCCTTTCTTTAGTGAAGTCAATGCCCATATAAATGCCAGGACGGGAGAACCTTGTGAGCTGGGGCATGGGATCCAAACACCCCACGGATGTAGTCAGGTACTACAAAGGCCATGCATAGGGTAGGAGATATGGATGAGATGGGCCTACACCCAGAAGAGCCAGCTATATTCTTCCTGACACACACAGAATGACATGAAGGGAGTTGTGAACTGGGTGCATAAAACCTAATAGGCAAGTTAAAGCCCTCTGAGTGAGTACTAATGATCCTGGGACTGAGATACAGGGAGATGGGCCCCAACACTATGGTGCTCCCAAGGAGAGGAGAGAGGAGATGCTTAAGGAAAATGGCTTATTTGTCATGTGAAATGTGCTACTTTTACAATGACTGCTGCAGATTGTCCACTTTTGTGTATGGTGATCTATGCCGAAGAGACCTGTTAGTATGTCTATGTGAAGTGATGTCTCACTGCCATCTTTGAAGAATAACAGACAAGTGTGGAAACTATAACTCTTGTGTGGACATTCCTTTCTTATGAATATAAAGGACAATGGTCAGGGATGTCATGGGAAGGCCTTTGGCAAGTAGTGGGCAGAATATGGCAAAGGCTTTCAGCTATAGCAGTGGGGTGTTGACCTATCCAAGAAGGGGGGGGGCAGAAGCTTGGGTTATTTGGTGCCAACAGTAGGCCTATTAGAAGCCCTCTTACAATCTAGGCGTAGTCAGCAGGATAGGACACACCTCTGTGCCATGTGCTGGGACCTGGGACTGGTCCTGAGCCTAAAGGATAAGTTTACTTTAAAAAAAAAGAAAATTACCCTTTTTTTCTGGTAAAAAAATGTGCATTTATTATTTTTATCTTAGGAGCCTGCCCTTGCACTTGCGATCAGCAGTTCACAGGTGCAAGTGTCAGGCTCCTGCGGATACTCAGTACAGCTGTCTGCCTGTACCTCACAAAAGGGAGCACTCACTTAATTCATTGAGAACTACAAGCTATCTGCCACAGTAGGAGATGGGACTTGTAGTTTATTCATTCACAGAACTCTGTGAATGAATAATGTAGCCATGTGGGTGGAGCCCCGCACAGCTACACTGTTTTTAAAATGTGACAGCAGGTGCGGGGAGAGGAGATCCTTCATGCACTGTCTGAATGGGGGATTTGGAGGGAAGGGGCTGCGAGGCTACTGCTTTAGTAACATGTTACACTCTAAATACAGCTGTAATATGTTACTAAAGGTGAACTTATCCTTTAAAGGAGGGGATCATGTGGAGAAACTTGGGATGGGTTGTAGCAGACACTACCAAGTCGCTGTGGAATGTGAACAACGATAGCCCTTTTTCATATGTATGTTGTTATCTTACTAATACTTGATGTGGTGCCAGGCATTTTGACTTTAATGCCTTAAATTGCTTATTTGTTTGCAGCGTTCAAGAAATGCGCCAGGAATACGGACTATTATAGCTTAAGTTATGTTTATTGTTTTGCTATATTGCACTTTACGTAAGAATATTAGGGGGCCAGGGGTGATACCCTCAACCTGCTTAAACTGAACAAATAATGTAATGTGATTAAATAAATTAATACATTTGTTAAATAACAAAATTTGAAATTGTGATTTTAATATTTTAGTGTTTTATATTTGTTAGAGCAGCCCGTTGTGAGGCAAATTTTAGCCTATATATAGTGAAACAAGTGATTAATAACTGCGCTCCCTAAGTTTTATCAATAAAATATAAAACAAAATCAATAAAGTGCATAGACAGGTGCAATAACCATCAACCAGCCAAAACAACTCATTTAAAGTACATATATCAGTGCAATGTCCATAAACAGCTAACAGGTGTCTCCAACCAAGTGTAAGTGAATAAAATCTTCCTATAAATTCCCACACCAATACGTGAATGTTTCTGTATCTTCTTTCACTGGCATTTAGGTACCCATCCTAGGATGTGCACTGGGAGGCTGTGCCAACTGCTGATCAGGCATCTTGCTGGTTCCCCATTATTGTCAGAATCCTTCCTAAGACTGAAGCGGCTCTGTGACGTCAGCTGACAGGGGGATTTAGCCCACTGTTGGCTGATTTTGGGTCACAGGAGAGCAAAAGTAGGTGAAATCCTCCGACCCACAAGAGAAGCATGACCATAAAATCTGGCGGTGACGCGTTTGTTTCAGGAAGGAGGAAGGGCTTTGAATCGATGCCGGCCGGCGTCTTGCTGAAAATTGTTCTATAACGTTCCTTTATGCTTACCTTTTTCATTTTAAATGTGAGTACAATCCCCTTTTTTTAATAAAAGCTTAAATCCATCATACAGTATTATACGATGGTCTGCCTTTTTCTTTTTATGTCATTATTTGGATGCACCGCTGAGTGCTGTGACCGCTATTAGACCTACCAGGCTGTGTCTTATCTGGAGTTCTTTGGTGCCGGGTGGCAGGTCCCTGGATGTCATTCCTCTAGGCGTTGCTTCCTCTTGGCGTCAGAATTTCTGTTTAGTGCTCAATCTGAGTGCCAGTTTTTATCTACCATCTGGTAAGGAGTATATATATTGGTGGTGGCACCCTCTCTTGACGTGGAGCACAGCGGTGTGGCATGAAGTAGTATTTTTATAAGATCGCATTTCACTGGAATAAGGACTTATCATACTAACCATATTCACCTTGTGGACTTTTTCTAGTGATATATTCGATTTGTACCAACCAAACACCATCTAGAGTCGTCATTTATTCATTTATTTCACACTGTGTTTTCTCTGATGATGCAAATTGGTTATTCATTGTTATTATAGGGTTTCAGTGTCTACATTTCCTGAAATGCACCCACTGTGAATGTTTATTTGGTATTTATGCCAATTAGGTAGCTGTCTAAATCTGCCAGCTGGCACATTCTCAGCACAGAATAGCATTTCCTCATGGATACAAATCTGTGGCAACTTGGCATTAAAGTCCACCTGCTCCATATACAGTATATGCATGGTTGGTGGCCACCGGTTACATTCAGTGGCGGCTGGTGCTCAATATATTGGGTGGGGGGGCAATCCAACGCCAATTCCCCACCCCCCGTGGGAGACGGACAGGAATGCAGCGGCGATCAGAGGCCTACCTTAGGAAGGAAGCAGACCAGACAGACATCTGGGCTGCAGCTCCTCAATCCAGGGCCATTGCTTCTTCTCCAGGTCGAACAGGAAGTGGGTCCTGACTGAGGCCCGATTGGCTGGGAGTCCTAAGACCTGCTTCCTGATTGGCCGGGAGGAGAAACAGGAAGACAATAGCAAATATTAATTCGCTATTGCTGTACAAGTAGGCTCGGAGCGCAGTGCTCTGTGCCCTTAGCCCACCCTTTTTTAAAGCCAATTAGATCCTCAGCTGTGATGTGCAGACCCAGACTCTCAAGCACAAAGATGTCATCAGTATGGTCCCCAACTGATGTAAAAGCCTGTCAGCTGGGTAACTCACCATTATTTGCCAGTTTTTGGTGGACTTACCCTTTAAGTAGCCAAATTGGGTCTTTGCCAAAGCTTGAAATTATAACACTGTCTGTAAATGTTCAGGTTTAGAGTAAATGGACACGTCAATTTATTTTTGGTATTTATTTATAATGCATGTGTAACCAGCATTATCTCTTTAGTATTGATGTTTTTTATTGATTTTTTTCTTCACCGCCTTAAGAGAACATAATGGCTTACAAGTGATTTGTGAAAGGCCAAAATGCAGCTAAATTAGGAAGCAATTTGGGATCGTAAATATCATGCTGATTGCGTGTTATTATTTGTTTTTGCCACTTGAAAGCTCATGTAGCAAGAAAGACACCACAAAAAAAGGAAAGGACTTTATACTATATTTTACTGCCCCTTTGCACCAGCCAGCATGTTGACCCAATTTTGCTGTCTGTTAACAATTGATTTGTTTAAAATGTAATTTTGAGCACAAGTGAACACATCCAAAGCAAATCGATGGGCTTGCTTGGAAAATATTTCTTTATTTTTAATCAATAAGCTACTTAAAGTGTGAGTAAACTCCCATCTCTGACTTTTACCTATATGTAAGTCTTTAATAAGGCTTACCTATAGATATTGTAAATATATACAGTATATATATTTACTGTACATGCAGCCGGTGACATCACTGGTGCATGCCCTCTGAAGAAACAGCATAAAAAGGCAATAAAGTTAATTCACAAAAGGAAATAAATAAATAAATACATGTCGTAATTAAGTACTGGTCCAAGCTTGCTTTAACTTTGCAATAATTATGGCAATGGTCAGACTCCCCAGTGATTGGTTTAAAAAATAGGTGGGAAAGTGCAAGTTGGAGCAGGTGTCAGATAGATTTTAGGAGTTGTTTCTGGAGACGGCAAAGCAAAGACAATAGAGCCCTTTGAATCTAATCTTCTGGAATTTGGGGCAATGCAGAAAAGAAAGAGGAAAGGATCTCAAGTGGTCCTTTTAAAGGAAAGAATCTTTAACCACCTCAGCCCGGACCATTTGGCTGGCCAAAGAACAGAGGACTTTTTACAATTTGGCACTGCGCTGCTTTAACTGGTAATTGCACAGTCATGCAATGTTGTACCCAAACAAAATTTGCGTAATTTTGTTCACACAAATAGAGCTTTCTTTTGATGGTATTTGATTGCCTCTGCGATTATTATTTTTTTGCGATATAAATGGAAAAATACCAAAAATTTAGAAAAAAAATAATATTTTCTACTTTGTATTATAAGAAGAATCAAATAAACAAAATTTTAGTCATACATTTAGGCCAACATGTATTTAGCCACATGTCTTTGGTAAAAAAAAAATGTCAATAAGTGTATATTTATTGGTTTGCGCAACAGTTATAGCGTCTACAAACTAGGGTACATTTTCTGGAATTTACGCAGCTTTTAGTTTATGACTGCCTATCTCATTTCTTGAGGTGCTAAAATGCCAGGGCAGTACAACCCCCCCCCCCCCCAAATGACCCTATTTTGGAAAGTAGACACCTTAAGGAAATTGTTAAGAGGCATGTTGAGCCCATTGAATATTTTATTTTTTTGTCCCAAGTGATTGAATAATGACAAAAAAAAAAAATTGTAATTTTTTTTTTTTACAAAAAAGTTGTCACTAAATGATATATTGCTCACACATGCCATGGTTATATGTGGAATTACACCCCAAAATAAATTCTGCTGCTTCTCCTGAGTACGGGGATACCACATGTGTGGGACTTTTTGGGATCCTAGCGGCGGATGGGGCCCCAAAAACAAATCACCGCCTTCAGGATTTCTAAGGGCGTAGATTTTTGATTTCACTCCTCACTACCTATCACAGTTTTGAAGGCCATAAAATGCCAAGATGGCACAAAACCACCCCAAATGACCCCATTTTGGAAAGTAGACACCCCAAGCTATTTGCTGGGAGGCATGTTGAGTCCATGGAATATTTTATATTTTGCCACAAGTTGCGGAGAGAAGAGAGAGAGAAGTAGCCAGAGAAAACCATTGAATACGGTGGGGGGGGGGGGGGGGGGGAAATTCCCTCCCACTGCTTGTAAAAGCAGTCTAGAGGTTAATTAGCTGCTAGGATTGCTTTTACATGAAAGCCGACCGCTGGTATAACCACTCAAAGTCCAGCAACAGACCAGTACGTTGCTGGTCCTTATTGGGCATATATTGTAATCTTTTTATTCATGCAGTCTGTGGGCTGAACAAAAAAAAGAGATTGATCGGTGGGTATGGCCACCATTAGAATACCTCCCTTCATCCACCCACTTCTAATGATGGGTATACATGCACCGTTTTGTTTTTAACTGTGGTGGTGAAATCACCTCCTACAGCGCTGGAGTCATGGCTTTATGTATCGTGGGAGCAAACGCTGTTGCTGTCAAGATAAATAAATCTGCGCTGCAGCTGAATGGCGTGCCTGCTAAGCAAATGATGGCTAACAATAAAACAAAGTAACATTACAGTATAACAGTAAGACATACCATATCTGCAAAGCAAATACAAAAAAAACAGTAAAAAATAAAACATTTTTTAACGCAACCTGTGGCTAAAATATATATATGCCGAAGCATGGGGGCATGCACCCGCAAAAGTTAGACGCAAATCACTCCTCTGCCCCTGCTGTCCCTATGCTTTGGCATATATGCTCTTTTTTTAACTGTGGTGGTGAAATCACCTCGGACAGCGCTGGAGTCATGGCTTTATGTATCGTGGGAGACAAACGCTGTTGCTGTCAAGATAAATAAATCCGCGCTGCAGCTGAATGGCGTACCTGAAAACAAAAAAAGTGGTTAACAATAAAACAAAGTAAACAGTACATTTTAGCCGCTAGGATTGCTTTTACATGAAAGCCGACCGCTGGCTGAAAAGAATGATACCAAGATGATACCTAAACCCGCAGGCATCATTCTGGTATTACCACTCAAAGTCCAGCAACAGACCAGTATGTTGCTGGTCCTTGTTGGGCATATATTGGAATCTTTTTTTTCATGCAGTCTGTGGGCTGAACGAAAAAAAGAGATTAATCGGTGGGTGTGCCCACCATTAGAATACCTCCCTTCATCCACCCACTTCTAATGATGGGCATACATGCACCATTTTGTTTTTAACTGTGGTGATGAAATCACCTCCTACAGCGCTGGGAGACATAAAGCAGGGATCAGGCCTGACTCTGCGAACGCTGCAGTTATGTGTTTAGTGTTTTGTAAGTGACAGTGATTGATCGATACTGCACTTGGGTGGGCTGGGCTGGGCGGAGGGGCAAAATGCAGGTGCTAGCAGGTATCTGGGCTGATCCCGCTAACACTGCGTTTTTGGAAACCCTAAACTGCTGGAGACGCTAGTATAGATCTGATCACATCAGATATCGATCCATTCAGATACTATACCACTAAGGGAGGTGTATGCTGCGTACGTGGGTGTTAGCCATTCTGGCACTAACCTGCCGCTGCCTGGGGCGACGCAGACCATATCTGACCTAACTTATATCACCCGCCGGGCGATCAGGGGGTTAAACCTTTATTAGGTAATTAACGGCGGGGGCCCTGACACTATAAAAAAATAACTAACTAACCAGCATCGCCAGTAACAGTTATACGGTGATCACAGGTGAAAGGGTTAACTAGGGGGCAATCAGGGGGTTTACTAGGTAGTATATGGGGGTACCTGACGCTATAAAAAGCTGACGGCGAACCTAAATACTTACCTAATAATAGAAATGATGCAGCGCTTAACAAACATGTGTCCATATAAGTGAAAACAAATAAACAATGATATATAATATGTAACAAAAGTCCATGTGAACCATGGAAATAATAAACAACTAAACAGGTGCTTCACATCCAAAGTGTAAAGTTGCAGGGGATATTTCACATCTAATAATCAAAGATGCAAGGCAGAAAATCGCAGAAAAGTTCAGGTGTGACAAAACACCCCCACATGTGTCCCCACTCACCGGATCACGATGACACCCAGCTTTGCAGTCTGGGAGCCAGATTAGACTTGTAACAATATCCACCGGGAATTGCTGGATGGCAGGAATAGCTTATGACAAATAGGAAACAAACGATCCTTCCACATTAATTCTCAATCATGAGAGAAACAGGAACCCATAGAGGAAATAAAGGAATCAATAGTGAAGTATGCTAGGAAAAAGGGATTTATTGCACATACAAGGGCATACTTACAAACGTAAGTTAAAAGTAGGCATTGGAAATGGTATAAAACTGCAGCAAACGAGACCGGAAGTGATGTCAGAACCGGAAGTGTGTCACGAACCGGACGGTTAGTGTGTAGCACTTTGTGTATAGCAGCTTCATTCACGTCTGATTTTGTTTTTCCTCAGTGCGAGTTATATATTTAGATATATATTTTTTTCACAACGAAATACTTACCTGATTAACTGACGTCACCTGTGACACTAATACAGCGATCAGAAAAACGATCGCTTAGTGAGATTGGCGACGGGGGGTGATCAAGGGGTTAAACCTTTATTAGGGGGGGTTAGGGGGTACCCTAGACCTAAAGGGGCATAACACTAACTGCCCTAACACTTATAAGAGTCACAAATGACACCAATGCAGTAATCAGTAAAAAAAAAATGCTATTGGTGTCACTGTGACAGGGGGTGCAGGGGGGTGATCGGGGGTGATTGGGGGGTGAATAGTGTGCCTGCGTGTTCTACTGTAAGTGTAGTGTTGGTGCAAACTCACTGGGATGTCTTCTCTCCTCGGAAGCCGGAACGAAAAGGCTTCACGAGGAGAGATGACATCACTTCCTCTGCTTCTGTTTACATTACAGAAGCAGAGAAAGTTTGTCATTCGTCAGGAGCGATTGCGAGGGGGTGGCCATGAATCAGTGGCCTCTCCCTCAGCACGGATCACTCCTGAAGGGATTCTGACCCCCGCTGGCACCGGGGGGGGCCCCCCCACCCGCTGGGAGGCAGGGACGTACAGGTACACCCATATGCCTGCCCGTGCTATTCTGCCGACGTACGGCGGTCGGCAATTGGTTAAGGAGCGCACACTGCTGGATCAATTCACGAATGCTGATACCCTGCAGAAGTTCAGCTTATCCAAACAGTTTAGGTTATTCAAGTCACTTAACATGGAGCTTTATACTAGGTTGTCCTGATACCACTTTTTAAAGTACCAATACTTTTTTTCAAGTACTCACCGATACGGATTACCGTTACTTTTTTTTGTTAGTAGCTTTTTATTTTAATTTTTTTAGAATTTTATTTTTTACAATTAATTTTTTATTATTTTTTACAATTTATATATTTATAGTTATTTATTTCTTTACAATGCTTTCTTTCTTTTTTTTTTAAGGAGGGGGGGGGGAGTGGACATTCAATGTCAGTGTTTATTTTATTTATTTTCTTTATAATATTTATTTAGTACAATGTTTCTTTCTTTTTTTTTATTAGGGGGCTTTGGTGAGATATCAGGGGTCTAAACAATTGATGCGACGGCGGGGAAAGTTATAATCACTGATCTCCCTGTGTGCTTCTCCTTCTCACCCTGGCTTTCAGCTGCTTTATTGAAAGCCACACACACAGGGAGATCTGTGATTATAACTTCCCTACTGCCGCACCGATTGTTCCTGAGTGTCCAGGTATCAGGTGTAGCATCGGGAGCATTTGCAAGTACAAGTACTCCTGCAAATACTCTGTATCGGGACAACCCTACTTTATACCCAACTCATAGGGTACTTTGAGCCCTCAAAACAGAGAATCTATGCCATACCAGCCATGACTAAAATGCTGGCTGCCTTACACTTTTTTGGAAAAGCATCATATCCGATGCTTGCGATAACTTACCACGTGGTTTCATGCGTTATTTAAGGCATACTTCGGAAAGATAAAGCATGCCAGAATTTAAGGTTAAAGGAGTTTCTTTGTGAATTACATAGTTTTTTTTTCTAAATGTTGTGTGTTATTTTACCGTACACTCAGATGCAGTAAAATATCACTTAGTGAATTGTGCCCTCTGTGCTGTGATTGGCCACAGTTGATCAGCAGGTATAGAGCCAAAATCATTGGCTGAAACCTGCTGACAAGATCCTGCTGTGTCCAATCACAGCACATGTCAGCAAGGTGTGCGCGCCCAAAAACCTGTCATTTGAAGTTGGTATTCTTGGATAAGTAGTTTCATTAGATCTACTGAGCATTGTTTGAAGACACTTTTCCAAGAGGATTTGAACTCGGGTCTAATGTTCTCAAATGTGGGGAAGATCTGAACACGTAAGCAAAAGGGGTTAATCCCACTGGCTAAATACTCCTTAAATGACTTGATGTGCCAAAAAAGTGAAGCTTTTTTTTGGACAATGTGTGTTAAATTCAAAAAAGTAAATCTGAGTTCTGACTCAATGAATTCATTACATTTAAACTCATTTGCAGTGTGATTCATGCAACTTTCCCACTCATCACCTAAAAAAGATGCCATTGCAGAAGTTGAGAGATGAAAAATTGAGTATATGAAAATATATAGAGGCAATATTGGGGGCTACCACCTGGCAATCACAAAGTAAATAACAGATGTAAAATTGAAAAAGTAATAGCATACGGTATAAAGAGTAGCAAAAGACGGCAGACCGTCAAACCACACCATAGGGGATTTGCTGGGAGTAACTCAAAATTTGAAAAACAAAACAGATTTGGTGTGGAGTGGCGGTGTGTCAAAAAACGGGTCTATCTCATCCCTTTTAAAGTAGCAACAAAAAAAGGCCTGGTGCACTAGGCACAGCACATTCCCCTCGGGATGTTAATTAGATGAACCAGTCAGTATTGCAAAAGTATATACATTTATTGAAAAAACATATAAGATAATTTTGAGTATGAAAAAATCTACATAATACAAAGAATCAAACAAACACAATATTGTCACATGTGCATGAGAAGATACCAACTAGGAGAGGGCTTATCACATATATTATGTAGAGAATGACGCCGACATGTTTCGGACTATTCGATCTTTTTTCATAGGCGTTTACAATCATCTCAAGGACATATGGTCTATAATACAAATATAATTCAATTAGTTTCCAAAATAATAATGAGTAACAAAGATATGCAGGTGTATAGCTTAATACATTGCCATTTTTAAGGAAAATCATTAAGGATACTCACAAGCCAGGAGTCCCCTCTAGGATCAGCACCAGGAATTAAAATTGCTATGAATATAGCATGAAATTGTCCAAAGGGCTATGGGTACAATGTATTTATGTGCCTTAAAAGCACACAAAAACGTCAAACTGACACAAACCAAAATGGTTGGTGATTAGAAAAGCTGAATGCTGCAGGACCTCCACTGACCAGGTTTAAACACCCATCTCAGTGTAACCGCGGCAAAAGTGTCCACTAGGGTGTATCTGATTGAAAAGATATAGAGATAAAACACATAAGTACTCATGTATGGGGATAGGAAAACCTAGTACTAAGAGTAATGAGTAGCAGAGTATAATAAAATATTTACCTCAGTTGGACTGTGATGGAAAGAGTACCTCAGCAGCATGCAACCCACAGCGTACTGAACGCAGTGGGTGCAGGCTTTGAATAGCATGGAAGTGCTAATGAAATCAGCTGTGGAAAGGCGCCCTTGGCAGCCTCCACAGCTGAAGCCGATGAGACAGACCGTTGCGCCATTGACTTCAAACAGTCCGTCTGAGGAGATCCCTGACGAGGCAGCACGGGGCGGGGCCCCACTCCAAAATAGGCGGGACCACGTCCAGCATCGTCACATCACTGGCACGTGGGGAAGCCCCGTCTGCCCGCTATTTTTTTTTTTTATTTACTTTCTTGGTTGGTTACTGAGAATATGTGTTCCCTTTTTATGTCAGTATTGTGCGTTAGTACAATAAGGGTATTCTATTGGCAACGATAGGTAGCAAGCACATATGCAGGAATATAGATATAAAGAGCATATTTTTAATACATATCAATTGCTTTGAATGTTCCTAATAATGGGAATATTTAAAATGCATTAATTGTTACCACGAGATGGCGAAATTTTCCATCAGGATTTGTTTTGCCAGTTTTTTCTTATTTTTTTCTAATTATTTAGTAATCATCCTCCTTTTTTAAATATTTCAGTAATCACTCATAACCAGTACAGGGCGGAATATGTGGAAACATCTAGTCCGCTCGGCTAATATTCATATATGGCCGTTTTTTAGTTCTAGTAACCTGATCTTTTGTCTAAGTACTGAAGCTCTTACGGGTTACTGGTTTTTAGCCCTTGATAGGGCATTTTCTTAGCCTATGGCATGGCTCCTTTCCTTGCCAAGGGACTATATAACTACTCAGCGCAAGGGTGTGGGCGTACCCCTGATGACGTCAGACCTTTGACGAAACTATCGTCGGGTAGCCTAGCCCACACCTCTTGCACATGTGCGATCGCAATTCAAACTCTCATTGAGGAGTTTTTTTCTCTGCTAGCAGTCTGCTGTTTTTTAACACGTTACCTGTTTCGTTTGTGACTCATTGTAGTCTTTTTTAACTGCTTGAGTATTAAGCTTTAATAAACCCCCTGTCGAAATTGTATCACATGATTTGGAGCATTTTTTATTTTCTTGGTTATACACTTTGGAAACGTGCTGTAAACAACCATTCAAATCCAAGGAGTGGGAGATACCTGGAACACCTGGGCATGGGCGTCCGCAGGTAGGGGCAAGGGGGGGCTAGTGCCCCCCTCTGGAGAAAGGTGTCCGCACATGGACACTCAGGGGCCAGGCTCACCTTGGATGGTTGCAGAGCCGGCGCCAGCATGAGGAAGGAAAGGTGGCTGCCTTAAGGTGCCAGTAGAGGGAGGGCACTAAAGCAAAAGTCTCTCAAGAAAAGCTGATGCTGACGCCGGCCCCGCTCACACCTTTACCCAGTATAGCACAGGTCACACAGCATGCACCGTGACATGCAGCACCGCACTGTGATTCTGTGAACATCAGCCGCTGCCTCCAGGTCACACTAGTTTCCATTTGTTCTCCGCTCCAGGCTGCTACTGCTCCTCCTCTCTCAGAGTCCCGGGTGAAGGGCAGAACAACTGCTTTTCTCTCTCCAGGCTCCAGCCCCGCAATGAACGATCCCTGCAGAAATGCCTCCAGTCCAGCACAGAGTCAACAATCGCTGCTGAGCTGGAGACAATAGATGAGGGGGAGGAGTCCAGTTAGACTAGGGGGAGGAGTCAGCAAGCACAGAAGTGAGGTCAGCATGGAGTGGAGGGATGAAAGGTAAATCTTGCTGCTTTGCTTTGCATAACATAGCCCGCTGACATGTACACCATGGGGACCATCTAGAGATGAGGAATAGATGGGAACATAGGGACAGAGTGCAAGGAAAAAATATAAATGGGGACAGAAAGGGACATGGGGCAAAACAGAGAAGATTACATGGGGACAGAGGGGCAGATCCACTTGCTCAGCTTGGGATCTCTGGGCTGATTCCCTGCTACGCAGATCCCACACAGCCCACTCTGCTCTATAGGTGGTGAGGTGTATAAAGACTTGTGTGTTTACATCCAACTGGCCTCCAATCCCATCTTCCCAGACAGTGGGGAACAGATCCCCTTCATTTGTTTTTGGCAGATTGGATTGGATGTAGGCAGGTGTCTGTTTACATCTATCACTCCAAAGAGGACAATGGAGGGTCTAATGAACTGACAAGCAAACCCGATCAGACCAATTGGTGCCAGGATGAAGGGGATAAAATCCGAATCCCCAACCACTTGCTGGAGCTTCAGATTTTTAATGTGCTACAGACATGTCCTTTTAACACACTCCATGCTGCAATAGCCAGAAGTGTGTGTACTTTTGTAAATCCAAATGTTGGCTGATCCCTTCCACAACCCCCCCCCCCCCCCGCCACCTAGTCACCTATATGCTATTATATAGGGGCTATAGGTTCCCTATGTGATAACAATAAAGTCATGAAAATAAATACATTTTAAAAAGGTTTAACTGTTTAAATGGACACATAAATGGACACATAAATGTACATAATATAACTGGGTACTGACATTTATAGGTAAAGTTGATCCAGGGAAAATCCGATTGCCTCTCGGGGGATCAGGAAGGAATTTTTTTCCCCTGCTTTAGCAAATTGGAGAATGCTCTGCTGGGGGTTTTTTTTGCCTTCCTCTGGATCAACTGTGGGTATAGAATGGGGTATATGGGATTGTATGATATATATATGTATATATATATATATTTTTTTTTATTTGTGGTTGAACTGGATGGACTTGTGTCTTTTTTCAACCTAACTAACTATGTAACTATGTAACTATAAACAAAAAACATTTTTTTAGAGGCCTCCCCCCACACACACATACAAAAACACATGTTCTAGGTCACCTAGGTAGGAAAATGATGTTTGCCCTACACATATATCACTGCACACATCAAAATGAGGGCAATCATTTTTATTCTAAAATGATGACCTACTGGGATGAGATAGAGAGATGTAGATCCAGCTGGCAAGGCACCGGCATTGCCCACTCAAGCCCCTCCCCTCCATAATGTTGACAAAAATGGGCGGAGCAATTGTGACCCTAAAATTATGCCACCCCTGAAAAAACTTCTGCGGACGCCCATGCACCTGGGAGATATCTGTGAGATCAGGATAACCTCTGGCACCTGGACATCCTTAGTGGGATTTGTGATCTGACTCGTGTTGTCTGACTTCCCCTAACAAGGGGGTCACCGGGGATCTGGTTAGCCTCCATCTTATTATTGGTGTTTAGAGGTGACGGGTTCTACGTGGTCAAATGGAATGAGATAAACTATCAAGTCACATCACATTTTTTCAAACTTCATATTTTTTGATACACATATGTTTTTGTTGATTTTTTTTTATATACATATGGACACTTTATTTACACATGAACTTTACCTTTATTGACTTATTTTTTTACACGGCATATCTTCAATGATTGTGTGGTGTATATATTTGTCGTTGTCATTGTATGTGTATTCGTTATTTAATTTTGGTTGCACGTTTGCACTTTAATTTGAGCAATCACTTTGTTATTTTTCTATCCTTTATAGTTTGAGCGCTGCACTTTTTCTCTTCCTTTACAGTCTTTGTGCCCGGTATCTGGGTTATGGTGTTCATCTGCTTACATTGAGGCTTACCAAGCGCGGATTTTTCTTTACCTTTTTAATCAGATACACCCTAGTGGACACTTTTGCCGTGGTTACACTGACATGGGTGTTTAAACCTGGTCAATGGAGGTCCTGCAGCATTCAGCTTTTCTAATCACCAACCATTTTGGTTTGTGTCAGTTTGACGTTTTTGTGTGCTTTTAAGGCACATAAATACATTGTACCCATAGCCCTTTGGACAATTTCATGCTATATTCATAGCAATTTTAATTCCTGGTGCTGATCCTAGAGGGGACTCCTGGCTTGTGACTATACTTAATGATTTTCCTTATCTATCATGGCAACGTATTAAGCTGCCATGTATTTGTGTATTTGTGTACCATATCTTTGTTACTCATTATTATTTTGGAAACTAATTGGATTATATTTGTATTATAGACCATATGTTCTTGAGATGATTGTAAACGCCTATGAAAAAGAACCGAATAGTCCGAAACATGTCGGCGTCATTCTCCACATAATATATGTGATAAGCCCTCTCCTAGTTGGTATCTTCTCATGCACATGTGACAATATTGTCTTTGTTTGATTCTTTGTATTATGTACATTTTTTCATACTCAAAACTATCTTATATGTCTTTTCAATAAATATATATACTTTTGCAATACTGACTGGTTCATCTAATTAACATCCCAAGGGATATGTGCTGTGCCTTGTGCACCAGGCCTTTTTTTGTTGTCACTCTTTCATACTGGTCACTAGAAGTTCAACAAAAAAAGAGTGCCACTTTACAGGCATACTAAAGACACCCCCCAGCAATAAGCAATATTTCACTTTTTTTTTTCACTTTAAGCATCATTAAAATTACTGCTCCCGAAAAAAACTGACGTTTTTAAAACTTTTTTTGCATTGATATATGTCCCCTGGGCAGGGCCGGATTAACATAGGGGCTATTGGAGCTGCAGCTCCAGGCCCCTTTCTCAATATAGGCCCATTTGCCCCCAAAAAATAAATAAATAAAAAATTTAAAAAAAGATCGACTTCGAGGGTTGTAGCTCAGAGTCATAGAGACCCCCAATTTGGTGGGTAGGTAGCTAAAGACCTACTCCAGCACTGGTTAAAATATGGGGCTGCTATCATCTATAGTTCCGGAGATACAGGGCTGCTTGCGCAGCCTGTCAGAAGCTACATACAGAGCGGCCAGTTTAAATACAAGCTGGAACACTCTGCAGCAGACTGAGAGGATGAACTCACAGTGCTTATAATAATTATTTGTATATTACTTATGATAATTAACCCCTTGCTACCCAGGCCAATTCTGACACTTCTCTCATACATGTAAAAAGCATATTTTTTTTATGCTAGAAAATTACTCAGAAGCCTCAAGCATTATATATATTGTTTTAGCAGACACCCTATGGAATAAAATGGTGGTCTTTGCAACTTTTTATGTTACACGATATTTGCGCAGCAATTTTTCAAATGTTTTTTTTGGAAAGAAACTGTTTCATTCATAGCACGATTTTTTTTGTGTACCAAGCGATGCTTTAAATTTTTTTGCATGTTACTTGTTTAGAGTTACAGAGAAGGTCTAGTGCTAGAATTATTGCTCTCGCTCTAACGATCGCGGCAATACCTCACATGTGTGTCTCTGGCTCTGATACTAACCAGTGCTTACCCAGCCACTGACTAGTATCTCTCCCCAGCCTGTCCCCCACACACCCTCTCACCTGCTGACCTGTGAATGGGGGAATCACTCCCGCAGTGTTATTGTGTTCTGCCAGTGAATACAATGATTAGTGTTGCTAACTATAGCTGGCAGCACTGATTGTTTTGGAGAAAACCTGACAGGCTGGTTGTACTCCAGGCTGGTGTAAAACCAGCTAGCCCATTCATAGATCGACTATGGCTGGTCTCTGCTTAATTGGTGTAATTTCAATCCATGTATGGCCCGCTTAACTACTACGCAGTCCCTAAACATCCTTCCACAAACCTTTACATTTTTCCTTCCCAGATTACTTCATCCTCCTCTCCTATACATAGTGCCCACTGTCATACTCTCCACACTTCTCTCCTGTACATAGTGCTCCCTGTCATACCCTCCACACTTCTCTCCTATACATAGCACCCGCTGTCATATCCTACACACTCCTCTCCTGTACATAGTGCCCGCTGTCATACACATCTCTCCTGTACATAGTGTCCACTGTCGTACCCTCCACACTCCTCTCCTGTACATACTGCTCACTGTCATACCCTTCACACTTATCTCCTATACATAGTGCCCACTGTCATACCCTCCACACGCCTCTCCTGTACATACTACTCACTGTCATACCCTCCATACTCCTCTACTATACATAGTGCCCACCATCATACCCTCCACACTCCTCTCCTGTAATTACTGCTTACTGTCCTACTGTCCACACTTCTCTCCTGTACATAGTGCCCACTGTCATACCCTCCACACTCCTCTCCTGTATATATTGCTCACTGTCATACCCTCCACACTCTTCTCTTATACATAGTGCCCACTGTAACACCCTGTACACTCCTCTGCTGTGCATACTGCCCACTGTCATACCCTTCACACTCCTCTCCTGTATATAGTGCCTTCTGCCATACCCTCCGCACTCCTCTCCTGTACATACTGCACACTGTCATACCCTTCACACTCCTCTCATGTACATACTGCCCACTGTCATACCCTCCACACTCCTCTCCTGTGCATACTGCCCACTGTCATACCCTCCACACTCCTCTGCTGCGCATACTGCCCACTGTCATACCCTTCACACTCCTTTCCTATACATAGTGCCTTCTGCCATACCCTCCGCACTCCTCTCATGTACATAGTGCCCACTGTTTGACCCTCCACATTCCTCTCCCTCACCTGCACATACTTCCCACTTATACCATCCATACTCCTCCCCTATGCCTCTTACCCACAAAAACAGTTCTTTAAAATTATACTGAATATCCTCAATGTTACCAGCTCTAGAATGGGCACACTTTTGTTAGTTCAACTAAAGGAAATCTCAGTCCTCATATTTGTTCTGCCCCATTATTAGTACTTATTTAATTTTGTAATTACTATTGTGATGTATAGAGGAAAATATTTTTGAGAGGCTCCTGTGATATCAAAGCGGTAGTAGACTTTTCTAACATTACTACATTTTAGAGGCCCTGAGGTAGGTTATGCCATAATGTACAAGTATGCACGGCATATAAGCACATTAGGGAACACCGAAATTGTCAGACTGAGCCCTCCAGTGCTGTGCTGTGATCAATCCGGCGGGACCCGGGCGCTTCCATCTTCACCCGGTCTTCATTCTGGGTTCTGTGCCTTCGTTCACTTGCCTTGGCAGGGCTGCGTTGATGTCATTCCCACACATGCTCATGTGCATCCTTTTTCTCTGATCCCCCCTTTCTCTCTTAACCTCCCTCCCTTACCCCTCACACCTCTTTCATCCTCTCTCTCTCTCTCTCTCTCTCTCATCCTCCCTCTCTCTCTTTAATTTAATTTTTTATAACAAAAAATTGTTTGAATTTTTATTTATTGTTTATAAAAGGCCCCACCAAAATCCTCAGCACCAGGCCCATGATGTTCTTAATCTGGCCCTGCCCCTGGGGCAGGATCCGGGTCCCCAAACCCTTTTTCAATAACTTGCATATAAGCCTTTAAAATTAGCACTTTTGATTTTGAATGTTCGAGTCCCATAGACTTTAACAGGGTTCTAAAGTTTGCGTAAACTTTCGGTCCATTCGCAGGTTCTGGTGCGAACTGAACCGGGGGGGTGTTCGGCTCATCCCTACTGGTGGCATACTTGGTGACAACCAGGCAGTGTTAACTATGCTAAGCATTGAATGGAGGTACCTTTTTCATTGACTTTACCGATGCAAAAGCTGGGGTGTAGTATTCATTTTTAAAACAAAAGGGCACTTATTCGACGTGTATTGTTTAATAAGCTTTATCTTAAGACTTTCATATCCTGTTAGCTGTGGTGGTTACATTTGACCTATAGATTAGAGTCATGTTTTTTGAACTCTGTCTATGTCTGATGAGAAAATCATTGTTTTGCAAGTTTTTGCTTAACTGTGGGAAAGGAATACAGTTATTTGTGGATGTGTCTGGAGAAATCTGACAGGTTGCTAAAATTTCTAATTTCGCTAAAGTGCTGCATGAGTCATTGTCACTGGCACACTGCCATTTATAGCAGGCTATGTGTTGTTCTGCACAGTTACAGTAAACTCTTATTCGTCAGCTAAGAAGACGATAATTGTGATTTAACCATGTAGGTTCAGCTAAAGGGCACCTGTATCATACAGATGCTTATGCTAATAGCAAATGATGATAACAGGAGGGACAGATATAAAAACTACTTGCAAGAAATCCAATTATAACTATTCTTTTATAAAAATATATTATTACTGGAAGGATACAAAGCTTTACTGTCAAAGTTATCATAATGTCTTTCATGTCCTGGAAGACAAGCTGTGTATGCAAGGCTATACAAACATAATCATTGTGTTTTTCAGATAAAAAGATAAAGCTATCTGTCTAGTTACAATTTATATCTGCCTCGTGGGGGAATTCAGGGAATGAATGTTAATATTAGTTAGCGATAACCAGACATTTTTACAAGGTCATAAAAGCATCAATCTCCATGGTAAACTTTAATGATGGTACAAAGTTATAAAATGAAAAGACAATGAAGACGCTTCAGGTAGGTAAGTAAAAGCTTCCAAGAGTGCACAAATAAAAATAAATATTTCATCCAAAGGCAGAAACCCAACTCATTGACTTGATGGTTTAAAATTAATTTGCATGACATACAAACTAAAAGACTGTGGTGGTCATATTGTGGCACAGTAGGTTACAACTTCGCTTTTAGTGCCATTGGTCAAATTGGTGGAGTGATCTTCGAAGACTGGACACACCCAACAGAAACCTATGTAGGAAAAAAATGCTCTTTGTAAAAAAATCTCTTCCAATATACACCTATTAGGGTACATGTACATGAAACAAATGCACAAAAATTAGGTCACCAACCTAAAACTTTACCGTATTGACCTGAATAAATTATTATTATTATTATTATTTTAATGAATAAAATATTGTGCACTGAAGAACTGCATGGTGTCCTAAGCCCTCACCCTCTCTCCCACTCTTCCTGTTAAGAAAAATAAAACTTTTTTTGTTAATTTTTACAAAAGGTGACTGGCTCCCAATCTTTCCTCCTTGTACCAGAATGTCAGTTCTCCCTGGCTCTGGGGGTCACCATCAGGCCCTTGGAAGTTGGGGAGACCGCTACACTTACAACCAATGTAATAGGGGATTTTATATCAACAACCAATAAAGGGGGATTTCTACACAGGCCACCAATGTAAGGGGGGATTTACACTCACCGCCAATGATTTTAACCACTTGATGACCAGCCGCCGTCATTATACGGCGGCAGATCGGCTCATTCCCGCGAATCACCGTAGCTGTACATCGTCCCTTTAAAGAGCTATAGCTGCACGGCAGAGGAGCTGATGCGCGTGGCCAGTGGCCAAGATGTCCACTAGCCACTACGATCGATCCACAGAGAGGCAAAATGGGGATCTGTCAATGCAAACAAACAGATTCCCGTTCTGTCAGGGGAGTAGAGAGTAATCGTCTGTTCCTAGTGATTAGGAACAGTGATCTCTCTCCTCCTCCAGTCAGTACACTGCCCCCACAGTTAGAAACACCTCCCAGGGAACACATTTAACCCCTTGATCGCCCCTAATGTTAACCTCTACCCTGCCAGTGACATTTATACAGTAATCAGTGCATTTTTATAGCACTGATTGCTGTATAAATGTCAATGGTCCCAAAAAAGTGTCAAAAGTGTCCGATCTTTCCGCCGCAATGTCGGAGTCCAGCTAAAAATCACTGATCACCGCTATTACTAGTAAAAGAAAAAAAAATGATAGTAAAAATTACATAAATCAATTCCCTATTTGACGCTATAACTTTTGCGCAAACCAATCAATATTGCTTTTTTTTTTTACCTAAAATATGTAGAAGAATACATATTGGCCTAAACTAATGAAGAATTTTTTTTTATATATTTATTATAGCAAAAAGTAAAAAATATTGTTTTATTTTTCAAAATTGCCTGTCTTTTTTTGTTCATAGAGAAAAAAATAAAAACCGCAGAGGCTATCAAATACCACCAAAAGAAAGCTCTATTGTGGTAAAAAAAAGGACGTCAATTTTGTTTGGGTACAGCTTTGCACGACCACGCAATTTTCAGTTAAAATGATGCAGTGCCATATCGCAAAAAATGGCCTGGTCATTAAGGGGGGAAATCTTCCGGTCCTTAAGTGGTTAAAGAGGGCTTCCACATGGACCTTCAATTTAAGGGAGGATTCGAAAACCACAAATGCAAGTTTGGATTTTTTTTTACCAATTACCAATATAAAGAGGAGTTTCTACACTGGCCACCCATGTAATGGGGATTTACACTGACCACTAATGTAATTGGGATTTACACTGACCACTAATATAATGGGGATTTACACTTTAAGGGCGACCTTCACACTGGCCACTAGTGTAAATGAAAGGATTGTACACCAATCCCCAATGTAATGAGAAGATTTACACTGACCACCAATGTAATTGAGACATTTAGCCTGCGTTTACATTTGCGTATCTCGGGAATGCATGCAAAATCCCTTTTCTGACACCGCAGAAACGTGCTGCCCTTTAGCAGATACACAGCGGTGCCATTAATTGTTAATTACAGCCTCATGCATCTGCTGAGATGTGTGTATTCACATGCACCAAAATTCAGGGTGCTATGGTACCCTGTTATTTTGAAAAAGGGTTCCATATGCAATTTGCTTACCTTTGCAGAACAGGCTGATGTTAGGCTTAATGACCACAGTTGTAGGCAAAACTTTCCAGCATGCCCCTTTACCTCCCCAGTGGGCAGTATTCAGCAGAAATGATGGTGGATATGACCTCAGGGGGCATGATATACATATCAATTCCACCTCAATTTACATAGCAATGGCACGCTCTGCAGCTATTTACATATTAATGCTGCTGCTATTTACATATCAATGCAGGTTATTTACATGTAAACACAGGGTCTGCAGGTGAGTCATCTGTGAACGGTAATAGAGCAGAGATGGGCAGCATTAGTAACATAACTTCACACTGAGATATCGGGACACAACGCGAGACTAAAACTTCAAGGAACAGGGGAATTTAAACTGGGGTAGTTGGCAAGTATGAGGCAGCTGCAGCTGCTTTGGGCCCCACAACAATGATGGGGCCCTGGGCAGCTGCCCCTTTGCCCTGCCTTAAATACGGCCTGGCTGGCAATAATCACATGCTAGAAAGTGGCTCCAGTTCTGAGTCACCTCCCCTGCTTTTAAGACAGAATGTTCTGGAAGAGGAGGCTGGGCCTAGAGTTGGAGTGGCAGGCAGCACATGTGGGAGCTCTGACCAATCCCAAACTGGCATTGGCAGGCCTCCTATATATGCTGAGGTCACATTCTGCTGGTGAGGAGAAGTTGACTGGGTGACGTGAGGAATGGAGTGCAGGACCACACCCCCATCTGGGGGGGGGGGTGGGATCGCAGGAGGAGGCCTGGGGAGAACTGTGAGGGAACATTGCCTTTACACGGTCATCGGCAATGTCTCTGTCACCACACGGTCGATGGCAGGGAGCTCCTGGAACAGAGAGGGCAGAAGAAGCTGTCGGAACGCATGGTCCGGGAAAGTTCCTCATCAAGTACTCAGGGCTGGAAGGTTGGTGAGTGTTACCACAGTGGATGGCTGGAGGTGCCAGGGATTCTGTAAGGGAACTCTGCTTCTACACGGTCACTAGCAGAGTCTTCATTATGCACACGGTGGATGGTGAAGAATCCTGGATCAGAGAAGAGACTGTGGGGATGTGTGTGTCAAATCAGTGTGGCCGGGGAAACACGTGATTTGCAAGTTGGACTGGCTGGGAGCAGTAGTCTATTTCCTAGAACATAGACTTTAACCTACTAGGCCTCTGGGGAGAGGTTCTGCAGGCCTCAGGCCTAGTAGCAGCGAGTCACCAGAGCCAGTAGAGGGGCTTATTCAGAGTGAGTTCTTCATACCCATTAGAAGAGGATGTGTTATACCCTAATGTAACTACAAGTTGTGCAGGAGGAAACCAAATGTGCAAGGAGAAGCAAGTTTGGGCAGGTGGTGAAGAGAACTAAGACCATTACTTTTACATGGTCAAAAGTGATGTTTCTGTCCCTCACATGGTGATGGATGGAGAACTCTTAGTAACAGCAGTCTGCATGGAGATAAACACAAAAAAGGACCCCCTATTGTTGGGACTTTAATTAGATCACCACACTCACCAAGGTAATATAAAATGGTAATTTTATTAGAGTGTTAAAAATAGTCACCCAATTGTCCGATAACAGGGTACACAATGCAGCATATACATAACTGTGACGGACCTCGTACCCAAGATGTCCGCCGTAAATGCTTCCTCCGTCCGGTACCACACAATCCAAGACCCCCTTAGCTTACCCAGTCACCAGACAACACCAGTGTAGGGTACATCAGGAATGACTCTTTATTTGACATGTCACACTTATATACAGTTGACAGATGACTCAAGCCTAACCTAATTAGCATGAGCTAATTATCTCAATCAACACTGGGCTCCTTCATTCAATTGCAGGGTTAATTAGCACACACAACAATAGGTGAAACACTCTTACAAGCCAGACTATAATCAATTAACACAACAGACAGGTGGCTGGAGTTCATGAGTCATGACATTAGCGTCTCTTGCTAATATGCCAAATACACATACAGATTCTATGTGTATTGGGGGGCCAGCATGGACCTGAAGTACCACCAGCTCAGGGGTCCCAGGCTTGCAGCTCAAAGAGCACTGTTCCCCCAAATGCCAGGGCCCGTAATCCCAAGGTAATAGGCTCGCGTTCAGTCCCCTCCAACAGCCCGTGTCCCAGCCAGGTCTGTCACATTTCTCCCCTTTCGGCAGGAGACTAACACAGGAGGAGACCCCAGACGGGTTGACTCCGAAGTTAGTCAGTGGTTCCAGTCCTCTAATGCCTGTACCCACACAGTACCCCAAACAAATTGTTCCAAACAGAGCACTCACCCAGCCAACCTCTGCCTCTCTCAAAGAACATATCTGCCGCTGGGGAGAGGCCTGGACTGGCCCTTCTCCCTGGAGTCTTTTCAGCCGCTGGAGAGAAGACAGGGTGACTGGGCTCACTCCATCCTGCTGTTGGGGATCTGGGCCGACCGCCCAGCATCCCTGGGTTATACTGGTGGAGACTGCATTCCCATCCACCTTTACAGGGAATCTGTCCTGTTTTAGTTGCGGGCAGAGGCCAGCAGCGCTCTGTTCCGTTGCCAGCAGTTCAGGTGGGTGTAGGAGCTTCCCTACATCATCTCCTCCAGCTAACTGTTGGGGAGAGAGGCCGACTGCCCCAGCTCCCTGGAGCTCCGCAGCTGTTGCTGGTGCTGGACAGAGGTGGGTAGCACTCTGCCCTGTTGCCAGCCCTTCTGCTGGGGACTCCACATCCTCCGCTCTGGTTAACCGTTGGGGCAGGAGGCTGGCTTCCTCCACTCCCAAATTGTGTAGCTGCCATTGGGAAGGGGAGCCGGCTGCTTCCTTTTCTATTCCCTCATCTGGCTGCTGGGATGACATGTCTGTGGTATTGTCTCCCAGGTGCACTGATCTTTGCTGGGGAGGAAAGACCGCTTTCTCCACCCTGGCCGACTGTTGAGGAGGGACAACAAACACCTCCTCTCCCTTCTCCCCCTGTATCTGCTGCTGGGAAGTGATCGCCACCTTCTCACCCTGAGCCTCCAAAACTGACACAGGTGTGGGGCAGAGGTCTTGGACCCTCTGTCCGGTGACCAGCGCTTCAGCTGGGGAAGTTCCTTGTAACTCCCCAGATACTGCTGTTGATGCTGGGCAGCAGTTAGCAGAGCTCTGCCCTATTGTCAGCACTTCAGGTTTGGGGACGGCAATCTCCAGAGTTTCCACTGCCGATTCTCTTGCATGCTGCTGGACAGGCATATTCCTCCATCCAACCTCGTTTTGTGCCGTAACAGGATCATCAAGGTCAGTCAGCACTTGCTGCATCCGCCATAAGACCTCCGCGTCCATAGCTGCGGGGGCAGGTGGGCAAAGCACTCTGTTACTATGCCCCATTGCTGACTCTTCAGCCAGGATTTCAGAGCTGTCTGCTGGTATTTCCTGATAGTCCCAGGCAAAGGGAGCCCCACCCTGCTGCTGAGCAGAGTCTAGCAGCTGTATGTAGGCGATCTCAAGCTCCCATTCCTGAGCGGCCAGGAACTCCAAATCTTCCTGTGCCCAGAGCACTTCCGAGACGTTCAATCTTTGCTCTCTGTGCTCCATTATTTCCTCCAAACGCCACTCCAGATCACTCCCAAAGTCGGGGTCCTCGGACAGCCTCCAGTACAACAATCCCAGGCCATTATAATCAAAGCCTTCCGTGGGCCTGTCATCCGCTGTCCACGGGCACACTTGTGCTACATACCACCGGAGGGCTCTGTAGCTCTCGTCCAAACGCATTTCTGCCCGGATCAGCCTGCTTAACTCCGCTGTCCACTCCTGCTTCGGTTGTTCCCCCAATAACAGCAATCGTACTTCATACTGCGACCAGTACCTTACATGGATGGAGGGGAGAACTTTTCCCTGGTGTCGCTGCTCACAGGCTAGCGCTTCTTTCCAGAGTTGTAGGCGAACAGAATCATACCATCCCAGCAGGACCTGCACCGATACTGATCCTCTATGCTGTATCCGCATCTCTCGCAACCTCCTTCCGAATTCCTCTTCCATGACGTATCTGTACCTCTGCTATGCGGGCCTTGGATCCAGGTGATGGTTTGGATGTGTTCACGACAAGGAAGCACGATCCCACCGCTGCCAGCCAATTGTGACGGACCTCGTACCCAAGATGTCCGCCGTAAATGCTTCCTCCGTCCGGTACCACACAATCCAAGACCCCCTTAGCTTACCCAGTCACCAGACAACACCAGTGTAGGGTACATCAGGAATGACTCTTTATTTGACATGTCACACTTATATACAGTTGACAGATGACTCAAGCCTAACCTAATTAGCATGAGCTAATTATCTCAATCAACACTGGGCTCCTTCATTCAATTGCAGGGTTAATTAGCACACACAACAATAGGTGAAACACTCTTACAAGCCAGACTATAATCAATTAACACAACAGACAGGTGGCTGGAGTTCATGAGTCATGACATTAGCGTCTCTTGCTAATATGCCAAATACACATACAGATTCTATGTGTATTGGGGGCCAGCATGGACCTGAAGTACCACCAGCTCAGGGGTCCCAGGCTTGCAGCTCAAAGAGCACTGTTCCCCCAAATGCCAGGGCCCGTAATCCCAAGGTAATAGGCTCGCGTTCAGTCCCCTCCAACAGCCCGTGTCCCAGCCAGGTCTGTCACAATAACGATACAAAAAGAATATGTACAAACAAAAAACAAAAAAACAACAACACTTTACAAAAAAACAGAACTGTGGTACTGGAGCTCTCATGGAGGTATATGACCCCCGAATACTCGACGCGTTTCCAGTTACCCGAATGTGGGAACCTTCATCAGGAGCAGAGAGTATTTGAGTTTGGAATGTAACTATCGCTCTAAAATGCAAAAGAGAAAAATCAGGGGGGAGCACACATCGGGATACAAAGCAAAAAACAGTGAGGGAAGCAGCCAAGACAAAGAGTAATTATACAAAAAACGAAGAGGCATGTTCGTGACATAAGGGAGAAGAAAACCCCCTTCCCTCCTCCTCTTCCCCAGTTCCGATCCCACAAAAAAATATATTTTCTAAGGGCATATAGATGTATATCATACTACACATGATGGGTGGGCCTCCTAATGTCAAAAGAACCTATAGACATCTATAACCAATTGTCTAAGAACCTGCATATATCATATATAGATCATACATTATAAAGGAGGCATACATTACCACGTACCACAATGGAGCCGATGTTCAATATGTAATAAAATTTCGAGGTGAGAGGGACATGCACCTCCCAGATGTAGCAGCAAGCACAGCATTGGATCCTAGTTAGGTATTCAATGGATAGAATATTCGAAAGTCCACTAAAGTTGTCTGTGGATTCGATGATCATAAAACATAGGGACGACAGAGCCTATTTTAACGTGTGTCAGAGAGGAAAGATGAGATTACTAAAAAAGTCCAAACATATGTAGCGACAGAGGAAGTTAAGGATTGAGTATGAGATGAATCTGCATGGAGTCTGCATGGAGATGCAGGGAGCAATAGTCTGCATAGGAGATGCAAAGGGAGTAGCAGTCTGCAGGGAGCTGCAGGAGAAGATTTCTAATTAATCATCAAAGTGTATTGAAACCTGTAAATATGATGGCAATGATTTATCCTATGGGTATCCCATATTGCTTTTCCCTATCCAAGTTGTACCCCCCCAATAAAAAAACAAAAACAAAGCTCGCAAATGACTGTTCATTGTCTCTGGAAAGGATGTATGAAGTCTGGCAGTAGGGTGATTTGCCAGATTGTTTGTCAGTAGCGCTAACACCATGGCTACATAAGTATGCATATTTCATACATGAGGGACCATTGTGGAAGCAAAAAATTGCTGTAGTAGTTGCCGCTACTACAGTAAATGCTGTTCTCGTCCTGGTCCTGTGGCAAGCCGCTGCCCTCCTGCATAGTGATACAGAGGTTGCTTGCTCAGCAAGGTTGCCATTCATAGATTGCTTTGTATTTTTTCAAATAATATATTGTATGCTGTTTTCTAACTGGATGAGTTTGAGAAGCAGGGTGATGATGTCATGATCTCCACCTCATCCAATCGAAAATGCCTTGTTCCATACCTGTGGGACAGCAGTACCACATGTAACTATACAATGAAAATTGTATCTGGAGTTCAGCTTTGATATTTTTTTTCTCTTACTCCTAGGACTGACAGACTTTTGAATCCCCAGAAATTGTGGTTGACTTAATGGAAGGCAGGTCTAAAAATATTATTGATAATCCAAGTTTTTCTAGAGTTTTTTTGCATCTTTCTGATGCCATCCTAATTTTGAAGGGACATAATCAGTATAACAACTCAGCTGTTATTCAAATGTGCCCACTGGGGGTCACTACTAAGCCACTAAAACAATGAAAAAGTTTAGTGTAGCCTCAGTGAGAACATATTATGAAATGTTATCATTACAGTGTTTATCTTTAAAGCGGAATTCCACCAACATTTTTAAGGTAGGTAGTCAGGAAACTAAATGTGTAATTTATGCTCCTAGAACACCTGACTGTGCTCCCTGCATGTTGGGCCTCTATATGTGGCCAGGCTGTGGAAATGTCCCACACGTGTGGTATCGCTAAACTCAGGAGTAGCAGCAAAATATATTTTGGGGTGAAATTGCAAGTTTATCTATGCCACGTGTGAGAAATAACTTTTGTGAAAACAAAATAAATAAAAAAAAATTCATAATTTTCCAAACTATTGTGGGCAAAAAATTGTAACTTCAGAAAACTCACTATGCCTCTGACTAAATACCCTGGACTGTCATCTTTACAAAAATGGGTCATTTGGGGGGTATCTGTACTGTCCTGACATTTTAAGGCCTCAAGAAATCAGATAGGCCATCAGTGCATCAGGATTGATCAGTTTTCACTGATATGTAGCCTAGCTTGTAGACTCTATATATTCCATGCAAACCAATTATAATATACTTATCGTGATTTTTTTTTTTAACAAAGACATGTAGCAGAATACATTCTGGCCTAAATTTATGACAAAATTTGATTTCATTGGATTTCTTTTAAAACAAAGTAGAAGATATAGTTTTTAAAAAAAAAAAAATTCGCTCTTTTTTCGTAAAAAAAAAAAAAAAAACCCAGTGGTGATTAAATACCACCAAAAGAAAGCTCTATTTGTGTGAACAAAATGATAAAAATTTCATTTGTAGCATGATTAATTGCCATTGAAAGTGCGAGAGAAAACTGTTCTATATGACAAAATGGGAACAGGACCTAGGCGAAACCTTTGAAATGGATGAATGGTCCAAATTGTCACAGTGTGCGTCAAGATCATACATAAATACTTCCTTGATTGAAGCCAACTACAAGGTATTAATGAGATGGTACATGGTTCCAACGAGAATAGCAGCGTATGTTCCAGGAGCCTCCTCTTTGTGCTTTTGTGGATGTGGGATGGATGGCACAGTATTACATACATGGTGGTCTTGCCCCAAGGTGAAACGCTTTTGGATCCGTATGTACAATTTCATTTATTCACTTACTTACTAACTTACGTAAAGCTCCACAGCAAGCTCTTTTGGAACGACCGATAGGTGGAACTCCAAGACAGGCAGGGAAACTCATAGACTTAATTTTTACGGCAGGTAGGATAGCGAATGCCAGGTCATGGAAAACACCCACAATCCCATTTAATTTAGTGAAATCCAAGCTCTCTTGGATCATGATAAACGAACGCCTCTCTGTGATTTTGCTAGACAAGCAAGCTAGGTTTAAAAGGATCTGGGAACCCTGGATCAAATATCTTTCTGACCCTTTGTGAGTAGCAAGGGTTCAGATAATTCCACAAAATAGAGTGCACTTTTTTCTCTGGTATCCTACACTCTTCTCCTATCCTCTTCTTCCTCCTTTTCTTTGACTAATTTCTTCCTCTGTACTCTTCCGATCTTTGGTGGGGAGAGGGACGCTACAAATTGTGATGCAATAGATGCATCATAAAATGGGAAGGTCTTCTTATATGGTATAACACTATTTCCAGAATGTTCAGTTTTCATGGAGTACGGGTCAGTTGATACCGACCTCATGGTGGTGCCACCAGGGTATTTCCCCTCCCCTTGGGGGGGGAGGGTGATGGGAAGGTCCTGAGCTTCATATAGTTGCTCCTAAGGGGTGGCATCGGGTTTTTTCGGGATGTTTTATTAGTTTGTTTTCATTCTTGACCTGTTTTATGTTCTTGTTTTGGGGTAACCTGGGTCCTTGGTCATGTAGGTCAAACGATGTTAGTATTCTTCCCGAAAAAAAATCTGTACTGTGTTATAGCTGCCTGTTACAATGTCATATTTTCTAAACTTCCAACTGTCTAGAAAATTTCAATAAAAATTATTGAAACAAAAGTGCGAGAGCACTGAAAGCTGAAAATTGGCCTGGGAAGGAAGGGGGTGAAAGTGCCCATTACTGAGATGGTTAATTGATAAAAGGAAACTATTAACACTCTATTTCTGAAATCAATCTTAATTTACAGCATTTTTTTTACACCTACCTAAAAAGTTTGCATGGCAGTGTATATTTAATTAGAAATTATATACAAAAGCAAATGTTATAAACATTAACCCATACATATAAGATCATTTATTTTTATGTGTATATTTGTAGTGGAGTTCCTCTTTAACCACCATGTTCAGCAGTAGGTGCAGGTCCCTTGAATTCTTTCACAATCTTTAGGACTGGGCTATGTAAATTCCTCAGGTGTTCAGAGAAACTGCTCCTGATGGGACAGCAGTGACTGGGTCCTTTAACATGGTTGTTGGCCACTACCTGAGAGCACCAGAGTATGCAGCCTTTTCTACTTAAAGTATAACTAAAGGCAAAACATTTTCTTTAGTTTTTGACAGAGCAGAGAGGGATTAGAACACCTGCCAATTTTGGAGGGCACTGTGTTTGTGAGCCCTGAGATAATGGGTTTCCAAAGCGGTGGTCCTGCTCTACAACACACTCCTGCTTCTTCGCCCCTAAAATAAGGTGACCATATTTTTAAAATTAAATCCGGGGACATATTTTTTTTTTCTAGCAATGGCGGCAATCAGCGACTCTCTGCTCATCACCGATCCCAGCCCGCCTCACAACTTGTCAAGTCTTACTCTTCGGGCCCCGCGTACTACTAGGGGGGGAGTGGAGGAAGATCAAAGGAGGAAGCGGCAAAGAAACTGAAAAATTCAGAAAAAAAAACATCAATTGTAGCCTCACTGTGCCCCATAAAATGCAGCCACTGTGCCCCATAAAATGCAGCTATTGTGCCCATCAAATGCAGCCACTGTGCCACTCATATGCAGCCACTGTGCCCATCATATGAAGCCTCTGTGCCAATCATATGCAGCCTCTGTACCCATCATATACAGCCTGTGCTCATCGTACAGACTCTGTGCCCACCATACAGCCACTATGCCCATCATATGCAGCCTCTGTGCCAATCATACAGCCACTGTGCCCATCATATGCAGCCTGTGCCCATAATAGAGCCACTGTGCCCATCATATGCCACCTGTGCCCATATGTGCTGGGGGCGCTTGGAGGGGTCAGATATGTGCTGGGGGGCGCTTTGTGAGAGAAGAGGGCCAGTGCAGGGGGGGGGGGGTTAGAATATGTGCTGGAGGGGTCCTTTGGGAAGGAAGAGAGATAGTGCTAGGAGGGGTTGTCAGATTTCAAATAATCAAATCCACACTTCTAGCATTGTCTTCCCCCTGCCAACCTCCCCACCCCCCAGCACATATCCTCCTAACCCCTCGATCACTCCACATATTTTCTACCTTGTCCTCCTTTCCAGTCGCTCTCTCCCACTCCCTCCTCCATCTACAGAGCTTAATAAAAACTTTCTACAGACCTGATATCAGCTCGTCCCTGCTCCCCTGCTCCCCGTGTGTGTACAGAACGGAGAAGGAGGAGGAGGGGAGGAGCTTTAATACACTGACATTCTGCTCTGCTCTGCTGAACCAAGCTGCTGTCAGGGAGAGGGGAGTCATGTCACTCTCGGTGCAGTCCATGTGAATGATGTGTCCGGGTCTGGGGTAGAAGTAAACCTGAACACATCATTCATATATCCTGTAACTCTCATACTAACCCTTATGCCCAGTACACACGGTCCGACACTGGTGTTGCATACACACGGTCGGACAAAGTTGTCAGAAAATCCAATCATTCTGAACGTGGTGACGTTTGTTGCGTATGACGGAACTACGTGGAGGCTAGTAGCCAATAGGTTTGGTCTCCTAATTTGATCTGAGCATGCGTGGCACTTTGTCTGTCGGAATTCTCTACACATGATCGGAAAAAGTCTGATCGGATTTTGTTGTCGGAAAATTTAAGAGCAGGATCTTTCCGACGGAAAAAGTCAGATGGAGCCCACACACGGTCGGATTTTCTGACAACATGGTCCGATCGGACATTTTCCATCGGAATTTCCGACCGTGTGTATGGGGCATTACACTACTTTACCCTGTAAACCTAACATTGATCCCCTTTATGTAAATATAATCTCTTGTTTGCATATTCACCATTCCTGCACCAGGATCCTCTGCAGCTATGACCAGCATTTCTGCACTGAACAGTACCAGAATTAGGATCCTAATACCAGATTTAACAGAATCAAAGTAAAAGATGTGTGGCTATTACATCCTTTGTATTAATGCACAATTGTCATGGCAACCACAATCCATTCCAAAATAATTTGGTGATCAAACTTTATCTCTATGCAACAACTCTGAAATAGAACATCAAATTCAGAGCTTCCAACTATTCTCCTTTTATCCCAGGACAGACGTAAATATGTCATGAATTCTGTCACACATACTTAGGGTCAGGAAGCCATTATCCAATTCTTTTGTTTTTCTCCTTCACGGATTAAAAAAGCGTTCTCTCAAAGCAGGACAAAATAAGAAATTTGTTGCATTATAAGACTTTCATTTATACTTGTAGGTCTGCAACACTGTGAGCTTAGAATACAGTCCAAAATTCCACCCTTCATTGCACAATTTTATGCTTTTGGACTGAAAATTTATCTATAAAAAACCTGGTCAACCTATCAAGGGTAATAAAATAGGCCAATATAAAAACAATTGTGAGTATATGAGATTGCAGAGAAAAAGAAAGTCCTATGGAAATTAATAGTGTCTTCTTGAAAAAGGCATACTAATCATCAGACCTAGATTATGTATTAAACTTGCAGGGTACAAATGTTGGCATCCTCAGGGCATACAATAACAAAACTATGGAATAGCACACTCTTCTGTGGTGTGTTACATTTTTGACACATTTAAATGTGTTAACCTCCATCCCTATGAAAATTGGGCTATGACAAAGCACTACATTGAAGCGTGAAACGCGTTAGCTCCTGTCTGTTCTTGCTGTGGCTTGTATTTTTGTTCACAAGAATTTTTGAATAAAAGGCAAAAAAACTTTTTTTGAGTGCGGCTGTCCAGATCTTCTTCCTGTTTTTTATTGCTATATTCATTGCCGGCACCTAGGCTTCCAAGCTGGATGAGAAGGTTTTTCACTGTCGCTTGACCTACCTGGAGCGGTGATATATCTCTCTCTACCTATGAAAAGTGTGTTTTATGAAAGCCACACAACACATGCAGCAAGTATGGCCCTACACAGGCAAGGCTGAAGTTTTGCATAGCAACCAAAGGCTGTGGCCTTGGAAGGCACACATGCTGATAGTCAGAAACATGTTTCTTTGTATAATAAAAGGTTTCAGACTGCTGTATTGCCTGCCTGAACCATGTCACTGGGTCCTCATTGTTGCAGGTTTGTTATTGGTATAGCGCTCTGAGTACAATTCATTCTATCTCTACACTGAACTACTAGCCGAGTAGGGTGGCATCCTGCCTACTCTCTTCCTTGGTTCTAGGTATACTGGCACAGAACAGCAAAACTGTCTCAGCTGCTCCACTGCCCAGCTTCAACATGCCTTATAACATTGGGGTTTATTTACTAAAGGCAAATCCACTTTGCACTGAAAGTGCACTTGGAAGTAAAGTCACTGTAGATCAGAGAGGGATATGCAAGGAAAATAAAAAAAAACAGCATTTTAGCTTGTACATGATTGGAAGATAAAATCAGCAGAGCTTCCACTCCTTTCAGATCTACCCCTTAGATTTAGAGTGACTGCACTTCCAAGTGCACTTGCAGTGCAAAGTGGATTTACCTTTCGTAAATAACCACCATTGTGTCATTTAAGACACAAGACAACTAAGATTTTACATTTTTTTTGCAAAACTCTGACATTGTAAGTAATGTGCATCCATGTGTACTTACTAATCTGAATACATTTTTGCATTATCTATTATTTATAATAGGCCTATTCCATCTTTTTTTTTTTTTGAAAATTCTTTTTATTGAAAATTTTGGACATACATCAAACAACATTTACAATGCCATCAACCGACAGCTACAACAACAGATATAACCCCCCCCCCCCCTTTCCCCCTCCCTGTACTCAGTTCCCTTCCCCCAACAAAAATTTTACTATTTGTGGAATAACAGCCATTTCATATCTCTAATCACCCAGAGTATGTGTCGTTTTTCTCTTCACCCTGTATAAGATATCTGATGGCTACTTTTAGGACCCAGGCCTATTCCATCTTGCCTAGTCTGTTCCATAGTGGGAGGTGATAAAGGCCGTGCTACCATCTGAGGAAAGTGATGTAAAAATTCCCTCACATCCAGAGGATGGTTAAACATCTCTGGGCACTTTGTTTACATAGCTGGGGATCCAGGCCAGTAAATGAATGGGTCCAGGCGATTTCACTGGTTGCTAGGAACGCTTCCTGGTTCTGGGACTCACTGCTTCCTTAACAACCTTGATAGCGAGAGAAGGATGCTTTCAGTCATAGTAGCAGGAGAAAAACCCAATACTCTATATGATGCTCGGCTTCTGCTGAACAGGCTGAAAGTCTGGCATTCAGGAAAATGTCCTAACACACAAACAGCTGGGAGCTCATCTCTAGTGTAGTGCTACCCATAGAAGCTGCTGGATTGTTTTGTTTCCTCCTGCCATGCTCCAGTGATGACTTGCCCTATACCTGGACCGAGTGCTACACTTGGAGCTCAATGCTAAGATCCTTCTTACAATGTTCAAGGACAGCTGTCTCCAACCAGCTTCCCTGCAACACTCTTCAGTTAAAGGGGGTCCTTTTCCAGCCCAGCTTCCTAAAGTAGTCTCCTCCTGCAAATGTCTTTTAATCCAGGTTCTTCCAGGCCCTCAGCCAAACACATGCAGAGGTCTAGGTGCAATGGCTCTTCAGTAACACAGGCTCCCTCCCAAGTCAGAGGCCTGAGGAGACAGCCATTCCAAACATTTCTTTTCTCCCCAGCAACCATCCGGGCGTCCTCTCTCAGGAATTGGCTGAAGTCAGATAAACATCCAAAACCCAGATATTGACCATCCTACTCTATTTCTGGCAGCTTCTTCCAGAGGCAGGCATAAGGAGTCAACCACCAGGTTTAGGCATACCTCCCAACTGGCCCTGATTTCAAGGGACTGTCCCTCATTCAGAACAAAGTCCATTTGCCACTCTTCCCTCCTCATTTGTCCCTCATTTTGGTCTGATCTATATAGTTGTATATAAAACTTACTATTTATCTATCAAAAAGTGTTTTACAGTGCTAAATCTTTCATCACATTTCTATATTGCTGCATTTGTAAATTTCAAAAGCTAGTATAAAGGAATAGCAGTCTTAAAAAAACACTTGTGGGTTTAACCTATATTTTTTATTTTTTTGTACAATTCTCCTTTAAGGGGGGTGTAGCAAGGGGTGTGTTCTATGTCTACATACTTTTGCTAATACGTGTCCCTCATTCCCATTTCAGAAAGTTGGGAGGTATGGCTTAGGGACAGACCTGCTCAACTCAATTGCTGCTCAACTTAGTACAGCAGGTCCAAAAACATAATGTATCCAGCAGTGCGCTGTGTCTAATTTTTTTAAAGTTTCAAAAATGAATACATATTAGCAACAGATTCGGACAGCAAGTCCTTTATCAGGCCAAATAACAGATCTTTTAATTGGCCTGACCAAAATAGCTTGCTGTCTGAAACTATTGCAAAACTGTATAAATGTTTGGATATTTAACCACTTCAGCCCCGGACCATTTGGCAGCCAAAGGACCAGAGGTCTTTTTTCAATTTCGCACTGCACTGCTTTAACTGGTAATTGCGCGGTCATGCAATGTTGTAACCAAACGAAATTTGCGTCCTTTTCTTCCCACAAATAGAGCTTTCTTTTGATGGTATTTGATTGCCTCTGTGATTTTTATTTTTTGCGCTATAAACGGAAAAAGACCGCAAATTTTGAAAAAAAAAGATATTTTCTACTTTTTGTTATAAGAAAAATCCAATAAACTCAATTTTAGTCAAACATTTGGGCCAAAATGTATTCAGCCACATGTCATTAGTAAAAAAAAATGCCAATAAGCGTATATTTATTGGTTTGCGCAAAAGTTATAGCGTCTACAAACTAGAGTACATTTTCTGGAATTTACACCGCTTTTAATTTATGACTGCCTATCTCATTTCTTGAGGTGCTAAACTGGCAGGGAAGTACAAAACCCCCCCAAATGACCCCATTTTGGAAAGTAGACACCCCAAGCTATTTGCTGAGAGGCATGTTGAGCCCATTGAATATTTTTTTTTTTTTAGTCCCAAGGGATTGAATAAAGACAAAAAAAAAAAAAAAAAAAATTTTTTTTTTTTCATAAAGTTGTCACTAAATGATATATTGCTCACACATGCCATGGTTATATGTGGAGATGCACCCCAAAATACATTTTGCTGCTTCTCCCGAGTATGGGGATACCACATGTGTGGGACTTTTTGGGAGCCTAGCCGCGCACGGGGCCCCGAAACCCAATCAACGCCTTCAGGGTTTCTAAGGGTGCAAATTTTTGATTTCACTCCTCACTACCTATCACAGTTTTGAAGGCCATAAAATGCCAAAATAGCACAAAACCCCCCCAAATGACCCCATTTTGGAAAGTAGACACCCCAAGCTATTTGCTGAGAGGCATGTTGAGTACATGGAATATTTTATATTTTGCCACAAGTTGAGGGAATATTACAAACTTTTTTTTTTTTGCCCAAAGTTGTCACTAAATGATATATTGCCCACACATGCCATGGGCATATGTGGAATTACACCCCAAAATACATTCTGCTGCTTCTCCTGAGTACGGGGATACCACATGTGTGGGACTTTTTGGGAGCCTATCCGCATACGGGACCCCGAAAACCAAGCACCGCCTTCAGGATTTCTAAGGGCATACATTTTTGATTTCACTCCTCACTACCTATCACTACCTATCACAGTTTTGAAGGCCATAAAATGCCAAGATGGCACAAAACCCCCCCAAATGACCCCATTTTGGAAAGTAGACACCCCAAGCTATTTGCTGAGAGGCATGTTGAGCCCATTGAATATTTTTTTTTTTAGTCCCAAGTGATTGAATAAAGACAAAAAAAAAAAAAAAATGTATTCAAAAAGTTGTCACTAAATGATATATTGCTCACACATGCCATGGTTATATGTGGAATTGCACCCCAAAATACATTTTGCCACTTCTCCTGAGTACGGGGATACCACATGTGTGGGACTTTTTGGGAGCCTAGCCGCGTACGGGGCCCCGAAACCCAAGCACCACCTTCAGCATTTCTAAGGGTGTAAATTTTTGATTTCACTCCTCACTACCTATCACAGTTTCGAAGGCCATAAAATGCCAAAATTGCACAAAACCCCCCCAAATGACCCCATTTTGGAAAGTAGACACCCCAAGCTATTTGCTGAGAGGCATGTTGAGTACATGGAATATTTTATATTTTGCCACAAGTTGCGGGAATATTACAAACTTTTTTTTTTTTGCCCAAAGTTGTCACTAAATGATATATTGCCCACACATGCCATGGGCATATGTGGAATTACACCCCAAAATACATTCTGCTGCTTCTCCTGAGTACGGGGATACCACATGTGTGGGACTTTTTGGGAGCCTATCCGCATACGGGACCCCGAAAACCAAGCACCGCTTTCAGGATTTCTAAGGGCATAAATTTTTGATTTCACTCCTCACTACCTATCACTACCTATCACAGTTTTGAAGACCATAAAATGCCAAGATGGCACAAAACCCCCCCAAATGACCCCATTTTGGAAAGTAGACACCCCAAGCTATTTGCTGAGAGGCATGTTGAGCCCGTTGAATATTTTTTTTTTTAGTCCCAAGTGATTGAATAAAGACAAAAAAATAAAATAAAAAAAATGTATTCAAAAAGTTGTCACTAAATGATATATTGCTCACACATGCCATGGTTATATGTGGAGATGCACCCCAAAATACATTTTGCTGCTTCTCCCGAGTATGGGGATACCACATGTGTGGGACTTTTTGGGAACCTAGCCGCGCACGGGGCCCCGAAACCCAATCAACGCCTTCAGGGTTTCTAAGGGTGCAAATTTTTGATTTCACTCCTCACTACCTATCACAGTTTTGAAGGCCATAAAATGCCAAAATAGCACAAAACCCCCCAAATGACCCCATTTTGGAAAGTAGACACCCCAAGCTATTTGCTGAGAGGCATGTTGAGTACATGGAATATTTTATATTTTGCCACAAGTTGAGGGAATATTACAAACTTTTTTTTTTTTGCCCAAAGTTGTCACTAAATGATATATTGCCCACACATGCCATGGGCATATGTGGAATTACACCCCAAAATACATTCTGCTGCTTCTCCTGAGTACGGGGATACCACATGTGTGGGACTTTTTGGGAGCCTATCCGCATACGGGACCCCGAAAACCAAGCACCGCCTTCAGGATTTCTAAGGGCATACATTTTAGATTTCACTCCTCACTACCTATCACTACCTATCACAGTTTTGAAGGCCATAAAATGCCAAGATGGCACAAAACCCCCCCAAATGACCCCATTTTGGAAAGTAGACACCCCAAGCTATTTGCTGAGAGGCATGTTGAGCCCATTGAATATTTTTTTTTTTTAGTCCCAAGTGATTGAATAAAGAAAAAAAAAAAAAAAATGTATTCAAAAAGTTGTCACTAAATGATATATTGCTCACACATGCCATGGTTATATGTGGAATTGCACCCCAAAATACATTTTGCCACTTCTCCTGAGTACGGGGATACCACATGTGTGGGACTTTTTGGGAGCCTAGCCGCGTACGGGGCCCCGAAACCCAAGCACCACCTTCAGCATTTCTAAGGGTGTAAATTTTTGATTTCACTCCTCACCACCTATCACAGTTTCGAAGGCCATAAAATGCCAAAATTGCACAAAACCCCCCCAAATGACCCCATTTTGGAAAGTAGACACCCCAAGCTATTTGCTGAGAGGCATGTTGAGTACATGGAATATTTTATATTTTGCCACAAGTTGCGGGAATATTACAAACTTTTTTTTTTTTTTGCCCAAAGTTGTCACTAAATGATATATTGCCCACACATGCCATGGGCATATGTGGAATTACACCCCAAAATACATTCTGCTGCTTCTCCTGAGTACGGGGATACCACATGTGTGGGACTTTTTGGGAGCCTATCCGCATACGGGACCCCGAAAACCAAGCACCGCTTTCAGGATTTCTAAGGGCATAAATTTTTGATTTCACTCCTCACTACCTATCACTACCTATCACAGTTTTGAAGACCATAAAATGCCAAGATGGCACAAAACCCCCCCAAATGACCCCATTTTGGAAAGTAGACACCCCAAGCTATTTGCTGAGAGGCATGTTGAGCCCGTTGAATATTTTTTTTTTTAGTCCCAAGTGATTGAATAAAGACAAAAAAAAAAAATAAAAAAAATTTATTCAAAAAGTTGTCACTAAATGATATATTGCTCACACATGCCATGGTTATATGTGGAATTGCACCCCAAAATACATTTTGCTGCTTCTCCTGAGTACGGGGATACCACGTGTGGGACTTTTTGGGAGCCTAGCCGCGTACGGGGCCCCGAAACCCAAGCACCGCCTTCAGGATTTCTAAGGGTGCAAATTTTTGATTTCACTCCTCACTACCTATCACAGTTTCGAAGGCCATAAAATGCCAAAATAGCACAAAACCCCCCCAAATGACCCCATTTTGGAAAGTAGACACCCCAAGCTATTTGTTGAGAGGCATGGTGAGTATTTTACAGCTCTCATGTGTTTTTAAAAATGAAGAAAGTAAAGAAAAAAAAATTTTTTTTTTCTTTTTTCAATTTTCAAAACATTGTGACAAAAAGCGAGATCTGCAAAATACTCACCATACCTCTCAGCAAATAGCTTGGGGTGTCTACTTTCCAAAATGGGGTCATTTGGGGGTGGTTTGTGCCATCTGGGCATTCCATGGCCTCCGAAACTGTGATTGGCAGTGAGGAGTGAAATAAAAAAATTACACCCTTAGAAAGCCTGAAAGCGGTGCTTGGATTTTGGGGTCCCGTACGCGGCTAGGCTCCCAAAAAGTCCCACACATGTGGTATCCCCGTACTCAGGAGAAGCAACAGAATGTATTTTGGGGTGTATCTCCACATATGCCCATGGCATGTTTGAGCAATATATCATTTAGTGACAAGTTTTTGTAAAAAAAAATATTATTTTTTTTTTTTTTTCATTATTCAATCTCTTGGGACCAAAAAAAAAAAATATTTAATGGGCTCAACATTGCTCTCAGCAAATAGCTTGGGGTGTCTACTTTCCAAAATGGGGTCATTTGGGGGGGGTTTGAACTGTCCTGGCATTTTATGCACAACATTTAGAAGCCTATGTCACACGTCACCCACTCTTCTAACCACTTGAAGATAAAGCCCTTTCTGACACTTTTTGTTTACATGAAAACATATTTTTTTTTTTGCAAGAAAATTACGTTGAACCCCCAAACACTATATATATTGTTAAAGCAAAGGCCCTACAGATTAAAATGGTGGGTGTTGCATTTTTTTTTTCCACACAGTATTTGCGCAGCGATTTTTCAAATGCATTTTTTGAGGAAAAAATACACTTTTTTTTTATTTTAATGCACTTAAACACACTATATTGCTCAAATTTTTGATGAAATAAAAAATATGATCTTAGGCCGAGTACATGGATACCAAACACGACATGCTTTAAAATTGCGCACAAACACGCAGTGGCGACAAACTACATACATTTTTAAAAGCCTTTAAAAGCCTTTACAGGTTACCACATTAGATTCACGGAGGAGGTCTACTGCTAAAATTACTGCCCTCGATCTGACCTTCGCGGTGATACCTCACATGCATGGTGCAATTGCTGTTTACATATGACGCCAGACCAACGCTTGTGTTCGCCTTTGCGCAAAAGAAGGGGGGGCAGGGGTGCTTTTTTTTTTTTTTTTTTTTTTAGTTTTTCTTTTTATTTAGCTTTTTTATTTTATTTTTAAACTGTTCCTTCCATTTTTGTTTTCTTAGTTGTCATTTTTATTGTTATCGCAGGCAATGTAAATATCCCCTATGATAGCAATAGGCAGTGACAGGTACTCTTTTTTTGAAAAAATTGGGGTCTATTAGACCCTAGATCTTTCCTCTGCCCTCAAAGCATCTGACCACACCAAGATCGGTGTGATAAAATGCTTTCCCAATTTCCCAATGGCGCGGTGGGTATGCCCACCATTAGAATACCTCCCTTCATCCACCCACTTCTAATGATGGGCATACATGCACCATTTATATATGCCGAAGCATGGGGGCATCCTCCCGCAAAAAAAGTTATGCCACGTACACATGGTCGGACTTTTTTCGACCGTATGTACGTGGCATTAGGAGCAAAATCGCTCCTCCGGCCTCTGCTGCCCCCATGCTTCGGCATATATGCTCTTTTTTTTAACTGTGGTGGTGAAATCACCTCCTACAGCATTGGAGTCGCGGCTTTATGTATCGTGGGAGCAAACGCTGTTGCTGTCAAGATAAATAAATCCACGCTGCAACTGAATGGCGTACCTGCTAAGCAAATAATGGTTAACATTAAAACAAAGTAACATTACAGTATAACAGTAAGACCTTACCATACCATACCTGCAAAGCAAATACCAAAAAAAAAACATAGTAAAAAATAAAACATTTTGTTAACGCAACCGGTGCCTAAAATATATATATGCCGAAGCATGGGGGCATCCTCCCGCAAAAAAGTTATGCCACGTACACATGGTCGGACTTTTTTCGACCGTATGTACGTGGCATTAGGAGCAAAATCGCTCCTCCGCCCTCTGCTGCCCCCATGCTTCGGCATATATGCTCTTTTTTTTAACTGTGGTGGTGAAATCACCTCCTACAGCGTTGGAGTCGCGGCTTTATGTATCGTGGGAGCAAACGCTGTTGCTGTCAAGATAAATAAATCCACGCTACAACTGAATGGCGTACCTGCTAAGCAAATAATGGTTAACATTAAAACAAAGTAACATTAGAGTATAACAGCAAGACCTTACCATACCATACCTGCAAAGCAAATACCAAAAAAAAAACATAGTAAAAAATAAAACATTTTGTTAACGCAACCGGTGCCTAAAATATATATATGCCGAAGCATGGGGGCATCCTCCCGCAAAAAAGTTATGCCACGTACACATGGTCGGACTTTTTTCGACCGTATGTACGTGGCATTAGGAGCAAAATCGCTCCTCCGCCCTCTGCTGCCCCCATGCTTCGGCATATATGCTCTTTTTTTTAACTGTGGTGGTGAAATCACCTCCTACAGTGTTGGATTCGCGGCTTTATGTATCGTGGGAGCAAACGCTGTTGCTGTCAATATAAATAAATCCGCGCTGCAACTGAATGGCGCACCTGAAAACAAAAAAATGGTTAACAATAAAACATACCTGAAAAGCAAGCATGATAAAACATAATAAAACATTGCAGAATAGAATAGAGTAAAAAAGAGCAACAATAGAGAGAGAACAATAAAACGACAACTATTTTTGGTTTTTTTTTATTTTATATTTTTTTGGGTTTTTTTATTTTTTTTGTACTTTTTTTTTTTTTTTTATTTTTTACACTTTTTTTTTTTAAACTATAACTATAATTTTAACTGTAACGGTCGGGTCTCAAAATGCGATGGCATTCTTGAGACCCTGTAACTATAATTTTAACTGCAACGGTCGGGTCTCAAAATGCGATGGCATTCTTGAGACCCTGTGAAAGTGTATCCTAGCCTGTGAAATGCTGTACCCTACGCTAAAACCTCACTAGTGAGTGGTAGCGTTCAAAGCATTCACCAACGCAGAGACCAGGATTGTCAGGACAGAGTGGACAATAATAACGGGTGTCACGCCTAAATCCGCGCTTGCTACAGACACGACATCTTCTTTGGGGGGCTCGTTGGGTAGGGGTACTCTGGAGGACATGAGGATAATGCCTCTCATGCAGCCGGCTTACTGCATTTGGTAGGGGATGTTGAGGTGTGGAACCGCCTGGATACAGGAGTTCCATGACAACCGCTCCCTGGAATTCAAGGAAGGGTAACGTCCCGCCTGAAGCTCCGTATAGCACATGAGCATTCAGCAAAGCCAATTGGAATAAATAAATAGACACTTTTTTGTACCAGCGTCTAGCCTTACGGACAACTAGGTACGGCGCCAACAACTGGTCGTTGAGGTCCACCCCCCCATATTAAGGTTGTATTCGTGGACACAGAGGGGTTTCGTCACAACACCAGCCGCCGTACGAATTTGGACTGTCGTGTCTGCATGAAGGGAGGTAAGAACGAAAACATTCCTATTATCCCTCCACTTCACAGCGAGCAAATTATTACACTTGAAGCAGGCTCTCTCCCCCAGCCTAAGAGGGGAATCTACAAGCCGCTGGGGAAAGCCCCGGCGATTAGGTCGCACGGTGCCACATGCTCCAATCTGATGATCAAACAAGTGACTAAACAGTGGCACGCTCGTGTAATAATTGTCCACGTACAAGTGGTACCCCTTTCCGAATAAGGGTGACACCAAGTTCCACACTATCTTGCCAGCGCTCCCTATGTAATCTGGACAGTTCTCCGGCTCTACGTGACTATCTTTTCCCTCATAAACCGAAAAGCTCCACGTATAGCCTGTTGCCCTGTCACAGAGCTTGTAGAGCTTGACCCCGTATCTGGCACGCTTGCTGGGAAGGAACTGTTTGAAAGACAAGCGGCCAGAAAACTTAATCAGGGACTCGTCAACGCAGACAACTTGATTGGGCGTAAACAAGGCTGCAAAACATTGGTTGAAGTGGTTTATGAGGGGCCGAATTTTGTAGAGCCGATCAAATTCAGGGTCTCCACGAGGACGACAAAGTTCATTGTCACTGAAGTGCATGAACCGCAAAATCATCTCGTATCGTGCCCTGGACATGGAGGCAGAGAACACGGGCATATGGTGGTGCGGTGAAGTGGACCAATAAGACCTCAGAGTCGGGAATTTGTGTATGCCCATGTTGAGGGAAAGGCCCAGAAAGGTCTTAAATTCGGAAACCGTAATTGGTTTCCAATCTCTGGCAAGGGAAGGCACTTGGGGATTAGCGGCGATGTGTTGACCAGCGTATATATTACTTTGGTCCACAATAGATCTATAGAGATCTTCCGTGAAAAACAGCGAATAAAAATCGGATGGCTTAAAATCAGCTGTTTCCACCTGAATACCGGGTTGGCCAGTGAATGGGGGAAGTACGGGTTCTGCAGAAGTGGTGGGCACCCAATCAGGATTGGCGAATTCTGCAGGAAGGACACTATGTGATCGACGGACCTGCCTTTGTCTTCTTCTTGGTGGCAGCGGGACACTACTTGTGCTTGCCACCTCGCCAGCTTGAACTGCACTTATGGGACTCGCCACGTCACCAAGTGTTACTGCAGTGCTGGTTTGACTACGTCCAGGGTGTACTAGGCCGCTGGTGCTTGCCAGTTCACCAGAAGGAATAGCGGCGCTAGTACTTCTCTGCTCCATACGAGAGACCTGCGGTTCCTGCACCTCAACAACATCAGAAGATCGGGATCGGGTACGCCTGACCTTAGCAGGGACCACACCTTCATTGCCAGAGCTATCTGTCATGGAGCCGCTGTCGTCTACTGGATCGTATTCTGAGCCTGATTGTGACAGATGAGTGACCTCCTCTTCACTATCTGACATACTCAGAAACAAGTAGGCCTGTTCACTAGTGTACTTGCGATTTGCCATTTTGGGCTCTAAATTTAGTAGTACACTAGTGAGATTCACAGGAAAAAAAGCTCCTAGGCTGCTGGCAACTGAATCAAAACGCTACCAAAAAAACTGTTAGCGATCGCAGGGATCAGGCCTGACTCTGCGAACGCTGCAGTTATGTGTGCTTAGTGTTTTGGAAGTGACAGTGATCGATCGATACTGCACTTGGGTGGGCTGGGCTGGGCGGAGGGGGGAAAACGCAGGTGCTAGCAGGTATCTGGGCTGATCCCGCTAACAATGCGTTTTTTGGAACCCTAAACTGCTGGGACGCTAGTATAGATCTGATCAGATCAGATATTGATCTGTTCAGATACTATACCACTAAGGGAGGTGTATGCTTTGCGCGTGGGTGTTTGCGGTACTGGCACTAACCTGGGGCGACGCAGACCTTATTTGACCCTAAAACCTAATTGATATCACCCGCCGGGCGATCAGGGGGTTAAACCGATAGTTGGGTAATAAATGGCGGGTGCCCTGACAGTATAAAAAAAACAAGCTAACTAACCAGCGTCACCCGTAACAGTTATACGGTGATCACTGGTGAAAGGGTTAACTAGGGGCAATCAGGGGGTTAAAACCTTTATTAGGTAATATATGGGGGTACCTGACACTATATAAAAACCTGACGGGGAACCTAAATAACTAAATAACTAACTGGCTAACCAGCGTCACCTGTGACACTTATACTGTGATCACTGGTGAAAGAGTTAACTCTAGGGGCAATCAAGGGGTTAAAACCTTTATTTAGGTTGTAATATGGGGGTACCTGACCTATAAACCTATTTATAATCCTATATAAACCTGGCGGTTACCTAAAAAAAAAAACTGGCTACCTAGCGGCACCAGTGACACTAATAGAGCGATCAAAAAAAACGATCGCTTAGTGACACTGGCAAAGGGGGTGAAAGGGTTACCTAGGGGGCAATCAAGGGGTTAAACCTTTATTGGGGGGGGTAGGGGGCTACCTTGGACCTAAAGGGGCCTAAAACTAACTGCCCTGACAGTTATTGCAGTCACACTGACACTAAATGCAGTGATCAGTAAAATAAATGATCACTGCAATCAGTGACACTGTGACTGGGGGGGCAGGGGGTTATCTGGGGGGTGATCAGGGGGTGACAGGGGGGTGAAATATGTGCCTATGTGTGCCTGGTGTCAGTGTAGTGTTGGTGCACTAACCTGATGTCTTCTCCGCTCGGCGTCCCGGTCAGAAAGACCGACACGAGGAGCGTGACATCACTTCCCCTTGCCTGTGTTTACAATTACACAGGAAGGGGAAGGAAGGGGAAGCATCTCATTGGCCAGAGCGATCGGGAGGGGGTGGCCAGAAACGACTGGCCGTTACCTCGTCCCGCATCGCTTCTGAAGCCATCCCGACCGTCCCCGCCGGCGGAGGGGGGTCCGATCGGACCCCCCAACCGCCTGAAGAATGGCACGTACAGGTACGTGATTCTGCCTGTACGTGCCATTCTGCCGACGTATATCTACATGGGGCGGTCGGGAAGTGGTTAAAGGGTAAGTTCACCTTTTCACAAGAAATGAAGAGATGAACTAACTCCAAATATACTGTCCACCACTCTGAACCCCACTGCATATAGTGGCCGTAGTGCACCATGCTGCCAATGTAGTGGTCTGTACACCATACACTGCTATACATAGCCCAGGAGTGAGTATCCAACACAATGCTTCAATAGCAAGTGCTTATTGGTCAGCATGACCATGCTGACCAATATGAAGTGCTTCTTTTATTCTGGGACACCTTACTGCACCAATGCACCATTATGATGGGCACTCACTCCAGGTCTGTGTATTGCGATGTAATAATATATTGACCAATAAACTAGCAGCACAGGCATTATGGCCACTATGTGCAGGGGATCTGGAAGGTGGACAGAATATTTGGATTTATATCATCTTTTCATTTTTAAGATGTACAGGTGACTGGCAATGTGAAACAAAACCAAAGGAAATTCCCAGCTCAACTCGCCAACCAGTCTGCTGCCAACCAAATTATCCTGTCTAACAGTTTGCGTTAAAAACAGGGGTTCAGTTAGCACACATTTGCAAATACATGCGTAAGCTGCAGATCCGCACCAAGGCAATGTGAGGCATCTCTCAAGTGCAATGCCCTAACTACCCCTTCTGCACTGGCCGACATTGGAGCACTAATCCTTAGTAGAGGCCTCTCACCAAAGATTTTAGTTCTGCTCAGTCCCTCAAAAGCCAGGTCCCCCTCTCACTTTACAACTCCCTCTGACAGGATCAGGAACAGGAACAGTAGCACACTGGAATAGCAGCTTAGTCCCCTCTGGACAGATCGGCATCACAGTCCAGCACAACACACTCTGCAGCAGTAGCACAGCAACCTATGGCCTTGGAGCTCACTAACACACATGGGCGTCCGCAGAACTTTTTTCAGGGGGGGGGCATAATTTTAGGGTCACCCATGCACCGCCCCTTTTCGACAATGTCATTATCACATTATTATGGTCAGAGTCTGCAGACGTATTACAGTCCCTAGGATAAGTAATGGGTAATGGCCAATAGGCTCTCTTACCAGACCCAGCAAAACTACAGCAGTAATCACTCCGGCTGGACGATCGTTCACTCTGGGTTCCCCGGAGGTGACACTGGTCAGTAGTGTAGCATGTCTGTACCCTGGTAGTGGCTCAGTCTTTCTCTCTCTGGTGGTGCTGGCCAGCAGTGATGTAAGTAACTGAGTTAAAATAAACTGAGTTACCTAACGCAGTTACTTTAGAGGGTAACTAGTAATCTAACTGATTACTTTTCCCCTCATGGTAACTCAGTTCCCATTACTTTGGCTTAGTTACCCCAATTACATCTACCGCCACTAGATGGCAGTAGTGTAATTCCGGTGTCCTGCCGAAAAAGTTCCCCCGCCGGATAAGGACCCCCTGTACAGCGCAGGCGCAGGGCTTGCGCAGTACGAAGGACTACGGAGCTTCCGAAAATTGCCGAGCCTAAACAGCTCGGAGTGAACTCTACACCGCGCAGGTGCAGTTAACATGTAATTGTACGAGGCGATGCCGCACGCTCCCGATGCTCGTGCTACTCTGCAAGGGGCGTCTATCGTGTAAGTAAGGGGCGGGTCTAGTATTACTGTAACCAAGGGGCGCATTTATTATTATTGTTATATATCGAGCTCTGCCCATTAATTTAACATTCGCCCTCTTCTGTAAACATCCGTCCCTTACACGATATAATAATAATAGACGCGCCCCTTGCTTACGCGCTATAACAGATCTGCCCCTTGGTTAGAGTGATAATAGAGCAGCCCCTTGGTTACACGATATGTAACAATAATAATAAATGCGCCCCTTGGTTACAGTAATACTAGACCCGCCCCTTAGTTACACAAATAGAATATTTAAAAAAAAGTCAGTTACTTTGCTGAGTAACTAATTACTTTTCCAATGTAGTAACTGAGTTACTAACACAATTACTTTTTGGGAGAAGTAATTTGTAACTTAACTAATTACTTTTTTAAAGTAAGATGACCAACACTGCTGGCCAGTGTGGCTCTCTCTCTGGTGGTGCTGGACAGCATGACTCTCTTTTGTGGCCCTGGCAGGCTCTCTCTCTGGCTTCCGCCCAGCACACTCCTCGTCCTGTAGCACTCTCTCCCTCAGCTTCTTTCCAGGCTGCAGTCTCTCAATCTCTCTCTTGATCGAGCTGTAACCTCCTCCCTGTGGAAAATGGAGCCGCCAATCTTTTGGGACTACCTGTCCCATGAAGCTTGCCTCTCCTAGTCGCCTTTGATTGGCCCTCAGTTATGGCCAATAGGGAAGGAACGGAGCAGGGCAGGAAGCTGGGTGGGGAACCTGGTGAGAGCCTCCGTCTCTTCTCCCTGACAGAAGAATGGGTGGGGCGAGCGGGGGAAACCTCTGATAGCCCGCAGCTCGCCATTCTTCCGTCACAGCACCGCCAAGTTCTCTCCTGGACTGAGCAGGGAAAAGAGCCCAAAGTCACACTACACTTGACAGCACCTTAATGGTGTCACCCCACTGGTGGGTGGCACACGGGTGCGGCACCTCGACAGAGACACAACTGTGCTGAATTTAATATCCGATCCCTGATTCCAGGGGGGGGGCACTTGACCCCCCTTGCCCCTACCTGCGGACGCCCATGCTAACACACAATCACACCAGAGCAGCACAGTAGCCACATGGCTATCAGCAGAAAAAACCTCTGTAGCTCTTTCTCGATGGCAGACGATCTCTCTCTCGCTCTCTCTGCAGCAGAACATGGCTCCCAGTCTTCTAGTGACACAGTACTGGCATCAATCAGTCTCTCTTGAGATGGGGCAGCACTGGATAGCAGAGCAGCTCATGGTAATGTCCTTCTAGTCACTGTAGCCAGCAACTCTCAGCAGTAGCACGCTCTCCTTTTCCTCTTCCTTGAGTACAACTCAGATTGCAGTGCAGCATATGGCTCCAGCTACTGCCACTCTGAGCTCAGGGCATATCAAGCAGCGGCCATCACTCTCATGCTGGGCTCCTGCCTCCCTACCCTACCCTGCACAGGACTCACAGCAGCAAATCAGGACCCTTGTCCTCTGAGCTCACAGCATCTCTTAGACACAAACACAGTCCAGCCTGGGCACCAACATCTGCTCACCTCATGGGTGCCGGTTGCTCCCTTCACCAGTCTTGAGTGGTGGGGCAGGTCTTTTCATCAGCCAGTCCAGTTCTCCCTGGCCCCACCAGCCCATCAGAATCTGTCCCTGCTTCTTCACTAAGGGCAGACATAGTCCCTTGGCTGAAACTGCTGGCATCCTATACTACACATGCTTGTCAAATTAATCTTCTCCTACATTAATGTGACCACAATACAACAATGAAACTCCATTACCATAGGAGTAGTGAATTATAAATTTTAGTTAAGAGCTTAAGATGCATGAAAATTCAGTTTTAAGTCAAAGACCAGGCTCACAGATGTATTGCTCAAACTGTTCGGTAGATTGTTTTATGACAGGACTGTTTATAACAAGGCCTCATCAGAAGTTTTTTGCTCCTGCCAGTGGAGGTTTATGATGTCCTGCATTCTTTTTATGTATATTACAGAAGAATTGATCTTTGCCAAATGTGTCACTTTCCATGAATGCCTAGCACAGACATGAGATTTAAATCTGATTGTTATTTTGTTACTAACTTGAGAATTCTGGAGAAATTAGGGTGACATGGTTTCAGTAGGACTACACCATTCTGTTGACACAGTTAGGGGGTCGTCATACCTAACCATTATCACATCAGGTACACTAGGGTAGATGGGTGGACACTACAAAATTGCTGGCCTTGGGGAACAAAGCATAAATCTGGGGCTGTACACAGCCCTATCTGCAACTGTTGCCCTGGGTTTGAACATCTCCTGGTATGAGTGGGTACAGATCAGCCCCTGTAATCATTTTCTTGGAATGAAACCTTAGTGTTTCCAAAAATAACTTGACAGGCGTATTAGCACTTTCATACTTTACCTAAAACTAAAAAAAGTTTTGGATTGATATTCACTTTAATGACTTGCCATTAAAATGATTATTACCAGACCATGCCTTCTTAAACATTTATGACAGCTTATGTTGCAACAGTTCTACACTGATTCATCATTCCTTGCTAGACAGTTCTTATTGGAGCCTATTTTTAGAAAAATAAATAAATACAGGAGATGACAATCTGAAATACCAATGCCCCTATTAAGCAGGATTATATGAAATAAAAATAACAAACTTATGCAAAATTTAAAAATAGCAATTTAGTTAAAATTAGAAGTTTCCTGAATTGGGGTCAAGTTATTTCTAGATCTGTACACATTACTGATTCCCAACAATCATGGGAATCACGGTTCAACCACAGTCTCAAATATTATGGAGTATTTTTTTAGTTTGAAAAATCACGTGCTGACAACAGGACTGCGGACAAACTGTGCATTGGCACGCATTTTGTTGCTCCTAGTCCAGGAGGGAGCTCCCATGTTTGTCAGTGCTGTCATGGGATTTAGAGCCCCTGGTTAGCACTGAGAGCACAATGCTTGAAGAGGTGCAGGAGAGAAGATATTGACAGGGCCACCAGGTATTTATAACAAAATCACAATAAACATAAAATGATGGGTTACATTCTTTTAAAATGCTTAGAAATTGAACATAAATTATTCACTACTGATCTAACAATGCAATGCAACATGGAAAGGTTGAAACCAGAATAGCTATCGATATGCATAGAATAGTATACAGAAACATAATATGCACAGACAGTCTAATGCCCCGACACACAGTCGGAATTTCCGACGGAAAATGTCCTATAGGACCATGTTGTTGGAAAATCCAGCCGCGTGTGGGCTCCATCGGACTTTTTCCGTCGGAAAAAATTTGAGATCCTGCTCTCAAATTTTCCGACAACAAAGTCCGATAGGACGTTTTACGATCGTGTGTAGCAAATTCCGACGGACAAAGTGCCACGCATGCTCAGATCACATTACAAGACCAAAGCTATTGGCTACTAGCCTCTACATAGTTCCGTTGTACGCAACGAACGTCACCACATTCAGAATGATCGGATTTTCCGACAACTTTGTCTGACCGTGTGTATGCAACACCAGTGTCGGAAAAAATCTGACGGAATTTGTGGTCGGAATTTCCGACCGTGTGTACGGGGCATTAGACGTGCCCAATCTTTACCTGCCCCCCCCCCCCCCCCCCCCCCCCCCCAAGGATTTCTGGCAACATATAGGTAAAGGGAACAGATTTTTCACATGAAAGTCAGGCTTATATATTATGGCAATATGCCCCAAATCCAAATAATAACATGTGCAATTCTGTTTTGCAGTCCCCTGTTCGTTGTATAGTCTATGCACTCTTAAAAACTGCATTCTCTTCTGCCACTATTATGTGCAATCCTGTGCCCATTACAGGCGGTCCACGGGTTACAAACATCCAATTTACAAACGACTCCTACTTACAAACAGAGGGAGACAACAGGAAGTGGGAGGAAATCTACGCATAGGAAGGGAAATTCACTCCTGTAAGAGTTATTATGGAAAAAAGGTGTCTCCACTGATGCTTTATCATCAATCCTTATTTCCACAACAACCCAAAATTTTCAAAATACAATTGTCATAGGGACATAAAGTGAGGTCAAATCTTCTGAACAGGGGTACAGACAGTAAAACAAATGTTACAGTGGTGTTAACCCTTCCCTATGCTATCCAAAAAACATAAAAAGTATTCTTTTGGTTGGAACTACACTTACGACTTACAAACAAATTCCACTTAAAGAGGAAGTAAACCCCGATGGGATTTACTTCCTCTTTTGCTCCCAGCAAATTAAAAGCATAATGGGCTAGCATGCATTGCATACTAGCCAATTATATGACACTTACCTGCAAACAAAGCCCGCACTGTCCCCTGTGCAGGCCGCGTCCATCTTCGCCCCTCTTCCTTCCGGGGGCGTGGATTCCACATGACGTCACTCCCAGGCATGCACGCGGGAGCCGTCAGTCACGGCACATGCTGGGGGAAGAAATGGCACGGGGGTCTGTTTCTTCACAGAGCATGTGCCGATGATGACATCGGCGCACTACAAGTGAGATATCTCCACGCGTTTAGGAGATATTTCCACTACCTATAGGTAAGCCTTATTCTAGGCTTACCTATAGGTAAATGTCACACAAAAGGGTTTACAACCACTTTAAGAACAAACCTGCAGACCCTATCATGTTTTAAACCCGGGGACCACCTGTATAAGCCTAATTCGTACCCTAAATTTACCTTCCTAAAAACCTTGAAACTTTTTTTTTTTTTGTGTTTGGCAAGTTAAAGCCAAAACTGTATTTCATTTTTGCTGTAATCTGTGGAAAAAAAGAAGGGGGTTGCTGGCCTTACACTAATAGACTTTCTACCGAATATTGAACATTCATACGAAAATTCTCAATACATTCAATCACTTGCCATTTGAAAGCACTTTAAAATTTAATTTGCTTTTAACATTTGATTTTGAAGTAAATGTAAGGTGCCCCATTATTACGTCATTTCTCTGACGAAACGCGTAGGGAGGAGCGACGTGCTGACGTCACCGCGTTCTACACCCTAGACAAGCACGGGCGTTTTGTTACTGTAGCCGGCCGGCCGCGAAATCTGAAATTTTATCCTATTGTTTTTTATCTGGATGTTTGTACGCCCTCAGCGTTTTTTTATAATAAACCAGTTGGATCCTACCCATGGTCTGCCCTTTTTTCCTTCTCTTTTTCCGGCCTTGGGGAATTGTTTGTTTTCTCCTGATGAGATATAAAGCTGTGGATTGAGCAACCCCTGACAAGGATATGGACGTTCTGACCTGATGCACAGAAGGGAGACAGAGGAAAAAGGCCCTGGCTGGGTTGTAGCCACATGCGATCACTTGACCTACAGCTGGTAAGCTTGCATTTCATTTGGTGGTGGGACCACAGAAGGAAAGTCACTAAATCACGGATGACAGTCCGATTTGAAAGAGTCACCTACTGCACGGATATCACTTTATGTCTGTAGCCCTATATGACCACATATGGACAACATAACATCAATATATATATTTATTGACACTTATGGTTTCTAATTATCTATCTGCTGTCTAGCCATATATGTTTTTTTTTATATTACATCTGTTTCATTATATTGTATTAAACATTTTTCCCTTTATTGTTTAACAATATATCATATATTGCACAATATTTGTTGGCATCAATTGCCTATAGGTGATAATGACTGTCACCTATCAATTCACGGTACATATTTATTTGTGATTCACTAATTTATATAGCGCAACCTTTCTTTGTATAAATGTAATTTCCTGAATGAAAACCTCATACACTGTTAGATATTTGTTTGAGAAAAAATTTCCATCCTGCTCCTTTGAATTTTCTTGTAACTGTGGGCAAAAATTATTGTCAATGTGACGATGAGAAAATATAACAAATGTTCTTAAAACAAAAAAAGCATGAAAAATCCAACAACAACATAAGTGAATTTATCTGGAACTGCCCACTATATCTGTTTATAGACAAGCTATCATATGTTTTTCGTATGAAATGGGTGGAGGCCACATTACACAAGGCAACACAGGTCCAAAAACTCTGGATGTTTGGAAAGCTTTTATTCAAACCTCATCCAAAGCTACTCAACAATCTACAGTCAGGTCCATAAATATTGGGACATCGACACAATTCTAACCTTTTTGGCTCTATACACCACCACAATGGATTTGAAATGAAACAAACAAGATGTGCTTTAACTGCAGACTTTTTAGCTTTAATTTGAGGGTATTTACATCCAAATCAGGTGAACCGTGTAGGAATTACAACAGTTCGTATATGTGCCTCCCACTTTTTAAGGGACCAAAAGTAATGGGACAATTGGCTGCTCAGCTGTTCCATGGCCAGGTGTGTGTTATTCCCTCATTATCCCATTTACAAGGAGCAGATAAAAGGTCCAGAGTTCATTTCAAGTGTGCTATTTGCATTTGGAATCTGTTGCTGTCAACTCTCAATATTAGATCCAAAGAGCTGTCACTATCAGTGAAGCAAGCCATCATTAGGCTGAAAAAACAAAACAAACCCATCAGAGAGATAGCAAAAACATTAGGTGTGGCCAAATCAACTGTTTGGAACATCCTTAAAAAGAAAGAACGCATCGGTGAGCTCAGCAACACCAAAAGACCTGGAAGACCACGGAAAACAACTGTGGTGGATGACAGAAGAATTCTTCCCTGGTGAAGAAAACACACTTCACAACAGTTGGCCAGATCAAGAACACTCTCCAGGAGGTAGGTGTATGTGTATCAAAGTCAACAATCAAGAAAAGACTTCACCAGAGTGAATACAGAGGGTTCACTACAAGATGTAAACCATTGGTGAGCCTCATAAACAGGAAGGCCAGATTAGAGTTTGTCAAACAACATCTAAAAAAGCCTTCACAGTTCTGGAACAACATCCTATGGACAGATGAGACCAAGATCAACTTGTACCAGAGTAATGGGAAGACCAGAATATGGAGAAGGAAAGGAACTGCTCATGATCCAAAGCATACCACCTCATCAGTGAAGCATGGTGGTGGTAGTGTCATGGCGTAGGCATGTATGGCTGCCAATGGAACTGGTTCTTTTGTATTTATTGATGATGTGACTGCTGACTAAAGCAGCAGGATGAATTCTGAAGTGTTTCAGGCAATATTATCTGCTCATATTCAGCAAAATGCTTCAGAACTCATTGGACGGCGCTTCACAGTGCAGATGGACAATGACCCGAAGCATACTGCAAAAGAGTTTTTAAGGGAAAGAAGTGGAATGTTATGCAATGGCCAAGTCAATCACCTGACCTGAATCCGATTGAGCATGCATTTCACTTGCTGAAGACAAAACTGAATGGAAAATGCCCCAAGAACAAGCAGGAACTGAAGACAGTTGCAGTAGAGGCCTGGCAGAGCATCACCAGGGATAAAACCCAGCGTCTGGTGATGTCTATCCGTTCCAGACTTCAGGCTGTAATTGACTGCAAAGGATTTGCAACCAAGTATTGAAAAGTGAAAGTTTGATGGATGATAGTTAATCTGTCCCATTACTTTTGGTCCCTTAAAAAGTGGGAGGCACATATACAAACTGTTGTAATTCCTACACCGTTCACCTGATTTGGATGTAAATACCCTCAAATTAAAGCTGAAAGTCTGCAGTTAAAAATCCATTGTGGTGGTGTATAGAACCAAAAAGATTAGAATTATATCAATGTCCCAATATTTATGGACCTGACTGTATAGTACAATGATTCAGATACACCCAATGGTATCAAACCAGACTGTTAACCAATGACCCTCCAATTGACATCCTACCCTCCACTTGCATTCTTTATATTTTGATAGCGGAGGCCTCCCTCCCTTTTCCTACATTTGCTAACTGCTAAACAGACTGCCATCCACCCATCCAAGTGCTGTCTGATGTTCACCCAGTGCTGTTATTTAATTTTCAAAATATACTAACAAACTTCACATTGCCATTTCAATATTGCATTGCTGGCCAAACGTTGCGGCCACTCTCTTTGTTACCCACATTTTTTAATTAAAAAAGTAGAATTAAAGTTCTCATTAGAGATGGCTGGTACAAGCTAAGAATTTTGTCTCAATTGGCACCATATTACTGGCAGTGGAGATGAATTCTTAGCTAATATCTTATTCTTCCAACACTCTTGTGCTGATCCCCTGCTGTGTGTTGATACCAGTCATGTCCTCTACACAAAGGAGTTTTCAGAAGTGACTGACCAGAGGTGAGGTCAAAGAGGCCTTGTTAAGGGGGGTGTTGCCAGAATAAGCATTGTCTGGGGCAAAATAGCACTGAATGCATAGTAACAGAACATTCTACCAGGCTGTCAATAGTTACATGTGTTAAGGCATAGGATTTATCCACATGCTTAATTGTTTGGTCTTTAAAGAAGTTGCTGAAGTATCCACATAAAATAAAATTTTCAGCATTAACACTTGAGTACTGCTGGGGCCATACCCCGAAAGCTTGTCCTGAAAAATTGTATGTTAGTGGAAGTAACAAAATTATCACGGACAGTACTCAATTGTTTCTGTCACAAATATGTCTACAATCACCTCCAGGAATACACTTGCTGCAGATTATCATGCTGTAAACACTATTATGTAACAATCTCATTGCCAATGATGATTTCAGCATAGGATTTATTTAGTTTTTCTGAGATGCAACTGACCAAATTCATGGCATGTGTCATGCACCATCTGTGGAGGAATGACTCAAAAAGTTGGTGATTCTGTTTATGGTAAGAAGTAAACACCATCAGGTTTATTAAACTGTTTTTGATTATAAAAAGCTAGTCTCTTAAGAATTTATATATTTAACATGACCTAAAATACTGTGATGCAACTCATTATAGCCAATCAGGACTCATTTATTTGATCTTTAGTTACTAGACTCTAACCCCTTACAGCACCGAACATCTATTAGCATAATTTAGTAAGCTGGCTATACACTAGTAGAATTTTGTTAGACAATTTTTGTTTTCTGAAAGTTTGTTCAATTTTCTAATAGTTTGTGAGGTCAAATTGTTTGTTTTCAACCATAGTGATGACAAAATTCTAAGAACATTTGGGAATGTGGTTTTGGTTTGGAAAAAATCATATCTATTGTTATGAAACCAGTCTGAGATTCAATGAACAAAATAATTTTGCTAAAAAAACAAGCTCTTAAGATTTTATATGTTTAACATTACCTAAAATGCTGCGACAAAACCCATTATAGCCAAATAGGATTCATTTATTTGAGCTTTCTAAATTACTAGAATCAAACCCCTGGATCTTACAGCAAAGAAAAATCTTTTTGCATCATTTAATTTTCTTTAAATACATTTTTTGTTTCGCATCCTTTTAAGTTGTGTATCAAGTGGGCCATAAATTAGTAGAATTTAAATTGAAAATGTCCCTTTTTAATGAATGTCCGTTTTATTTTCTAATGGCTAATGAGGTCTATTTAACCAGCAGGATGAAAAAAACAAAATTCTGACTGTGAATGTGGTTTTTGTTCAGGAAAAATCTTACATAAAGAAACCTGTCTTGGGTTCCATTCAAATATCAGGTCTAAACAAAATTTTAAGGGCTTTTGAATAAAATTAGTTGACTCAATTAGAAAGGTGGATGCCAGTGAGTTCAATCCACTGTTTGTGTTTTATATCTCTCAGGAACTCCAATGGTGAAATTTACCCCCACTTTACATGAGAAGTAGCCACCTACCAAACTATTAACCTTTGGCCTTGCGCACCAATTCTTCACTGTGTGGCCTTCCGGTGCCACATACACACAGTAAGAGCTGGATATGGCTGGGACATCTTACTGGTACTGCTCTCTTCAATAGACACCCCACACTTCAAAAAAACTGACCTCCAGGTCCCCAGTTTATATTTATAAAGATATCTTTGTTACTGTCACTATGTTTCCTATCATGAAAGGTAACCTTTAGATTAAGGCCTCATTCACAAAGTCGTACCTATCTATACACAGTGTTGGTCATCTTACTTTAAAAAAGTAATTAGTTAAGTTACAAATTACTTCTCCCAAAAAGTAATTGCGTTAGTTACTCAGTTACTACATTGGAAAAGTAATTCGTTACTCAGCAAAGTAACTGACTTTTTTTTTAAATATTCTATTTGTGTAACTAAGGGGCGGGTCTAGTATCACTGTAAGCAAGGGGCGCATTTATTATTATTGTTATATATCGTGTAACCAAGGGGCTGCTCTATTAATACTCTAACCGAGGGGCAGATCTGTTATAGCGTGTAAGCAAGGGGCGGGTCTATTATTATTATATCGTGTAAGGGGCGGATGGCTACAGAAGAGCTCGATATATAACAATAATAATAAATGTTCCCCTTGGTTACGGTAATACTAGACCCGCCCCTTAGTTACACGATAGACGCCCCTTGCAGAGTAGCACAAGCATTGGGAGCGTGCGGCATTGCCTCGTACAATTACATGTTAACGGCGCCTGCGCGGGGTAGAGTTCACTCAAAGCTGTTTAGGTTCGACAATTTTCGTAAGCTCCGTAGTCCTTGGTACTGTGCAAGCGCTGCGCCTGCACAGTACAGGGGGTCCTTATCCGGCGGGGGAACTTTTTCGGCAGGACACCGGAATTACACTACTGCCATGTAATTGAGGTAACTCCCCCCAAGTAATAGGAACTGCGTTACCATGGGGGGAAAAGTAATCAGTTAGATTACTCGTTACCCTCAAGAGTAACTGCGTTACGTAACTCAGATTATTTTAACTCAGTTACTTACATCACTGTCTATACACCCATGCAAAGGGCTCTCTTAGCCTGCACAGAACACACAGGTGTTCTTATGTATTAGGACACCAATTTGACAGCCATGTGGATGCATGTACCCAAATGCACACTGTCTGCATTCAGGGACATGCACCTGCGCAGCTGTCAAATTGAGACCAGCATCTGTGTTCTTGCAGCTGCTGCATCCCAATAGACATGGTTGGGACTGCCTGCACATGTTTGCATCAAACACCTGTGCATCTCATGCAGGCAAAGAAGGCCCTTGGTACAGGTGTACAGATAAGTATGCCTGTGTGAATGAGACCCAAGGAATGATTCCAGCTCCAAAAGGACCATTTTTTTGTTTTAGTTTTAAAAAAAAATGGGGAAGGCTTAAAGCGGAGCTCCACCCTAAAGTGGAACTTCCGCTTATCGGATTCCTCCCCCCCCTCCGGTGCCACAATTGGCACCTTTCAGGGGGGTGCAGATACCGCGGAGCTCCACCCTAAAGTGGAACTTCCGCTTATCGGATTCCTCCCCCCCTCCGGCGCCACAATTGGCACCTTTCAGGGGGGTGCAGATACCTGTATAATCCAGGTATTTGCACCCACTTCCGGGACTAGATAGCCGAAGCTGGCCCGCCCATATCCAAAGATGCCCCGTTGTGTCTTGGGAAACACAGTTCCCAGGACACAACGGGGACCAATAAAGACGCGCAGCGCGACTCGCACATGCACAGTAGGGAACCGGGCAGTGAAGCCGCAAGCTTCACTTCCTGATTCCCTGACCGAGGATGGCGGCAGGGCAGTGAGAGACGAGCGATCGCTCGTCATCTTCTGCCAACATCGCTGGAACCTGGAACAGGTAAGTGTCTATTCATTAAAAGTCAGCAGCTGCAGTATTTGTAGCTGCTGACTTTAAAAAAATAAAAATAAATTCAGGTGGACCTTTTTTTTTTTCTGCTGTTTCTGAAGCTCTTTGAGAGATATTCCCTTAATTCGTGTGTGGTCACAGAGACAGGAAGTGAGAAAAATGCCTCCAAGGGCACCAATATTAATAGAATATCTCTGTAAAGTAGACTGGGTAAGAGTAAAAACCTTGGTCAGGTGGGAACTCCTCACTTCCTGTGTGACTACGAAGCGGGAACTTAGGGTAAATCTCCATAAAAGGAGCAAAGACAACAGTAATACACTTATATAACCCATTCCCACTCCAAAAGCTGACCAAACACCTAGACATCCATCATGGCATAACCCATTCCCACTCCAAAAGCTGACCAAACACCTAGACATCCATCCATCCACTATGGAGCTTCTGGACTTGGATTACCTTTACTCACTTTCAGGAGTGGTGAGGGCAGAGTAGCCATGGGCGGGCTGAAGGGGAAAGTTGTTACTGAATAGAGAGATTGGAGAGATGCACAGTTTGGACTCAAATTTCTGCTTTACTTTCAATGAAATGCAAGAAAAAAAAAAAAGCCAATGTATTACTTTTTAAGTAAAGATTGGGCTTCTAAGAGACTGGGCTTTTTTTTCACCTTTAATAATAAACACCTTCATTTACAAATTGCATTTTGTGTTTACTTGTGTTGTCCTTGACTATTGTTTAAATTGTTTGATGTTCCGAAACACTTAAGTGTGACAAACATGCAAAGGAACAGGAAATGAGGAAGGGGGCAAACACTTTTTCACACCACTGTATATAATGCTTGAGGGTTCTGAGTAATTTTCCATTAAAAAAAATGATGATTTTTACATGTAGGAGAGAAGTGTCAGAATTGGCCTGGGTAGCAAGGGGTTAATTATCATAAGTAATATACAAATAATTATTATAAGCTCTGTGAGTTCATCCTCTCAGTCTGCTGCAGAGTGTTCCAGCTTGTATTTATACTGGCTCTGGAGCTCTTTGTGGGGATCCATAATTAGAATCAGTGTCCGTTGTTGTGGTTTTTGGCCTAACCCCACTTCTTAATTTGTTTTCTCTCTCATACCACAAGGGATGATCTGCTATGCCACGGTTTAGAAGTGATTATACTATGTAAACTAGACATTGTCCATGGAGAATGTTATCTCAATGAGAACATTATTATTGCATTACAGGAGGAGATTGTTTAGCGCTGAACCTGCTTTACTCTTATTCCTTGAAGTCATATATGTTTATCTTTCCAGGTTATTGTTATGCTACATATGTGAGCTAACTTCCTAAGAATTGCCAGGAATTTGACGCCTGATACTTAAGAGGAAGTTGTGACATTGTGTTATTCAGCATTCATAATAATGTCTGTGGCTTCACATATAATATATTATTTATGGTGCTTTTTTTTTCCATGTTGATTTTAGAAACCCTGTGACAGGGTTTCTTCAATGGGGAACTGAATAGAAAAACAAAACATGCTTAAAATAGAATTCCACTGATGTAATTCATATACAATATCCTTATTATACAGTACATGTGTTTTACTATTGCAGTATGCATTTGGAAGTTTACCAGGTTATAGTATGTTTTAGTCACTATTCTCTTTAGCCTCTATTGCACATTAGGGGTCAACCAATATCGTTTTTTCAGGGCTGATACAGATTTTTTCGTCTGCCTTTAAGGCCGATATCAGGTGGCGATATTCTGTAGATTTAAATATTTTTTTTTTTTTATCACTTTATCACTTTTATTGCTGTCACAAGGAATGTAAACATCCCTTGTGACAGTAATAGGCAGTGACAGGTACTCTTTATGGAGGGATCTGGGGTCTATAAGACCCCAAACCCCTCCACTACACTTAAAAGTATTCAAAATGCCAAGATTGTTGTTTTTGAATCCAGGGGTTCCCCGACTTACGAACGCCCGACCTACAAACAACCCCTACTTACGAACGGGGCGCTGCGGAGACCCTCCGACATTTTTCTGTGTTTTTCGCCATCTTTCGGCCGTTCTGCGCATGCGCACCCATACGGAGCCTCGGAAAACGCCGGAAATGTCCGTAATTTGCCGCACATGCGCAGAACGGCATTAGACGGAACATTGGAAATGTCCGGAAATCTCCGTATTTGTCGGTCTGCGCATGCGCGGCCGACTTACGAACATTTCCGACTTCCGTACAGGCGGGCAGTCCCTAACAAGTTCGTAACTCGGGGACCCCCTGTACTTACCGTTTTTTAAAACCGGCACCCAACAGCCTCGACTGGCTGAACGGTTGGCTTTAATGCTTTGAGTCACTGACCCAAACAAGCGTGCAGATCAGAGCTCTGACGCCAATGACTGCATGCTAGAGCCAAGTTATTTATTTGGAAATCACTGAAGCAAAGAGACAGCCAGGCAACTACCATTTTAAGAATGAGGCCAGCAATGCTAGCTTTCAATTCTCTTAATACATACTTCCTTGAAAGGTATGTCCCATTTAAAAATGAAGGTTCTAAATTTACTCTCATACAAGGGTAAAGTCTACCCGCAGAGAGCCTCTAATTTTTTTAGCCAATCGTTCAGCTTGTGCATCACACCAAATCCGAGCGTGTGTACACTTGTCAGACGGACAAAGTGCTACGCATGCTCAGAAGAAATTCTGTGACGGAAGCGCTCGGTCAGGTAAAACTACCTTTCCTAATCGACACAGCACATTCGTCACGCTGAATGTTAAAATGTCTTTAATGCAGCGCATTCTCTTTTTCTTTACAATGCAACAAGAATGACATGTTTTAGCTGCTCCTATTCACCCGCACTTCTCACAAACTTACTTCTTTATTGCTTTGCAGCATTTATACACTACATGTTTATTTTGACTGTGAACGGAAAAGAATCTTTGTTATTTTTTTACCATGATTTTCTTTTTTTTTTTTTTTTTGGGGAATACATATTGGAATGTTTTTTTTTTTTGAGGGGGGTTGTGTGTCTCAAATTACCAAAAACACATTATTAACATTTGTATTTCTTGCTTAAATTTACTAGGAGGTTGTTTGTTGTTGGTGCCCCTTGTTAATTCTACTTTAGGATTAGTGAAATGTACCTGCCTAGTCAAAGAAAAACTGTCATTGTAGAAAAGTAAAACACAATAGTCAAAGTATCCGGAACTGCAGCAGATGCCATCTGGTCCCCAGGCTCTGGTACTACAAGAGGCTCCATCTTCTCTCAGACCAGACTGATTGCAGGTCGTCACTCTCAGGTCTTCCTTCCACGCTTCCTTGCACGCTGTGGCTGTCGTGCTGGTGGGGTGGCAGAAGGAGGAGGGGGAGGAGGAGGAGGCGGAGCATGGTAGCTATGGCAAACATGTGTGACTGGGGTCATCTCCCCAGCCCTACCCTTATTTAGGACATGGAGGATGAGCCCCTCACACATGTTGCGTTGCCTCACCTCCATACCCATCATTTTTGTGACAACCACCGAGCCAAAGGTCTCCTCGTCGGCGGGTGTGGCATGTAGGGAGGCTGAAGCCTCTCTGATCATGCGGAGCGCTGACTGTGCCGCATAAGCCCCCCTTCTCGCCCTTTTGTACGGAAGGCGGAGGGGAGGGGTTTGGGTGTCAGTCAGGCTCCGCGGCCTAGCCCCCTCTTGGCTGCCACTACCAGCTGGTGGCTGCCACTAACCCCTGCCTCCTCCTGACTGCCACCTTCCACAGCCACCTCCTGGCTGAGGTCTTCCTGTGTATGAAAAAGGGACATAGTTTCAGTTATTTGTTCATCAAACACACACAATTTTCATCTAGTGACTGTTGCAAAATGTTTACAAATAGAAAACCATACAATTCTCAGCCCTGCAGTTTAGATTCTGGCCCCAAATGTCTCCAACACTACTGTCAGTTGATATGTCAAACACGTTAGGAACTAAGCAATTGGGGATCCTGAATTAAGTGAACATCATTCATTATTCCCAGAAATGGTAACAAAACTACTATACCTGGAACAAGCTGGGCTCCTCCACCTCTTCCATACTGGAAGGCCCAGGTTGCTCCTCGGAAGCCTCAACAGGGCTGGGCTGCGCGCAAGGAAGCGTGGAAGGAGGAGTCGAGGTTGGCTCCGTGAAATCAGTCTGGTCTTTCAGAAAATGGAGACTCTGATAGTACCAGAGCTTGGGGACATAGACCTCATCTGCTGAAGTTGCAGTTTCCTCAGACTTCACGACCTTCTTCCGCTCCCTGATATACGCACTCCTCAGGCTGCCAATTTTCTTTCTTAGATCATCAACAGTTGCCGTGGGGAACCTTGGCTTGACAAATTCCACAAGTTCCTCCAGGGCTGCGTGCCTCTTTGGTTTGTTGGTGTAATGTGGGTGTTTACCCTGCCATAAAACGGGAAATTCCCTGAATTTGGCAATGAAGAGGGGGAGAAAACTCATGTCGTTGAATCCCTGCATAATCTCTGCAAGACACAACACCACACAAAACCCTCTAAATTATGTCAGGCTAAACTCTCCTAATCTTCTCCATAAAGAAGCCTCAAGTTCAAATCAGTCTAGGCTAGTTATGTACCAACGTCAAATTGTACCTTCGTTTGTAGCGATCGTCTCGTGTGAGTTTTCTCTCCCCTCGTCTCCCAGATCGTGGCTACGACACAGGCGTGTGACGTTTTATATACAGTGCGCATGCGTCAAACTCCGCCCGCCCCTGACGATCTTTCTCGTCTATTCCCCACCCCTTCTCTTTACGGCGCAGTGGGGAGAGCACATGGCGTGGACACAGCAGGTGCGCCCCAAATATCCCACCAACGAGGAGGAGGACGAGGAAAGTCCGGAGGCAGAAACGTCCCGATCCCGGAGCCTGAAATTCAAGGCCTCCTGTCATTTGGAGAAATGTTGGAGATGGTGGACATATTAAAGAGGAGCGACTATGATGGGAAGTATGGGCCTTACCTCAACCCCAATGTCCGCAAGGCCAAGATCATGTCTAAAGTTGTGAGGAGGCTGTACAATCAGTTTGGGGTACAACGATCCAAGGAGCAACTGAGGAAACGCTGGTCAGACCTGAAACTGAGGGAGGCCGATCAGTACAGAAAGATCAAGCGAATTCTTCAAAAAAGTAAGTAGTTGTGTTTTGTTTGATTTCTTGCTTGCATACTGCTCCATTGTGGTTTGATTTTTGCAAAGTTGTACATTCCAAAATGGCCACTTTCAGGTTCGTCTGTGCATTCGATCGTACTCAGCCTCGATCTTTCTGCCACTGTCATGGTCGTGTGTGTGTGTCCATTCGATCGTACGCAACCTCGATCGTTCGGCCACTTATAATACGATGTTTGGTGTTTTTTTGGGGGAAAGGAAGTTTGTTCTCACTAGAAATGTCATCAAGAATGTAAAGCCAATTTCTTCAATGTAAAGGAGAGGTCACCCAGTAGCTGTTTACCCATCTGGACTCTAGAGCACTAGTGCTGGGACACCCAAACCCCCTTTTTATTAGGCTTTTCCACACATGTGCTCCAGTGGATACTAGAGGGGTGTCTCCATCACACAAACTTCTACCAAAAAGCTAGTCAGTTTAGCACCTTTACAAAGTGACTACATTCATGTAGTTGGCATTTGTAACTGGCCAAACTAAAATAGTGTCCGTCACTTTCAACCAATGTTTGTCATTTCCTATTTCTGCCCTCAATAGATTGTGTTGCTAAATCTTCCTTTTGTACATTCTCATAGGGGAGCGAAAACTTGGGCCGTCTGAGGAAACCCCCAAACCAACACCTCCCAAAAAAGGGGAAAGAGCAGAAGCAGAGGAGGAGGAGGAGGAGGAGGAAGGAGAGATCATCGAACTTGGAGAAATTGTCACCACAACAGGTGAGTGTGGGAGAACACAGCTACTGGTAAGCTAATCCATGTATGGCTGCCTCATTTCCAACACCCCATTTTTGTTTGTTTGTGGTTTTTAGGTGACGTGGATGTTGTGGAAGAAAAATCGCACTTTACCACAGAGAGTGCCCACGTACTCATCGGAGAGATAATGGTCTGCAATAGAGATCTAGATTACATAAAGCAAAACATCAATGATGTTCAACAAAAATTGAAGAACATCATTGATGTTTTAGAAAAATATGAAAACGCACCAAGTAATTAACACACATTTGTGCCAGCTTCTGAACACATTTGCAACTTAAAAACTGTGTGAAATTTGGAACATGCACACATTGTGTCCACATGTACTAGCTCCCATCATGGTGGATGAATGCCAACGTTTTTTTGGGGGTGCAAACACTTTACGAACTACGAAAGTGGTTGTGGTGAAGGGGTTGCACCCCCAAAAAACGTCCATTCATCCCCATGATGGAAAATGGCACTTTTGAAGCTTCTAGGCATGTGTTTTACCATCTAATGACCATTTTCAGTCCCAAATTGTGTGCATGTTCGAAATTTCCACTTTTCGGGGGTGACCCCCCCGTGTGCGTAATGGCACCACCATCCGAGATCCGGCCGTTCATCCCCACGTCCACATACATAAACTCGTATGTTGCCGACACCACCGCCAACATCACTACACTATTAAACCCTTTATAATTATAATAGTAGGACCCCGAGTTGGGCGGTGGGACGATGCGGACGTGTTTCCCATCAATTGCCCCTCCGCAGTTAGGAAAGTCCCAACGGCTGGCAAAGTGGGAGGCCACAGTCTGCCATTCCTGTGGCGTGGAAGGGAACTGTGGAGTGAAACAAGCAAAATAAATTAGTCACTTTGCACTTAAACATTGCAAGCAGATTAGACAATCAACATCTTGGAACAAGAGCATTGTATAAAATTTGAGGCTGGAAAGTATTTGCACAGAAAAGTAGAGGCTCCCCTTCACAGATGACTCACCCCCCATCAATCCCCCCACTTCTGATGGGCCATTGGCAATAACTAGGGTTTTGGGGGGGGGGGACAGGTAACACTCTGCACTTCATTGATTGGCAAATGGCTCAATAATGTGTCCTAGTTTGGCCAGACCCTCTGTACTTAACACTATTGGCAGCCCCCAGGAAAGATAAAATAACATTTCAACCCCCCCCCCCCCACCCCAAAAAAAGGCAGGCACATTGTGACATTCTGAAATTACCAAGAAAGCTAATAGGAGGGAAAGAAGACAAAAAATTAGGAAATGGAATGTATGGAGGCAGCCCCTTGCACTACATGCTTTGCAGAATTCATCCCTAAAGATGCCCACTATAAAGAGGTAGGTATATAGTGTGTATGGACCTTGGGAAAGCCAGCAGATAAAGGATTGGTACCATCTGACAGAGCAGTTGGGGGAGGGGGTTCCTAATGAGTTTGCCACCCCCCCCCCCACCAAAAAAAAAAAAAATTCTAAAGGGGCTCTACATGAAGTAAACCACACAGCAAACATTTGTGCATATTTTAGGGGGTGTTTGGGGGCAAACAATACTATGCAGCAGACAAAAGACATTGATTAAGTGACTAGGCCATAGGTGTCTATTGGGGCAGAAGAGCATGCTGGTGAGGTAAGTGAAGGGAAAAATGCATGAAGGAGAAAAGGGGCACAGCATATTAGAACATATTGCAATCATGGTAATTAGGGAAGGAGGTCAAAAATACAAGACATTAGCAAACAGAGCATACATAGAAGGGAATAGTCAAGTAGAAATGTTACCTTAATATAGTCCTCCTGCAGGACCTGAATGATGGCAGAACAGGTCTCTGGAATAATGAGTCCCAGGGCCTGGGGAGAGATACCTGAAGAGAACTTCAAATCCTGAAGACTTCTCCCTGTCGCCAAGTACCTCAACGTGGCAACAAGCCTCTGCTCCGGAGTAATGGCTTGTCTCATGCAGGTATCCTGCCGGCTGATAAAGGGGGTCAGCAAAGCCAAAAGACGGTGAAAATCGGGGTCCGTCATCCTGAGAAAGTTCCTGAAATCATCAGGATTATTCTCCCGGATCTCACGAAGCAAAGGCATGTGCGAGAATTGGTCACGCTGAAGCAACCAATTCTTGGTCCACATACTCCTCGTCACTCTGTTCATGGACGGGTCTTGGCTCAAAGCTAAAAGCCCGACACCAATTCCGCGTACAGCACGAACTCGGCGACGAGTACGCACGGGAAACATCGCTCAGAAGGTCACAAAAGGTCGGCTGGTCAGAACGGACAAACAGAAAGCACCGATAAACAGCAAGGCCTGAAAGAACGAAATGAATACCAGCAACGAGCAGACAATAAGCAGTGCAAATCAAAGCGTCCTATATCAAGATATAGGCCGCAATGACCAACAAATGCGAACTGACTACACGCACTAATAAACAGATACGCACGACAAGCACAAACTGAAGAGCAGTAACGATCTGAGTCAGAAAACTGAGAAGCGCGAATCTTAAGTCACCAAACTTCCACTAACTCTCGATAAACACGGGATCAGCAGAAGGAGCCCAACGGGTGCCTGACGTGTGTATGGGGCTTAAGTGGGGTCTCTAAGGCCTGGTTCACACCTATGCAGGTTGCAGTTTGCATATTCCAGGTGCATTTTTCTTTCAAATGGTTTTTATTAAGATTTTGTCAAATTACAAATACATATTGTCGTTTGTTAAACTTGAAGAGGTACACACAGGTACCTATGTTCCAACACAAAAAGAGATATAAAGAACAAGAGAGTATATATGTAAACCTTCAACAAGATTTATACATTTACCATGCCCTATCCACCCATCACTGGGCCATTTTGCGTTTTTCAATACACATTTTTGACCCATTGAAGTCTATGGAACCAAATCACAATCTGCGGTTCCCTGGCCCTTTCCACAAAATGTACAGATGTGAACATGACCCCATAGGAAACAATGTTAAATGGACTGTAGTGTGTTTCTGCAAAACTGAAGTCGCACCAAGAAATGCATAGGTGTGAAACAGGCCTTATAGCAGAACATCACACCAAGATGCCCAAATGTTACCCAGAATTAGCGTAAAACTTTTCCCTAATCTGGCTACAATGTAACGTATACAACTCAGATTATTCAATATACAGCGAGTCCAAAATTAAAAATTCAGACTTCACACGAATTAGAATAATATTCAGAGTCAAGGGATGACAGATTTAAACTACTTATGTATAACTCTACCTGCAGTACTGTGAAGAGGATGGAGGAAGCTGAATGTTGCAGATTTGAGTTTTTTTTTCCCCATCTTAAGGACTCTTAAGCCACGTAAATACCAACAATAGTAAGTGTTTTCACAAAGAAAGTTATGTAGATACCCCCCAAATAAGCCCTAGTTAAAGTCCTTGTAGGTCTTATTTTCAGGGTAGGGCTTATATTGCAGCCATCACCGACAATCACGCTAGGTCTTATTTTCAGGGAAACAGGGTATATGCACTGCTTCCCCTTTTTTATTTAACACACACTAATTATTACACCAAGTTGATCTTTATCACATGCATATCTGAAAAACATTAAGGCACCATGCACACTGGCTTTAAAAAAACATTGCTTCTGCAGGAGTTTTGTGCTCTGCCTGTAGAAGCAACTCAATGTTATCCTATGTGTCCATGCACATTAGGACATTAAGAGACATATTTTGAGTTTAACGTTTCGAGGCAAAAAAAACAACCTTCTGGAACGCGTTTCTGATTGGAGCTCACTGGCAGAAAAAACGTAGAACTCTCCTAAACTCGTCTAGACTTCAAACAAAAAAAAGCCCTATATGAGCGTTTTTTACTCCCAAGAGAACAGACATTTTTTTAAGCCCAGTGTGCATGGAGCCTAAGGGGTTGATTTACTTAAACTGCAGCTGTGCATGGCAGCCAATCAGCTTCTAGATTCAGCTTGCTCACTTAAGCTTTGACAAAACCTGGAAGCTGATTGGTTTGTATGCAGAGCGTCACCCGATTTTGCACTCTCCAGTTTTAGTAAATCAACCCCAAAGTGACTATTGATCCTCCTTTCTAACTAGAACTATGTAACAAAGCTAAAGGGGGTACCTCATCCTATGACATTTATGTAGAAAAAAAGGGCAGGAAGGGAAGCCAACCTGATGGATTATCTCGGTACCTGAACACAATGTAACCTCAAAATAAAAATATTTAGAAATAAATTATCTAATAAACACAAAATATAAGATACAAAAGTTAAAAAAAAAAAGCTATTTGATATCAAATTTAGATTTGCATACACATACGACAAATCTTAAGCTATGTCACATATACTGGTTGATACTGGTTGACGCGTTTCGCCCACGGCTTCTTCAGAACCAGGTAGCAGCAGTCACGACATCTAAAATATATCATGGAAAGCATGGGAGATATAGATAGGCAAATGATCTATATTTGCCTATCTATATCTCCCATGCTTTCTATGATATATTTTAGATGTCATGACTGCTGCTACCTGGTTCTGAAGAAGCCGTGGGCGAAACGGGTCAACCAGTATATGTGACATATCTTAAGATTTGTCGTATGTGTATGCAAATCTAAATTTGATATCAAATATCTTTTTTTTTTTTTACTTTTGTATCTTATATTTTGTGTTAATAAAAATATTTAGAAATAAATTATCTAGTATTGAGGTTAAATTGTGTTCAGGTACCGAGATAATCCGTCAGGTTGGCTTGCCTTCCTGCCCTTTTTTTTCTACCTCCTTTCTAGCTGTCTTTGACGGCATTAGCATTTTACTTTTAGATCAGAGTTATTTTCTAAGGCAGAAAATGTCCATACATGGTAAATAACATGATAGCGATTTATTTTTTAAACAAATACAAAATTCTCACTACATATATTTTCAGTTGCCAACTTTATTTGATAATGTTCAGAAAATTAAATGAAAATTCCAACGCAGAGATGAAAGAAAACATTTATTGAATCAATGTCAATACTTCTCTGTAATATCTACAAGCCAACACTGAACTGACTTTTTATTTCAAGAATGAACACAATGTACAAAAAGTATGCTTTGTTATAAAAATATGTCAATTATTTATTTATTTTTCTCTTGATCAAAGAATGTGAAAATATCTTTTTTGATAATCCCGCTCTTCAAACAGCTTGGTAGTAGGATGATAAAAAGCATGGCAAAGAATCCTGGCACAGTTTGATAATGAATTTGTATTTTTCACGGAACATTGTGTAAAATCACAACACAATACTGATATCTGATCGCACTTTTGAATAAATTGCAACAGAGTAAAAAAACACCTAACAGTGTAAAGGAAGTCATTTTGCTAATAAAAAATACTCACTGGGAATATAGCACTGATAGTATCCTACTGGTTGCATTTTGCAACTTAAAGAGGTGGTCCACCCACACCAAAAATATTAAAAGTCAGCAGCTACAAATACTGCAGCTGCTGACTTTTAATAAATGGACAATTACCTGTTCCAGGTTCCAGCGGTGTCGGCAGAATGTGACGAGCGATCGCTCTTCTCTCGGCTGCCCCGCCGCCATCCTCTGTCAGGGAATCAGGAAGTGAAGACGCAACGGCTTCACTGCCCGGTTCCCTACTGTGCATGTGCGAGTCTCTATTGGTCCCCGTTGTGTCCTCGGAACAACAACGGGGCATCTTCGGATATGGGCAGGACAACTCCGGCTATCTTGTCCCGGAGGTGGGTGCAGATACCTGTATTATACAGGTATCTGTACCCCCCTCCCCCCTGAAAGGTGCCAATTGTGGCACCGGAGGGGGGGAGGAATCCGATAAGCGGAAGTTCCACTTTAGGGTAGAACTCCGCTTTAAGATAATGAGCATGTGAACTGGCTTGTTTTGGCTGGATTGGAGTTAGACTGCACGTTTACGGTCAAACTTAAGTTTTTAAGCCCAGTTCACACCCGATCGATTTTCTGCTTGAAGCTTGTAACTCTAAAACGCTCAACAAGCCAAATCCCATTCATTTCAATGGCCCCTGTTCACATCTGAGCGTTCTGTCATCTGAACCAAAACGTCTGAAGCTCAGAAAAAAAGTACATGAGCTTCTTTTTGGCAGATTACAAGTGTTTTTGGCCCCATAGACTTCAATAGAAATGCCAGATTTGAGCATTTTACAAGCGTTTTGTCGATAGTTTTCTACTCAAACAGCAGCTCTCCACCCCTAATTTCCTCTCCCACTATTCCTCCTAGTACTTTCGAATTGCTAAACAAAAAAGCTTTAAAAAAATTAAAAAAAGGCCTGAAAAACGCCAATGAATCGCTATCCTTAGGTGTGAATAGAGCCTTAGGGATGCCACTTGTCTGATCGGTAGGTTTATATGTAAGCACCAATCATTGATACAAATGTTAATACTACATTCAGATCTTCTGACCAGTGTCTAATGGCAGCTATATACTCCTCAGACCTTCTTTCTAATAAATTGATCAATTCTTTTAGTGCCAAGACAGCCAAAACTCAATAGGCCAAAGAAACAAAAAAACTAAAAAAAAAAACTGATTAAGCTCTCTAGATGTGGTTTCTTCTAGATATGGTTTCAGCTACCTGAAATTGGATTGGTTTGGTGTACTCTACTTATTTCTCTTTATACTATTGTATTAAATACACATTCTACCTACTGTTACAGAAATGAGCAAGTAGCCAACATCAGAGTAAATGTTTGCAATGGTTTGCTCACCTTTTATCATAATGGGTATTAGAGGAAATCACAAAATGGCTCCATTCACAGTGTGTAGGCAGTGGCTGTATTATAAACATGACTACTAGGCACCTGGTAGGCCCCAGATTGAATATTCTTTTTGCCACCGCAAGTTCGTATGGAATACTGATCTGGTTTTTCTCACTGTTGCAATAAATTCACATCATTCTTTTCTTAACCTATTCTCTCTTTCCAAATGCCCACCTTTCAAGACTCTTTACAGACAGGGTTGTGGTTGGTATGCTAGATTTGGATTTAACAGTACATTTTGGCTTCATGGTTCGTTAACTAGATTTACATTTTCAATACTGATGTGGAAAAGGACATGCCCGACTTTAGTAAAAAATGTCCTAGTCCACAACATCAACTTGACTTTAAACGGGACCAAACAACATGTACATCCATAGACAGTGCAATATATAATAAACTATTTTCACAATGCGTAAAAGACATACATGTTTCTGAACCTGAGCAGAAGACCTATTTTACAGACACTGTAAAACATCACCCTGTATTTTAGATGCCAGTTTATCCACTTGTATTCTACCCTTGGAACATTCCGCATCCATCGCTGCAGCACTTGAATGGCATGTATGTAGCTGGACTGATTCTAAAGCCTATGTTCCCTCCAGCCTGAAAATGGTGGACTGCATGGAAACGTGCTAAACACAATGACAGCGGTTAGATTAACATTGTAACTTAAGTTCATTCTTTTTCTTATGTCATATACTTTTTTTTTTCTCCCCATATAGGCTATTTTGCAAAAGAAAAATAAACTCACAGGGCACATTGTTAATATTTATATAGAAATCACAGTTTGTGGTTAATGTCATTTTTAAGCTTCACTTTCTAGAATACAGCTCCAGCCAGGGGTGAACAAGCTGTGTCCAAATTGTGTTTTAAGCAACATCCATCATGCTTTACCACAATGACAGCTGAGGCCCTCATTGCCGACTCCTCATCCCAGACTATGGGATTTATTTGGTAATAAGTTACAATTCGCTCTGCAAGCTGCTCTCTGCTGTGCGGTAAACCATGTTGGTAGTTTGTAATCGGATGGCACGAGGCATTTGATGAGGGGAATACTGCCTGCATATCGTTAAATGTTAAAGTAATATAGCAGGTAGTCTGACATGCACTAGACAATACCTAACCATAGGCATATGAATAGGTAAAAAGCAGGAATGTTTTTTTTTTTTTCCTATTTCATCAGGGTATATATATATATTTTTTTTTCTTCTTTTTTTTCTTTTTACAGACAAAAGCACCAACACAACACTATAGGTTACTACACTTGTTTACAATCTCGAGGTCAGATCTTTCAAATAAATATATTGAACATTTACAGCAGAATTCCTTATGAGTGGAAGCAATTTATTATTATTTATCATCATTGTCAATATTATTATTATTATTATAATGGTCGTCATTACCGAGATCAGTTTGGGTAGACCTAAAGTGACAGAATTCTAGAGTAACTAATCTAAAAGTTCTTACTCTTATTCTAAGAGGCTCAAGCATCCTGTTGCTTAAGGAGGGCATTTTGGCAGATTTTTCATCAGTCTTTTAGCAACAGCTCAATTGTTTGGTGGGCCCATACCAGGCCACTGTACAAAGCAACATTACATCGCATGCAAGTCATCTACTTCATGAACAGTCCAGTTGCAACTAGTATTGTGCTTGGAGATCCTGGGCATTCTCAACAAAATTAGCAAAGGCCTGACTAGAGCAAATGAACTAAAAAAAAAAAAATTTAAAATAAAAATGCAAAATGAAAAGTAAAATAGCAGGAGTGTAAAAGTGTGGGCCTGCAAATTGGATTCCTAATACATTTTGTTTGGCATAGACCAAGTGCCTTTTTTTTTCCCACCGGAGAGGTATGGCACTGCCTATAAATTATCCAGATCGTCAACACAGGTCATCATCTTGTTCCATCACATGGAAGGACAATGCATCATCTTGCACACAATGGAGAAAACAGAAAAAAGTCACCAATGCAAAATGAGGGTGGTGAAGACAGAGGGAAGGAGTAGCTATAGACCATCCACGAGACCCTAAAAAGACAGGAGATAAATTACCATTTATATCTTTGACATGCAAAAAGCTAATGCAGATAAAACAGGCTTATACTCCAGAGCTAACCGAAAGCTATGTTAACAATGGGAACTATAAAGAGTAACAGATGGTCCAAAATACTTGAGACAATGGCATTCAGCACTGGGAATTCGCTGCAAGACTTTTTGGTTTAAAAGCAAGCGTCAGCGTACCAATGGCCTCTCTACTAGTAATCTTCCCCAGCTCATAATCTTAACCCAACCATGAAAAGTAACAGTTGCCAGATAGCTTAACCCTGACACATAGGGGTCAATTAACCACTTCAATACAGGGCTTTTAAACACCCTTCCTTACCAGAGCACTTTTTGCGATTCGGCACTGCGTCGCTTTAACTAACAATTGCGCGGTCGTGCGACGTTACACCCAAACAAAATTGACGTCCTTTTTTCCCACAAATAGAGCTTTCTTTTGGTGGTATTTGATCGCCCCTGCGGTTTTTATTTTTTGCGCTATAAACAAAAGAAGAGCGACGATTTTGAAAAAAAACACAATATTTTTTACTTTTTGCTATAATAAATATCCCATTTTTTTTAAAAAAAACTATTTTTTTCCTCAGTTTAGGCCGATACGTATTCTTCTACATATTTTTGGTAAAAAAAAATCGCAATAAGCGTATATTGATCGGTTTGCGCAAAAGTTATAGCGTCTACAAAATAGGGGATAGATTTATTGAATTTTTATTTTTATTTTTTTTACTAGTAATGGCGGGGATCTGCGATTTTTTTTTCGTGACTGCGACATTGCGGCGGACACTTCGGACACTTTTGACACATTTTTGGAACCATTCACATTTACACAGCGATCGTTGCTATAAAATTGCAATGATTACTGTGTAAATGTGACTGTCAGGGAAGGGGTTAACACTAGAGGGCGCTGGAGGGGTTAATGTGTGTCCCTAATAGGAGTGATTCTAACTGTAGGGGGAGGGGACTTAAGGGGAGGAGACCGATCATGTGATCCTCCGTACTGGGATCACATGATCGGTCTCCTCCCCGCTGACAGGACGTGGAGCTGTGTGTTTACACACACCGCTCCACGGTCCCGCCCGGTCCCGTTGTTTTAACGGGCAATCGCGGGTGCCCGGCGGACATCGCGGCCGCCGGGCACTCGCACCGGGTCCCGAGCGATGCCGCGGGCGCGCGCGCCCCCCAGGCGGCCGGGAATCCGAGGACGTCATATGACGCCCACCCAGGATGGTAGATCCACCTTGTGGGCGTCATATGACTATGGCCGGGTATTGAAGCGGTTAATACAGAATTCGCACAGCTTTGTCCAGCGAATCTGCATGTACATAAGTTGTGTGTGAATTGGACAAAAACAAAAATGTTTGTCAGGCAATTTTATCTTCTGAACAAATGAACAAATGTTCTTCTATTGTGGGCAGTAGTAACATACTGCATTATGACCACCACATTAAGCTAATAAGTAGCATAGAAAAATTTGTAAAAAGGGATACAATGTAACAATTCTAATGAACTTTAGAGGAAATTAGCAAATGTATTTGCCAATTCCTTTTAGGCCGGGTTCTCACTGGTACGACATACACTCTGACTTCAATGATTCCCTATGAGAGCCGTCTTAACTAGTCCGACACAAGTCAGTCCTACTTTAAAAAAGGTTCCTGCACTACTTTGGTTCGACTTTGGTCCTACTTCAGCACATTGAATATCACTGAAGTGGGATCAAAGTCGGATCCTTGTCCTAACCATCCGACTTGGGACATCTGACATGGTGATTACAGCAGCAGGAAAAGGAATTTATGTCACACTGCTGCTGACTTTTAACATTAGGACACTTACTTGTCCAGGGGTCCCGCGATGTCGGCACCCCAGACGATTTTTCGGGTGCTGCAGCCGCCATTCCTTTTAAGGGAAACCGGCAGTGAAGCCTTGCGGCTTCACAGTCGGTACCCTACTGCGCATGCTTTCTGCAAGGCCCAGCGGTGGCGGAAGGAGGGGGGAGGTTATCTTCCAGGCAATCTTGCTGTGGCGAGGTCTCCCAGAAGAGGGGACGGGTACCTTTCAAGAACGGGTAACCGCTCCCCCCTCCCCCTAAAGGGTGCCAAATATGGCAGCGGAAGGGGGGAGGAAGCAAACAAGGAGCTTGCCCTTTTGGGTGGAGCGGCGCTTTAAGATGCGTTTTTGACCTATTTAAATCATGAGCACAAGTAGAGATTTACCACACACATGGAGACAATGCAGTTATAAAGATTTGGGAGTGGGAGCAATATATGATATTCGGATACAGGCCTAAAGATTCAAACTCGCCGCTAAATATAGCGGCGCTTTACCGCCAGCGCCCCCGGTGTGAAAGTAGCAGATGATACTATATATCCTCATGTCAACATGTCTCTGGCTAAGCCTCCCTACAATTTTTTCTTGTTTCTTCAGCTACTAAAACAAGTAAAACAGAGATTTATAACATACTAACCAGGAAATACTAAGGTTATCCAGCCTTTGTATCCACCAGCTGCATCTGGACATTCGCTGACATGTTGCCACCATAACCACCCTTTGACTGCATTTGGTTTTGGATGGAACTCACCTATAACATACGAGAGAGAGAGAAAAGTTAGTGTCCTTACTTACCATTACAACAGGTAGAAACTGAGCTCCACATACTATAGAATTACATGATGACACAGACTATGTTATACAAAGAATGACAAAGGATATAAGTATAGCATATTGGAATATAAACTATAATATAATATCTAGTGTCAGCATGATACATACTGTGTAATTTCCATCATTTTCAATAAGTAATTTGGCAGAATAACCATTTGACACATCATAAAATAAAAGCTACTGACATTTCAGGGTTCAGTAATTGAAATCTAAACCGCTGTCTAGCAACGTCAGTTTAAAGTGTTATCTTCTTTAATAAACTGAAGAAAACTCAAAAGGTGTTTTAGTAAGCCAGTGTAATAATAGAGCCATATGGGTCAATTCACCACTTAAGGACCAAGACTGTTTTTCAGACTTACTTTACATGTTTAAAACTGTTTTTTTTGCTAGAAAATGACTTAGAACCCCCAAACATTATATATTGTTTTTTTTTTTTCTAACACCCTAGAGAATAAAATGGCGTCATTGCAATACTTTTTTTCACACCGTATTTGCGCAGCGGTCTTACAAGCGCACTTTTTTTGTAAAAAAAAAAAATCACTTTTTTGAATAAAAAAATAAGACAACAGTAAAATTAGCCCAATTTTTTTTATATTGTGAAAGATAATGTTACGCCGAGTAAATTGATACCCAACATGTCATGCTTCAAAATTGCGCCCGCTCGTGGAATGGCGTCAAACTTTTACCCTCAAATAATCTCCATAAGCGACACTTAAAAAATTCTACAGGTTGCATGTTTTGAGCTAGGAGGAGGTCTATGGCTAGAATTATTGTTCTCGCTCTACCGATCGCTGCAATACCTCATATGTGTGGTTTGACTACCGTTTTCATATGTAAATCTATCGTCAATTACACCGCCTACCAACCCGAAAAATATTTTTTTTTAGCAATCTCTGTCTCATTTCTTTTCACTTCCTGAATGATAGCCACAACAGGAAGTGAGTGAAATCCCTGGAAAGAACTAGTATCCCCATTGGAAATGGTCCCCTCTAATTCTGTTCTGGTGACCAAAGTTTGAGATTTCCTTCCACTTTGGTGATAACAGTCACCAGGACATTTAATAAGGTTGAATCTCCCTAACAGGCAAACGGCCAGCAATAAAACCTGCCAGGTGTTATAACAGAATGGCGACTCTTTCAAAAACTAAAAAAGTTCAGTTATTTCTTAGCAGAATAATTCTGAGTAAGGCCCCTTTCACACGAGGCGGACTCCGCTTCCACGGAGTCCGCCACTGTCCGCTGGCTCAGCGGGAGATCTCTCCGTTGATCTCCGCTGAACCGGCGGATGACAAGTCCCTCTCTGCTCACTGAGCGGGGAGGGGCTTGCGAGCGCCGCTGGTCTCTATGGAGAGATCGGATGAAAACGGACAGTGTGTCCGTTTTCATCAGATCTCACCCGATCCAATCCGCCAGCGATGGATCTGGACGTAGAGCCATACGTCTGCTTTTGGCGGATCAGACAGGGTCGGATGTCAGCGGACATGTCTCCACTGACATCCTATGCTCCATAGACTAACATGGAGCGCCCGTTCAGATCCGCCGTCAAAACTGACAGGCGGATCTGAACGGTCCGATCGTGTGAAAGGGGCCTAAGTGAACATGAACACCCAGATGTCCGTTGAACAGGTGGAACGTTAAAGACAGTTATCATGAGGCCACGGATACCTGTTACAGGTAGATATATCCCTGGTGATCCAGTGGCTTTTTACTCATGGTAAAAATCATGGTAAAAACAGTGAGTGAATTTCAACCATCTACCTACTTGTTTGATTAGCACCGATTTGGCGTTAAAAAAAAATAAAAAATAAAAAAGTTGGATTTCCAATATAATAGTGAGGGATGTTGTAGTCCCTGCATAATACATCACTTTAGCAGGCAGTTGTAGTTTACCATACATGATAGTTGTGCATTTTGTACTACTACTGGCTCACCCAACACAGCACACGTCCCTTTAACAGTAGTTGCTAAATATATCCTGAATGGCTCACCGCACATCCCCTCACCTAGGGAGATAAGCTCTATCTTGCCTTTGTTGAGGACAGAAGAGATTAACAAGCAGGCCTACATGATTGCACAAATTGTGTAACAGCAAGATTACCATTAAGATGCGTACAATTTTTACAACGCTGAAATTACTCTTCACTAATGGAAAGCAACTTAATTAAGTCATTATCTAGTTTTTAACGCAGCAACAGAGCTAGAGAAATTTGTTTTTTTGCAGATCTAGACTGTGTTACTAAACATCATCCTTCAGGTGGCAGTCTAAACTAGGTTTAAAAAAAAAAAAAAAAAAGTGGGCCTTGTACAAACAGGTAGACGTGTTTACACGGGAATGAAAAGGAGTCATTCAGGTACTCAGACGTCATTAGCTTGTCTTGCTAAAGATCAGCACAAGGAAATTATTGTTAATTGCAATTAATGCTCTTTATCTTACATAAAAAGCAGTCATCACAGGCCATCGTACACAACCAGTGTACAACCTAAAGCAGGATTAAAGTAAAATTTATTAAAAATAACAGGCAGGGGTTTAATAACAGAAGAGACCCTAGTGATCTCACCTGTCATAAATGCCTCTACCAGCCTGTCAGCTGTAATGTTATCTGTGCCACCCATGTACAGCTCAGACCACTTTTTTGATACCCTGTGCCGTGGCAAAGTGACTCCCATGCACATGTGCGGTAATGAGGTCTTCATGGCCCAGCCCATCAAGCGTTTGGAGAATTTGAACCCATAAGGAAGACCGGGCAAAGATGGAAGCGCCCGAAACCCACTAAGGCGGCGACAGCACAGTGCTGAAGGGCTTGTTTGACAGGTAAGTCTGTCAAAGTGCTAATATAGGGTGCATACTAGCACAATATGGCATAAACCACCTGGGGGCCCATAAAAAAATATAAATAAATGTGCGCGCTCTACTGCTTTAAGATGCTCCTTAAAGGAGGAGCTTCAGGCTCCTTTAGAAAAATAGAACAAATACTGTAGCTGCTGACTTTTAATATTAGGACACTTACCTGTCTATGAATTCAGCGGTGTCTTCACCTGAGCGGATTTTTCAATCAGCTCTCGTGTGCTGCCGCCACCATCTTGGCCAGGTAAATCGGCAGTGAAGCCTTGCGGCTTCACAGCCATTTCCCTACTGCACATGTGCAAAGCGTGCTGCATTTTGTGAATGGCCCAGCAGCGGGGGAAGGAGGAGTGGGGCCGAACTTCCGGATGAAAGAGCAAAGGGTCATCCGCGCCCCCCACATAAGGGGCCAAATGTGGCAGTGGAGAGGGGAGGAGGCAAATAAGCTGAGCTTCCCCTTTAGGGCCTGCTTTAAGGTGGCTCTAAAAGCAGAATTTTCTTCTTTACCTCAATGCAGACAGCCCTCCCCCACCCCCATAAACTTACCTGAGCCTCATCTCGATTCAGCCATTGGCTCCCACTGCTGTCAATCACAGCCAGTGAGCAGGGGATGGGGCTATGAACACACAGAGCTGGCTTGGGAGTCAGCCCACACCAGTGCCCCTATAGCAAGCGGGTTTCTATGTGGGGCATGGCCAGGAGCACTGGTGTGGGACCCAAGTAGGGGAGGATCATAGCTGTTTTGTGTATGACCATTGTACAGAGCAGGTAAGTATGTAAGCTTTGTTCTTTTTAAAAAAAAAGGAGGGTTTACAATCACTGTCTAAATTGTAATAACAGCGTGTTGGGTCCAATCAGTTACTTTGTCGAGCTGGAACTTTACTGCAGGCAGAAATCAATTGCAAACGACAATAACTAATATCATTCATTTATACAACCATGGGTTGCCACCAGGCTTACAGAAGTAATTACTTACTGAATTACTTACGGAATTCATTCCACTAAATACATCTCCAGATCCTACATGTGCAGTATGAACAAAGTTTGTTGGTTCTCCAATCATACTTCTGTCAATCCGCCGCCGCCTTTTCTGGAAGCAAAAAAAGAAATGCATATATAAATATAATGATGTACATCTCATTTGGAATACACCAAATATGGAGAATGTATTCCTGCACAGTGCTATAAGCACATAACACAAAAGGCGGCACCTAATTTTACCACAAAAAAATGGAAAAACGTATTGACTTGAGTATAAGCCTAGGGTGAGAAATGCGCAGCTACTGTAAGTGCAAAAGAGGGTCAACAATGCCCATTTGCAGCCTCACTGTGCCCATTTGCAGCCATAGGTCCCCCGAACTTCAAACTTGGTAGTTAAGGGTTCCTGAATGCCCCCTAGCTGCAGCCAATTTGGGGTCTCTGGAACCAAAGGGTCCCGAAATGACATTGCTGCAGATGGACACAGTTGACCGAATTTGGGGCCCTGTATCTCGGGGTCACTTGGTGCCATGTTTGGATATGTTGTAGTGCTAGTTCCACTGGATTTGCATACCGAATTTAGGGTTCCTAGCACCATTTGGCCCCGAGATACAGGGCCCCAAAGTCGGTTCGGAAAACGTCAAGCCCTTTTCTGCAGCAGAGAATGACATTTTCCGACCCGACTTTGGGGCCCTGTATCTTGGGGCCACTTAGTGCTAGGAACCCCACAGGGCCCCAAAGTCGGGTCGGAAAATGTCATTCTCTGCTGCAGAAAAGTGCTTGACTCAAGTATAAGCGGAGGGGGGCATTTTCAGCACAAAAAAATGTGCTGAAAAACTCGGCTTATACTCGAGTATATACGGTACTTAAAAAATATTATTTTTTATGTTTTTTTTTTTTTAATCTAAAAAGACATCCATCTTTTCGGCCATGTTTCAGGTAACACCTATATTTAACGTAGAACTAAGGGGAGGGAGGGTTATATATCCCCTGTCAGATTTTAATTTTATTTTTTTTGCCATCTGTGTCCCATTGGGGAGATTTCCCTTCACTTCCTGTCCCATAGCCAAAACAGGAAGTGAGGAGAAATCCCTGCAAATTAAGGGAATCCATTCCAAATCCATTGGGGGCCCCCCTGGTCACCAGAACTAGTGTCCCCTTTATTTTTTCTGCCATCTGTGTCCCATTGGGGAGATTTCCCTTCACTTCCTGTCCCATAGCCAAAACAGGAAGTGAGGGGAAATCCCTGCAAATTAAGGGAATCCATTCCAAATCCATTGGGGGCCCCCCTGGTCACCAGAACTAGTGTCCCCATTGGAAGATTTCCCCTCTATTACTTTTCTGGGGACAACCCAAAATGTGCGATTTTCTTTTACTTTCACTTTAAATAATAATGGTAAACAGGTCAAATAGAGAAGGTGAATCTCTCTAACGGGGGGGGGGGGGGGGGGCACAGACAATAAATAAAAACTGACAAGCTGTCTAATCCCTCTCCACTCTATCCTAAACAAAAAAATACGTTTTGCCTTTAGTTATACTTTAAGGTTTTACAAGTCTGCAGCCCTCCACTCTCAAACAATCCAGGAGTTCTTCCGTACGCCGGCTTCTGTCATTTTTTTCATTTGGTGTGTGTCTCTGGAATCTGAATGAAACAAACTACAAGTCCCATCTTCCGCCATGGCAGAAGGGCTTGTAGTTCTCAATGGAACACAAATGCAGTGAAGTCACCACAGTTGTAGCCCACTGACAATTCACCCAGCTCCATAACTGAAGGGCCATACCTTGGTACAGACCTGCGGCTGGAGGAATAGTCTGCAGCAGACAGAGCACTGAACCCATGATCCACTGATTGCAGGGTTTGGCAGGCTCCAAAGCACTAAACATTGCTTTTGGGTTCATTTTTTTATTTTTTATTTTTTTATTTTTTTATATTTTTTGCAAATATGCCTTTAAATCCTTTAATGAATGCTTTTGTTTAAGTTTTCTCCTGAGCCTGCAATTCCACTTTAAACTAAGTTGACATTACTTTTAACTGTTTGAAGAGGAGTAATGAAAACAATAAAGGAAATAATGGCATGCAATGTTTCTAGTAACGCATAGCATTTGTGTATGAACAATAAATAAACATATGTAAATAAAATGAATATTTGAAACCCAGTACGACTAGACCCACCAGGCACAAAGCCAACCATACCAACACACTTAGGTCATAGAGTATAATTAAACAAACGCGTCCTACTACTATCCAGCATCGAACAAAATTAAATGATATCCTGTTGTGTTACTCAGATACCCAACAATGGCATATCAGTCATTAAATACAAAGATATGAACCTGAATACCTTGACAATGAGAGAACATTATGGGGCAGATTTTAGCAGCCTGTATAGCTAAACAAGAATGTATTTCTTCTTGTGTGTCCGTTTTCATTGGGATTCACAACTGATATTTAGTTATTATTACTGTACACTAAAAGCTTTAAAATAAATCAATGTAGGTTTTGTCATGTTCAAATGAAACATCTGGTGACCGCTTTGCAAATGACAGGAATAAACATGATGAGTGTTGTTATTAAAGCCAAAGAGGCCTAGCACAGGGGTATTTCTAATGTAAAAGCTTTGCCACTTTAAAGATGAACTCCACTTGGGGGGGGGGGGGTTGGCCTAGGTGATCTCAGCGGAACTGGGAGCGGGTACCTGTCAAACTAGGGATCGCTTCCAAAAAAAAAAAAAACGTTTGTAAAGTGGTAGAGGAGGAGGAGGTAGAAAAGCAGAACTTTCCTTTTAAGGTTTTTAAGTTTCACTATACCTACATCATACAAAATGATCAATAAATGGTGTACAACATGCTGTTCCTCATTTTCTGTGTTCTACAAAAAACCTGGTTGATCCTGCTGTTCTCTATCCCCACCTTTTTGTTAATGTCCCCAGTTCAGCTAGGGCTTTTGCAGTTGTAGTGGCAGCTCTGCACATGCTCAGTTTTCAGTAATTTTCTATGCTGAGAATTTCCTACCTATCTTATCTGAGCAGCCCATGTGACTATATATAATAGAGCTGCAGGATTCTGGATAAACTGAGAATCACTATTTTTTCTTTGCTTAGAATAAAGATCACAATTCTGTCACGATTCTCGTGGCGTAACATCAACTTTCACATTATGCAACAAAAATTGGGGTAACTTTACTGTTAAGATTTTTTTTTTTCAAATCATTGAAATTAATTTTTTTCACAGAAAATTGCATTTAAAAGGCTGTACAGTGTGACATAAAATATTGCAACAACCGCCATTTTATTCTCTAGGGTCTCTGCTAAAAAATATATATAAATGCTAAAAAATATATAGAATAATTTTAACCACTTCAGCCCCGGACCAATTGGCAGCCAAAGGACCAGGCCCCTTTTTGGGATTCGGCACTGCGTCGCTTTAACTGACAATTGCGCAGTCGTGCGACGTGACTCCAAAACAAAATTGGCATCCTTTTTTTCCCCACAAATAGAGCTTTCTTTTGGTGGTATTTGATCGCCCCTGCGGTTTTTATTTTTTGCGCTATAAACAAAAATAGAGCGACAATTTTGAAAACAATGCAATATTTTTTGCTTTTTGCTATAATAAATATCCCCAAAAAATATATTAAAAAAATGTTTTTTCCTCAGTTTAGGCCAATACGTATTCTACATATTTTTGGTAAAAAAAAAATCACAGTAAGCGATTATTGATTGGTTTGCGCAAAAGTTATAGCGTTTACAAAATAGGGGATAGTTTTATAGCATTTTTATTAATATTTTTTTTTTTACTAGTAATGGCGGCGATCAGCGATTTTTATTGTGACTGCGACATTATGGCGGACACATCGGACATTTTTGACACATTTTTGGGACCATTGTCATTTATACAGCAATTAATGCTATTTAAATGCATTGATTCCTGTATAAATGACAGTTGTAGTGAAAGAGTTAACCACTAGGGGGAGGGGTTATGGGCTGTGACGGGTGTGTTTTTTTTTACATTAGGGGGCGGGGCTGACGTCTGACGTCATTGATTGGCTTTCCCGATGACCGGGAACAGCCAATCAATGACAGGCAGAGTAGGAAGTGCGGGGAGAGGTTTGTTTACACATACCTCTCCCCGTTCTTCAGCTCCGTGACCCGATCGTGGGACACCAGCGGCGATCGGGTCTGCTGGTCCCGCGGCCGGGGTCACGGAGCTCCCGACCGGGTCGCGAGCGCGCCGCTGGCGGCGCGCGCGCGCAACCCACAGGCAGGCAAATGCAAAATCACGTTTATATACGTGATTTTGCCTGCCCGTGCCATTCTGCCGCAGTATATCTGCGTGAGGCAGTCGGGAAGCGGTTAAACTTGTAAGCGACAAATTTCAGAAAAAGGTTTAGTCTTTAAGTGGCTAAACTGCCCTCATTTGCAAACCGAAGTTCATCCCTGTGATCTAAAAGAACCGAATACAATGTTTCTTTTTATCGCTCAGCACTGAGCAATATTGTGATGAACTTTCCCAGCTTTGAGTTGTGAGCAGAGAATGGCTCTGCACTTGTTACATGAATCAGGGAAATGGCGGATTAAGAGCGTGAGGGGGGTTGAATCAAGATCGCAATTTTTTTGCCCACATGTGGGCATGTACAGTGGTAAATGACAGCCCACTCCCTCCCTCCTCCTCCATGCCCACTAACCAGTTAAAAACAACGGGATATTACATGTAGAAAAATGGAGGCTTCACCTCTCCCTTATTCTAAGACACAGGCTGGAGGGGTGTGACACAGCCTGTGACTGGCAGAAATCCACCCACACCCCCCATGTCATTGCTAAAAATAAGAAATATCTGATTTCACAGTGTATATATTTGTATAACAATTTAAAAAAGTGTATTGATATTATTTATTTATTTTTACTCTGTATTCCAAAGGCTGTTTTTTTTTTTGAACATTTGACCAGCACCAGAGGACTAGAAGCTCCTGCTGCTTATGTTTTTTTTTTACTAAAATAATTAGTGCCATCATCCTAATACAGAAATAGAAGGGGCAAGGTCAATTAAACAGTGTGCGTTCAGTAGCATTTTAAGTAACATGCTGACAGGAGTGGATTAGACAGCTAACAGCATCAGAGTCCAGTCACAGGCTGAGCACAGTAATCAAGCTGTATTGCTTAACATTAAAGCCCATTTTTTGTTCAATAAGATGCTTTAAGCAGAAATTACACGCTCTTGCTGTCTATTTTTCTGGAGGGTATCTACTATTACAGGCTTCCCTAGATCCTCTGTAACGGGGGATCACGGGCTTCCGGTAAGAAGTAATTCCGTACACAACGGAGCACTATCTTCCCTGCACCAACATTGAAGATGTATTCTAATTTTTGATGAACTTTTATTTATTTAATTTGCATGGGTGGATGCCACATATATTTTTGTATATATATATATATATATATATATATATATATATATATATATATATATATATATATATATATATATATATATATATATACATACATACATACACACACATACACACACACACACACACACACACACACACACATATATATATAAAAATAAATAATTGGACACCGTTTACCTTCATTTTTGTCATTTCATTCAGCCACTTGATTTATCTGATTTTAAGTATCTATTAATTTGGGATTCAGGGTTTTTCTATGTGTGCTTGTGTATAGAAGATTCATGATTTTTGTTTAACACACATGGTTTTTCACTTTTATGTCGGATTTTGGATTATCTCTCAATCAGTGGTGTAGTAGTCTGCACTTATTGATCATTTTTTTCTTACAGATTTAGCGCGATTCTAGTTTTTTCTATTTTATTCACTGTGTTGATGCTATGCAGGAGAATTGCTGCTCTTAATAATTATTACACTTATTTCACAGTCACTTCATGTGATTTATGCACATAAGTATAGTTGCATTTTATATCTTAGCGCAGTTTCTTTTTTCTTTTTCTACATGTACAGGTCTGTCTGAAGTTTGCTAATGAACATCTGAATGATACAGAGGAGAACTGGGTGAAAGTGTTGTGGTCAGATGAGACCAAAATCAAGCTTTTTGGCATCAACTCAACTCACCGTGTTTGGAGGAGGAGGAATGCTACTTATGACCCCAAGAGCACCATCCCCACGGTCAAACATGGAGGTGGAAACATTACACTTTGGGGGTGTTTTTCTGCTAAGGAGACAGCGCATCAATAGGGACTATGGACGGGGCCCTGTACCATCAAATCTTGGGTGGGAACCTCCTTTTCCTCAGCCAGGGCATTGAAAATGGGCCATGGATAGCTATTCCAGCATGACAATGACCCAAAACACACAGCCAAAGCAACAAAGGAGTGGCCCAGAAAGAAGACCTAGCCTAGCCAGTCTCCAGACCTTAATCCCATAGAAATTACGTGGAGGGAGCTGAAGGCTCTAGTTACCAAACGTCAGCCTCAAAACCTTAATGACTTGGAGAGGATCTACAAAGAGGAGTGGGGCAAAATCTCTCCTGAGATGTGTGCAAACCTGGTGGCCAATTACAAGAAACATCTGACCTCTGTGATTGCCAACAAGGGTTTTGCCACCAAGTGCTAAGTCATGTCTTGTGAAGGGTTAAGATACTTTTTTCACTCATCAAGATGCAAATCAATTTATAACTTTTTTTTAAATACGTTTTTCTGGATTTTTTTGTTATTCCGTCTCTCACTGTAAAATAAACCTATCATCAAAATTTAAGACTGATCCTTTCTTTGTCAGTGGGCAAACGTACAAAATCAGCAGGGGATCAAATACTTTTTTCCCTCACTGTAATGCAGTCAAGCTCCCTCTGGATTCCAGTATCTGATAAGCTACTGAGATGCCTGGTACAGTGAAAAGCCAGCAAGCAAATAACTCAAATGGAGAGTCCCCCAAAACTGATTAATCGCTTGGCCTTTGATAGGTGATCTATCTTTAAACATGCATCTTTTAACATGTAACCTATTATGTGTAAGTAATGCAAATCATGAATCCCTCACCCATACACATAACGTAACGTAAAAATAAAGACTGTAAAAGTATTGAGATTGGAGATGTGAAGCTGCTACATAGGGTTGCCACCTCTGGGATTCACCCAGACAGTTCGGGTTTGGAATCATGCGTCCAGGGTTCAGACTGCCTGAAATCCGGACAAATTATTCAGACTGGACTATGGCTTCCCAGCAGGTTTGGCTGGCTGCAGTTGGCTAAGCTGAGAGTGTCGGTTACACTCTTTTTTACACTGCCCAAAGCCAGCACTAACAAAACGAACAAAACAATTCCCCCACCCCGACGGGGTGCACCTCTTTCTCCCACCCCTACCCCTCTGTGTCTGCCCACACTCCAATCCTCGGCACTGTGCCTCAGAAAAGGATAGTGGGGGCCAGAAATTGGAAGTCTACCAGCCTCAGATACACCTGAATGAAAGATGCTGGCTGCCAAGGGGTGAGTGAGCTCACCATCCATCCCTGTCTTTGAGTGAGTACACTAAGGTAATCAGGGTTCTCAGAGCATCCCTTACATCAGAGTTCCCCTTTACACCAGAGGCCACAGTGTTCCCGCTTACAGCAGAGTCCTCTCCATACATCAGAGTTCTTAGTTTTTCCCCTTAAATCAGGGTTTTCAGAGCATTCCTTAGAGTGCCCAGAGTTCTCCCTTACATCAGAGTCTGCAGAGTCCCCCCCCCCCCCCCTTACAGTGAAAGGAAACTCTGCGAGTTCAGATGTAAAGGGGGAACTTTGCGGACTCGGATGTAAAGGGGGAACTTTGCGGACTCGGATGTAAAGGGGGAACTTTGCGGACTCGGATGTAAAGGGGGAACTTTGCGGACTCGGATGTAAAGGGGGGAACTTTGTGGACTCTGATGTAAAGGGGGGAACTTTGTGGACTCTGATGTAAAGGGGGGAACTTTGTGGACTCTGATGTAAAGGGGGGAACTTTGTGGACTCTGATGTAAAGGGGGGAACTTTGTGGACTCTGATGTAAAGGGGGGAACTTTGTGGACTCTGATGTAAAGGGGGGAACTTTGTGGACTCTGATGTAAAGGGGGGAACTTTGTGGACTCTGATGTAAAGGGGGGAACTTTGTGGACTCTGATGTAAAGGGGGGAACTTTGTGGACTCTGATGTAAAGGGGGGAACTTTGTGGACTCTGATGTAAAGGGGGGAACTTTGTGGACTCTGATGTAAAGGGGGGAACTTTGTGGACTCTGATGTAAAGGGGGGAACTTTGTGGACTCTGATGTAAAGGGGGGAACTTTGTGGACTCTGATGTAAAGGGGGGAACTTTGTGGACTCTGATGTAAAGGGGGGAACTTTGTGGACTCTGATGTAAAGGGGGAACTTTGCGGACTCGGATGTAAAGGGGGAACTTTGCGGACTCGGATGTAAAGGGGGAACTTTGTGGACTCGGATGTAAAGGGGGAACTTTGCGGACTCGGATGTAAAGGGGGAACTTTGCGGACTCGGATGTAAAGGGGGACTTTTGTTATTAACGTCATATGATTAGAAATGTTATTTAATAGCAAAATAGATGTATAGTTTATACTATTAAAAAAAAAAAAATGCTGTGAGCCGCTAAAGCGTTGGGGTTTGATTTGAAGAAAAGGTGGCAACCCTACTGCTACAGACAGAAATATTTTGCACACCGGCATTTTAGAAGCTGACAGGTTTTGGCATTTTGACTATATCTGTTGGCTTGCAGTCATGTAGAACTTTGATACTTAAAGGAAACTTACTGAAAGAAGCCTGTTGTGTTATGAATAGTTTTAGAGTTTTCCACTTCTGTTACTTTTCATTTCAGAGCCAACGCCTAAACACAACATCCTTTTCCTTTTTTATTGCATTGCTGTCTAAATGTTGAACTCTGTCATTTGCTCGCCCCTAAACACAAGTTCACCCTAGATGAATAAAGCAAGTCAGGCTCACACCTGCAATTACAGGAGTCTTATTTGTATGGACTCGCTACAAATCTTCTTGCCAAATATTGCGAATAGGGGGAAAGCAGCTGAGCAGTCTGCTAATACATAACCTTCAGCTACCTGTCTGCGTTATAACAGCACAAAAGACACCTCCACCCCCATCCATTCAACATTTCTGAAAACTGCAGACATAATTAATCAGCTCAGAGGGAAAGAGTGTACAAAAGCCATGGCAATCAAGCAGAATGCTTGGCTGCCATGCAAAGGGGAGTGCAGACAAGAGTGTATACAAGCCACGGCAACCAAGGTGTAGGAAAATGGTATGCCCAAGCCATGGTAACCAAGCAGCATGCGGCTTTCAGAGCTAAGAAAGGTCTATGGGTTACCATGAGCCAGAGCTCAGTGGTGTCTGTAGTCTTCAGAAGCCTTTCAGTATGTGTAAATGTCTGCATGAATGAATTCCTGACCACATACAGAAACTGTATTATTTTCTATAAAGGCTCTTTTTTTAATTAATAAAAAGCCTTCCTGGAGCTCCATATCGGTGACTTTGCCTAGGCTGAGATTATGTCATCAGTTTGCTGCGGGCAAGAGGAAGCATTTCCTCAATCTTCCTCTCCAAGTGATTGGACTGAAACATTGCAACTTTGTAGCAAGTCATACGGAGAAGGCCTGTGTCAGTTGATAGTTATTTTTGTCAGACACTTGAGAACACACTACATGATAATATCATCTTTGAGCCAGCATCTCAGTCCAGAAAGTTGATGCTGACCCTGGATCACACCTGAAGGCATTGTCAAGGTAAGTACTGCGAGTGCTGTTAGAGGTATTCAATTCCTGAAAATATTACACCTTCACATAACTTTGTATGCATGCTAATAATGGATATAAACCTATTGGATGATGGGTACTATTAAGCTGAACACTTTGGGAGAATTAACTAAAAGTGGTGCAATCGCTGGGTTCGCCGTGTGCAATGACTTATATTGGCATGGGGCGGGGCCACCCGCTGAAGTCACTCTGAGGCCCCGCCCATTTGTGACATCACCACACGGAGCATGATGGGGCGAGGACGTTACAAAAGGGTGGGGCCTTCGTATGACATCAGCGGGTGGCCCCACCCCATGCCAATATAAGTCATTGCACACAGCGGACCCAGCATTACACCAGGAGATTGCGTTGAGTCAACATCAGAAGAAGAACAGAAAAAGACAGCGGAGAAGACCCGGAAAAAAAGAGCAAAAAGACAGCGGAGAAGACCCGGAAAAAAAAGAGCAAAAAGACAGCGGAGAAGACCCGGAAAAAGAGCAAAAAGACAGCGGAGAAGACCCGGAAAAAGAGCAAAAAGACAGCGGAGAAGACCCGGAAAAAGAGCAAAAAGACAGCGGAGAAGACCCGGCAAAAGAGCAAAAAGACAGCGGAGAAGACCCGGCAAAAGAGCAAAAAGACAGCGGAGAAGACCCGGCAAAAGAGCAAAAAGACAGCGGAGAAGACCCGGCAAAAGAGCAAAAAGACAGCGGAGAAGACCCGGCAAAAGAGCAAAAAGACAGCGGAGAAGACCCGGCAAAAGAGCAAAAAGACAGCGGAGAAGACCCGGCAAAAGAGCAAAAAGACAGCGGAGAAGACCCGGCAAAAGAGCAAAAAGACAGCGGAGAAGACCCGGCAAAAGAGCAAAAAGACAGCGGAGAAGACCCGGCAAAAGAGCAAAAAGACAGCGGAGAAGACCCGGCAAAAGAGCAAGAAGACAGCGCAGCGAGAAGACAGCGCAGAGAGAAGACAGCGCAGCGAGAAGACAGCGCAGCGAGAAGAGAGAAGACAGCGCAGCGAGAAGACAGCGCAGCGAGAAGACAGCGCAGCGAGAAGACAGCGCAGCGAGAAGACAGCGCAGCGAGAAGACAGCGCAGCGAGAAGACAGCGCAGCGAGAAGACAGCGCAGCGAGAAGACAGCGCAGAGAGAAGACAGCGCAGAGAGAAGACAGCGCAGAGAGAAGACAGCGCAGAGAGAAGACAGCGCAGAGAGAAGACAGCGCAGCGAGAAGACAGCGCAGAGAGAAGACAGCGCAGAGAGAAGACAGCGCAGAGAGAAGACAGCGCAGAGAGAAGACAGCGCAGAGAGAAGACAGCGCAGAGAGAAGACAGCGCAGAGAGAAGACAGCGCAGAGAGAAGACAGCGCAGAGAGAAGACAGCGCAGCGAGAAGACAGCGCAGCGAGAAGACAGCGCAGCGAGAAGACAGCGCAGAGAGAAGAAGAAATGGAGTGGGAGAAGGACCGACAGAGGGCAAAGATGTCGCCAGTAGAGGGAGAAGAAAAAAATCGGAAGAGACGCCGGAGCTGCCTTTTAATAAAATACTTTAAAAACCGGTGTACTGTGTTTATTGTTGACACTTTTTTTTTTTTTTTTAAGGTGGATGGTTAGGGGAACAATGTACACCATACACAGTCACATAGAGTGGGGGGCCAGGATCTGGGGGCCCTCTTGTTAAAGGGGGCTTCCAGATTCCGATAAGCCCTTGCCCGCAGACCCCGACAACCAATGGCCAGGGTTGTCGGGAAGGGGCCCTTGTCCTCATCAACATGAGGACAAGGTGCTTTGGGGTAGGGGCGCAGGGTCCCCTCGTTCCCCTCCTTTTCTGACCTACTGGGCTGCATGCTCCGATAAGGCTCTGGTATGGATTTTGGGGGGACCCCACGCAATTTTTATTTATTTTTTGGTGTGGGGTTTTTCATACCAGACCGAAGGGTCTGGTATTGTCCTGGCAGGGAGTTCCTCTTCAAGATCCTAAGCACACAAGTCGCACCGCAAGTCGGATTATAATGGTGCGACTTCTATTCAAATCAGTAGGCTCCCATAGGGAACCATTGATTTTGAATAGAGGCAGAGAAACGCTTCTTAAAGCTAGCGCAGTTAAAACATGCATTAACGCCAATGCAAAACGTGGATAGAATCACGTTTTTAACGCTGCTTTTTTCCTGGCGTGGGATAATCAGCACAGACCCCCCCCCCCCCATCAGGAAAGCCGCCGATCGGCTCGCCTCTACTCACGTCTGTCAGACGCGAGTGAGGAAAAGCCGATAAACGTCTTTTCTTGTTTACACTGCGATTGGACACGGCTGATCATGTGGTAAAGAGCCTCCGTCAGAGGCTCTGTGCCGAGATCGGTGTTGCAGTGTGTCAAACTGACACGCCACACCAACGATCGCCTTGCTGCGTCAAACATGGTCAAACATTCCTATAGACACACTCCTAAACCTTGTGGACCGCTTCCCAGAAGGGTTAAACCCTACGGACTAAGACTGGAATGCCATTAAAAGTCATGTGCGTGTAAAGGCAGGTGTCCCAATACTTTTGGTAATATAGTGTACTTGTAGCCACTAAAAATAGAGATGGAACCAATCTGAGACAAAATAAAAAAACATTTTAATTATGTGACCGCCACTGACTGTCAATTTAAACCTTCTTTATAGTAAAGATGTCTCCATTTATGAGAGCACCGCAGAACAGCACGGAGAATAGTGGACAGTAGTTGATATGTGTAACCGTGTCACAGCTGGTGGAAAGTTACCGCAGTCACCTCAGTCAGAGGTGAGATCAGTTGGCTTCAATATGCCGCTGGTCAGGCATGTCACTGACAAGATACAAAACATACGCATAGGATATTGCTCTACTTTGCAAAACAGAACGTAAGCCAGCGATTGTAACATGAGAAAATGCAATGTGTCGCTGACCCTGTACAGAGGTGCTTCCTCACTACTCAACTTTTCCTAGAAGAGACCACACTCTCTACCATTGCTGCCAAAGATAAGAGGATATACCTTTACATAAGAGAATCTATTACCAAACACCAGTGTTTTTCACAAGTCACTGGATAACAAGATTAACCGCACTAACACTTTGCACAGGGCAGTTCCACTTCCCACCGATTGGCTTCAGGCCTTCCCCTGGCCAGCAGCTGTATGTCATCAGTATGGATTTCACTATTGATTGACAGTATTAACACATTTGCTTACAAAACCTAATTGAAAGAAAAAAAAGGATGCTGTCTAAACCAATTAGTTCATTTCAGCATGGAACAGAACGGCCAATAAATTAACATTTGGATGCTACTTACGGGCTGCGGCTGTTCTGCGATGCAGCAGTTGAAACACAACCAAAATTCACTCATTGCTAAAAGTCCAAAAAGCTAGTGTGGGGTCAAAATGGTGACAGTCTTGCTGCACACAGTCCAGCGGGCAGTGGGATGGAAATCCAATAAATAAGACAAGTCCTTGGAGCAAATGTCCTGTAAACGTCAAGTGCTCGGAGGAGGTATATCCACAAAGAGCGATGCCTGCATTGATGGAAGCACGTTGCAGTCTATTCGGATGAAAATCTGAAAAAGAATAAAAAACATATTTATTACCATTTTCAACATATAGAAAGAACCACCCATTTGAGCTCTATTCAGATCACATGCAACACCAGCACAACCTATAGCCGACAGCACTGATCGAGCGGCAAAACTCCAACAGGGAAGATGTACAGAAGACGATCGATCAGTCGATTGACTTCTGTTTATCCTTTGTTCCCGTACATGGATCGAAATTAGGTTGGTCCCTGCTGAACCGACCAAAATTTTGATCCATGTATGGCCAGCTTTAGCAGCTGCATAAGGAATACGGTCTGCATTTAGATGAACAATTTCTGGTGCTAGAAGCAAAAGGTTGAATATGTATTGGGCAAATACATTTGCAAAGTATACACAGAAACAATGATTTTAAAACTTTGTCTGGCTGCATTGATTATATTATTTACAAGGGTCACTACCCATTCAGGTCAAGGTAAGAGCACCTCCCAAATACCCACCACCCCATAGGAGTATATTCTCTGATCCACACTGCAGGAGTCCACCCTGGGTAAGCTCCGGTGTCAGAACTCCTTCCCTATTGTGTTTTGTTCCAACTTTAAAATGCCAAATTCACATGCCTGACGAAGGGGTCCTGCACGGCTCAGAAACGTTGCACTTTCTTTTGTGATGTGATTTTTTCCATTAAAACCTTTTGGATGAAAATTTGTCGATCCATGGTGTGCTGGCGAATATGTACACTTGTTCCAACTTTAGGCATTCTCTAAGGCCTGGTTCATACTAGCTGCGGCCACGGGTTCGGGGCTTCCCTGTTCTCCATTTCAGGTGTAAAAAAGGTCTGAATTTTTGCCTGAATTTGGACCTGAAACGGAGCCAAAAGACGCAAAGGACCGTTTCCACTGCGCTCCGCGGTCGCCCCAGCTCCATTGAGAGCCGGTCACAGTCTCCTGTCATGCGAATTGGAATTTGCATCAGTGTGAACCCAGCCTAAAGTAAACTTCATTTTTTTTTTTTTTTTAAGACAAAATATATACCCAAAGAGCACAAAATTGGAGTTTTAAGGTGCAGAGAAATCAAGCAAAAGCAAAATTTACAAAAGAAAATTAAAATTTTATTACATAAATATTGTAAAACAATTTGGAAAAATTTAGGCCCCCATTTTTTTTAACACTATTTCAACTTCACCAATTAAAGACCAGCCTGAATCCACCGATGTACTGGAAATATGTCGTTTGATATGGGTAACCACATATAACATTGCTTTTAAATCCATAAAGGCTTGTTTACATGGGCAGCTACCGCTTAAATCCATAATGGCTCGGATACAGGGGCAGCTATGGTTCAACTGCTTGGAAAGTACCACCTGCAAACACAACCCATTCAAATGACAAATCACCTCCTCACTATCCGTCCAATGCCTCTGAAAAGCGATCTACAGCAGATCATTTCTCAGACAGGTGACAAGGGATGCTGCATGTATGAGGAAGCCTAAGGGCACTTTCACAGGGGTTCGCTTCAAAACTGCCAGTTAAACCCCTATGTGTTAATGAAGCGTTTGCAGTGTGGTTTCTTAAGAACACTTGACTCAAAAACTGCACCAAAAACACTAATGCCGCGTACACACGGTCTGAATTCTCGTCGGAAAAAGCTCTGATGGTTTTCCCGACGGAATTTCGCTCAAACTGTCTTGCCTACACACGGTCACACCAAATTCTGACGGTCAATAACACCACGCCTTAAAAAACGTTCGACTGCACTATAAAAAGGGAAGTTTAATGCTTCTGAGCATGCGTCGATTTGTTTCTGAGCATGCGTCGGAATTTTGCGTGTCGGAATTGCATACACACGATCGGAAAATCCGATAGAAAGGTTTTCCGTCGGAAAAATTAAGAACAGGTTCTCAATCCAAAGTCCGTTGGAAATTCCGACAGAAAAAGACCGATGGGCATACACACGGTCGGAAAATCCAATGAAAAGCTCCCATCGGACTGTTTCCATCGGAAATTCCGACCGTGTGTACGCGGCATTAGTGGGGGGCGTTTTTCAAGGCGCTTTTGAAGAGTTTCTCATTAATTTCAATGGGGAGGAGCGTTATTGGTGCAGTTTTTTAAAGCTCTCCAAAGATGCTACAAGCATTATTTTTTTTTCACTGCAATGGAACCGCACGGCCCCAGTGTGAAAACATTCATTGATTTTAAAGGGAAGCAATTTTCTTGAGCTTTTTCAGTGCTTTTTTTAAATGCAAAAGTGCTTGGAAAAATCTTAAGTGTGAAAGGGCCCTTAAGGCTTCATTCACACAAGGCGTACCATACCGTACGTCCATGCATGGCCTTGTTTACTTATGCAGGGAGGCACAGATCCATGCATCCCTGTGCAGTCCCATTAGCGTCAATGTCAAAATGACATCCGTGTGGTGCAGGTTCATGTTCCCAAATAGGAAACATCGGTTGTGTCCGTGCAGCTGCCACATCCCAGTTGACATCCACGGGTCTGTCTGCATGGCATCTGGGCATCGACGTGTTGACCAACACAGCCATGCACGTGTGTATGGTATTGTATGCCCTGTGTGAATGATACCCAACAGGAGATATTTACGTTTGATTTTGCACAAAGGTAATATATATTTATTATTTTTTTGAAGGTTAGTAATAAGTCACAGATTTGATCATGAAGCAGTATGTAAATCAGAATTCAGAAATTTCACAGTTAATCATTAGCCTGTTGGACTGAGAGAACATTTGCTGTCACTGAGATGAATACGTGTTCCAAGTTGCCTTCATTTCTATGCATGTGGCACAGGCATCGTACAGTTACAGCAAGCTCAACCTGATCTAACCTCATCCTCCCAGCCAAGAATTCCCCCAACAGCCAGCTGCTGCATCTCACAAGATGAAATACCAAAGTTAAAATCAATTGAACGTCCCCGAGGAAAATTCCTTCCTTAATTCTCCCATGTGATATTCTCTTACTGTGCAAACAGCAGCTTAAAACCTCTCAGCCAGGAGCTCAGGGAGATCACCCTTGCATTGTAATGATAAGATGAGCCAAGAGCAGGTGGCAGCCATTGTAACCGCTAACTAGTTTTGAGATTACCAATTCACTAAGAACTAGATACACCCGGACCTGAACCACAGATCGTCTCATCCAACAATCGTGTCTCTGCTTCGGCGCAAACTTAGAAGCTGCTTCCTCTATTGCAGCCCAACAAATGGAGAACAACACAGATCAGCTAAACCCCTTGACCTCCAGAAAATTTACCCCTGACCAGGCCATTTTTTGCCATACGGCGCTGCGTTACTTTAACTGACAATTGCGGTCATGCAACGCTGTACCCAAATAAAATCAATGTCCTTTTTTCCCCACAAATAGAGTTTTCTTTTGGTGGTATTTGATCACCTCTGCCTTTTCTGCACTATAAACAATTTTGAAAAAATTAAAACACAAAACATAAAAAAAAAAAATTCTATATGAATTTAGGCCAATATGTATTCTATATGCTACATATTATATACATTTTTTTTTTAATAGTAATGGCGGCGATCAGCGACTGCGATATAGCGATGGACATTCGGACACTGATACTTTTTGGGAACCAGTGACACTAATACAGTGATCAGTGCTAAAAAATATGCAGTCACTGTACTAATGACACTGGCTGGGAAGAGGTCAACATCAGGGGCGATCAAAGTGTTTATTGTGTGCTTGACCGGTGTTTTTCTAAACTGTGGCAAGGGCTTTTACTAGGGGAAGACATGGATCCTAGTCCCTGTTTTGCAGAGACACAGAATCCATGCCTTCCCTCCTGTCAGAACAGCAATCTGCCTTGTTTACATAGGCAGATGGCAGTTCTGGTTCTGTGGCTGATGATCTGATGATTTGCGTCCCCTACCTGGAAGTCCAGGATCACGTATATATGCGCACAGCGGCCTCCCTGTAGCAGTAAAACTGACATTTTAACACATTTTACTGACATTTACCTACAACTACTATTGAATTCTACAACATTTAATCATGGATGGTCCAAGAATACAAAACATTTTTGCAGTTTACATTGACAGGACACTTGTGGGACTAGAAGTATTGCTGTAAGTGAAACACTGGGGTAAGCATTCTGCAATTAAGGGGCCAGTAACACCATTTGTGTTGAGATACACTGGGCAACGTTGCCCGGCACAGTCCCAAAGCAAAGACAAAGCATTTAACCTTGTTCCTTATTGTGTCAGTTAACACCACTGCATTGCGGTGGTGGGCACTTGACTGAATGCAGTACTTTTTTCAGCGCAGCAGGCTGTGGCAGAAGTCACCCCATTTCAACTCCACTGTGGGACTAGAACCTAAAGTGGAATTCCAGCTTTAGCTCCGAACTAGCCTTAAAAATGTGTATAAAAAAAATAAAATAAAAAAAAAGATGCACATAATCGCCTATTTTCAGCCCACTCTGGTTCAGTAACGTGATCCCCTTTGGTAGCCAGTGGCAGCTGCAAGGGAGAGGAGAGAGCGCTCAACATCGGCTGCTAAATCCTGAAGCAGTGACATCACCCACATGCTTCCATGACCCATCCGCCATAAGTGCTCCTTCCTCTCTCTTGCAACCATGATGCAATATGCCGGGATCAACACTTTGCAGAGTGTCCTCTCAAGGCACATCAGCAGCTATACGTTCAGCCCTCAGGGCTTTCACATTGGAGAGACAGCAGCGGCTGTTTCAGGCACTATTTTTAGCGCTGTAGCGCCTGCAAAGCGCCCCAGTGTGAAAGGGTTCTAAAACAGAGACCACTGGGAACTCAAGCACAGAGATCTTGCCAGTGGAGCCCCCATAACAGATAAGAAGCTATTAGGTAGTGTACCCTCTTTAGCATCTGACAAAATCTAAACTATCGTTTTTGGGTGGACTGACCCTTCAAAAAAGGTAAAGTCTAGTGCAAATCAATTTTTGATTAACCCTTACCACGTAAGTGGTGCTAATCTTTTTACTGGCATTTAAATGGTGCTGCTTCAGCAAACAAACTTATGGCTGCTGCTAGCCATATTTGAAGGATGGACCTAAATGCAAGCCTATGAAAAATCAGGCCATGTCCCCAAGGTCTGAACACCACCTTGTGTACTGCTCACAGAGGAAGACTGCACAGATGGGATTAAAGCACGCAATGTATTGGATCCGAAAGGATGAAAGGAAATCTGTAGGTATGGAAACGGTCATTCTCCTTCTGGAAACGCTAGTATCCTGGCTGTCATACAATTTCAAGGGCTTCAATACCATGACGCTCTGGCCTGAATCCAAGTATACAATATAGGAGATCTGACTTTAATCCAAGATTCAGAAATGCTGAAGCAAGAGACAGTCAGGTAACCAGTATTTTTAGAAGTTCTGCAGTGGCAGCTCCCCTATTTTTCTACGAACAAACTTCCTTTATGAATATGTTCTCACAAATAAACTAAGCGTGTATTCCTGTCTTCCCTGCTAAGCATAATACCCTGGTCACGTGTAATATGAGTAAATTAGGTTTGGAAAGTAAAGTGCAGTAGAATAGACAGTCATTAATATGAGGAATGATGTGGAAGATTTTCTCCGTCTCCTCCCAGTCAGGTGATTTACAGAAACCATGCATCCTAATGTTTGCAGGAACTACATGTGCACAACGGTGATGTGTCCTAAATAACCAGCGAGTGGCAGCATTGTGTGATGGTGCTTTGCCTTCTGTTGTAGTAACACGCATCCATTAGCATGACAGAGCACCATGCATTCACCCACGGTGAAAGACCGAGAATGAAAGTTTAAGACAAGAACGGAAGGGAAGGCAGGTTAGGATCTGCAGAGCATTTCTACAATGTGTGTGCCAGGTGAGTAGGCGCCTGGCACCGTTTGCTTTCATAACACATACTGAATGAATGCGATACCGGAGAAGGTGACATTTTATGTAGAAATACATAGGAAGCTTTTCCCTATAATAATGTCTCAGACTAGCCGTAGCTCAAATATTAACAGAACCTATAAAAGTTAAAAAGCATTCCATTAAATCTCTGTAGGTAGAAAAGTATAATATGCTTTTTTCTAAAGGCAGTATAAAGAAATACACCTAGTTTTACAGTAGAATGTGGCCTTTTTCATGCACATCCACATTGGACAACGCTCCGAACTAGCTTGTTCTGCAACATAGGATTGGAAAACATCTAAAAAAAAAAAAAAAAAAAAAAAATGTACTCCAAAACGGGGGTGATCTACTGTCATTTGGATCATGCAACAATTTATTCATGGCATGGGTTCTTTAAAACTGGCCATGCCAGATACAGTAAAACCTTGGTTTAAGAGTAACTTGGTTTAAGAGCGTTTTGCAAGACAAGCTGAATTTGAAAAAAAAAATTTGACTTAATATACAAGTGATGTCTTGATATACAAGTAGCGTCATGCCACAACTGAGTATAACAGAGAAGAGAGGCGCTTCTATCAAGTGTAGCAATATAGTTACATTTAATGAACATTTAGCAACATATTGCTACACTTAGAGACGCCTCTCTTCTCTTTTATATTCTGGAGCTCCTGCTGGATTAATAAATTAATAACGTCAATTTTGGTTTAGGTCAAGTGCATCCTGAATTTTTGGTTTCCGCACCGGAATTTTAATTTCGGTGCACAATGAATTTGAAAGTCCCATATGTGCCCACATGCCACCTGTGATCTACTGTAGAGAAACACCTAACCCTGAGATCTGCCACTGCTGTGACAAGGGGAAAGATAGTCCATATACATGGTGTCTGGAACAATAGGGAGTGCTTACTCCTGTCATATGTAAAAAAAATACTTGTATGCTACCATTTTTGTGTCTGGAAAACCAAAAATTGCTGCTGCGAACACGTATAATGTGTTCCCACATTCAAATAGTAGCAAAGATATAGTAACTCTGGTGTAGCGCTGCTAAGACTCCTGTGATGCTGGAAGCAAGCACTTAATGGCTGAATCATCCAAGTAAGAAGCAAGATGGGAAAATGCTAACTATGGGAGTTTTTGGCCAGGCTTCAGGAATGCTGCAAATTGCCTACAGTTATGGCAATTACATAAATAAACACTTTTCAAAGCTCCACATTTTTTTTTACCTACTGGGTCCCATTTACTGCATAGGCAATTTAAAGGGCGAACTTAGCCTTTTAGGTAGGCCTATATTCAAAATGTGAGGATTTTGATATATGAAACATCTGTAGAACGTTTAATTGAGCCTATGCAATACCATGAAAATATAACTTTTTCTTTGAATCCTCCCTAAAAAATATAAAACAGTTGGTGTCTTATAGTCTAAAATCGGAATATCTTCATCAGTGTGCTATCAGCAAAAAGACATTCTACTCCTGCCTCTGAAGATTTTATTGCCATGAAATTTTAAGTGAGGTTTGATGATCGCAATGCTGTACTTCTCATTGTCTTTCAGAGGTCCTGCTGGTGAGAAAGCAGTACCGGAAGATCGACATTGCAAGCATCTCCTTGCTCCTACTTAATTCTGTGGATCAGTGCATTCTCCAAGTCTCCTGTTGCTTCTTGATCATTAGCCCACCAGTTATTATTGGGAGAGATCTGTCACAAGGAAGCAAAGTCCTGCTCCTCTGTCAAGATAGTCACCTCTAGACTGGAGTGGGTGCGTTCAGACAATACTGGAATAAGCCTAATAATGCCTTGGAAGAGTTCAAGTTCAATGCTTGTGAAAGCAGTTGCAAGTCAGACAGCAGTATTTACAGTCTGATCTGCACACACAACACACCCTGAACTCACTATGTCACACAGTCCATTATAAGTGTCAGATGATTCAGTTAGCATTTCACAGTTCACAGAATGCAATAAAAAAGTGACCTTTTTCTTGAAAATTAGCTCAGCAAGCAAACTAAAGAAGCTTCAATACCATTACCATTTTAAAGGGACTCAATAACCAAAAACATGTTTTTCATCAAAGGCTAATGAAATGTTTTAATTCTCATATTATATATATTAGAGCTGCATGATTAATCGTGAAGAATCACTATTGCAATTTTTTTTTCCCCGTTACGATCTTGACAAAAAAAGTGTTTCACGATTCTTTCTATGCAAAGAATTCTCTCTGCTCTTCTGAAGGTTAAGGCTCCTTTCACACACAGGCGTCGGCGGTAAAGCCGCTTCAGCGTCCTGCCAGCACACCGCTCCAAGGGCTTTCACACTGGAGAAACAGGGGAGGCGCTTCACAGGCGCTATTTTTAGCGCTGTAGCGCCTGTAAAGCGCCTCAGTGTGAAAGGGGTCAAAAAGAAAGGAAAAAAAACACCAGGCAGTCTGCCAAGAATCACAACATTCTTTAGCAGTGGAACGAAGTATAAACATTGTAACAATTTGTCAAAGGAATAGACTTGGTGTGTAAATGAGGAAAGTTTAACCACTTAAACACTAAACCTTTTTCTGACATGTGTTGGTTTCAAGTTGAAATCATTTTATTTTGCTAGAAAATTACTTAGAACCCCCAAACATTATATATATATATATATATATATATATATATATATATATATATATATATATATATATATATATATATATATATATATATATATATATATATTTTAGTAGAGACCCTAGAGAATAAAATGGTGGTTGTTGCAATATTTTATGTCACATTGTATTTGCGCAACAGTCGTTCAAATGCAATTTTTTTTTAAAAAATTACTTTAACCACTTCCCTACCGGGCCTATTCTGGCACTTCTCTACTTCATGTATAAATCATAATTTTTTTTTGCTAGAAATTCCCCAAACATTATATATGATTTTTTTAGCAGACACCCTAGGGAATAAAATGGTGGTCATTGCAACTTTTTATTTCACACGGTATTTGCGCAATAATTTTTCAAGCGCCTTTTTTTGGGAAAAAAAAACGTTTATTTGTGAATTAAAAATTAACGGAACAGTAAAGTTAGCCCAATTTTTTTATATAATGTGAAAGATGATGTTACGCCAAGTAAATAGATACCCAACATGTCATGCTTTAAAATTGCGCACAATCATGGAATGGCGTCAAACTTTGGTACTTAAAAATCTTCATAGGCGACGCTTTAAATTTTTTTTTTACAGGTAACCAGTTTAGAGTTACAGAGGAGGTCTAGTGCTAGAATTGTTGCACACACTCTAACGCACGCGGCGATACCTCACGTGTAGTTTGAGCGGCGTTTACATATGTGGGCGGGACTTATGTGTACGTTCGCTTCTGAGCGCGAGCTACCGGGGACAGGGGCGTTTTACATTTAATTATTTTTTATTTTACTTTGATTTTTGATCACTTTTATTTCTATTACAAGGAATGTAAACATCCCTTGTAATATGAATCTATGTGACAGGTCCTCTTTATGGAGAGATGTGGGGTCAATAAGACCCAATATCTCTCCTCCAGGCTGGAAAGCATGAGATTGGGGAAAAAAAAAAAAAATTCACCGATCTCATGCTGACAGCCGGTCGCGGCTTTGTTTACTTCCGGGTACCGGGCGTGATAACGTCGCGCTCGGACCTCCGACGGTCATAGAGATGACTGGTGACCATTTGGGATTCTTTCTCCGGGCCCCCGATGGCACGGGAGAGCCCGGAGAAGCACCGGATGGCAGCAGGAGGGGGGGGGGGGGCATCCCCTCCCATTGCCTACAAGAAAGATCAAGTGGGGGAATTGCCGCTATGATCATTCTTATGGTGCACAGAATCGCCGGCTGAAAACGAGAATATCTGAATAATGTCTGTAGCTTCAGGCATCATTCAGATATTCCCACTGAAAGTCAAGGACGTCATGACATCCTTGGGCGGGAAGTGGTTAATGAATTAAAAAAATAAAAATAAAAAAACTAACCAGTAAGGTTATCACAGTTTTTTTTTGTATAATGTGAAAGATTTTACGTCGCGAGAATCGTGATCTTTTTATTCTAAGCAAAAAAATAGTGATTCTTATTTTGGCCAGAATCGTGCAGCTCGAATATCCATCCATCCATCCATCTAGATAGATATCCATCCTAAAACTAAAATCCCTACATCTAAAAGACACCCACGATCTAACACTAACCTATCTAGCCCTATAAAGAAGAAATCAGTATACATACCTTTTTTGTAGCCGATTCGAAACCCGATCTCCAGCGGCGGACACAGCAGACAACGGCTGTGAAATGAATGGGAAGCGACGTCACCCATAGACTTACTATGGGGCTTCCGTTGTCGGACGTCTCCTCTGCACCCGCCTCCACAGCGAAGCCGCTGGTGACAGCTCAGCGTGGGATCGGGTTGGAGTGGCTTCAGAAAAGGTATGAATACTGATTTCTTCTTTACAGGGCTAGATTGGTTAGGCTGGCTTCACACTGGGGCGGTGCGGGGCGGCGACGGTAAAGCAGCGCTATAGTTAGCGCTGCTTTACCATCGTTTTACCCGCGGTATGCGGCCGCTAGCGGGGTGGTTTTAACCCCCGCTAGCGGCCGCAAAAGGGTTAAAAACCTCCGCAAAGCGCTGCTGCAGCGGCGGTTTGCGGGCGGTATCCCCGCGGTTTCCCATTGATTTCAATGGGAAGGAGCGGTATAGGAGCGGTGAACACACCGCTCCTTCACCGCTCCAAAGATGCTGCTAGCAGGACTTTTGTTGCGGTCCTGCTAGCGCACCGCTCCAGTGTGAAAGCCCGCCGGCTTTCACACTGGAGTGAATGGGGCCGGTTTTTTCAGGCGGTATACAGGCGCTATTTTTAGCGCCGTACCGCCTGAAAACCGCCCCAGTGTGAAAGGGGCCTTAGTGTTAGATTGTGGATGTCTGTAGATGTAGAGATTTTAGTTTTTATGGACTTTATTATTTAAAAAATGTCCCATGTATTCTGACTTGTTTTTGGAGGTGAATGACCTGAAACAAGCATGTGTAAAGGTATATGTTCCAGGTCAGTGAGCAATAAACAAGTAGTAGATCGATGATGACCATGCAAGCATCTGCGGTGTTAGCCATCAGGTGGAGGACTCCTGATCTACCAAAGTACAATGGTCTTACTGGTAGTGTGTCGGTCAAAAGAGGGGCTGCAAATCTTGATGATCAAGAAACAGTTTGCCAAATACTGAAGGAGCGAGTATCTTCGACCTATCTGGGAAAGCATAGTAGCCAAAAGAAGAGCAAGAGCCTGAATAAATGGACAATGCACAATATATATGCAAATATACACTATATTACCAAAAGTCTTTACACACACATGAACATTAAATGCATCCCAGTCTTAGTCCGTAGGGTTCAATATTGAGTTGGTCCACCCTTTGCAGCTATAACAGCTTCAACTCTTCTGGGAAGGCTGTCCGCAAGGTTTAGAAGTGTGTCTATGGGAATGGGAAGTGTATTTTGAAGTCGGGCACTGATGTTGGATGAGAAGGCCTGGCTTGCAGTCTCCGCTCTAATTTATCCCAAAGGTAGTCTATCGGGTTGAGGTCAGGACCCTGTGCAGGTCAGTCAAATTCCTTCACCCCAAACTCGCTCATCCATGTCTTTATGGACCTTGCTTTGTGCACTGCTCCAAATCATTTGGTGGAGTGGAGATTATTGTGTAGGGTTGTTTTTCAGGGGCTGAGCTTGGCCCCTTAGCTCCAGTGAAGGGAACACCAAAGGCGTCAGTATACCAAAACATTTTGGACAATTTCATGCCCCCAACTTTGTGGGAACAGTTTGGGGATGGCCCCTTCCTGTTCCAACATGACTGCACACCAGCGCACAAAGCAAGGTCCATAAAGACATGGATGAGTGAGTTTAGGGTGGAGGAATTTGACTGGCCTGTACAGAGTCCTGACCTCAATCCCACAGAACACCTTTGGGATGAATTAGAGTGGAGACTTTGAGCCAGGCCTTCTAGTCCAACAGCAGTGCCTGACCTCACAAATGCTCTTCTGGAAGAATGGTCAAACATTCCCATAGACACACTCCTAAACCTTGTGGACAGCCTTCCCAGAAGAGTTGAAACTGTTATAGCTGCAAAGGAAGGGCCAACTCAATATTGAACCCTACGGACTAAGACTGGGATGCCATTAAAGTTCATGTGTGTGTAAAGGCAATACTTTTGGTAATATAGTGTATATACCTGTTGATTTCCTTTATACATTGATGGAATGCCAAAATCTAATGTCCTAAAACAAAAACCCCTTCTCATACACAATCACTACTGCTTATTATGTAGACATATCAGTTGAAAGGAAATAAGAGAAGCCGGTTTAAGGGCATGTGCTAGAGCTGCACGATTAATCGTTAAGGCCCCTTTCACACGAGGCGGACTTCGCTTCCACGGAGCCCGCCTCTGTCCGCCGGCTCAGCGGGAGAACACTCCGTTGATCTCCGCTGAACCGGCGGATGACAAGTCCCTCTCTGCTTACTGAGCGGGGAGGGGCTTGCGAGCGGCGCTGGTCTCTATGGAGAGATCGGATGAAAACGGACAGTGTGTTAGTTTTCATCAGATCTCACCCGATCCGATCCGCCAGCGACGGATCTGGACGTAGAGCCATACGTCTGCTTTTGGCGGATCGGACCGGGTCGGATGTCAGCGGACATGTCTCCGTTGACATCCGACGCTCCATAGACTAACATGGAGCGGCCGCTCAGATCCGCCGTCAAAAAATAACAGGTGGATCTGAACGGTCCGATCGTGTGAAAGGGGCCTTAGAATCGTTATCACATTTTTTTTCCCCAGTGCGATCTTGACAAAGCATTTCCCGATTCTTTCTATGCAGAGAATTCTCTCTGCTAAAGCCGACAGCCGTCAAAAGAAAAGAAAACGGGCAGTCTGACAAGAATCACAACATTCTTTAGCAGTGGAACTTAAAGTGGATGTCACGATGTAGAGAATAAGATTTCCTTTCATTTGAGCCCAGTCTTGCCACACAGATTTACTCCAGCCCTGAGAAATCCTCTTTTATTGTTCAGTTAGAAATATCTTGACAAAGTGCTGAAAACTTTGTTAAAAACGCCCCCTTGCTGTGAGTGACAGGTGATTTACATATCTTATGCACTAGCCTTAGACAGTCACAGACCACAGATCCACAGACCAGAGTGAAAATACATGTATTCTTGAGTGAACAGCAAAAGGAATATAGGGGAGATGTATGTAGTCAGAGTTGGGCAGAGTAGAACATGCAGTGATCTGATGATTGTTATAGTGCAGTGTGTGTGTCTGAGGTCACCTGATCACAGATAACATGTCTTTTCATCACCAGGATTTGTTATGTGGGGGAGGGGTGAATTTCTCACATTTTATAATTACACAGGATGTGCCTGTCTCAGGCTAGTGCATGAGATATGTAAATCACCTGTCACTCACAGCAAAGGGGGGGGGGGGGGGGGTTGACAAAGTTTTCAGTACTTTGTCAAGATATTTCTAACTGAACAATAAAAGAGGATTGCTCAGGCCTCGAGTAAATCTGTGTGGCAAGACTGGGCTCAAATGAATGGAAATCTTATTCTCTACATTATGACATCAAAATGGGTTTACATCCACTTTAAGTATAAACATTGAAAATATTTGTCCTTTAGATCAAAGGAATAAACTTTGGTGTGTAAATGAGGGAAGTTTAACCACTTAAACACTAAACCTTCTTCTGACATTTGTTGGTTCCAAGTTAAAATAATTTTTTTTTTTTTTGGTAGATAATTACTTAGAACCCCCCAAACATTATATATATATTTTTAGTAGAGACCCTAGAGAATAAAATGGTGGTTGTTGCAATATTTTATGTCACACTGTATTTGCACAGCAGTCGTTCAAATGCAATTTTACGCCGCGAGAATCGTGATCTTTTTATTCCAAGCAAAAAAAAATTGCGATTCTCATTTTGGCCAGAACCGTGCAGCTCTAGCATGCGCCTGTCTGTTTGGCTAGCTCTTGCTACAGCTACATTTAAATATTATTATGTGGAATTTTATTAATGGACAAGTGCACTTTAGAATTAAAGGCAAAACTTTTCTTTTTCATTTTGGATAGAGTAAGGGAGGGTTATAACCCGTCAGATTTTTTTTTTTTTTTTTTCACCATCTGTCCCACATTTGGGAAGCTTTCCCTTCACTTCCCATCCCATAGGCAAACAGGAAGTGAGAGGAAGTCCCTGCAAATTGAGTCCCCATTGGAAGATTTCCCCTCTATTACTTTTCTGGGGACACTTATTAAAAAATTTTTACTTTCTGTTTCAAAGATAATGGTAAACATGACAAATAGAGAGGGGAAATTTCCTTAACAGGGTCATAGACAGCAATAAAAACTGACAAGCATTCCAATCCCTCTCCACTTTATCCTAAATAAAAAAAAAAAAAAAAAAAAAAGACAAAAAAATAAGTGTTGCCCAAGATGCCCATCCTAAAATCCTTCCCCTTTCAGGCATCTGCAGCCAAAACACTAATATAAGTATTTACCTTCATGAAATCATAAACAGCACTTCTATTGTACTCCCTGTTCACTTTTAAATATATGACAAAATATAATGATGATGGCAATGATTGCGATTATGACGACAGCTGTCCAACACACATGCCAAGCTGAAGATGAAAAATGGGTTGTACTCTGTTATTACGTGTCCTCAGATGGACGTACTGTATATGCAATATTGTACTGGCAGCTCTATGGGAGAAAAGCACTGCGTGGTACCAGCAGTGGAAATGGCACTTTAGAAATCAGGGAGATGCATCATTTTATTTCCACTTATCGTTTGAAACAGTGACAGATCTCCATTACAACTTAAACGCTACTGACAAAACTCACATTTACATACACAGCCATCAGGTTCTCTGAGGCCTCACAATACTGGATATAGGGTACAATGTTTGGTGTGGAAAGAAAAGCTAAATTCCAGCCAAAATATTTTTGAGTTTTCAAAAGTAAGGAAGTCGGACAGAACAGGAAGTTAGAGAAAATCTCTTTTCACTTCCTGTCTAGGTTTGGCGCAAAAGCAGAAAGTGAGGGGGGACCCCCCAAAGGGTAAGTGGGAATAAAAACACCTTTCAAATTAAATCTTATCTTACAGTATCCTAAAAGGACTCAATAACCAAACAATTAGTAGTGATTAGGCTCTGAGGGAAGCAGGCATATCCATTCTCATTTTTTTTATTTTTGAAAAGACTGAAAAAGGGAGATTGTTCTTCACTTCCTGCCCATTTGGGTGCTGTCAAACAGAACAGGACGTTTGAGAAACTCTCCCCACTATTTGTTGGGTGTGAAAATAGAAAGTGAGGGGCCCTTCCCCCACTATCCTGCCCCCAGATGGGTAAACAGGAAGAAATGCAAAGACATTTTCTAATAAAAACTTGCCTTATTTTAACCACTTCAGCCGCAGAAGGATTTACCCACTTCCTGAACAGGCCATTCTTTGTGAAACGGCACTGCGTCGCTTTAACGGACAATTGTGCGGTCGTGCAAACAAAATGTAAGTTCTTTTTTTTCCCCACAAATATAGCTTTCTTATGGTGGTATTTGATCACCTCTGTGGTTTTTGCGCTATAAACAAAAAAAAGGAGCGACATTTCCAAAAAAAAAAAAAAAAATGTAAAAAATGTATTCATTCATCAGTTTAGGCAGATATGTATTCTGCTACATATTTTTGGTTAAAAAAATAAAAAATAGCAATAAGCATATATTGAGTGGTTATCGCTTCTACAAAAAATAGGGCATAGATTTATGGCATTTTTATTATTTTTTTACTAGTAATGGCGGCGATCAGTGATTTTTAGCAGGACTCCGACATTGCGGAGGACAGATCGAACACCTAACTGACATTTTTTTGGGAACCAGTGACATTATTACAGTAATCAGTGCTAAAAATATGCACTGTTATTGTACTAATAACACTGGCAGGGAAGGGGTTAACATCAGGGGCGATCAAGGGGTTAAATGTGTTCCCCCGCGATTGTTTTTTAACTGTATAGGGGACTGTGTGACTGGGGAAACACACGGATCCATCTTCCTGCATAGCAAAAAGACAGGATCTGTGTGATCTCCCCTGTCAGAGCGAGGATTTGCCTTGTTTACAGGCAGATCCCCGTTCTGTCACTGGATTGAAGGACCGCTGGTTGGCTGCCCCCTTGGTCAACGGGAGAGCGTGCCCACAAAAGCAAGATCCCGAGCCGACGTACAGCTATTCATGGGACCTTGCCACAGTATGATGACGATGGCTGCTCGGCAAGTGGTTTAAAAACTCAATAAGAAAAAAAATCCTGTTTACCCCCGACTGGTAAACAAGAAGAGATTCAAACAAATTTTATAATAAAATCTCATCTTAAAAGGACTCAAAAATAAGTGTGGTAGGTTTAGAATTTGAAAGGATTTCCACTCACTTCCTGTCCAAGTAATGGAGATCTGACAAACTACCCCCCCCCCCAAAGATTTTGGTGGCTAGAATTGGGAGTGGGATGGAGTAATCCATGGCTATCCATGAACTGAAATCTACAGTGCCTTGAAAAAGTATTCAGGCTCCTTGTGCAAAATTCTAAGGGGTATGAATACTTTTTCAAGGCACTGTATATACTAAAGCCAGCCATAGCCAGTTCAAATCTCGTCTAGTTCAGCAGGGACTAGTCGAGATTACAACCATGTATGAGCAGGCCGATTGTACCCAAGTCGACCCATTGATACAACCAGTATGACGGATTTTTAGGATGCAATTATTGCAAGTGGCTATAGCTGCTAGCAATGATCACTGTGTTCTCCTGGCAGGGACAGCTCCCTGCGCCCCCTGCTGGGAGAACACAATAGCTCCTAGGGAGGATTTTCCCCATCAACACTGACTGTGGTTGCAGGAAAAAAAAATCAGTCTCGCTAAATAAGCCCATAGGTGCCATTATATGCAAACCCCAATGGGTGGAAAAAAACAGAATCCCTTAATTGACTGAGGTCCTTCAACGTAGAGCTCCTACAGTCTCATTGTAACATATGCATGACACCAACCCACCACTGCTTGCATGACTTGGCAGTCCGAGCTAAGATGGCTGAACTCTGACATTTCACATCAAGGACCAATGTAGTATCCAATGTCATCAGTTGATGGACCCGAAAGGGAAATCTATAACTACAGCCACCAGTCAAGCTATGGTTGTGGGGAATTTCCTACACAAGGGCGACAAAAAAAAAATCAGATGACTTCCAGATTTTATGGAATTTCCCTTTAATCCTACATGGTTCAAACCTGAACAGGCTGCATTTCCAATGTGAATACACGTTTATGGTACAATACACACACTGTTTTATGGAAAATGTTGCCTTGTGTCAAGCAAATCCATTTTGGAGGTGTGGGCTTCTAAAAAAAGAGGTTAGATAATGTGTCTCATTCTCAAATGATTGTTTTAGTGGCACTAAATGCAGTGAATGTGAAACAGCTAGTACATAAAGCAAAGTATTACAAAGGCTATGAAGGTGCAGCAATGGCTACAATGTCGGAACAGAATGAAAGTAGGTCAGAGGGAGGGCAGGAAATGAATCGGGTTTCTTATGTCAGATGATATGTAGATTCTGTTGCTTCAAGCTCTGTACAAATACTGCATACATATGCAGAATGCTGATAGGTTTCTTGTTCTATGCATCAACCAGATGACAGAATACCATCAAAATATGTTTTCGTACATGTCTCTACATAGATAGCAAAACCTTTGATTCTTTGTAGAAGGTAATACCATACGCATACAGGTACATTACCTGGCACTCCGCTGATAACGGGGACTAAAAAATGACCCAAATGACTGGTGATTTGCACCTTATTCCATCTATATCATACTGTATATGCTGGTCATACACTGAATTCCTGCCCAATCGGCCAAAACACAAGCCGTAGGTGGCCCCATCAGATGGAAAATTGTTGGCCAATCAGTGACTGAAGCTTATTTGTTGCAGTCACTCTGGGTATTCAAGCAACTGTAGGTGACATGGCTACTAGAATACAATAGCCAACAGTGGAGATTTTTCTACCCATGCTGTGTTAGTGTGGATTCCTTGATCCATGCTGTGTAGCGTGGATTCCTTCAGCCATGCTGTGTAGCGTGGATTCCTTCAGCCATGCTGTGTAGCGTGGATTCCTTCAGCCATGCTGTGTAGCGTGGATTCCTTCATCCATGCTGTGTAGCGTGGATTCCTTCATCCATGCTGTGTAGCGTGGATTCCTTCATCCATGCTGTGTAGCGTGGATTCCTTCAGCAATGCTGTGTAGCGTGGATTCCTTCATCCATGCTGTGTTAGTGTGGATTCCTTCATCCATGCTGTGTTAGTGTGGATTCCTTCATCCATGCTGTGTAGTGTGGATTCCTTCATCCATGCTGTGTAGTGTGGATTCCTTCATCCATGCTGTGTAGCGTGGATTCCTTCATCCATGCTGTGTAGCGTGGATTCCTTCATCCATGCTGTGTAGCGTGGATTCCTTCATCCATGCTGTGTAGCCTGGATTCCTTCATCCATGCTGTGTAGCCTGGATTCCTTCATCCATGCTGTGTAGCCTGGATTCCTTCATCCATGCTGTGTAGCCTGGATTCCTTCAGCCATGCTGTGTAGCGTGGATTCCTTCATCCATGCTGTGTTAGTGTGGATTCCTTCATCCATGCTGTGTAGTGTGGATTCCTTCATCCATGCTGTGTAGCGTGGAATCCTTCATCCATGCTGTGTAGTGTGGATTCCTTCATCCATGCTGTGTAGCGTGGATTCCTTCATCCATGCTGTGTTAGTGTGGATTCCTTCATCCATGCTGTGTTAGTGTGGATTCCTTCATCCATGCTGTGTAGCGTGGATTCCTTCAGCCATGCTGTGTAGCGTGGATTCCTTCAGCCATGCTGTGTAGCGTGGATTCCTTCAGCCATGCTGTGTAGCGTGGATTCCTTCAGCCATGCTGTGTAGCGTGGATTCCTTCATCCATGCTGTGTAGCGTGGATTCCTTCATCCATGCTGTGTAGCGTGGATTCCTTCATCCATGCTGTGTAGCGTGGATTCCTTCATCCATGCTGTGTAGTGTGGATTCCTTCATCCATGCTGTGTAGCGTGGATTCCTTCATCCATGCTGTGTAGCGTGGATTACTTCACCCATGCTGTGTTAGTGTGGATTCCTTCACCCATGCTGCGTTAGTGTGGATTCCTTCATTAATGCTGTGTAGCGTGGATTCCTTCATCCATGCTGTGTAGCGTGGATTCCTTCATCCATGCTGTGTAGCGTGGATTCCTTCATCCATGATGTGTAGCGTGGATTCCTTCATCCATGCTGTGTAGCGTGGATTCCTTCATCCATGCTGTGTAGTGTGGATTCCTTCATCCATGCTGTGTTAGTGTGGATTCCTTCATCCATGCTGTGTAGCGTGGATTACTTCACCCATGCTGTGTTAGTGTGGATTCCTTCACCCATGCTGTGTTAGTGTGGATTCCTTCATTAATGCTGTGTAGCGTGTATTCCTTCATCCATGCTGTGTAGCTTGGATTCCTTCATCCATGCTGTGTAGCGTGGATTCCTTCATCCATGATGTGTAGCGTGGATTCCTTCATCCATGCTGTGTAGCGTGGATTCCTTCATCCATGCTGTGTAGCGTGGATGAAGGAATCTAGACTTCTTTCATTTGGCCCATAGGGTACACAAGAGAAATCTATGCTTGTATATAGGCAACACCCTTTGGATAGTAAAAAAAAAAAAATAAATAAATACACCGTCTAGGTGCTACATATTAGTAAATAAACAGATAACATATCATAATATGGCAACACTGTAGTCGCTTTAAGGCCCCTTTCACACTGGGGCATTTTTCAGGCGCTACAGCGCTAAAAATAGCGCCTGTACAGCGCCTGAAAAAATCCGGCCCCAGCGGTGCGCTAGCAGAACGGTCAAAAAAGTCCTGCTAGCAGCATTTTTGGAATGGTGAAGGAGCAGTGTATTCACCGCTCCTACCCATTGAAATCAATGGGCGGCGCTTTGCGGGGGGTTTTAACCCTTTTTCGGCCGGGGTTTTTCGGGGTTAAAACCGCACCGCTAGCGGCCAAATACCCCAGCTAAAACGACGGTAAAGTAGCGCTAAATATAGCGCTGCTTTACCGCCGACACCCGCATTGCCCCAGTGTGAAATGGGCCTAAATAAGCCGACGGTTCCTAAGAAAATATCCAGGGGTCTCCCTACACGCTTATCTGACCATACCAGAGACAGTTGATCCATATTGAGGGGTGAGTTTACATCCATGTGGGGGCATCTTGTCTGAGCACCAAGAAACACAGAGTCTGTTATTTCTGAGCACCATTATCACTAGATTGGGACTGTTATTTAAAGTGACTACAGTGTTGCCATATTATATGTTATCTATTTACTAATATGTAGCATTTGTTTGGGTGCAGCGTCGCAATTGTCAGTTAAAGCGGTGCAGTGCCTAATCGCAAAAAATGGCCTGGTCATTGAGCAGCCAAATCTTCCGGGGCTGAAGTGGTTAAAGTGATTGTAATGGCTTATTCTTTATTTTTCTAAAATAACAAATATGTTATACTTAACTGCCCGGAACCTAGCACTCCTAGTTCCCCACTAGCACGCTTATGGTGGCACACCTGTGGGCTCTTGCCCGAGCCAGGCTGTGTGCATCCATAGACATGAACAGCATGGCTTGGCCCTGCTCCGCCCCCACAGGATTTGATTGACAGCAGCAAGAGCCAATGGCTCTTACTGTGTCCTGTTAGGAGAGAAAGAGAGGCTACAGACTAGCATAGTGTTGGATGGAGACTAGGAATCGAGTAAGTATAATATGGGAGAGGGGGGGGGGCGATACAATTACTGGGATATTTTTTACCTAGTGCAGGGAATTCATCAACATAAAAATGCTCTGCCTTTACAACCACTTTAACCACTTTCAGACTGGACCATTTTGCTGGCTTAAGACACTTAAGATTCGGCACTGCGTCACTTTAACTGACAATTGCGCGGTCATGCAACGTGGTTCCCAAACAAGATTGGCGTCCTTTTTCTCCCCACAAATGGAGCTTTCTTTTTTTTTTGCAACAATTTTGAAAAAAAAAAAAAAAAAAAAAAACACATTTTTTACTTTTTGCTACAATAAATATTCCCCAAAAATGTATAAAAAAAACATTTTTTTTCCTCAGTTTAGGCCGATATGGATTCTTCTACATATTTTTGCTAAAAAAATAAAAATAAATCGCAATAAGCGATTATTGATTGGGTTGTGCAAAAGTTAAAGCATTTACAAAATAGGGGATAGTTTTATGGCATTTTTATTAGTAATTTTTTTTTTTTTTTTACTAGTAACTAGTAATGATCAGCAATTTTTATTGTGACTGTGACATTATGGCGGACACATCAGACATTTTTGGGACCATTGTTATTTATACCGCTATACAAATGCACCGATTCCTGTATAAATGACACTGGCAGTAGATGTCAGTGTAGGGGTTAAGTGTGTCCTAGGGGCGTGTTGCTAACTGTAGGGGGGGCGTGGCTGTAATGTACACATCACTGATCTCTGCTCCAATCACAGGGAGCAGAGATCAGTGACACTGTTGCTAGGCAGAACGGGGAGAAGCTTGTCTACTTTAGCATCTCCCCGTTCTTCCTTCCCGTGAGACGTTCGCAGGTATCCGTGGCGATCGAGTCCGCGGGACCCGCGATCGGACTCACGGAGGTCCCAACCGGCGCACACGCGATGGCATGGCGGCAAATTTAAAAGGACGTACCTGTATGCCCATATGCCTGTCCGTGCCATTCTGCCGAAGTACATCGTCGTGCGCCGGTCGGGAAGCGGTTAATGAGAATGGCTAGAATTACTAAAATAAATGTGAATATAGTAGAAAACACCAGTAGTAATTCCCCGAGGTGGTGAGCGGTCAGTGCACTGGCTTGTAGTGTCCTCCTGGCACTCGAACAAACATGTAGATAAAGGAAAGCCGGCAGCTCGATCTTCCGCAATGAATACATTTATTAATCCAGGTGTGGTACAAAATAATACGGGGCTTATGCGCTTCGGCATGTAGACTTGTCATAGCCATGACCAATGGCTACGACTAAAACAGCATGCCGAAGCACGTAAGCCCCGTATATTTTCATTGATGAAACTAACACTGGTCCTGATAAATGATCATTTGGCTGACCAAAGTGGTATCTGAACAGGGGATAACTACTAATTTTCAATGCTCGATATTTTCAATAGTTGATGGGCCATGATTCTTGCCTGTTACTGACAGTGAAGCATGCATGGTAGTTCCAGTGACATGATGATGTCATGACAAGGGGCAGCAACAAGACTGCTTGGTGGTGGGATAGGACTACGGTGGTGAATCACTGGAATGGAAGAGACACTGGGGAGGGTCAAAATGGTGATAAGGGGTATATAAGAAAAAAAAAGTTTTTTTAATGGGTCAGAGAGGGTAGCAGAAGGGTATTTAACCCCCTTCATGACCAGACCATTTGTTGCGATACACCACTGCATACCACCAAAATAAAGCTCTATTTGTGCAAACAAAATGATAAAAATTGTAGCATGACCGCGCAATTGTCATTGAAAGTGCGAGAGCGCTGAAAGCTGAAAATTGGGCTGGGAAGGAAGGGGGCGAAAGTGCCCTGTATTGTAGTGGTAAAAAAAAAAAAAAAAAACTCAAAGCTTTACAATCACTTTAAGAAAAAAAACCTTCTGACTTTGCAATCACTGGTCATGGTACTTGCATACATTTTCAACCCACAATATCACCCATCATGACAGAAGTGGGGACTGTCATTGCTAGCCTTCAACTTGAAAGTCTAGTTGCCTGGCTGCTTCAGGCTTTATTAAGACCTGGAGCAAGTGTGTAATAAAGCAAAAGTCAGAATACCATTTCTCTATACTTGTTCTGGGCTAGTCACTTATCAACTTACCACTGAGCAACTAGTATGTTCCAAAGCAGAGATGAACAATGTCAGCCTGCGTATTGATCTCATGGCAGGTAACATCAGTAATAGGGATGAGCTCAAGCGTGTTCGCATGGTCCACGTGCAGAGCCCGACAGGAAGTCAGCGCAGCTCTGCGCTAATCACAGGCAGTGAGACATTGCCCGATCTCTGCAGCCGTGAATTGGGGCAATGTCTCACTGCCTGTGATTAGCGCAGCACCAACTTCCTGGCGGGCTCTGTATGTGGACCATGCGAACACGCCTGAGTTCATCCTAAATCAGTAAATAAAGAATCAGTTTTTTACTGAAAACAGCATTTGGAACCATAAGGATCGCTGTTCAACTGTCAACATAAATAACATCTATGATGATGAGCATTCCATGCGCTAAGAAAAGGAAACAGGAAAATATGGGAGATGAGAGGATTAGGCAAATGTGGAAAGAAGCGGGCACATTTATATTTGTCAGCCTTAAGCAGAACTCCAGATGGACTGTGTCTGCTGTATGCTTACAAAGCTGGATCTACCCATTGAAGTTATTATAAGAAGTGACATTTATTACAAACACAGATTGTACAAACCACCAGTACCGTCATGCGGAAGGGCTGCAGTTTGTTATCTGCTGTGTGTTTGTACCCCGTTGGTTCTTTATGTGAAGGAAGCAGCGGATGAAATGTCAATGTTATCACATAAATAAACTACAAATCTATTTCAAGATTTGAGCATGCTGGCCTGCCAGCTCACTGGGGATCCTGCTTTAATGAAGCAAGTTCTCAAACTGTCACCGTAGCTAGCACTTCATTCATTTTACGAGGGCAAAATAGCACATGATATCATCGCCTGGGGGTTTACTGATCCTTCATCTTGAAGGCCATGGTTAGACGGTTGACGTGGTGTCGCCCACTGCGTGGTGTCGCCCACTGCTGCAGTGGGCGGAACTTAAGGCAAATAGATAAAAGTTTATGTGCAGTAAAGAAGCAGTTTTACTTGCCAAAATTTTTATTTTTTTTGTCGATCCAGGCCTGAGATTTACACAGCCGTTCCACAAGGAAAACTCGGAGGAGTTAATGCTGTCTTTAAAGCAGATAGAAACACAGTGGTGTCATGCATCCGCATCCAGCCTGCTTATTGGACAGTGAAGAAGCAGCAGCAGCAGACTGATGAAGTTATACCTCTGTTCACTTTGCCCTATCCTCCAGGCATGTTCCTTGTCCGTACATTTGCTCCAAATAAATGTACCAAAGCAATCCTAAACGGTTTCCCCTTGGAGATTTCCAGCAAAAAAAAAGGATCAAAGCTTCAAGTGGAAAAATGTCCATAGAGAGGTTACATGTCAAGTTTTAAAGCTTTTCTTTACACCTTCTTTAATTGAATCAATCAGGATGCCTACTGCCTTAGAAGACTGCTAGAAAACTCAGCGATTGGGAAGGGGTGGGGCCAAGTTCCTTTAAGAAAGTGATAGGGAGGCCGCCATTGCTGACCTGCAAAAACATGCTAATGACGTAGTGACTAGGGAAGCCATAGCATGCAGCAGGGAAAACGCGAGATACTCTCCCAAGACCTCCTGCTCTCCAACGCCCTTGTCACCTCCTCCCATGCTCGCCTTGAGGACTTCTCCAGAGCCTCTCCCATCCTCTGGAATGCTCTACCCCAATCTGTCAGACTTTCTCCTACTTTGGCCACTTTGACGATCCCTGAAAACTCATCTCTATAGAGAAACCTGACCTCCACCTAACGACTGTACATTTATTTTCTCCATCAGCACATCCCCCACAGTTATTACCTCTTGTATCTCTTCCCTCCTAGATTGTAAGCTCCCAGGGCCCTCTGATTCCTACTGTATTAAAGTGTATTGTATTTGTACTGCCTGCCCTCAAGTTGTAAAGCACTACGTAAACTGTTGGCGCTATATAAATTCTGTATAATAATAATAATAATAATAATAATAATGCTCAAAATACTACCGGCTGTTTTGGCTCTGCAAGAGCATGAATTTTGGCTGCAAGGGGGGTCTAAAGCCTGGTACACATGGTAATTTTTTTTTTCGTTCAGCCCCCTGGAGCTCTGGAAGTGGTCAGCGATAATACAGCGATCTCCCTGCTGAGTGTTTGTGTTCTGACAGGCCGCCAGTGCCGCATGTCAAGGACCACCATGTCAGGGACCGCCAGTGCCACATGTCAGGGACCGCCAGCGCAGAGCGGGATTATTATCAAAAATCACTTGTATGATACAGCAGGGATCTCCCACTGTGTCAGGTACTGTATATGAGAACACCGATCGCTGATCTCCCGCCGGTATTATAATTGACAGCGCACTGTTCCTATACCGATGGGAGGCGGGACATCTTACAAGCAGGAAATCACCAGGCAATAATGTTTTTTCAGCAAGGTCAGCAGCCTATTACAGAGGAACTACAGAGCTCAGAAGAACATGGGTGACATACTTGGTGAAGGTAGGAGATCACCAACAAGGACATGGAAATTTAGCCCGGAGGTCTGCTTTAAGTGTACTTTGCTATGTTGTGTTTTACATCACATTTTTTTTTCTTCCAGCAACCACGTCACTGGTGAAGTGATAATAAATCCTTACTTACATCCACAGAAGAGAAGAGACAAGCCTCAGATGACACACAGTGAGGAATGAAATCCTCTTACATAACCTGCACTTGTGTATCTGCAGCCCTCTCCTTCTCTACATGCATTCAAACTACAGAGATTAAAGGATCTCAGCTTCCAGGGGGTGGTGATCTGATGTCACACACAGCACAGACACAGAGTGTAATCTGAGACCTGAGCGGTGGCAGAAGACATACAACCCCTGCTACACAGTCTCATAGGGAAACATGTACAGTTGAGGCCGTCATTCACCTTCTGTGGGCTAAAGGAGGGTGGGGGGCCGTTTCCTAGGACCCCTGGTTTCTGGAAAAACTGTCAGATGTGACCGATAGCAGAAGCAGGAGAGAGCAGACAGGAGTCACACAGAGCACTATAGAGTGAGGCAAGTATGCTCTACAGAGAGATATGCTTTGTTCATTTTTAATTTCAGAGGTTTGCAACAGCTATAAGCAAAATTCAAATTAGACAGCTCCTGTAGGCTACATATTGCCTAAGGCCAACTCTGCGTACATTAGAAGTACTGTTTAGGTTTGGAAATCTGTCATTTGTATGTATGTAGGCCAAATCTTCACACTCTGATAAAGAACAATCAATACTTCTACAAGTTTTAGACACTGTAAAGACTAAAGTCCCGGTCTGAGTTTGCTGACCTTTGATCTATAGAGCTCATGATAAAACTGAAACCTGCTTCTTAGCACACAGTCATGTGGAAATACATTCTAACCACAAGATATTGTTAGGTAGATATAACAATTGTACAGAAAAGGAGAAGTGAGAAAAAACATATTATACATCTAGAATACAAAACCCTTAGAACAATTATCTGCATGCCTTCACTCGTTGGTTCACCACAAGCCCAAATTTATTCAACAATGCCATTATCACTTCTGCCAGTCACTCTGCTTGTCTTATTAAAAACTGACCACACTAGGCAGGAGAGCACAGTGTGGTCAGTTCTCTAGCTGTGTTGAGAACTCAGCCTGCTCTCCAATGATCAGACTTGTCCTGACATGCCCCCACCCCCACAGCCATTCACTGGAAAGATCAGTGTTTGCTGTTTCTCCTCCCCTAGCTGTCTGAGTTCCTTATGCAGCTGAGAATAGAGGGAATCTGATCACTTATATATATAAAAAAAAAAGGGGGGGGGGAGGTATAAATAATGTTTTTTTTATTTCTATACAAAAATGTTTTGTCTCCTATTTCTATTTTAAACTGAATGGGTTGTTTAAGGTGAGGGTTTACATATATTTTAAAATGCTAGTTGCCCAGCTGTCTGCTGCACCAGTGGCTTCAATAATTTCTGAATCACTGACCTGAAACAAGTATGCAGATCAAGAAAGTATGAAGTCTTTAACTGCACATTTGTTTTGGGTCAGCGACTCTAGAGGGAAAGAGGCCCAGCACAGCAGTCAGGTAACTAGCATTTTCAGAAGGAGAAGATAGCAAACGTTTCCTTTAAAGGACATGAACACTAACTGAGCATAAAGCTCCATACACCTCCTCTATGCAAATCCTCTGAATACGTTGAAGACTGGGAGTACATGTTCTGGGTCATTAACTAAAAGTGTTGAAGCCATTGGATCAGCATGACAGAAAGATAGCTAGCAATTTCAAAAGGAGAGCACCCTACCTACTTTTTTTTAAAACACTGCACCTCCTTTGCGGAGATAGATACCCTAGCCAACGGCTTTTCAGCCTTCTAGGCCAGTTAGCATGTGACATGTGTTAGAAGTGCCCTCTGTGGATCCTGGGACATATTGGGGAAAGATCCCTACAACCTACAGGGTTCATTTAACCCTTTAGCAGTGTACAAATCCCAAAGACCTCCCATTAAAGTATTTTTAAGCTGTCAGGTGTGAAAACATAAATGCTGTACTGTAAAGTGTCCTATAGAGTAGAAGAGATACAAGATATCAATTATTAATACTAGTTGATGATGGTTAGTTATAAACCAGCGTGTTTTCAGAAGACTCACCACGTGCTGGCTTGTTGCTGGAATCCCCCAGGTCTAGTTGTTTGATAGAGAAGCTGAATGAGTGTCCTGCCTGGGGTACTACTAAAATGAACAAAGTACTGGACAACCCCCTATGATGCACACCAATCACGGACCTTATCACTACATTTCTAAATATTTAGGCATGTAGAGTTTTTTTATGCGATTAGCTAATAAAGGAAAAAACCAGAAGACTGGAAGTGAACTATAGGAGACTTGTTGCTGTCTGTAAATCCATGTGTTAATACAGGTGAGTCACACGAGGCCTGAACAGCGCTGTAGCCAAGCATTGTTAAAATGCCCATTACGCTCTACAGCAGAGAAACAACATCCAGAAAAACATTACTCAGCTTTCCAGGCACGGGTAAGGCTGGACTATCTCACACACTGACGTATATGGCCAAGTCAAAGAATTACCGAGCAGAAAGAAAATATTTTCCATGATTAATTGTTCTGTATGATAGAGGAATCTCGGCAAATCCAAATTTGATTAGCATCCGTCTAATATGGATTATTCCATGAGAGCCATCAATATCACAAGCAGCCGACATATGAAGGAAATCATATAAAGATAGAAGTTTAAATGGAAAGCTGAACTTTATTAACTCAACATATAAAGGGCAAGGTTACTCATAAATGCTGAGAATATATAGCCACTTGGAGGAACTAACTAGCTGAGCAAGGCAATTTATTTTAGTTTACTATATGAAATGTTCTAAGTAGTATGGGATATCTTTAAGCTTCAGGTCTATGGCTTTAGATTAATTCTGTCTGATGTTCATACTTTTTCATCTTATGTAATGTACATGTCACAGCCATTCTCAACAAGGGATCCTCCAGACAGGGTTTCTTAAGCAATGGCTGACTGATCTTCCATTTAATGGTGCCCTAATAGTTCCAATACCACTTGGCAAAGCCAGCTGCATAAACCCAATGGTCTTTTTTTGGTCTTCTGTAAGGGTGGCTTTCTAACCACCACTGGGCATTCTTTCCATTAGATCCCAATGTAAGGGGCATTTTCTCTCTCACTGACCACCAATGATTTTGTATTTGGAAGGGTTCCCTAAGACCTGAAAGTTATTTCAAGGGTTTCTCTGGGGTAAACCGGTTGAGAAAGGCTTGTAGGGAAATGCACTATATTGTCAAAAGTAATGGGACAATCGGATTTTCCGACAACAAATGGAAGTGAGCTTGTTGTCGGAAAGTCCGACCGTGTGTATGCTCTATCGAACATTTGCTTCCCACAAATGTTTGAGAGCAGGTTCTCAAATTTTCCACCAATGAAACTTGTTAGAATTTCCGATCGTGTGTACACACAGTCCGTCGCACAAAAGTTCACGCATGCTCGGAATCAAGCAGAAGGAGCCGCACTGTCTATTGAACTTTCTTTTTCTCGGCTCGTCGTACGTCTTGTACGTCACCGCGTTCTCATGTTCGGAATTTTGGGCCAACATTTGTGTGACCGGGTGTATACAAGACAAGTTTGAGCCAACATCCTTCTGAAAAAAATCCACAGTTTTGTTGTCAGAAAATCCAATCGTGTGTACAGGGCTTTAGTCTGTAGGGTTCAATATTGAGTTGGCCCACCCTTTGCCGCTATAACAGCTTCAACTCTTCTGGGAAGGCTGTTCACAAGGCTTAGAAGTGCGTTTATGGGAATGTTTGACCATTCTTCCAGAAGCGCATTTGTGAGGTCAGGACCTTGCTTTGTGCACTGGTCCAAATCATTGGGTGGAGGTGGGATTATGGTGTGGGGTTGTTTTGCAGGGGTTGGGCTTGGCCCCTTAGTTCCAGTCAAGGGAAGACATTTTGGACAATTTCATGCTCCCATCTTTGTGGGAAAAGTTTGGGGATGGCCCCTTCCTGTTCCAAAATGACTGCACAAGAGTACACAAAGCAAGGTCAATAAAGACATGGCTGAGTGAGTTTGGGGTGGAGGAGCTTGGCTGACCTCAACCCGAAAGAAAGAACACCTTTGGGAGGAATTTAAGTGGAGACTGAGCCAGGCCTTCTTGCCCACATCAGTGCCTGACCTCACAAATTGCGCTTCTGGAAGAATGGTCAAACATTCCTATAGACACACTCCTAAACCTTGTGGACAGCCTTCCCAGAAGAGTTGAAGCTGTTAAAGCTGCAAAGGCTGGACCAACTCAATATTGAACCCTACGGACGAAGACTGTGATGCCATTAAAGTTCATGTACGTGTAAAGGCATCCCGATACTTTGTCAATACATTGTCAATATGGTGTATTTTGGTAGCTACCTCTATAAAAGGCATAAATGTAAGAAGAGGGTTAAAAAAGCACTGTTTGCAGCATTAGGCTTTCATTCTCTTTCTGCAGTGCATCGTTGCTTTTCTCAGCAAAGCTTAATTTTCTGTCTTTGCCCTTTGTGAATCACTGTGCATCACACATCAGCCTCAGGAGAAAGCACTACATTTGGAGAAGTACAAAGCCCGTTTTCACATTAATCCCCAAACGCATAACACCTAAAAACCTAAATTTACCCGTTTTATTTTCTAATGTACACTTAATAGGAACTGCTGAACAGAATGTGTAGCGTAGCTCTTGTGTATGTATAAAGTGTGGCAGGTAGCAATAAAACCTGATCAAAGTTCAGTCAACCAGTGTTTGTTACAGGCAGGGCTGTGGCTACCAAAACATACAAAATGACTGCTCATATGTATTTTCCAAAACAGATGTTAATCTTTGCTATTAAGGCTTGGAACACACCTATGCGTTCAGTAAAGCCAACATTTGCGCATGCATGGCAGCCCATTCACTTGAATGGCTTGCTGTATCTGCAGGAAACACAGCAAAAAGGGTCCCTGCACCTTTTTAAAACCGCAGCTACAGGGAAAATAAAAATAAAAAATTGCATGGCGTTTTTCGCCCATGCGATTTCCCGCAAATGCACTGCGTTTAGCTGCATGGGGGTGCCATTAAGAATGAATGCCAACCCCTCATGTCTGTTCAAGAAAAGCGTGTTTTGGGTGCGAAAAACACAGCAAATATCTTCTAAATGTCGCACGTTTAGGAGATATTTACAGTACGTATTAGGTAAGCCTTATTCTAGGCTAACCTATAGGCACAACATCCACAGAGAGGTTTACAAACTCTTTCATACCAATACAAAATGTAGCCAACGTAAATAGATCGCCTGGCTGAGCTTTTGCATAGCTATAGCAACCTATACATTTGGGAACATTATAAAAGCTCTTATAAAACACGGCAAATGGCATGTTTTGCTTTATAGGCCCTTAAATACCAGTGCCGACTACAATTCCTACCGCATCTAACAGTGGAAATCTGTATGTGCTGGGGTTATTCTAGTACATTCCCATAGCTCATTTTAAGCTGTTAATAGCCCAAATATTAATTTATTTTTCTCAAGTTTTTCTATGCTTTTTCTTTCATCCTATTATATATTTATTGAAATTTGAAAACATTTTAAAACTCCATTAAAAGAAGTGTCTAGTCTGAGAAGGGACTGGGAGGAAGCCGAGACAGGAAGAGGGCAGGCGAAACACCACTTACATTCTATTTCTGGTTTACAGCCTTTTACTGTTGGCAGTTTTATTTTTAATGCATGTCTATGCTGTGCTGGTTATGTATATGTCAAAAGTAAAAGATACGATAAGTAGAAACGTATTCTACAGGCAAAATAAAGTGATCAGCTGTAATAAAATGTTATGGTATCTAAAAATCATAGTACACCTAGGCATTTTTTAAACCTATTTTATTGATTGAGTCCATATAGGTGTGTTGGTATGTTACACAAAATGAATACATATTAAACTCCAGGCAAAACTCGGAATCTGAGTATTTCAATTATACGTCCTGCCTTGCTCTAAGGCAGAGTTTACACTGGTATTAAGAGCAGGCGTTTGAGAAACGTTTAACAGGCGTTAAAAACACCCATCAAAAGCCTATGCACAAGATATCATAGACAGCACATTGTTCTGTTCACACTAAGCGCTAGCGTCTCGTCGCTTCAAAATTGACGCCTCATGTCAAGTCCGGAGGCCCTTGAAGCCTTTCAACACCTCCCATTCAAGTCTTTGGTAATGCTCTACAAAGGCTCTGGCTGGTGGTTTTGGTGGGGTTGCGGCGCATTAAATTAGTGTCACTTTACATTGTGGAGCAGTTTTAATGATCAACGCTACGAAACCGCACATAGGGCATTTAGGTAGCATTTTTAACGCTTGTAAAATGCCCCATTCTAAAGCTCATTGATGCCTGTCTGACGCCCATACTATTTTGATTGTAAGCTCTTCTGAGCAGGGCCCTCTTAATCCTCTTGTATTTTATTGTATTGTAACTGTATTGTCTTTTATATTGTAAAGCGCTGCGTAAACTGTTGGCGCTATATAAATCCTGAATAATAATAATACTAACGCCATAGAAGCGTTTGTTGAGCGTCAGAAATTTAGTATAGTGTGAACAAGCCCTAATAGTTCTCATTACACAACACAACAGAACACATTCTTCATAAGCATAGTTTCACAAGGTTATTCCCCCTATCATTGTAATAGTACACAAGTCTCTAAAGCAGGGGTATTGAATTAAAATTAAAGGAGGTCCGGGCAGTACAATTTTCTTCTAACAGAGGTCCAAACCTCCCGTTTGTGCCATTACTCAAAGCCTAGTATATATATGTGGTGATTGTATGTCTATCAAAGATAAGCCATGTACAATTTCCATACCATTTCAATAATCTTTATTGTCAAGCTTCAGTGTGCCCCCCTTATTATCAGGCATCTCAAGCCAAATGTCCCCTTACTTCAGGTGTGCCCATCAGAGTGCCCCTTACATCAGGAGTCCCCACCAGAGTGCCTCGTTACATCAAGTAACCCCATCAGTGCCCCCTTACATCAGGTGTGCCCAACAGAGTGCCCCTTACACCAGATGTGTCCACCGGAGGTCTCCCTTATATTGGGTGTGCCCGTCAGTGTCCCCCAACATCAGGTCTCCCCATCAGAGTACCCTCTTACATCAGGTGTACCCATCAGAGTGCACCTGTACCTTTTCATGCCAGTCAGGCGCTGTCACTCGGTCTGGACAATAGCCCGTTATGTGAGGCCTGCTTTAAAAGGATGACTATAGGAAGAAATAACCTTTGCTAATTCTCTGCTTCCTTGGTCACCTCTCCTACCTGATTGGACCATGAAGGAATACAAGAAGCACATTGATGAAGTAAACCCTGTGCTTTACCCTTCTGTAAGCATGTTTAGTGTCAAGCTGATAGGCTGAGAATAGCTGTCCCTCCCTCTCCCTATCTGCATGGGGTTGTGCAGAGCACTTTATAAGGTTGACATTTGTGAACAAATGGACGTTGTATGTAGAATTACATTTAATGTCTCGATCTTTAATTCATACATAACAAAAATAGCTGGATTTATTATTTTTAAACAAAAGGAGCTTCAGCTAGGTTCCAAAAAATTAAAAGTCAGCAGTTAAAAAAACTGTAGTTTCTGACTTTTAAATAAACAGGCACTCATCTGTCCAGGGATCCAGCGCCATCCTCACCCGCGTTGGTACATTGGCTCTATTCGGGTACCTGGCACCATGTTTACTGTGGGGAGCTTGCTGTGGCACCTTGCAGCTTCACAGCTGCCACCCCACTGCGCTGCACCCTGTGAACGGTCCCACAGCCTCCTGGGACCTGTGACATGTCCTGGAAGGTTGTGGACAGGGAGGGGGCAAACCCTTTTTTTCGATTGTCTAGGGCAGCCTTTCGCAACCTTTTCAACACAGAGGAACCCTTGAAATAGTTCTCTAGTCTCGGAAAACCCCTGCTAAAAATTTGAAATCTACAACTCATGATACATTAGTGTGATGGTCAGTGAGAGGAATGGTCCTTACACTTGTGGTCATTGGGAAGAATTACCTCCTTACAAATAGCTAAAAAGATCAATGGTGTCAGTGGGAACTTATCTGAGAGGCAGAAATGGCCCAATGTTGAAGGAACCCCTAGCAACCTCTGGAGGAACCCTGGTTGAGAATCACTGGTCTAGGGGATCCGAACGGAAGTGGGAGATGGTACCAGCCCAAAAAAATAATAGGTACCCACTACCCTCCCCCCTCTTCTAAAGCTGTGGGGATAAAGAGCGACTAAGGGATTCAGTTGTCCGCCCTCTCCTTCTCCCCTCGTACATTTAGAAAGGCTTGAATTTTTACTAAATGCAAGGCGTTCTTTGAATGGACAAGGTGAGATCCTGTCATTCATCCACCTCTCCTCTCCCTTGTCCATTCACAAAACAAAAAACAGTCCTGCGTATTCTCAATTGTCCCACAGTAAACCATTTAATTCAAACGTTTATTCACTTTTATTTTGCATTATAGGTTTGGTGTAAGGCAATGTACACTGCCAATTCTTCTATCAGCAATTGCCAGAGAAAGCAACTACTAAGGATTGCAGCTCAGCACCATCTAATCATGGGGTATTCATTATATCAACTATAAAATACCATGTTTCCACTAAAACATTTCCTTGTACAAGAATAATAAGAACTGGTAAGAAATAACTGTAATTAAGCACATCTGGATATAAGCAAGGGCTGTTACAAGCTAGCGGGAAGAGCAGGGTAGCACACAATGCGCTGATGCCGAGTTTCCCACAGCTGCCATCACAGGTCACTTGGTAGCTGGCATGCACTCTTCGGAGCTCCCACTGCTAACCCAAACTAATGAATCAAGCACTCGGGCAGCCAGAGCACTGTGAACTGCTTAGCAATTAAAATCACATAGTGTATTTACATTGCTGCTACTACTTCTTTACCGACACAGCACTGGTCTAATTAACCAAACAAATCACAAGCATCCTGAAAATTACACAGAACATTAATCACCTCTAAAACGTTCAACAGAACCGAAAAAACTAAAAGCCAGATGCTATGGAAAAAGCTGCTGCATTCCTGTATTGATTCTATCTATATAGCTAAAATCACCGATAATATCAGGGGCCATCACCCAACTTTTGGGTTGGAATGAATAGGCTGTTAATTATTTACAGCCAGTGCCTAGAATTAGCGCTACATTTTACATAGTAAGGTTTGGCCAAAAATTGAAATGTCACTAAATTATATTATTAAAGCCTATGTGCAAGTCTATCTTCAAATATTTATGCTCACTTCTTTCTTTCTTTTTTTTGTAGAACAAGCATGAAAAAGTTTTTTTTTTTTTTTTTTCTCAGGGGTTATTTTGCTCTGCCCCACAAACCACTGAAGCCCTGTGTTGGGCTTCTGGTCTGAGGCTTAAGCAGTGCACGTATCATCTTTGTGACCTGCACTGCCAACCTAAAGCTGCCCATAGATGGTTACGGGTTCCCCCCCTATTCCTGCACAGCCAGGCAACATGCATTTCCAACTTGCATCCAGACACAAGAAATCAGTCCATGGGCTTGTTTTTGTTGTTTTATTGTGGAAAACAACTTGGATAGGGTATAGGGATTAAGGGATGTCAAACTTGACTTGAAAAACACAGATGAGGAAACATCCTTCTTATGTACAGAGAAAAAAAGTTTCTGGACTGCTCCGAAGTCTCAGGACAAGGGATAACAGGGCTTAGCACAATGCTATCCTTTGAAAGCTTGCTACATGTGGCAGTCTCTCTCATTGTGAATCCATGGGTGTGCTGGTGTAGTGGGCATGCTTAGGCAAGATTCCGTCTCAAACCAAACCCCAAAGGGATTCTTTCAAGCCAGCCTGAGACTCAGTCTAGACTCGGGGGGTTCCCCTACTAGGCCACTGACAGCCTCATCTGCACTTCATCTTCCACATGACTCTCCTTCTAGTATGGCTTTCCCATATTTAATGGCTGACCCAGCCACCCTGCCAGGCCCCCTGTCTGGGGATTGGCCAGATTCACTCAAGTTTGCAGATCAGGACCTCCTGGCCTCCGCTCACTAACTTCCACAAGCTTCTCCAAGCCACTAGACCCAGGGGGAGGTACCAGAGACCTACACTGTAAAGTCATCCAGCCTGACCTGTAATAACCCGACCCACTTACAAACTCACAACTTACCATGAGTCATAAACTTAAATATAACTACACTAGCAGCACACTAGAGGGTGCTACGTTTCATTAAGCCAGTGGGTGAACAGATTCATCCACCCACACAAACCAGGTGTATGGAGGAATCCCCTTCTCCAGGACGTGCTTGCACCTTCCGCTGTTAAAATACACAGATCAAGTCCATTAAAAGATTAGGATGGCCCATATTGATAGAAACCCATCAGATCCCTGAGGACCGGCCAAATTTCAATCAGCGTATGGCCATCTTAACACTACATATCCCATTATACAGCATCTTGCACTCGCAATATGCTTGTGTGCCACCCTAAGCTACGCATAGGTGGCACTAACAGAGAAACAGCTTGCTGATATGTATTTGAGTTTGAATCATGTGTCAGCCTTGGCTTGGTGTTGCTATGTACTATCCTAGTGTACTACAAGAATGGAAGTCCATGTAGTGCTATAGTGCTAGCATAGCCGCCCTTACGCCCTTTTCACACTGGCTTTTCGATCACATCCGCCTGTCAGTTTTTCAGGCGACCTGATCGGAGCCTCCATTCACCTCTATGGAGCAGGGGACATCAGCGGTGACATGTACGCTGACATCCGCCGCTATCTGATCCAATCCTGTCCGTGAAATCCAGACAGGTGACCCTATTTTCCATCCGTCTGGCGGATCGGATGAAAACAGACAGGCGGTCCATTTTCATCCAATCTCCCCATAGAGGACAGCGGGGCTCTGACAGGTCCGACTCTGCACAGTGAGCGGAGACGGACCTGTCATCTACCTGCTCATCAGGGATCAATGGAGCAATCCCACGCTGAGCAAAGCAGAGTCGGCCGGGAAAAACGCCCATGTAAAAGGACCCTTACAGTGAGTGCCATAGGGAGATTTTCTACATAAGTTATTCTACATTAAAGGAACACTCATTGTGAAACTACCATATACTGTACATCTGTGCACATCAATGCAAGTTAATATTCTTAAAAATTAGGTTCAGTTGCAGTTTAAGTTTATTGCATACAAGCAATTCATTAATTCATTACCCAACTAAAGAAACCTGTGCTATTGACGTATTGGAGGCTGCTACTGCTGACCCCCCGTTACGAAAAATGCTAGTTCTGCAGTTGTTAAAGGGTTAGTTCACCTTTACCACAAAACTGCCTATGCAGATAAGGGGCGTCTGTAGATAAAAACAAACTGTGCAGCTCTGAATAAAGTTGAATAATGCCCTTGCTATAGGTGTGGGCCATTTGTGTACCTCTTGAAGCCTGACCTCAAAACTCCCAGGATGTAGCCAAGTTAGACCTAGTTGTTGCTGCTCACCACCTCCCTTTACAGGAGAGAGCTCAAAAAACGCACAGCTCAGAGCTACTGCAACAGGGGAGAGAAAGAGCAACGAGGGGGTTTGATTCAGGGAAAGAGCTCACTTCTGTGATGGTGGAGGTAGGCAGTAACCACTAGGCCTAATTTAGCAACATCTTGGGAGTATTCCAGTTAGGCTTCAGGAGGTACGTAAATGGCCTACACCTAAATATCTGGCACTTTCCTGCTCCCGGGGAGCCCCTGTGCCAAGTACAGTTACCAACACAAGAGAATAGCTTTACAAAGCCAATTGCTTGTAAACGTCAACAGTTTCTGCATCAACATTTACCCATGCATGTGCCTACAACTCATTGTCCCAGGAGCGCCACTTCTGAGCTCGGCATAAGCCATACATATAGTATATGTGCAGGTAAATGCATCTGCCTTTACAAGAAGCTGGTTGTGTACAACTATTCAATAGTAGTGGAGACTGCGCTGTACATGGCGCCGCAGGCGTCGGAAAGCACCGGGACTATTTACGATTCAAGACTGGAGGAGTGTGTAAAGGTCCAAATGTATGAGGTCTTATTTCATTTTGTGGGCTGACCACACACAGCATTTTTGTGGAATGAGTATTATCAGCCCTGCCCAGTTTTCTCTCACTAAGCTACTCATGCCCTCCCATTTCCACTACATAAAGACTAATCATACTGTAGTCCTACAGTATGATTAAAGGAGCCAATTACCCTCCCTGAGAGAACACAGGAAGTGTGCACAGGACTGTCCTGAATTTCACGATCAACCGATACTATTTTTGCACCAATCGAACAACAAAACATTTTCAATGGTATATTTAACAGAACAAAAGAGAGCAAATAAGAGAAGTTCATTGACAGGATTGACCACAAAAACATCCCCCACATCTGTTTCGGATGCGTTTCTGCATGAGTTTTTTTACCGCAGTTTTTGTACCTTTCCAGATGCTTTAATAACTTATTTTTTCCTCACTGTTCTGGGGTCCGGTGTGTTTTTGATGCTTTTTACCGCGTTCCAGTACAGTTCTGAGCAGGGAACTGAAATGCACTGGAGACACTGAAGCCCCTTTTTATTGGTGGAAACAAGGGAGTTTGATTCACAGTAAACCACACACAAGTGACAAAGAAAAAATGCTAGCCAAGGATATGCCATATTTACAAGAGCACATCGAGGCAGTGTAGACGAGGCACAAAGTAACATTACTGGAGGCAGATTCATAATAGGAGTTTATGGTTTAAATCACTAGCATATCCATAGGGTGTGCAGGGTGCCCTGATGCGATATGCAGCGTGAAAGAAGCGTGCCAGTTACTGGAACTCTTTATGGCATTGAAAGAAGTCTCTGTACAGCAATCAATCTGAAGCTGGCAGAGGAAGATGGGCGCAGGAATCCCTGTGCTATAAAGTGTCCTACTGGGGGGGGGGGGGTTATTGTTCCGGCCAGCCACTGACCACCAATGCTAGGTGGAGGAAGGGGGAAAGTTAAAGTAGATGTTTTCTAGTCATCTGTCTCATTGTGGAGATTTTCCTTCACTTCCTGTCCCATAGCCAATCAGAAAGAAAGGAAATCCACGTTAAGGGAATTCCTTGGCAACCCTCAGGTCACCAGAACTAGTGTTCCCATTGGGTACTACCCAAAAATTGGGATTTTCTTTTACTTGGAGGCTGAGTTCACACCTCCAACGGGTGCAGCTCGCAGCAGAGGTCCGATGCGTCCTTGTTCTCCGTTTTAGGGACGAATTAGGGCCGAATTGTTGCCTGAATTCGGCCCTGAAACTGAGCCAAAGACGCACAGCATTCCTGTGCAAGCCGCTCCGCAGGCCGCCCTGGAGATATGTTAACCGGCTCCACAGAGAGCCGGTTACAATCTCCTGTCATGCGAATTGGATGTGGAAAAACTGCATCCAGTTCGCATAGGTGTGAAGCCAGCCTCAATGATAATGGTAAACAGGACAAATAAAGGAGGGTGAATCTCATTAACGGGGGCACAAATTACCTTAACCACCTGAGATCCAGGCCAATTCTGACATTTCTCTCCTACATGTAAAATTCCAAATTTTTTTGCTAGAAAATTACATAGAACCCCAAACATTATATATGTTTTTTTAGCAAAGACCCTAAAGAATACAATGGCGGTCGTTGCAACTTTTTATCTCGCACGGTATTTGCGCAGCAATTTTTCGAACGCGTTTTTTTCAGAAAAAAAACAGTTTCCTGCTTTAAAAAAAAACAAACCAGTAAAGTTAGCCCAATTTTTTTGCATAATGTGAAAGATGAAGATACGCCGAGTAAATAGATACCCAACATGTCACGCTTCAAAATTGCATGCGCTTGTGGAATGGCGCCAAACTTTGGTATTTAAAAATACCCATAGTCGACGCTTTAACATTTTTTACTGGTTACATATTTTGAGTTACAGAGGAGGTCTAGGGCTAGAATTATTGCTCTCGCTCTAACGTTCGCGGCGATACCTCACATGTGTGGTTTGAACACCGTTTTCATATGTGGGCGGGACTTACGTATGCGTTCGCTTCTGCGTACGAGCTCGCGGGGACAGGGCGCTTTAAATTTTTTTTTTTTTCTTTTTATTGTTCATTTTATTTTATTTTTTTAGTTCAACAACTTTAAAAAAAAAATAAAAATATTTGATTACTTTTATTCCTATTACAAGGAATGTAAACATCCCTTGTAATAGGAATATGACACGATCGGACCTATTTACAGTGAGATATGGGGTCAATAAGACCCCACATCTCACCTCTAGGCTGGGAAGCCTAAAATCAAAAAAAAAAAAAAAAAACGATCACCGCTTCCCAGCGGAGGCGGCGCCGTTTTTTGAATGCAGAGGCCGGGCGTGACATCATAACATCGCGCCCGGCCTCCGAACGATCATAGAGACTCCGGCGACCATCTGGTCCGCCGGAAATCTCTATGTGCATCATCCGGTGCCGGCGGATCCCGAGTCCGACTCACCGATGGAAGCGGTGAGTCGGTAAAAGCACCGGAGGGCGGCGGGAGGGGGGGGGCGTCCCCTCCCGCCGCCCGTAAGAACGATCAAGCGGCGGAACAGCCGCTATGATCGTTCTTATGGTGCAGGGAATCGCCGGCTGAAACCGACAATATCTGAATGATGTCTGTAGCTACAGGCATCATTCAGTAAAAAAAATATCTCATAAACCTGTACGGTTTAGGAGATATTCCCGTGCAATGCGCCGCTGACTGCAGCGGCGCATGCGCACGGGGGATTCTCGGCCGAAAGGCCGGCAGAATCCGAACCCTGCCGGGATGAAGTCTTGCGCATGCGCGGGAGTGACGACATCGCGGCTCCAGCCACTCACAGCGCTGGAGTGATACCCGGAAGACACGCCGAGGCAACATGTCAGCGACCTCGGCGTGGACCAGGTGAGTTACCGACGCATCGTTCTAAGGTAAGTATTTCATAATGAGCTAGTATGACAAACTGTGTAAAAAAAAAAAATATGACAGCGGGTTTACTACCGCTTTAATTTCCTCTCACTTCCTGTTTTGGTTATGGGACATCTCTGCAATATGACAAACTGTGTAAAAAAAAAAAATGACCCCCCCCCCCCCCCCCCCCCCCCCTCTATCCAAAATGAAAAAAAAAAATGTTTTGCCTATAGTTCTACTTTAATGTACATGTGTAGATGGCTGGAGTGTGGCGCGGCTTTCCTTTGTTGTGGGCCCACTGCATTCAGAAAACACCCCTGGGTTTTATTCAGTAGCATGATTCTGACCACTTCCTGTGTAAGTGTTTATTTTATAAGCAAAAAAATATGTAGCAAGTGTAATGATAAATTTGGCACTCGTGTATCCAAAGCTGAACTGATCAAGTAACAGATGTGGAGAACACAAAACGCACAACACATTTTTGCTGGCTAGGCAGCCGATTCTGTCAGCACCGCGCGCACTAAATCACCCCCATAGTATCACAGTAAAATCACAGAATAACTTTGCTAGGATTAAGAATCAAGTTATCACAAATAATCTGTATTTGATGTCACTACACTGCCTGAATACAAATCCATTAGATGCGACGACCTGGCTGGTTACAAAAATCTTTGGATTTTACTTCTGTTTGTCCTGGCATCAACCACTGGCATTCGCTATCCACTAACGATGCTGCATGGATTGGAGAATTTCCACTCTGCCTTGACTAGACCTGGGACCTGACATAGCCTTTGTCAGAGTGCGTGTCTTGTATTAGATGAATGTGCCTAGTAGGAGGTGGAGCGATGCTTTGTCTCTGGAAGTGTGCCCTACTTCTCTCTCCCAAGGCCTTGTTGCTGGGGATGCAGCTGTACTGTCAGTATCAGCTAGAATGCACGCTCTGATACAAGCACAATGGCATTCATTATGTGAGGGCACACTGCATGGTTTGGAAATCCATGGTATCCCCCATCTCTTTGCTGCACACCACTCCTACTCATCTCAGCCAAAAGAAATAAAATGATAGAAAGTAAAACTACAATGGCTTTACTCCAGGTCACAAACATGGCCAATCATACACAGCTACAGGAATTAAAACACTACCAAATCTGCTCAATGACTATACAATGTAACTAGACCTAAAGCGGTAATAAACCAAAAATGTAATATATTACAGCTGACCAATCATTAGATGTCGTGGCTGCATTTGTTTTCCTTTAAGACTTTTTCCCATCTGTTTTCACCTGGTGATCTGGCCATTAAAACACACCACCTGTATTAGAGTGCCCCCACTCTAGGTCGGGGCATTCAAACTATGGCCCTCCAATTGTCCAGGAACTAAAATTCCCATCATGCCTAGCAGTTTTGCCAACCTACCAGATTGAAATTTACTGACACGACACTCCTGGTACAACCAAGTTTTTACTGGCATTTCCAAAAATTACAGTTTTAAGTTAAAATTTTAGTATTTAGGCTACAAACAAGTACAATATGCAATTAGCAATGTGATTTAAGGTAGATATTAGGGCAAAAAACATATTTCTTATTTTATTTTCGATATAGTAAGTAGCTCAGGGACAGGACTTAGAATAGGAAGGCACACACACACACAAAGTTGACTCTCACAGTGACAATGACAGAAGTGTCCAAGAGCACAGATGATGCTGACTTCTCACCGGCACGACATGTCCCCCTCCTGAGTCACAGTGACAGTCTCTCTCCTTACAGATTTCTGCACAGATGTCAATGTAAATCGCAGCCCAAAAATCGCAAAAAGTAGTACAGAAACTACGCTTTGAAATCGGTGTAGCGTCGCACCGATTAGGACGGTGCCACTGGCGGCAATTGCCGCCGATTTGACATGTCAAATTGCATTTCAAAATGCTCCAGTGTGAACCAGGGCTAAAGACTGTAATTAAAGCAAAAGGTGGTTCAAAAAAACTGACACAATGGGGTAGATTTACTAACACTGGAGTGTGCATAATTTGGTGCAGGTCTGCAAAGAAAACAATCGGCTTCCAGGTCTTATTATCCAATCTTAAATTGAACAAGCTGATGTTAGAAGCCGATTGGCTACCATGCACAGCTGCACCAGATTTTGCACTCTAGTTTTAGTAAATCAACCCCACTGGGTGATCCTTTTTCCAACTCGATTCTGTTTTTGAATTTGATTTTTTTGACATGTTAGTGTTCTATCTTTCATTTGGATATTTAAGTTGCACTGAGAAAATACAGCCGCATAAAACAAAAAAAACTGTGTCCGTCTTCATTTCAGGCTACAAAGCAACAAAATGTGATTATTTTAAAAAGGGGGATTCTTTTCTATACCCAATGTATATGGGTCCAATGCGAATATACAAAAGTCATATCTGACTGATCCCTGTGTAATGCCAGGGACCGTTTTCTTTTTTGTTCAACCCAGTGGGTTGAAAAAGAAAAAACAAAAAACTGAAGGGTCGCCATACTAACTAAGTGATGTTGGTGTGAAGATCTCCCCTGCTGAGCTATTGTGTTCTGACAGGGGGACCGCCAAAATGTAACAGCATGTCGCATTAAGCAGGTGTTACTGTTGCCAAGCACGACCCATTCAATTCTATGGGGCACCTGAAATGCCCCACAACTGCGTGCAAAGGTGGCACAGCAGTGCGGCATTACCAGGGTTTTATTTAGACAGAATGTCTTCTTACTGCCCATCAAATGCCCCGTGAAGATTGATTTGAACACATATCCCATTTCAGCGGGACCGCACGGGCCCTTAATCATTCCTTTGTATGACCGAGTGTAGAAATAGAAGTTAATGTGCTGCAGATGGTGTTAATATTTGTAAGTGATAAGTCATAACCGGGCCATGTTTTATAGGATGCGGATATGAAATTAATGAGATTTCAACACAGTTCCAACCAAATGCTCAGCCTGACAACTCCATAGCTTATTGTTCTCTAGGTAAGGCACGCTTCGGAGATGCCAGGCTTCATTTCCAGGCTGCTGCTTTCCAGCACTCCATAGTTATGTGTCACAGATGTTGTTTCTCCAGGGCTGTGAGCCTGACGTACAGAGCTCAACAAGCAATTCATTCTGACAGCTCTATCGTGTCAGGCAGGTAGCACAGAACTGATTCCCTTTATCAATTACACAAGCAATCTTTGTGATACCCATTTACATATCACCTATTGCTCACAGCTCACACAATGCTCCAGCTATGCCAGAAACCATACTGTGTACTTAACCTAGCCTGCATTTGTTACTGCTTATGTGACCATATGCCAGGTTATACACCTTTCATTATTTCTCAACCCCTTAAAAAGGGGTACTTCTCCCTGTTCAATTCTAGTTAAAATTTTAGTTTATTATTATTTAAATGTATATGTGAACCCTTGTCTTGTTAACTGAGTGTAAAATAGAAATGAAAGGAGATTATATATATATATATCTCTATTTATTTTGGAGCTGCACGATTAAATCATTAAGAAATCGAGATCGCAATTCTTTCCCCCTTCGTGATCTTAAAGCATTTTCCAGATTCTATGCAGAGTTCTCTGCTCAAGCCAATCGCCGTCAAAAAAAGGTAGTCTGCCAAGTCTCACAACATGCCTTAGCTGCTGAGCTAACTATAAAAACATTGTAACATTTTGTTCTTTAGATCAAAGGAATCAACTTCCGTCTGTAAATGAGGTCAGTTTAACCACTTAAAAGACTAAACCTTTTTCTGACACTTGTTGGTTTCAAGTTAAAATCATTATTTTTTTGCTAGAAAATTACTTAGAACCCCCAAACATTATTTTTTTCTTTAGCAGAGACCCTAGAGAATAAAATGGTGGTTGTTTCAATATTTTATGTCGCACAGTATTTGCACAGCGGTCTTTTTTGGGAAAAAAAAAAAAAAAAAAACAGTAAAGTAATTATATAATGTGTAAGATGTTTCGCCGCAAGAACAGTCATCTTTATTCTAAGTAAAAAAAAAAATTGTGATTCAAATTTTTACCAGAATCGTGCAGCTCATATTATATATACATACACACACACACACACACATATATATATATATATATATTTATATATATATATATATATATATATATATATACATACACACATATATATATATATATATATATATATATATATATATATATATATATATACACACATACACACACACACACACACATATACACACACACACACACACACACACACATTATGCCTCACATGTTCTCCCTCCCAGACACTGCAGCTCACAGTGGGAGGGTTCTAGCAACAGAAGCAGTGGTTTCTTTCCAGGGAGCAGGAATAGGTGTGGCTGGATGGTGATTGACAAGCTATAGGATTGGGAATTAGCAGTGCCAATGCTGATAGCCATGCCCTTTGCAACATTTCTTCATCCCACTATAGTGCAAGCAGGCACAGTCTACATGAGAGTGACAACACTGAATACTGGAGCAGTGCAGCATCACATTGTCACAGGAAGTTGCATTAAATAGACAGCTTGCAGGATGATTAAGTACTTGTGGGATATTTTAGGGGAATTAAAAGCAAACTAAGTGCCAATGTAGATAGAATTAAAGCAGAACTAAACCCATTTAACAGTTTCAAACACGTTAGGGCCAATTCAATCCAATGCATTGATCTGCGTTTTAACGCAGCTGTAAAATGCACATCAACAGAAGGACATCTGAAAAACAATTTTTAATGTGTTCTATTCACACCACAACACTGCACATGCACGTCAACAGACGTCAAAATGTATGTCAACGGACGTCAGTGCGTGTTAAAACGCAACTAAAATAGATGGAAATGTACATGCATTTTAGCGCAACTTAGTGGGAATTTCCCCCTTACATTCTGGCACATGCCAGGAATGTAACAGTCTCATTTGCTTGTGCTCTCACCCAAACTGTCAAACCATCAAATGGCTGGTGTCATAACTGATCACATGTGCAGCATCATGGCAGTGTAAGATCAAACAGAGATAAAGATGGCAGCTTCCTTGGCTGAAAACAAAATAGGAGGGTTTAGTTCTGTTTTAAAGGAGAAGTACAGCCAAAGCTCGTTTTGGCTTTACTTCTATGGATGACAGGCATGCAGTTCGTTTTGCACTCCTGTGACCCGCTTAAAGCAGAGAGCGGGCTGAAGTCCGCTCTCTGCTGATGCCACAGAGTCGGTCCAGGTTCGGCGCTATCACGATCATGGAGTCGGGCTCGCTCCAGATCCCTGGACTGACACCCAGCTTAGCCCCTCAGCAGGTGGCTGAGAGCCTGAGCCAGCCGCTCCTTCCCCGTCCACAGCCCAGCGCTCCAGTGAGCAAGGAGGCGGCAGAGCAGAGAGCCGTGATGGACAGTCTGCAGCTCAGCTCGGGGGGAGAACTGAGCGATCGGCAGTGTTTGATCGCTTGGTTCTCAGTGTTAGAGGCGCCGGGGGACAGATGCTGCATCGAACTGATGCTGCATCCACCTAGGAAATATGAATAAAATAAAATAAAAAAAAACAACAAAAATAAAACATACTTCTCATACTTTTTAATGGGAGCTCCATTCTGGGCAAAGCAATAGGTCTTCTGACACCCCGCCGCCCCCCCAACTCCAGCAGCAACCATTGTATTCTCCTGGATGGGAATGCTCCGCATGTCCCCCCCCCATCAACACAGGAATCAAGCGATTTTATTTCTTTCCACCCACGATGGAAGAAAAGTAAATCATATCATCTATGGCCAGCCTTAGTACATCAGGAGGCCTTTCAAAATGAATTGCAAATGCAATACTGCAGAAGTCTAAATGGAGATGATCCCTAAATATTTTGGAAAAGTCCATTCCCATTATATTTCTTTTTTTAGAGGGCTTTACATCTTTCAGACTGTAGATGTTTTCCTTATTTCTATTTCCACTTCCCAGCTAAAAAAAACTAACCAGCTCATATTGTCCTGTGCATTTTGTTTCACTTATCTCTTGTGCAATACTGCTGGAAAGACATATCACTGCTTTATGGGATAAAGTACATAACTTACAGGTAGTAACATAAATCTTCTCACTTAATGAGTGATTTATAGGTGTTCTCTACAGGGTTTACAGAAATTGCACAACATTTATCAACAAGCATTACTCTCCCGGACAAGAGAAGAATCTCATAATAAAATACATTTCTCCATCGACCTTGTAGGAGTTGGAGTATTTCTGTCACATGTTGAATGTGAACTAAGTGCTACAAAGTAGTAGGCCTCAGCAGGTGCTCTGCACATACCTATACTGCTATCTTGATAGATGTTTCCCTGCTTTCCACCTCCTGGTTTTCAGGAAGCCAGAGCTTGAGACTGGAACTAAAAATGATCTTAAATATTTCAACAAAGACCTTTCCCTACACTTTCTGTAAGTAGAACTGCAGGCCTCCAACAAGTTATTTGTATTGGGAAAGACAGCAGATCCACAATGGTCCTGATTTTTCCATGAGTCAACTGAATGTAGTATTGAACAAGTCTTAGGCTTCTGCAGACTTCTGTACATCAACCGGCAGCTTATAGAAGTACATGCAGCTACTGAACCCTCTCGGCTTGGGAAAGCCCTGTAAACAAAGCCGGGTCACTGCATTTCTAGCCAATATCTGATCAAAGCTCTGCGTTTCTAATTACAGTAAATGCCGAGGTGGGGATGTGGGTCTTGGCTGAAATGTTTAATATAACAACATCAAGTCCACTTTAAACATGTTCCCATTGTAAATTTCTTGCTAAAAAAAACATTTTCCCATTTTACCCGACTTCCCATTGTATTGCAAAATGCAAAGCATGCCCTCCGACTGGTTACTGCATTGCACTGCTCCTACCTGTAGCCCCTTCCTCTCCCTGTCTGAGAAGTACTTTGCAACGGGTTACAGGAGGTTGGTTTCAAAACTAATTCATGATAGCAGCATTTCAAATGTATTTATTAATTTTTTATAAATATATAATTGCACTGTTTTTTCTTTTTTATATTGTCTATAGCTCAGCTTAAAGCAGACCTTTACCCAAAACCAAAAAGGTTCCCCTCATAATCTCTCTGCCCTCCGCAGACTAACTACACAATATTACCAAAAGTATTGGGACACCTGCCTTTACACGCACATGAACTTTAATGGTACCCCAGCCTTAGTCCATAGGGTTTAATATGGAGTTGGCTCTTCTTCTTCTGGGAAGGCTGTCTACAAAAGGTTTAGGAGTGTGTCTATGGGAATTTTTAACCATTCTTCCAGAAGTGCATTTGTGAGGCCCGGCACTGATGTGGACAAGAAGGCCTGGCTCGCAGTCTCCGCTCTAATTCATCCCAAAGGCCAGTCAAGTTCTTCCAGCCCAAACTCGCTTAACCTTGCTTCATGGACCTGGCTTTGTGCACTGGTGGGCAGTCATGTTGGAACAGGATAAATTGTCCAAAAGGTCTTAGTATGCTGATGCCTTAAGACGGCTTTCACACCAAGCCGCCTATAGCGTCGGCGGTAAAACGCCACTATTTTTAGCAGCGTTTTACCGTCGGATTTGGGAGCGCATTTCGTCCGCTATCGGGGCACTTTTACCCCCGCTAGCGGCCGCGAAAGGGTTAAAACCGCCTGCAATAGCAGCGTTTTGCCAGCGGTATTACAGCGCTGCCCCATTGATTTCAATGGGGAGCAGTGGTGGAGGAGCAGTAAACACACCGCTCCTTCACCGCTCCAAAGAAGCTGCTGGCAGGACTTTTCCTGACGTCCTGCCAGCGCACCGCTCCAGTGTGAAAGCCTTCAGGCTTTCAAGCTGCAGACAATGGAGCAGCAGTTTGAGGGTGGATTGCGAGCTATTTCTAACGCTATAGCGCCTGCAAAACGCCCTTGGTGTGAAAGGGGTCTTAAGAGTTCCCTTCACTGAAACTAAAGGGCCAAGCCCGACTGATGAAAAACAAACCCACACCATAATCCCACCTCCACGAAATGATTTGGACCAGTGCACAAAGCAAGGTCCATAAAGACTAGGAAGAGCGAGTTCGGGGTGAAGGAACTTGACTGGCCTGCACAGAGACCCGACTCAACCCAATAGAATCTTCTTGTCAACCATAAGTGCCTGACCTCAAAAATGCGCTTCTGGATTCCCAAAACACTCCTAAACCTTGTGGACAGCCTTCCCACAAGAGTTCAAGCTTTTATAGCTGCAAAGGGTGGGCCTACTAAATATTTAATCCTACGGACTAAGACTGGGATGCCATTAAAGTTCATGTGCGTGTAATGCAGGCGTCCCAATACCTTTGGTAATATAGCGTATATTGCAGCTTTTCTTTGAAAGGGGGGGGAAGTACCTTTTTTGACAGTTCCTGCTCCAATGTGCTAATTTCCCATTGAAAATTATGTTGTCTTGGCCCAAAACTAACCCACCAGCCAACCAACCACCCTTGCCCACAGCCACATAGGATAACTCTGCAAATCCCACAAGGCCTTAGGATCAGTGTCCCTGCACCCCTCAATCTTGCGCATACGCAATAGGAAGCTGTATAAGAGTAATCAGGAATGACAGCCAACTCCAAAAGCCAAGGAGTCGGCATTAAACATCCAAAGCCCTAAAAAAGTTCAGCTGCGGGAAGACAGTGCTGGACTTCTTGGGGTGGTAAGCATTGGCTAAAGTATTTGTAGCTGATGACTTAATTTTTACACGACTGGGTGAAGTTCCGGTTTAACAATTTTTGACATCTGGAGAAAAAGAATCCACTGGATATAGATGGCTTTGCCAGGAAAGCCGGCACAAAGGTTCTCTAAACCAATGTTTCTCAACTCCAGTCCTCAAGTACCCCCAACAGGTCATGTTTTCAGGCTAAGGGCTCTTTCACACGGGGCGGATCAGTGCAGATCCGCCCCGTGGATAGCCGCTTGCTCAGCGGGGATCGCCGTAGCGATCTCCGCTGAGCAGAAGATGACAGGTCCGTCCCTGCACTCCGTGCAGGGACGGACCTGTCAGAGCGCCGCTCTCCCCTATGGGAGATCGGGTGACGACGGACCGTAGAGTCTGTCGTCACCCGATCCGCTCTGCAGACGGATGAAAAAATGGGGTTTTCCTCCGTCTGCAGAAACGGAGCATGGCGGGCACGGACGAGAGCGGGTGTCAGCGGATGCTCATCCGCTGACACCCGCTATCCCATAGGGATACCTGTATGTCCGTTTTTCACCCGAAAACGGAAGGGTGAAAAACGGACATACGGTCCGTCCGTGTGAAAGAGCCCTTACTATTATTTTGCACAGGTGATTTGATCAGTTTCACTGCCTTAGTAATTACCACAACTGTTTCATCTGAGGGAACTCCTGAAAACATGACCTGTTGGTGGGTATTTGAGGACTGGAGTTGAGAAACATTGCTCTAAACCATGAGCTTCAAAATACAGGTATCTATTGGAGAATGCCTTCAAAGTCTATGAATTATGATACTTTATTTTATGGTGAAATAAAACTGGAAAGTCAGTTTTGTTTATCACACCCAAAAAGAAGTTTCGCTCTTGGAAGTGGGAAATTGTTAATTGGCCATTTTGAACTACATGTGGTTAGCTGTACCTCATTAAAGAGGATGTTCTTTTGATTCCAGGTTTATTATGGTGGATGGTTAATATTTAGTTATAATATCCAGTCAATACTTCTTCACAAATCACAATTGGGCGTGGAACAGCACTGCTTATGATTACAGTAAACAGAAAAATATTTTTTTAGAATTAAAAATGAATGAAAAGGTTTAGTTCAGGACAAGATTACGCCATAATCTGACAACAAAGAAGCTTTGTAAATAATGGTGCTGAATAATGTAATGAAATAAAATCATTTAATTGGCTTGCTTTGTGTCATATGCTTAAATGACGGATTGGGTCGGTGCTGCAGTCCCTGTTCGACTTAACATTTCTGTAGGGTGTAAAAAGTGTCTGGGAGAGCGATAAAGTAAATGTTTTCCAAGATAAATAGCGGGGCTGCGATTGCTGACCTGGAAATGTTAGTTGCCTGGCTATCATACCAGCATGGTATGCAAATCAAGAATCTCAGAGCAGTCAGAAGTCCTTTTTTTGCATACTTGATTTGTGCTAATGACTCAAAATATTAAAGCCAGATTGCCAGCATGTTCACCTGCAATGGCAGACTCCGTGCTTAGGAAAGGCTGAGAGCAAACATGGATCTTTTATTACACTTTAAATATATTCCTTTCTTGTGTGTACTCCTGAAACAAATAATTCAATGTCCAAAACAAGTGCAGAAACATTTATTTAGGTTTTATAGTGGGAACCATAAGTACTTGATGGCCTGCTGATATTTAGGGTTCCATACAGTGCGCAAAAGTTTATTTTATTTACTCCTGAAAAAAATCTCTTCTCACAGGCAAAAAAAATGTAATTTCAACTCCGTTAGTACAGAATATGGTTACGTGAATGACTGATAATAGCAAACATGGGGCAGGCCTTAACTGACCTACAGTGACATCATACACAGGCCTCCTAAAAATTGCGTGTGCCAATTACCTGTGAATGTACTGTGTTTCTATTGACACTCAAATCTGTACACTGTGCTGTTCGCCATACAGTATATTGATTTTAGGATTGTATGTCTGAACATTTGGCCACAAGTACACAGTGGTGTTGGTGTATTTATAATTTTATTTTTTCACAGTAACTGATTCACATTGGAGTTAAAGGCAGAGGTCTGCCCACCGCTGCAAAGATAAAAAAAATCAGCAGCTACACATACTGCAGCTGCTGGCTTTTAATAATAGGACACTTACCTGTCCTGGAGTCCAGCGATGTCTGCACCGCAGCCGATGTTTCCATCAGCTGTCGGGTGCTGCCATTGCTGGTAAGGGAATCCGGAAGTATAGCCTTACGTCTTCACGTTGGAACCCTACTGCGCATGTGAGAAGGTCCGCTCCTCTTTTCTAATGGCCTGGCGACAGGGGGGAAGACAAGGGAGCCAAGCCGTGACTACAATATCCGCGTCTCAGGCTCCCGGAAGTGGGAACAGGTATCCTGGCACTTTTGGGTGGCACTCCGCTTTAACATATTCACCAGGCCATTTTTCAGCTTTCAGTGTTGTGACAACTGCTCGGACATGCAACACTGCACCCAAATTATTTTGCATTATTTTTTTAGACAGAATTTACTTTTGGTGGTATTTAATAAGCACATTTTTTAATATTTAAAAATTCACATACATCTTTCAAAAAAAATATTCTCAGCCGTCACCTTAGATCTGCCTCGATCCTCCTTCCTGCTGTATTTACAAACATTTAATGCTCCCCTTATTCTATTGTGAATGGTCAGAATGTTTGTAAACACTATGTGTAGTGGCCATGATTGGTTCACAGCAAGGTGCGGCGCCACTCTAAATGGCTCTGTACATTGTGCCCATGATCCAAGCTGTCCAATGACAGCAGAGGTTCTCAGTTTAAAGGTTTACTGAACGAAAGCCAATGCCTAGATAAAAAACTGAAGTAGTGAGCAGGTAAGTTATGCTCCCTGTATTAATTTCTTAGCTTCCTTTATAGCAGGGGTATGCAATTAGCAGACCTCCAGCTGTTGCAAAACTACAAGTCCCATCATGACCCTGCCTCTGGGTGTCATGCTTGTGGATGTCAGAGTCTTGCTATGCCTCATGGGACTTGTAGTTCTGCAACAGCTGTAGGTCCGCTGATTGCATATCCCTGCTTTATAGTATGAAACTCACAAGGCAGATCTGTCTCATCTAGGACAACTCAAATAACAGCCATTCATAAACATAGTGGCCAACCGTGTTGGTTTTTTTAAGTTAACTTTACAAACCGCACTCCAAAAAAAAACTGTCCACCTCTCCAAAGTTTTTCTTTTTTTTTTACAATACGGAGGTATTAAGATGGTTAAGAAGGAGATCTGCAATTGCAGCCTCTTAGAACAGATTTCCTTTAAAAATGTTTGTCCAATCACAAGTATTCCATGGAGTGTACATTGCTGTGCAAATCTCCAAACAATTTCTTATGAACCTGTGGGGGGGAGAAAACACATTTCCAAATTTGCAGACTGGTTAGCAAAGACCGCCAGGTGCTGACAGTTGCCCACAATCTCCTGTACACTAACCTAGAGCTCTCAAACCCCAAAAGGCTCTGTAATGTGAAATACCAACCAGGTCCTGGGTTGCTGGCCCTGGCATGCCCCTTCCTACCTTATGCCCCTCACTATTTACTAGTGAGGTGGCCTATCGCATAGCAAAAGAAATGATGTACAATGCGTTAAGAAGGGATGGGCAAGAGCCTACATCTGGGACTCCCCGTCCTTCATCAGAAGCAGGGGTTCTCAGAATCAAGGTTTACGGAAACGAAAGCCAACGCCTAGATGAAAAACTGAAGTAGTGAGCAGGTAGGTTATGCTCCCTGTACGCATCTCTAAACTTCCTTTATAATACGGAATTCACAAGGCAGATCTGTCTCATCTATGACAGAGTGGCTTCACACACACCACAGAATCCCCTAAATAGACCAGTTTTCTACTGGGAACTGATGTGCTACAAGATATAATGGGTTCCTGCTAGGTTTATTTGGCAAGATTCCTACCCATATAATGATGTAAAGTAAATATCACCTTGGCAGGACACTAACTATGTGGATTCAGATAGAAATGTTAAAATGGTATTCGTGGCATAACTGTTGGGTATTAATGGACAGACCAAAAACATTTTTTTCTGCATTAACAGGAGTCAGTCTGTCTACAGATGAGCTGAAGGGAGATATAATGTGAATATTACCCCAGAAATAGAACAGAAGCACTTCTGCAAAATGGACAAAATATAACTGACTACATCAGTACACATGGACATAAAGGAGCATTCACAGGTGCTGCTCAGCTTCTGAACATGTGGCTATATGACATAAAAGGCAAACATCGCACAGTATTATATCTTACGTAAAACACTGGCACATTCAGAAACTTAAAAAAAATAAAAAAGTAAACATGGCTCAATGAATTACTGCTATCCAGGAAACACTGCAACTGTGCTGAAGCCAGAAAATCCACGAAATCACTTTTTAATCGTTCTTTTTTTTTTTTTTATTCAGCAGCCTTATCTTAGCTCTTCTTGGCAGAAATGAAAATTGTGTCACAAGTGCCTGCGCAGTGCAGCTTCCTTTTCCAAGGACAGCAGCAAGGATGTTATAGGGCAAATGTACCATCAGTTCAACTTTCCAGGTAAGAAGGGATTATTAACACCCACTTAGCAAGTGGGCCAACCAGTTTGCATGAAAACTTGAGCAAGCCAGGGGGTAAGCTAGAATACCTCATTTATTTTAAAAGCAATGTTAATTTTTAACCAGGCACACCTTTAAGAACTAAAACCCACCCACCAAGAATCAGAGGGACTGGGTCCTACAACTAGGCAGCTGAAAATGTCTGACCTATAACCAAACTTGACTGTATGGGGACGGTCTTTAACTCCGTGCACATGTCTGGTTCTAACAAAGCTACATGCCAACAAAACCTACATAAGGCAGTGGGAATTTAAGCTCAATTAAAGCGTATTTAAACCCAAAAACAAAAATTAACTCCTCCACGCCTGAGGGTAAAACAAATCTAAATGGCCAAGCCCAATTTTACAATTTTGGCATGTGTTAGTAAAACCGTACATCCAGGTGGAATATGCCTTGTTTTTTTCAAGACAAATTGGTCTTTCATTTGGTGGTAAATGGTAATGGATATCTCCTGATTTTTTTTTTTTTTTTTTTTTTTATTATCATCATCAAGGGAAACTGATCCAAAATAGTAAGAAAACATTTTTTTTTTTAAATGTAACTGTATATTTCTTGCTACTACCATAACCTACCACCAAAAAACAACCCAAAATAAAAAAAAATAAAAAAAACATCCCCCGACGATCGTAGCGATACCAGATATGTGTATGTTAGATGTTTGCCCCTGTAGTACAGCCAAGAAAAAAAAAAGAAAAAAAAAAAAAGACACTGATACGAATTTGAAAAAATTAAAATCCTGACCCTAACCTAGACCCAAACACTAACCCTGGCACTGACCTAGATCTGACCCTTTTTTTTTATACCTCTGCAAGCACAGAGATTGATACAATGTATTTGCCTCGTCCATTCCCAGAGACAGAAAACACGAGGGAGGGCTTCACAGTGACTGAACACCGTGATAGACAATCAGAGGCTATCACAGCGATCAGGTGACCTGGAATCGGACAGTCTGGGTCCTGGTCATTAGAATAGGGCTCAGAGATCTCAGCGAGACCACGGTGTCTGTGCTGGGAGCGTGCTGTGCGGCGCACACTCAGCAGATCGGGAAATGCGCAAATATGCAGCCCCAAGGAAAAAAGCCCAGTCCAGTGGGGACGCATATTTGCGTATGGTCGGCATGAAGAGGTTAATAGAATTGCAGCTTACCAGTCCTTAGATATTGTGACTGCATTAGTTTTGTTTTTCAAAAATGTTCCTCTTTATTTTAACCTGGTAATCCTGCCATGTATTTTAGAACTAAATAATTAATCCTTTTTTTCCTCCATAACAGGGGAGGTGGTTTGTACTCCCTGTTATGCAGATAACACGGAACAGTGCTAACTGATAACAGTACAGAGGCAGAGAATACCTGAACGATGAGCTCACAAGATTTCTGGATTAACAAACAGCTACTTTTTTGCAGTTGTTGAACAATGGTATATTTAAACAGACCAAAAGGGCGCAAACAAGAGAAGTTTATTGTTAAGCCAGCAATAGACGGGTCCAATCTCGGCCGGTTCAGCATGGACCAGCCGAGATTCGAATCTTGTATGGGCGGCCGGTTGATTGTACCCAAGTTGAGAGATCAATCAACTTGGGTACAACCAGCATGTTGGTTTTTACATGCAATTATTGCTAGCGGCCATTATAACCGCTAGCAGTAATCACAGTGTTCTCCCAGCGGAGACGGCACTGTGGGAAGGATTCCCCCATCAACGCTGACTGTGTTGATGGAGGAAAAAAATAAAAATCGAGCGATTTTCTAAAGAGAAAAGTGTAGCTGGACCTGTCCACAGAAAGGCTGTATTCACACCTGAGCGCTTCAAAGTCGTGTGTTTTTACCGTGATTTTACCGCGATTTTGTTCAGGTCACCAATATAAAAGGCAGAAAAACGCCTGTAATCTGCCCCAAAGAAGCTCATGTTCTTTATTGAGCTTAGGGCATTTTTCAGGCGTTTTGCTTTCGGTAATAAAACCCTCAGATATGAACAGGTGCCATTGAAATGAATGGGATTTTGCTTGTTGGGCGTTTTTCAGGTGTTTGTTCGGGCGTTTTATGAGCTGAAAACGCTCAGGTGTGAATGCAGCCTAAAAGGCCTCCATCCGTGGCTATATGAAATAGAAACGAGAAAAGAATGGGACTTTAAATGAGGCGTATTGCTGCAAAAATTAGTGTATGGGGTAAATGTATGATAAAACCTTATTATTGTATTAAAGGCAATTCCGTGGTCTAGATATTTCTACGAAATTTCCTTTGATACAATAAAGGTTTTATCAAATATTTACTCAATACACACATTTTTGCAGCAATAAGCCTCATTTAAAGTCACATTCTTTTCCTTTGTTTCTATTTCATTGAGAGATTTTCTTTCTTGCAACCGCAGGTTGCTAGAAAGAACATCCCTCCAACTGTGGCCGGCTTTACAGTTTACATACTCCAATTTTTCAACATAAAAGTCAGCATAAAGTGTAACATTCAGTTCTTATGTAGATTCACAGTCAATTCTTATAACAACTTTTTCATCTGTAAGGCAGCTGGTAAACCTTTGATATTTTTTTCTTCCCACCATAAAAATGATTTTGGTTGTTATACTTGAAATCCTCCCTAATGGCAGTATAAGCAGTGAGAGTTTATGGACGTACCTCTGCATTCCAAGGATAGATTCACTTCAGTTTCAACACCAAGCACGTTCAGATCCTTTCAAATTCTTTGTTGATGTTCTGGCCCAACTGTCAGATAAAAAAAATAAAAAAAGTACAGAAATTAGTCAGGAATTTTCTGATACACCACAGAGGTTGCTGCAAAGCTAATGGCTGAATGGCTTTTATTGTACCCATAAATGAAAACCGATAGCGGCGTGGGGGGGGGGGGGGGTTATCGACGGAGTCACACAGGACACAGAGATGACAGGCAGGGAGGAGAGGGTGAGGGGGGGGAGAGAGGAGAGCTGAGAGCAGGGCTGCGTATGATGGAGGGATACACTCTGACCCCGGTGATCATGGATTAGCAGCCATGATTTTCGTGGTCAGTTTAGAGAGAGGGATACAGGAAGTGGAGGGTTTAGAGGGGGGCAGATTACACAGCACAAGCACTGGGTTGACAAAACGCTTTAACTTTGTATTGGCACCCGCAGCGGTACGCATATGGCAGTGTGAACTGCCTGTGAGTTGTATGCAATGCGGCAACCCGTACTGGATTCACACTGGTTCTTGCATCGCAGGAGTGTAAGCCAAACCTTACTATTTACAGCTTCTCCTGCCTGCCAGTTTTCATTGTCCACCAAACTATTTTTTTCTTGAGAACACTGCCTGTTGGAGATGGTTATAACTAGAAGCACACCGTGCACATACCAATAGACAAATTATTGTTTGCACGGTCTGTATTTTGTCTAATGTCATTTCAGCCCAGAGTCTCCCTTTACATTTTCCTACTTGCCTGTCTCGGTCTTTAAAAAAAGTATTGATCACTGACCCAGAAATAACATGCACATATATCTTTGTATACATAAAGATTGCCGACTTAAAAAGTACTGAAGCCACTGGACTGGCATAGCAGACAGAAGACTAGTATTGTCAGCAGGGGGAATCAGCCATGAGTGTCTCCATACTTAACCATTACAGGTTTTCTTTATACTGTACAAAATAAAGGTGGGAAGATAGCAAATCATAACAGCCTCTTAAGAGACGCTCTACCAGAGCTGTAATAGAGAAACCTAATGGAGACATTTGAGCATAGGGCAATGATAAATGGCCTGCTGTCCTCTGTAACGGAGATTATGTGGAGCTCCAGCACTGTGCTATTACAAGTGCACATCACAAAATGATTCTCATTGTGGTGGAGAGCAATTGTAGTCATAAACCGGTAACAAGAGATTCACTTACATTACATTTATACGTGCGGTCTACAATAAATCCTCTCTGCATTAAAGTCCCTGATAGTAATGCAATAAACTAATCTGCTAGCAGAATGGATTGCCTGGGAGAAAAATATATACACAAATTCTAATGGAAAAAGGGGACAAGCAGCTTGTCAGATTTGACTGCACTACAATATCCAGCATGTTCTGCTGCATAGCCACCATTTAAATAGGGATAAATAGTGCAGGAGTGACATCTGTAATGTGTTTGGAATAACACAATAAAACGTAAAGAGTTACTAAACCCAGGATCCTGCATTCACTATATATGATGGTCTCCCACAGTACACAGAACATGGAAATGCAATTATTTTAGTAAATATAAACGGCTTTTCTTGTTAAAAAAAAAATATAAACGGCTAAATACCTTTTCTTATCAGCAGTTTTGTGACTTCCACAGTGTCCAGCAGAGCACTGGTTAAAGCTTGTAGGAGGAGGTTTTATTCTATTCTGACTGTCCTGTGAGGCTGCAGGACCCCTGACCCTCTGTCTGGACAGTGCTGATTGGCCCTGTGCTGATCACATGCACCCTCCCAAGAAAGAAAAAAAAAAAACGCTCTAGCAATACACACCCCAAACTGAGCATGTGCAGAGTGCCTCTAAAGGCTCAGTCTTATCAGGAGATGGATTAGGAACTGTGGAAGAAGGGAAGATCAGAAGACAGGCTCAAACAGCATTTTCCACAGTGAGTATAACAAGCATGCTTTACTACACATACAGACCGATTTTACTGAGAGAGATAAAATAGCGAGACTCAAAAAACACAGTATCTATCTATATATCTATCTATCTATCTATCTATCTATCTATCTATCTATCTATCTATATCTATATATATATATATATATATATATATACACACACACACACACACACACACATCTATCTGACTATATAAAAATGACAGTATCCGATTGGCTGTTGTGGGCAACACAGATCCTTTCCTTTATTCTTCATAGATTAGATGCAGTACACATTAAAAATACGAGAGCAGATCTTCCCAGTGAGACAGAAATAAAAATCCGCCTAATCAATGTGTAGTCACAGAACGGCATTAGCAGTGGATTTAGTACTTCTCCGCTACATGAGGGCGTCTTTCTAAAATCAATTAGGAGGAGCAGCAAGAAAAGATGACCTGCTCCAAAAAGTACAATCCAATTGTGTGTGGTAATGATGTTGCGGTCACGAGCTGGGACGCCTTACAAGAATAACACAATGACACAAACATAGCCTTGTTTGTCAGTAAGAAGAATCAGAGGCACAAAATGCCGTGTAGGCTGACTGCGAAATCTCCTCCACGCAAGGGCTGCGGACACGTGTGTTGTAGAATAAACACACAAACATAGAGAGATAAACAGATCAGTGTTACACAACCTCACAGTGTTGTTCTGTGGTGTATAAGCAGACTTAGAAAAATAAATAAATCTACATCAGTGATGTGTACAAATACACAGATCGCAGTATCACACAAGCAAAATATTTCACAAGTCATAAGCGCACAGAAATAAGGCCAATATAGGTAGAAGCCACTTTTTAGAACCCATTTACACCGATGTACTGCATTAATATACTAATTAATCTAAACACGCTGTGCACACGCTAGGGCAATGCTCTCCAAACTGCGACCTGTGGGCCGGATGCAGCTCTTTTGCTTGCCTTTATCCAGCCCTATTCCTCCCACCGATATGAGACTATTCTGCCAACTGACAACCATGGGTCACTCACTGACCCAAACAATGGGCCACCATTTCTCCCACTGACCCAAACAATGGGCCACCATTTTGCCCACTGACCCAAACAACGGGCCACCATTTTGCCCACTGACCCAAACAACGGGCCACCATTTTGCCCACTGACCCAAACAACGGGCCACCATTTTGCCCACTGACCCAAACAACGGGCCACCATTTCTCCCCCAGGAAATGTTTATTCCCAATGATGCTGGGAAAATGTCCACTCCCGCTGGCCACAGTCCGGCCCCCCTAAAGTATGAAGGACAATAAACTGGCCCTCTGTTTAGAAAGTTTGCATATTCTGGTGCTAGGGCATGGTGAGAATATTCATTTTCAATAGAATTCCAACGCACTTAAAGCATTTCTAACTTTCGAAACACTTTTTTTGGGGAGGAGCTGACAAAAACGAGGTTTCCGCTCAGGTTATCTGAGCGGAAGTTATCCCCCCAACCCCTCTGCGCGCAGTCTCTAGGGACAATGGCCCCAGAATGCTGCGGAACCAATCACAGTGCGCCCTATATGGCCAAGGGAAGATGTTGTATCTGTTTTAGGTTGGCTGCAGAGCATTGACGCTTCCTTAACCCAAGGTGCATTGGAGCACATGCATCAGTGCACTGTAGGAGTACTCATAGATGTGAACAGGCCCTAAGCATGCAACTAGGATTCTGGGAGGAAGTCAAAGGGCTCTAAGTTAACCCATACAAACACATCATTAATGTAGAGACCCATTGTAGACCATGTCCTTGGAGAAGCTGAAACCAGGGCGCTAATGCTTCATGGCCATTTGCTTAATAATCTTCTGTACTATTAAAAATTAACCTAAATCAAAAAGGTGCTGTTCTCTAGGGAACATCTAGAAATAGTAAATACAGTATGCATTAAGGCCCGTACACACGATCGGACTTTTTGACAACCAACATGCAAATTAGCTGTTTTGGACCAACATCCGACCGTGTGTACGCTCCATCGGACCAACTTTTTCCAGGTTTCATCGGACTTTTGTTGGCTGTGCGAACGGACCAACTTTCTGCCAACAAAAGTCCGATGGACCAAAGTCCGACCATGTGTACACAAAACCAACGGACTTTTGTACAAAGTACAAACACGCATGCTCAGAACCAATGCAAAAGATCAGACAACAATATAGAAGTTGACCAAAGGTGGCGCTGGAGTATTCAAACGTCCTCTTTTGAAGTGTCGTCAGTACGTTGAAACGTCACTACGTTCATGTTTGTTGCCTAAAAAGTCCGATCGTGTGTATGCAATACCAACTTGGGGCCAACGCCCTTTGGACAAAAATCCACGGGAAAGTTGGTCCACGGTCCGATCGTGTGTATGAGGCTTAAGGAGTATCATGAAAAATGTACCTTTGGCAATCCTCTTAAAAAGTAGTACACTTCCTGTGCCTAAACAGCCAGATAGATGATCTCACACTGCAGATATACAGCTAAGGCACTGCTGCTTCTGACTGCTAGTTGCGTGAGATTTGGCGAGCTTACTACTGTGCTGATCATTGTTCTAACTGCTGGAGTTGAAGCTGCAGTGCAAAGATCTCCCTGCTTCTGCCTCGTTCTGTGGATCTGTGCTTCCTCTACCTCACCTGCTGCTTCTTGATCACAACCCCAGCTGTCATCAGATCACCAGTCACCAAGGGGCAGCTCATACCAAGATGGCCACCTTCACAAACAGATACAGCATAGTAAGCCAATAATGGGTAAAACATCAGCTGTACGGAACCTACAGGCATTGGTAACTAGTCCTTTCCCTTTGCTTACCTTTTTTGGCCAATCTTTCGCATTTCAGGTCCTTAAATAGTTTTAATATGGACATTCCTCATTGTTTCAGAGCAATTTAGAGGCCAATTATGCTCAAGAGCTGTTGGAAGGATGCAGACCACTCACTAGCAATTTATCTGTCTTTTTATCTCTTGCAAACTCCACTAGAACCTAGTTCATATCTCCACCACCTGCTATACCCATTACTATGATCTTCCATGCCGCTGGATTTTCAATATGCTCATTATTTTTTAACATGACAGAAGAAGTACCAGAATTCCTAGCCTGGCTTTAAAATAGCTGCACAAGAGGGCCGTGAGATACAAGAAGCCAAAAGGTATGATTCAGTTCAGCAGTTTCTTGATTGGTTGCGATTTTAAAAAGAGAGACTTCACATGAACCTGCTGGCCTGGAATGAAGCCAGCATTCAAGGTTTAATATCAGTACTCTGTAAAGGAAACACTCCATCCAAATCAATAATGAAGCTGAAGTTTAAGTATGGATATTTTTGCATAGTTGTATTAGTCCAGCTTGGACCAATGTAAGTATATATTTTCCATACCTGGCTAATGCCCTTGGAAATCACTGAAGTAGGCACCACATGATAAAAGAGTGGCACCTATTACAGTGATTTTCAGTTCAGCGGGGATCAACCAGGTATGGCACATACATACTTACAATGTTCCAAGCTGTACAAGTGCAAAAAATATAAATAGCTGGGGATTTATATGATTTTAAACTAAATAGGACTTTAAGACCCCTTTCACGGGGGGCGGAATCTGCCCAAGCGGACCTGCCAGCTCAGCGGAGGAGCTCTCCACTGATCCCTGCTGAGCAGGCAGATGACAGGTCTGTGTCTGCTCCACTATGCAGAGCAGACACGGACATAGCCCACTGCTCTCTATGGAACTGCATGTCCCTTTCCATCTGATCCGCTGGATGGAGGTATCCCCATCCATCTGTTTTTAGAAGGTTTTTTTGGATCGGATGCTGGCGGGAGTCAGCGGATACGTGTCCTCTGACATCTGCTGCCCCATAGAAAACAGTGGGTGGTCCGATCGGGTCGACCTGAAAAATGGACAGCTGGTGTGAAAGAGGCCCAATGGTACCACACCATAAGTATTATAAAACTTTTATCTTTACAAAAGGGGATAAGTTACACATTTGGCAAATAAATTGGTTTGCATAGTCTGTAATCACGTGACCCCAAACATTAATGGGGGGGGTCATCAAGATGGTTCAACGCGTTTTGCAGGACAAAGCCTGCTAATGATGTTGAGAGATTATTCAGTGCAGTAAAAACCAAATGTAGAACAGCAAGACCTACAGAAACATAGAAAAGTGACGCCAGAAAAATATCAACTAGTCCATTGAGTTTGCCCATTTTTTTTCTTTTGGGGGGGGGGGGGGGGGGTGTTTGTTAACTTTGTTGTCTGACGGTTGACTGTCTCACTTCCTCTGCTGGTAGTTTATTCCAAGCATTAGCTACCCCCTCGTAAAATAATACTTTCTAAGATTAGTTTTGAACTTTCCTTCAGTTAGTTTGAGGTCATGTCCCCATGTTCTTGATTTCATATTAAATGGTCCCCAAAAAATCCAGGCATCCAACCAGGTCCATCAGGGTGTAAGATGTGATCATCCAGTCTCTGTAAAGGCTATCGTTCATCATAGCTCCTTCCTTATATTGCTACCAAAATCCACAGTGAGACTTCGTTGGGTTGAGTAGTTTGCTTGTGCTGCTGATGCAACAGTTTATTTTTTCCTTTAATTTTCATCTCACCATAGTTACATAGTAGGTGAGGTCGAAACAAGTCCAACCTATGTGTGTGATTAGGTCAGTATTACAAATACTTACATATTTTTTTTAGACATTACATATTTTAATCCTGTGAATAACATTTATTGTGCTAGGGTAGCTACAATCACACCTCCACTGTATCTATGGAGAGAGCCATGATTGTTGCTCTTCTGAAATAAATTACAGCAAGCTCTTCCTCTCTTCAACATGGTGGACAGATGGGACTAGTAGTTTACACATGATAGAGAAGGAGGCTAGTGCTTTCACTCCAGCTTGCATAATTTGTCCAGCATGGTGCATTTCTGGCAGGATCAACAGGTATTGTCTGTGCTTGTGGAAAATGTTCTCAGCCTGAAAAAAACGACAAACTAATGCAGCCACCATATCTAGGGAGTAATTAACTGCAATATATTACATAATTGCTCTCAAGTTTAGATATCCTTTACGGCAGACATAACAGACATTCATTTAATCCAGTAATGCATTTTAAATGAAGGTAGTGTAAGTACTGTAAATTTTAGTTTGTATAAGTACATAAATATGTCTTTATATTAGTTTCTCATGATCCCCTGCACAACAAGAAGGATCACAACAGGAGGATAAAGCAGGATTATAAATACTTTGGCAGGTATGACAGTCACTGTATATACACGTTGCAACTGTGTATGTAGCTATTTGCCTGGAGCCATATTATTATGCATGCTATGTATTCCCTATCCCAAGCACCGCAGGCTCTCTGCTGTTTCACATAAAAGATACAGACAAGGAATTTTCTCAGAATTAGGTTACAAAAAGCTGGATCCTTGACAAACAGCGCATGTAAGAAGATTACATAAAGCTCCGATTAAGATATGAGTGGACTTTCTAACTTTAGAGCAATTTCAGATCACCTATTTCACGTGCTGCCAGGATGTGATTTTTAACATCCATTCAAAATGTATGCTATGTTGACGTACAATCGTGTATTAAGGCGCAATGCATTAAAGAAGCCTGTTTATTATGATGCACAGAAAAAAAACAAAAAAAAAAAACACATGCACTCGTCACTTTTTTTTTTTTTTTTTAACAGACGCATAGACCAGTGTTTCTCAACTCTAGTCCTCAAGGCGCCCCAACAGGTCATATTTTCAGGCTTCCCATTATTTTGCACAGGTGATTTGAAAACATGACCTGTTGGGGCGCCTTGAGAACTGGAGTTGAGAAACACTGGCATAGACCACAACACACAAATGGTTCACAGCTATGGTGTGCTGAAACGCATGCACCCTAAAGATGAATGGCACCACAGTGCACCACCGATCATGAGGTTATGTGTATTGCGGAAATGCACAGTAAAAGCATGGTTATTGTGCGCTACCCATCCTCATCTATAGTCCTCCATAACAGTGTTTCTCAACTCCAGTCCTCAAGGCGCACCAACAGGTCATGTTTTCAGGCTTCCCATTATTTTGCACAGGTGATTTGATCAGTTTCACTGCCTTAGTAATTACCACAGCCGTTTCATCTGAGGGAAATCCAGAAAAAACATGACCTGTTGGGGCGCCTTGAGGACTGGAGTTGAGAAACACTGCTCCATAAGCATGTACAGTATATATGGGGACAGCCAAGTTTGTTCACTACATTTACAGTAGGGTTGCACACTAGCATCGGTGCCGACACCAAGTATTTGCACAAGTATCGCTACTCGTGCAAATGCACCGATACCTGAAATCGATACTTTCAGGCTCGGCTCTTTGAGCGGTCAGTGGGTCTCCCCAGCGTTAAAAGAAGTCCGGTAATTGGAGCTGTCAAAAAATAAAAAAACAGTCGGCAATGTTTATTACCAACATTGTTCAGCCCTGAAACACTAAAATAAAAAGAAACATTGTTTCTTTTTGTATATTTCTGTTTCTTCATCTGCAGATCAAGGGGATGAACAAATGTTCCTCTGTTTAACCCCTTAATAACCCTTACTTTACTCTAATCAGCCTTAATTAACTCCCTATTCTCCTCCATTTAATTATTATTTTCCTGCTTTTTTTCCTTTTGTTCACGTCTATTTTATGAACGATAAATGATGTGTGCTTTGTTAGTGAATATTTTTACACATATATTAACATATATTTAAAAATTTCACATTGAAAAAGCACTAAATTAAAAAAGAAAAATATATATCTATTTATTTAATTTGTAAATAACTTTTCAATGCTTTGTACTATTGCTGACGGCTGAAGTTAAAACAAAACAGTTGCAGTAGGTATCGGCGAGTACTAAAAGAAAAGTAAAGTATCGGTACTGTAACTCATTGTAAAAAAAAAAAAATGGCATCAGTGCAGCCCTAATGTACAGTTTCTGCTTCCAGCTGAGTAGTTCTGCACAATAACTTTGCATTACTCTTCCCATCAGTGTACATCTATTGGTTTATTTATACTAAATAATTAAAGCCCAAAAAGCTAACTGGACTTAGCCGAGTCATATGACTCGTACTGCTGACTGTACTGCTCAAACAGAACTAGTGAGCATAGAAAAAAAAATGGAAGCACACACTGTTGAATGGTTATAAGTGCAAGTTCCAGTGCTGTCGCTATTATGCTGGCTTCACTATCTAGTGAGGTACCGACCTGGAACTAGTGTGCAGGATGACAGTTCAGACTTCACTTGCTGCATACAGTCTATCTAATGATTAGGGAACATTTACAAAGCTGAACTCAGATTAAAAAAAAAGATACAAAATGAATTCCACTCTGTAATCCTTAACCACTTGACCTTTGGAAATTTACCCCCCCTTCCTCACCACACTGCGTTACTTTAACTAACAATTCCGCAGTCGTGCAACACTGTACCCAAATAAAATTGATGTCCTTTTTTTCTCCATAAATAGAGCTTTTTTTTAGTGGTATTATACCTCTGCGTTTTTTATTTTTTGCGCTATAAAAACAAAAAAAAAAACTGACAATTTTTTACTTTCGGTTATAAAACATCCAATAAAAAAAATAAATAAATGTAAAAAAAAATCTAATTTCTTCATAAATATGTATTCTGCTACTTATTTTTGGTAACAAAAAATCCCAATAAGCGTATATTGATTGGTTTGCTCAAAAGTTAAAGCGTCTACAAACTATGCAATATTTACATTTTTTTAACTAGTAATGGCAGCAATCAGCGACTTATAGCAGGACTGCGATATTGTGGCGGACAATCGGACACCTTTTTGGGAACCAGCGACACGAATACAGTGATCAGTGCTATAAATATGCCATGACACTGTACTAATGACACTGGCTGGGAAGCGGTTAGACATTAGGGGCGATAAAAGGTTAAATGTGTGCCTAGCTGGTGTTTTCTTAGTGTGGAAGGTGCTTTTACTAGGGGAAGACATGGATCCACGTCCCTGCTTAGCAGAGACACAGGATCCATGTCTTCCCTCCTGACAGAACGGCAATTTGCCTTGTTTACATAGGCAGACTGCCATTCTGCCTGTGTACCGAATGATCGGCGGGTACCTGCCCATCGGCTCCCGCTGTGATTATTCACGCCTGCTACCCAGAAGTGCAGGATCACATATGTATACACGTAATCCTGCACACAGCGGCCGCCCTGTAGCAGTAAAATTGCTATAGGGCAGTCGCTAAGTGGTTAATACATCATTAAATGTATTTTTTGTTTATAGTGTAAGTAGCTGCATTTGACCTGGTTATCAACTTTGTGCACTGTCTCCATAACAAAACTTGAGGGTGACAGGAAGAAACACGTCAAGGAGCCAATTTGAGAAGAAGCATGCTGATAGGAAGAGAAAACAGAGTGACTGAGAAATAAACTGGTAACTGTGCTGCTTTTCCTTAAACTGTCCAGCAATAGATTAAGGCGGGTTCAAGATGACCTGAGCTCAGAGGAAATGAGTTGAATAATGCTTTCCATCCGATTGAGGCCATCTAGTGACAGAAAAAAAGTATTGCAGGGGAAATCTCTAGACTGAAGATGAATATTGCAGCAAAAGCTATTTTTTTTTTTTAAATCTTTCCAGAGCAAAGACATGTTTTAAAAAAAGTCTATACATACTAATGCATTATGCTACAGTGAGTTGGTAAAAAGTCCCACATGCTGCTCTATATGTGTGTTTAGTTGCCTTCTGTCATTAAGATTATTTCAAAGCCTTTAAAAAAACACTGAAAATACATTATATTTCTAATACAGCTGTATCCCATAAAAGCAGACTGCTGGGTCAGAAGGATATTTTTGATTTTAGATAATTGCACATGATCAAAAAAGCATTTTACCAGTCTCTCTATCATTATAAACAAACAGTAACTACACGATTATAAATTGTCCTTTCAAATGTGATCCCTTTATTTGGACTGCAGATATTGTTCAGACACTTAAAAGCACTCACAGAAGGCTGCAAGTTACGTAACGCATGGACACGTCGCATTGATACATGTGTGCTGCAGATTCTCGGCATGTTTTACATCCTCTCAAAGAGCCAGCCATGAAGTCAAAACTAAAATACTTCTAGAACTAAGTCTACATATTCACAACCAACCAAGACTAGATTCCATTTATACAACCCAATCAATACGATATTCAGGCAGGCCAAAACAGGTTCCCTGGCAGCATACCCTTTGTTTCCCCTGTGTTCCGTTCACCTGTCTGAAGCAGGAAAAGGAAGCCCTGTTTAAGCCCCAAGTTGCTCTAGTTGGTACTTCCATAGGGTGGATGACTGCAACCCTGCCCTATGTGACAGTGCTGGTGACAGTGCTGGTGTTTGGTGATTACCTCCATGAGGCAGCACTGAGCTAATCGGTCAGGAGGGTAAATGAGTCACTTGCGCCTCCACGCCAGGATGTACCAGGCATCTCCTTCATTTCAAAATAAGTGAACAATGCAGCAGGGGAACAAATGAAAGCCAAGTACCGTAAGTGGTTCTGGGAAGGGGCATTTTAGTAAACCTGTTTTGGTATAAATTAGCAAAGCATGGGTTTGTTTTCCGGGCCTGCGTGGACAGGCTTTGGGTTTGTTTTCCGGGCCTGCGTGGACAGGCTTTGGGTTTGTTTTCCGGGCCTGCGTGGACAGGCTTTGGGTTTGTATTCCAAGCCCGAGTGGACAGGCTTTGGGTTTGTTTTCCGGGCCTGCGTGGACAGGCTTTGGGTTTGTTTTCCGGGCCTGCGTGGACAGGCTTTGGGTTTGTTTTCCGGGCCTGCGTGGACAGGCTTTGGGTTTGTTTTGATGACATGCATGAGATAATTCAGAATTTATTGACAGGTGCAACTAACCACTTCTGACCCGCTTCAAGCAGGATTTGCATCCCTATTAGCTTCAATGAGAATGCAAAACCTGGCTGATGCAAACAAAAGCCCAATCAACAGACATTCTGTGATTGGAGGGGGGAAACTGATGTTCATCCTCCCCTCCTCCAATCACAGAGCACCTTGCAGTCAGTGAAAAGAATAAAAGATGTTTTAGAAATGGATGAGTTGGAGAGCAAGCAGATCTATACTCCAACCAGAACTGTAAAGCCTGGTACACATGATGAGATTATCGGACGAACAATCGTCAAGTTTTTTTTAGCATGCTAGTCTCATATCGAAAATAAAGAGGTTACTAAAGTTACAAAAATTCTCATACAATGGAATGAAAATTTAGAAACGATGTAAGGTGTTGTATTTTTATTGTATTTTCGGGCGAGAACTGTGCTGATTAAATGAAAATCATACGATCTGGTATCGTACGAGAAACAGTTTTGTGTTTGCCCCTTTGGATAGTTTTGGACGAACTGTCGTGATCGGCTCTTGAAAGCTGTGTACCAACTATCAAATAATCGTATGAGCATTTTAACGTGGTTTTTCTCATCAGACCACAGTTTGGAGAGCCCTGCTGTAGTGTATGGGAGAAATTCAATTCTTTTAGGGAAAAGCAGCAGCCACACATGGGGCATATGTCTTAATTTTATCTTTAAAGTGCGTTAGCCCAGCTTTTTTATATTCCTGACATGTGTCTGTTTTACCATGTACTTCTATGTAGCCTGTTCTTGTATGCATGTATTGTTCTTATATAAAAAATAAAATAAAAAAAAAGTACCCTCAACCAGGGTTATGCGGCACCTAATGTTCCTTGAGCTTTGGTTGACAGACCTTCCAATACCAACTGGCAGAGCCAGTGGCATGACAACAATAATCGTTATCTATCTGTAAGAGTGCCATACTGATCACCAATGTAAGTGGCATTTTTTCCCACTGACCCCCCCCCCCCCCCCATGACTTGCAGGGGTTACCTGAGACCTGAAATTATTTTTAGGCTTCCTCCTGGGTAAAAAGTGTGAGAAAGACTGGTCTAGGCTGTAAACCAATCACCGGAAGCTGTATAAAGTAGTGGTGTGAAGAGTATATGGCAAACATTTAAAATGCTGTCACTTCGTTTAGGAGAAGGAGCTTACAGGAAGGAGAGAGCAGAGAGATGGCTTCACCATTGTGCTGATGCCTATTCAAAATCCAGTTTAACTGTAACTACATAGTCACAGCTTGTATAAAGACATTGTGGCTGCTTCTTTTGGTTGGCAGCATGTACCCAAAGAAACGATTAAAAAGACGCAAATCAAAAGAGTAAGTAAATAAATAAGACATTCACACAGTAGTAAGAGTGCTCAGAGAGGCGATTCAATGTGCACTGAATGGAGCATTATGTCTACAAGTGACAGTTCTGTCATTCAAAGCACAGACAAGCCATGCAGTGTGCTAGAGACCGTAATCAGTCATTTTCTTCCCATTTACATGCAGATAATCACCAGACAAGGTAAAGGGCCTTCTCCTGTTTATATATACCGAGAGATGGATTCTTCATACTGGTGATGAATAGCCTGTACCATCCATAAGGGCATGTAATGTATAATAGTGGCTCACAGAGTTGCCCCTCGCTGCCTCCCACACCACACATTACCATGGATACGTGACGTCCTGCTGATCTGAATTCAGAGCACTATCTAGGAGCTCTGACATAGTGAACACAAAAATAGAACAATAGTCAATGCAAGTAATGCAAGCGCACTCCAACTGGAGCCGATTCAGAGACTCTGGGCTAACGCCGCTACTCACACACATCTGCATTGGCATACACTACATACTCCTTACGGGAAAACACCAGCAAACTACATGGTATCCAAATTCCATGGGGGAACTGAAACCAAATGATCGGAAAAAAGGACTGGAACTCTGAAATTAGGAAAAAAATTTAAATAAATAATAACCGGCCTGAAGACAGCTGTAAATAGATATTTACAACGCTTGTTTTTTTAAATAACTTCCATAGTGGCATATGCCAGGCTCCAATAGAGGGTTTGGCAGTTACTTGCTATTTAGACTTCACAAACACTTGAAAGTGGAGTTCCAGCCTTTAAGAAAAAAAGAAAAAAAAAAAAAAACACCCCCGCGATGGTCGCATTTTCTATTATACATTCCGGCATGAATGAAGTATATTTTGTTAGATAGTTCTGCAAATTACTCACTGTCGCCTCCAAGCGTGTTTTCATCTTCAGTGTGGGCATCTGAAGCCCGCTCGAAGCTCCTTCCGGGAAATGGTACTGCTAGCTACCCAGCATGCACCTCCCGATCTCGCGCATGCGCATTGTGTACACAGGGCGGTGCACCTCATATTGCAGAGGCTGCCTATTGACTCCTGGGATTGATGACACTTATATCCCAGGAGACCATGGGCGGCCGGATGACGAGTTACAGCAGGAGTGCACCTGTCTCGGACCAAAATACGTAATAAGCTTTGAAAAAATAAACATTGCGATAATTAAATAGCAATGTGATCAGAAATGTGGGGGCGAACTTCAAAAATTGGGTGGAACTCCCCTTTAGGAACTGTTCATACCAGGAATCGAACAAGAAGCTCTGTGCATTCCTGTGCGATTCACATGCAGTCCTGTGCAGTGCGATTTTAGCCCATTCATTTTGAATGGTAGCGCATTCACTACTTTTGGAAACTCATTGCAACCTGCATCGCATGGTACTTCTGTTTCATGCGATCCAGTGCAAGTAAATGCACTTTTTTGCATTTGCAACCTGTGTTTGGGGTGTCAATAAATTAATATTGACACCCGCTGCAGATCGCAACTGCAGTGCGGATTAAATGTGATGCAGGAAACGCGCACGGAACGCAGGTTTCCCGCAACTGCGTTCTAGTGTGAACTGGCCCTTAAAGTGGAGAAATCAACCTGATGTGTTAAATGGCATGCAAGTAACATTATCAGTTAAAGACTATACAGAACAAGACAAAAAAATAAAATAAACCATCAACACTATAGAGCATGGGTAGATGGATCTCCACGGCTGTTGTATTTTGACAGCCGACCACACCAGTTGTTGAAATATCCTAACCCTGATTGGATGCAGCCACTGTTTGGCTGACAATTTTCGGAGTAGCTCCTTTGATTTTTTTCAATCGAAGGATGTCGAATGGGAGGGTGGTAAACATGGCCACTCACGGAGGAAATTATGCACAGTCACCTTACCTGTAACACAGTTCCATGTAATGAGTGCACAAAAACGATAAACATTTCACAAGCTGTAGCTAGATTGAGTATTTGTGATTTGACAATTTAATATAAAAAAAATATGATGAAAAGCCATTTTTTTTTTTTTTTTTTTGCCTTCTGCTATTCTAATCCTACCTATCCATACAGTATGTAAAATAAAACCAAGCTAATGACACCTTTTGAAGTCAAAATATTGCTTAATAGGCCTGGTGATGATGTTGATTTGAACAGTTTGGTAAGTGCAGTATGGGGAATTATTGGGCAATGCATTGGGAGTCTGTTAATGTAAGAAGGTTAAGAACCTCCTTTCAGCAGCACCCTGTCTAAAGGAACCATGCCATTGAATTGTGAGTTGAAATAGCCTCTTGTAGTGTCCCACTATGGACAGGGTGACAACGCACAGGGTGACAAAACAGGAGCAAAATTGGGGAGGCAGGAACAGAGCATTGTTGCCCTATAACATGAAGGGTCTTAACAAGGACCATCAGAACAGGATCAACTGATTTTATTTTATTTAAAGCTGCATATAGGAATACTTAAATCAAAACCCATCAACAGCGTTGATGCTCAACATTTTCTGAAGCCAGGACTGTCGATATGCAATTTAACCACTCTCTTAAAGCGGAGTTACACCCCATGACATCATCCCTTGGCTCCATCCTCCCCCTGCCGTGCATGCGCAGTAGGGTTCCTGCCATGAAGCCGTAAGGCTACACTGCCAGGTTCCCTTACCCGTAATGGCGGCGGCATGCACCCGACAGCTGATGGAAACATCACTTGCAGTGCCGACATCGCTGGACTCCAGGACAGGTAAGTGTCCGATTATTAAAAGCCAGCAGCTGCAGTATGTTATGACGTCCCTTCCAGAAATTAGAGGTTCAACGAGGAACGCGCCCAGCTGCTGGGAATGGCGGAGGGAGCTGGGGAAGGATGATCACGTGACCGGCGAAATTTAAAAACAAAACAAACAAGGTACAAAGGAAGATTTTTGACATGTTTGAATAATACAGATAGATTTCAAATTGCATGTCAGCTATGAGTTTTACTGCGTTTGCATGGACTTCCACTTTAACTGAACAAGCGGAAGTTAGAAGCCGATTAGCCATCATGCACAGCTGCACCAGATTTTGCACTCCCCAGTTTTAGTAAATCGACTCCCATCATTTAAAAAAAGAATGCCGGCACTGCCAAGCAAGTTTTTCCCTGTGGTCAGTGTGCCAGTTGGAAGATCACTGGCCCCGTTCACATATTATTGCGTAGCAGGAACTCAGGTTATAAAATTGCGATTCACACACATTTCTGCATGTGGTGCATAGGGCAGTCCATTTACTTGAATGGGCTACCCTATGTGTGTGATGCACCAAAGAAGCTCAGGGACCGAATTTTGGTCCTGACCCAGGTGCGATTTTACACACACGTTTTGCCGCGATTCCCACAGTCTGTCCCGTGACAATTGCAGCAAAATGGCACCCATGCCTTTTGCCAAGATTCCTAAACGCTGGCAAAATGCATGGGTGCCATTCGGGTCTGTTCTGCGAAGCAGGCCTCACTATCGTATCGGCGAATACTAAAGTGGTTTGCAGCTTCTTCATCGATAGCTCAGAAATGAAATATGTATAATTGCAGTGTGCCAAGCTGGACCAATGTAATAAACATCATACCTAAAGTTCATGTTAATGCATTCAGAATATCTCTAATCTGGAACACTCAGCGACCAAATTCCTGTAAAATACATTCACATTGTTCACAATGAGCACAGATGTAGAACATTTACATTGTAAAATGCTTTCCTGCCATTACCTTTACACCACAGTCTGTCATTAGATTTTGTCATCTTCCTGATTATATATTATTACACAATATAGAGGTATTATTAAATCGTTAGTAGTTCAATGCAATCTAAGAAGACACTTTGCTTTACTGCAGCAATCAGTACAATGAAACATTTTACAAAGTTGTTGTATTGGGAAGTTTTATAGGTAGAGGAGGCATCTTGTTTCCATTTTCTATACAACACCTTTAGTTCTGCAATCAATCTTCACCTCAACTCCAGTCACCTCATGGAGGGAAACTTTCCCTCCACATACAAATGCAGCCCAGTCTGGACAAGACCTGCTTATTCAAGGTGTCTGGATATGCGAGCTGGGCTCACTTTGAATACCAAATCATGTCTAGAGAAAATAAACAGGAATTTGTTTTGTAGTGAATCTTCAATTGCTTTAGTAAATATCCCAAGTACGGTAGATCTGGTTGCTTGGAAAACCACATACATACGCCATTTCATGTAGCAGTTACATTCCCACCCTAATCATTTCCATAAGCACTGTGAAATATTCATTTAGACCAGACATGATTAGTCCAAGATTGGCACATCAGTGCTAAACTTCAAACCAAAAATATTATATATTGTAGCTTATCAATCATTAGATGTGGTGGCTGCATTCGTTTTCCTTTTTTTATTCCTCTTTGTTCTCACCTGCTGGTCACTAACAAACCTCCTGCATTCGGCCCCTTTCACGCAATCCACCAGCTCGGATCCGCCTGCTGTTTTTAGAGTTGCCACCTCATCCCTTTAAAACCGAACACATATGAATTACACAGGTTCTGTGGATGATTAAGGTGGTAATTAAACACACTTGGTCGCTTATCTGTATTAAATTAGCATCAGAACCCGTGTAATTCATATGTGTTTGGGTTTAAAGGGACGAGGTGAACCCTAGCTGTTTTGCAGGTGGATCCGAGCGGGCCACCCATTGTCTGCTATGGGCAGGCGGAGGTCAGCGGAGAGGTGTCCGCTGACACCCACCTGCCATCTGATCTGACAAGATCCGCTCAAAACAGACGGATGGCGATATGTTCGCTATCCGCCCAGCGGATCGGATGAAGACAGAAAGGCTGTACGTTTTCACCCGATCTTTCCATAGAGAACAGCGGGGCTCAGACAAGTCCGTCCCTGCACAGTGAGCGGAGACGGACCTGTCATCCTCCTGCTCAGTGGGGATCAACGGAGCGATCCCCCGCTGAGCAAAGCAGAGTCCATCCAACGGATCCATTCCTTGTGAACCCAGCCTTAGGCCTGGTTCACACCTAAGCATTGTAAAAGTGCTTTTTCCATTTTGCAGATTTGCTCTACAGAACGTGTTCCATAAGTAACCATGTTAAATGGACTGTAGGGCAAATCTGCAAAAAGCACTAAAAATGCATAGGTGTGAATCAAGCCTTAAGCCCCATACACACGCGCGGACAATCCGTGGACCAGGTCCGTCGGACCATGTCCGTCATACTTTGTCTGATGTTGGTTTTGCGTACACACGATCGGACAAAGTTGTCGGAAAATCCGATCATTCTGAACGTGGTGACGTTTGTTGCCTACGACGGGACTACGTAGAGGCTAGTAGCCAATAGCTTTGGTCTTGTAATGTGATCTGAGCATGCGTAGCACTTTGTCCGGTCGGACAACCGTACACACGATCGGATTTGGTGTGATCGGACCGGGTTGACGGGAAATCTTTCCAGCAGGAGATAAGACTTTGTCCGACGGACAAACCGACGAACACTGTCCGATGGTGCATACACACGGTCTGATTTTTCAACAACCTTGTCCGATCGGACCAAATTGATGAAAAAGTCCGACCGTGTGTATGGGGCTTTAGAGTGCCTCCACTCTGGATGAAGGAGCAACAGAGATCCCTTTAGATAGCAGTATTGTCAGTCTGGTGGGAGGGGTGTGTTAAAATGCACTAGCAGATTTAGATACACTAAGGCTGGCCATACATTATACAATATTGTTGTTCAATTCTCCTTTAGATATACCAAAACCACATAATATGAGGTCAAACCTAAACACTTTCAATTTGTATGCAATTGGGCAGGCCCTTGCACTACAAAGTTGAAGGTAAATCTAAATTAAATTAAACTAAACAAGACAATCATATAATATATGGCCAGCTTTACAAATTGAAGCCAAACTCCAGCTAACACGTTTTAAACAGTTACAGCAACTTTCCTTTTGGGATAAGGAATTTACCTATAAAAAAAAATTAAAGCTGATCATTGCAAGCACTCATATTCATGGAAACTAGTTTGTCTCAATCCTCTAAACTGCTACATCTGCAGGATTATTTTGATTTTGGATAGAGCAAGGGAGGGTTATAACCCGACAGACTTTTTTTTTTGCCATATGTGTCCCATTGCAGAGATTTCCCTTCACTTCCTGTCCCATTGCAGAGATCTCCCCTCACTTTCTGTCCCATTGCAGAGATTTCCCTTCACTTTCTGTCTCGTTGCAGAGATCTCCCCTCACTTTCTGTCCCATTGCAGAGATCTCCCTTCACTTTCTGTCCCATTGCAGAGATCTCCCTTCACTTTCTGTCCCATTGCAGAGATCCCCCTTCACTTTCTGTCCCATTGCAGAGATTTCCCCTCACTTTCTGTCCCATTGCAGAGATCTCCCCTCACTTTCTGTCCCATTGCAGAGATTTCCCTTCACTTCCTGTCCCATTGCAGAGATCTCCCCTCACTTCCTGTCCCATTGCAGAGATCTCCCCTCACTTCCTGTCCCATTGCAGAGATTTTCCTTCACTTCCTGTCCCATTGCAGAGATTTCCCTTCACTTCCTGTCCCATTGCAGAGATCTCCCCTCACTTTCTGTCCCATTGCAGAGATTTCCCTTCACTTCCTGTCCCATTGCAGAGATTTCCCTTCACTTCCTGTCCCATTGCAGAGATCTCCCCTCACTTTCTGTCCCATTGCAGAGATCTCCCCTCACTTTCTGTCCCATTGCAGAGATCTCCCCTCACTTTCTGTCCCATTGCAGAGATCTCCCCTCACTTTCTGTCCCATTGCAGAGATCTCCCCTCACTTTCTGTCCCATTGCAGAGATCTCCCCTCACTTTCTGTCCCATTGCAGAGATCTCCCCTCACTTTCTGTCCCATTGCAGAGATCTCCCCTCACTTTCTGTCCCATTGCAGAGATCTCCCCTCACTTTCTGTCCCATTGCAGAGATCTCCCCTCACTTCCTGTCCCATTGCAGAGATTTCCCTTCATTCCTGTCCCATTGCAGAAATTTCCCTTCATTTCCTGTCCCATTGCTTACACAGGAAATTAGAGGAAATCCCTGCAAATTAAGGGAATTCCTTGGGGGACCCCAAGGTCACCAGAAAGATGAAAGATTTCCCCTCTATTACTTTTCTGGGGACTTTTTCTTTCACTTTCAATGATAATGGTAAACAGGACAAAAGAGAGAGGGTGACTCTCCCTAAGGCCCCTTTCACACTGGGGCGGTGAGCCGCGGTGACGGTAAAGCAGCGCTATATTTAGCGCTGCTTTACCGTCGTTTTAACCGCGGTTTTCGGCCGCTCGCGGTGCGGTTTTACCCCCCACGAGCGGCCGAAAAAGGGTTAAACTCCCCCCGCAGAGCGCCGCCGTAGCAGCGCTTTGCGGCGGTATCACCGCGGTGTCCCATTCTAATCAATGGGAAGGAGCGGTATAGGAGCAGTGAACACACCGCTCCTATCCCGCTCCAAAGAGGCTGCTAGCAGGACTTTTTTTGTCATCCTGCTAGCGCACCGCTCCAGTGTGAAAGCCCGCCGGCTTTCACACTGGAGTTAAAGGGGCCGGATTTTTTCATGCGGTGAACAGGCGCTATTTTTAGCGCTGCACCGCATGAAAAACGCCCCGGTGTGAAAGGGGCCTAACAGGGGGCACAGACAGCAATAAAAACTGACAAGGTCGGCCAGCAGGCCCCCCCCAGTAAGCAAATTTCAGCCAGTTCATCAGGAACCTGACAAGATTCTTACAGTGTATGGCAAGTCTGCTATACAAAGAAGTACAGGAAGGCACAAACAATATGCACTGTATGATATTTTATCAATAGGCCAAATGGGTTTTCTGCTTCAAACTGAACTGATGGGGAATAGAGGAACTGCTGTTGCTGACCTGTTTTTGAAGGTGCATGCTCAAAAGTGGTCATATTTATCCTTTACTACCTGGTGTGCCTTTAAGTTGGGGCAAGCAAGGGTCATGAATAGGTACCTTCCAAAATAAATAAATAAAAAAATAAAAAACACACGCACGCACGCACGCACGCACAACAACCTGGCAGGTTCCATTTAAAGTGTGGGTCTGAACAAAAAAATATTCTGTATATATCTGCAAAACATGAATATTTCCTCATGTTTTATCCCTTTAAAAATGATGCAAGTATAGAAAAATACTGTAACTTTCTGCCAAAAATTCAGAGAGCTCCTAAGGTCTTGTTTGGGTGTATTTGCTGCACTGAAATCGCAAGCAGTGTTGTCAGCCCTGCCTAATTCTTTCCTGCTGGACTACAGAATCCCCCCCTAGCCTAGCGTTCTCCATCCCTCTCCGTCTGCATACTTTGATTTGTCAGAAAAACAAAGCTGCTGCCTTGACCCACAAATACCCGTCCATGCAATGTGTATAGTGAAAGGGTTCTTGGGAGATGTAGTTCTGGGGACATGCCTACATCAATAGGTTCTGCACCCAGCAGCTGCTTTTACTAGCAAGTAAAAGAAAAAAAACAAACAAACAATGCTTGGACACACTTTATAGGGGTCAAATTTAGGTAATGCCTGAAAATACCCTTCAAAAACGAAAACTGCCAGGCTCTTCCTGCTCTTTGTTACACAGATTAGAGCTTTCATTGGATTGTTGGCTGACAAACACTAGCCATACACCATGCAGACCTCTCCCTGCAGCACCTGCCTGCATTGTTGCAGTGGTAGTAAACAAGAGCAAAAGGCTATTTACCTTTTAGGTTCAGAATTTCACTGTGTACTTGACGTTAAAGCAGCTTTTTCAAGAAGCCATCTGGGGAAATTCAGTCATTTGCTTAGTAAACATGTGATGTGTTAAAAAAAAGATACAGAGCGGCTGATAACCAAGGCTCCACATCCTGTGCCATCTTAAAAACAAATGACTTTCTAATTAGGAAATATGTGGTGAAGAAGAGCAGGACACCCACTACCCTCAGTGATCAGGGCAAGTTAGGCCCCTTTCACACTTGTGCCACTTGAGACTGCAAAGTCGCATGACAAGTCGTTACCCATGATTTCCAATGATAACCATTCATACATGTGCGACGTCAAGTCGTGCCGACGTCAGAGTAGTCCCTGTACTACTTTGGCCTGAGTTTCATGCGAGTTGAGGTCCATAGGCCTCAAGCTTACACAGGCATTCCCTGATACCGAGTTAAAATCGCGCAACTTTTAAGTCGCGGTAGTGTGAAAGGGGCTTGAAATGGTTTTACTACACCCCCCCATTCCTTACCAGGCATTTTTTATGTTTTGCTTGACGGACAAATAACTCCGAGGGCACGTACACACCATGTTCACACCATGTTACGTGCATATTTCCCTCACCGTGTTCAAAATGCACTGGGTGTGCAATCTGCTGCAGGTGTCAATATATTCTTAGACCCCTTTCACACTGGGGCGCTTTGCAGGCGTTACAGCGCTAAAAATAGTGCCTGCAAAGCGTCCTGCAAGAGCCGCTCCTGTCTCTTCAGGGGCTTTCACACTGGAGTGGTGCGCTGGCAGCACAGTAACAAGTCCTGCTAGCAGCATCTTTGGAGCGGTGAAGGAGTGGGTGTGTATACACCGCTCCTCCACCGCTCCTCCACCGCTCCTGCCCATTGAAATCAATGGGGCAGCGCGACTATACCGCCGGCAAAGCGCTACTGCAGCAGGTGGTTTTAACCCTTTTTCAGTCGATAGCGGGGGGTTAAAATCGCTCCGCTAGAGGCCGAATACCTCCGCAAATATGACGGTAAAGCGCCCCCACCCCAGTGTGAAAGGGTCCTTAATGACACCCCAAACGCAAACCAAGTGCAATCCAATGTGATTTCAGCCCATTCAAATCGCTCCGCGCTGAGTCATACAGAAATTGCACAGGAACACCGACCACATTCCAGTACAATTTAAAGCAGCCCTTCAGTCGTTTTTTCATCTTTCCATCCATTAAATCTTCTGCCCTTGTTTTAACTTTGTTTTAACTTTGGATAGTAAAACATTTTTTTCTGCCAGTAAATTCCTTATACAGCCCACTTCCTGTTTCTTGTCTGGTAAAAAGCCTAGGCTTATGACATCATGCCCAGCTCTCTCTTGTGAGAGTTTGCCAGGAACTGAGAGGGGGGGGGGGGAGTCATAAGAGGGCCAATGAGAGCTGCAGAGCTGGAGGTGTGTGTCTGTGTAAATCCAGTGAACAGGCAGTTAAAATGGTTGCAGCCAGACTTAGTGGAGGGAGATTTCTGCAGAAAATTTGGCAAGTACCGAATCACAGTATATATGAAATAGAATGCAAAGTGCTTTAGAATGGCAAAGATGTTTTTATTACAAATTATGTGATCAGATTTCAGTTCCTCTTTAAGTGGAAGCCAGTCCTAACACTTTACCCTGATGGTATTTTTTTTATGCATTTCTTTTTTTTATTTATTTTTTTTACTATATCAAGGGGAAAAAAGGACTACAGGTTTATATATATCCTGAATGGGAACAGAGGATGCAAAGTTTTATTAAAACCCAACTAAGGCCTGATTCACACCTATGCATTTTTAGTGCTTTTTGCATTTTGCAGATTTGCACTACAGAACGTGTTCCATAGGAAACCATGGTAAATGGACTGTAGTGCAAATCTGCAAAAAGCACTAAAAATGCATAAGTGTGAATCCAACCTAAACTTATCAGCTAAATACATTCCCAATGCATCTAAACCAGGGGTCTCCAAACAAAAAGGGCCAGTTTCCTGCCTTTTAGACTTTGGTCCAAATGCGATGCGAATTCAGCCATACAATCTGTATGGCTGAGCTGAGTTTGCATCGCACAGATGTTGCATGCGATTTGCAGTGCTGTGTGAATGACATGCGATCTCGCACAGCGCAACAGTATGAACTGAGCCATAAGCTCGCCGCGTGTTACAAGCAGTGTGAGGGTTTCCATCTAACAATCTATTCAATGGGGTTGATTTACTAAAAATGGAGAGTGCAAAATCTGGTACGGCTGTGCATGGCTGGAGTGCTGATCAGTGTATTCTGACCCTCCCGACAGTCAGAATACAATGACACAGCAGGGAGGATTCCCCCTTCTACATAGAATGTGTGGATGGGGGAGACTGGGTCGTTTTTTTACAAAAAAAAAAAAAAGCTTAAGGCATAGGGACCCTGAAGGTAAAGCTAACAAGATGCACATAGAAAGTACACCTTAAGGCTAGATTATGTTTGGGATTTTTTTTTTTTTTTTTTTTATACACTATTTATCCTTAAATTGTATATTTTGCTTACACAAACTATAGCATTTCTCATTATGCAGTGTGGCCACCCATGTGCATTGTTTACTTTTAGACGTCTTTAATGGATGCTTGTATTGCATTAGCATTTATCATTTAAACACTATTTTTACAATACTGCCTTAGTTTTAAACAAAATGGAAAAAGGAATCCCTCTTTAGTACAAAAAAAAATAAAAAATGCGCAGAACATTTTTGTGATTGTAAAATATCCATGCAAAAAAAATATCATTTAGGGCTCATTCAAAAATCGGGCAAACTGGCTCATACTGGGCAAAAAAAGCCAGGCAGTGTGGAGCTGTGCCAGTTTTGGTCAATGAAGACAGAGTGAGTGTACAGACTCACCCTCAGCTTCGATTTTTACAGGTTTGCAAGGATGGGTGAACGGAGCTGGACGCACAGGGGTTGATTTACTAAAATCGGAGAGTGCAAAATCTGGTGCAGCTGGGCATGATAGTCAATCAGCCTCCAACTCGAGTTTGTTCAATTAAGCTTTCAACAAAAAAAACCTGGAAGCCAATTGGTTTCTATGAAGAGCTGCACCAGATTTTGCACTTTCCAGTTTTAGTAAATCAACCCCACACTGTCTGCTTAGAGCTGTACCTTGAGCAGTTCATACTATAGCAAACACAGACATCAAATGCGATTCGCAACCGCACTGTGGTGCCGAAAATAGTAGGTTGCCAATCGGTGATCTTACCCAGAAGTGGGAGCAGGTACCTGTCAAAACTAGGTACCCAATTTCCCTCCCCCAAAAAGTGCCAAATGTGGTAGTGGAGGGGGTGTGGGGTGGAGGGGGTGTGGTGCGAACAAGCAGAGCTTCCCCTTTTAGGTGGAGCTCTGCTTTAAACACGTGTTTTTCCCTGCCAAAGTTTACAAAAAAAGTCACATTTGGCCAACTACACTGTTTTACTGCTGTACATAACCTTTTATGTATAAATGCTGGGCGGAATGAAGGGAAATATTATAGTGTCACTTGAGTGACAGCTCTGAGTCTGCGACTTCACATTCAAGATGGTGGCTCCAGTCCCAACAACAACAGTCTTACGCCGGCCATGGATGGATTGAATCTTGGCCAGTTCAGCAGGGACCGACTGAGATTCAATTCATCTATGGGCATGCTGGTTGTACTGAAGTGGCTCCATCGATCGACTTCAGTACTACCAGCCTGTTGGATTTTTTGCAAGCGATTACTGCCGGTGTTCTGACATGAACAGTCCGGCTATCACCAAGTGTCTGTTGTGTACTGCGCAGTACGGAGCCCAAGGATTTTTGGAAAATCTCTGAAGATGAACGGCACCTGCATCGTGAATCGAAGTGTAAGCCCCACCATCCAAGCGGACATAGAGCTACACAAACTTAGAGGGCCCCTCGCGGGCTCGCCACGCTTCGGGCACGGCCTCGCCACGCTTCGGGCACGGCCTCGCTGCGCTCTGCACTTTTATATTCTAACTCTATGTCCACTTGAATGGTGGGGCTTGAAAGTGGACTCACGGCGCAGGCGCGGTTCATCTTCGGCAATTTTCGGAATCTGGGTGTCCGTGTACTGAGCATGCACAGTACACAGCGGACACATTGTGATGGGGGACAGTAAATGATAGTACACCGGCAGCTTCAGCCACCAGTAGTAATCAAGTTTTGCCAGCAGGGAAGGCTCCCCACCGGCAGAACACAACGACGCTGCGGAGGGAAGCCCCTACACCGACTGTGCTGATGGCAGAATGAAACTACGGGATCGATTTAGGGATTTTTATATTTTTTTTTATTTTTTTTACTGGTAATGGTGGTGATCTGCGATTTTTAGTGGGACTGCGACATTGCGGCAGACAAATCTGACCCCAAATTTAATTTTTTGGGGACCAGTGGCATTATTGCTTTGATCAGTGCTATAATAATGCACTGATCAATGAAAAAAATGACACTGGCAGGGAAGGGGTTAACACTAGGGGCGATCAAGGGGTTAAGTGTGTTCCCTCCGCGTGTTCTAACTGTAGGGGGGGGGGGTGGGCTTACTGAAACATGACAGAGATCACTGGCAACAGTAGATCCCCGTCATGTCACCAGGCAGAACGGGGAAATGCCTTGTTTACATAGGCAGTTCCCCCATTCTACCTCTCCTTGCCGTGATCGCGGGCCGCCGGCGGACCCACGGGCTTGCTCTATCCTGCTTTTACGAACTGACGTACAGGTACGCCAGTTTGCGCAGGAAAGACATTCTGCCGATGTATATCGGCGTGAGCCGGTTGGCAAGTGGTTAAAGCACCAGAATCATAATGTAAACTGGCCAAGGCCATATTGCACCAATGTAAATAAGCCTTGCTGTATCGGACGCATTCAACATGTACCAATCAATCCAGCAAATGGATAGAATAGATTTTTCAATGTGCTTGTGTTTTCAAGAAAGTAACTAGCAGCACGGGGAAGAGGAAAGTAGTCCTGTCCAGTTACTTGTAGAAATCTTTCCCTGAGTGACACTGTGATTATACTGAAATATAACAGCATGTCTGCAATGGAAACCTCTGTGATCACTCTTTCATTTCCCCTGCCCAAAATGAAAGTGTACTGCTGCCAAGAACATGTAATGGGATCGGACACTGAAAAAAAAAAAAAAACCTGTTTCAAGAATGTTCTAGGGCCTGGCAGCGTTACTGATGTCATACATTTTTCAGCATTTTAAGGCATATTAAAGAGACTTTTGGCAGGGATTGGTATAAATGAACTTGGCACTGGCAGGTCTTTAATAGCTGCTGAAGTCTATGTAGCGGAAAAGAGCAGACATTTCACTAGCAGGGTGCAATACAGGACAATACAAGGTCACTTGTCTGCTAAGATGGTAATAGGCAATTTTAGTGTAATCAGCAAATTATGCAACAAACCTGTCTAAAGAGAAAAAGGATTCACGAAAAACGGTAAAACATTACGCCTTTATTATTTTATTATAAAGGGAAGCCATCAGCATAAAGCCGAATTCCAGGTATGGATTTTATAGCATAGTTACATTAATCCAGCTGGTATGAATGTAATTATACACACGCCCTACCTGTGGAATCCCTATGGAAGCAGATAATCACTGTAGTTGGCACCACTACTTCTACAGTGATCGCCACTGTCTTCCAGGTCCCGTGCTGAACAGCTACCCAGCTGCATAGTGAGCACAGATGCCATAGAAAGCCTTGCATTTTTTTTCAATGACAAGGATGAGCTGGAGAGGTATGACGATATCACAATTTCCACCTTGTCCAATCAGAGAATAGCTTGCATTCACTGAGAAAAACACAAGGTGTTCTGTGAATGGCAGAGGACCAGTAAGACAGCAACTAATGCTGCATACACACGACCTTTTTTTTTCCGACGGAATTCCACTCAAGCTTGGCTGCATACACACGGTCACACAAATGTTCGCTGAACTTTCGACCGTCAAGAACGCGGTGACGTACAACACTATGACGAGCCAAGAAAATGAATTCAATGCTTCCGAGCATGCGTCAAATTGTTTCCGAGCATGCGTAGGAATTTTGCGCGTTTAAATTGGTACAGACGATCAGAATTTCCGATCAAAAATGTTTCCGTCTGAACAATTGAGAACCTGCTCTCAATCTTTTGCTGGCGGAAATTAAGCCAGCAAAAGTCCGATGGAGCATACACACGGTCGCATTTTCTGACCAAAAGCTCTCATCAGTCTTTTGCTGGCCGAATTTCCGATCGTGTGTACACGGCATAACACTGTAGTAGCAGTGTCTACTACAGTGATTATTCGCTTCCATAGGGTTCCCACAGATAGGGCATGTGCCTACTTATATTTGTCCAAGCTGGGCCAATACAGCCATGTTATAAATTCCATTGCTATAATTCAGCTTTAAAGAATTCTTCCTCATTAACTCAAGTGAAGACATGGAGGGAATAGAGTTTAGGTAAACAGATCATTTATATAATACTAAGTAGAAGTCCAGGCTACAACTAAAATCCCTGCATCTATAGCCACCAACATTCTAATACTAACCTATCTTTAGTATCACTTTAAGATCAATCCAATTAGAATAGGCTAGAAATAATTATAATACAATGTGTAAATGAATATATGATTTTAAATCAAAAAAGGAAGAACTCCGGACAGCCGCACACCGAGAAAATAAAATCTATGAGTAAGCACTAGTTGTGGTGCGAAACGCGTCAGCTCTGTACCCCCCATTTTTTGCCGTGTATGGATTGCAGTGTTTTTTGCTTTTAAATAAACTTTTTGGATTTTATTTTCTCGGTGTGCGGCTGTCCGGAGTTCTTCCTTTTTTGATTTCCAATCATTGTGCTATTAGCCAGCACCTGGGGCTCCCACACAGGAGCAGGAGCATTCGCTTGAGAAGGAGAGTCTTGGTGGTTGTTTGTTTCTCATCTGCACAAAAATCTCTGGACTTTGCTCAATATATGATTTTACATTTTGATCACAGGATACATTTAAAAGTGGTTGTAAGGGTTAATTTTAGTTTTTTCTTAAAAAAAACATGGTACACTTACCTGCTTTGTGCAAGCGGCCCCCACCTCCTTTTCTGGGGTCCCCGCCAGTGTTTTTGGCTCTGCCTCGTCTGTCACCAGAGCAAGCCGATTATTATGGGGGGGGGCAGGTGTGTTTGCCCCCCCCCCCTGAGTTGGGCTGTGTGTGTGTGTCCATGGACATTCACAGCACGGCTTGGCCCTCCCCCTGCTCTCTGCTCACAGGATTAGATTGACAGCGGCAGAGGCCAATGGATCCCACTGTAGCCTCTCTGTCCTGTGAGAGCGGATAGAGCAGCTACAGACAGGCACAGCACTGGAGTGAGTGAGGCAAGTATTTAGAGGGGTGATGAGGTGATACTGCAACTGGGACACTTTTTTAAATCTTAATGCAGGAAATACATTAAAATGTAAAAAATGTCTTGGCATTAAAACCACTTTAAAAGGTCTTTATCAATTAAAGTGGTTGTAAACCCACTTTTTGGACTTCTACCGATAGGCAAGCCTAGAATAAGGCTTACCTATAGGTAGTGGAAATATCTCCTAAACGTGCGCATGCGCGGGGAAGAAACTAAACTAAGTGCCGTTTCTTCCCTAGCCTGTGCCGTTAGTCACGGCTCCCATGCGCATGCGTGACGTCACACCGATCCGGCGAATCACAGAGCTGGAGTCCGCGGCCCGGAAGGAAGAGGACCAGAAGATGGACGCTGCCCACACAGGGGACATCGCTGGATTCTTTTGCAGGCAAGTGGCACATAATGGGCTAGTATGCGATGCATACTAGCCAATTATGCTTTTCATTTGCAGGCTGAAGCAGCGAGCAAAAGAGGAAGTAAAACCCATCAGGGTTTACTTCCTCTTTAAGTTTAGTTTGGGCTTGGATAAAGGAGGTGTAAACATTGCACAGTCCCTATACATAGATACCTAGGTTCCCTAAGGGCCGGTTCCCACTGGTGCGATGTCCGACATCGCATGTGATTCGCACAGCACTGCAGTGCAAATCACATGCAATGCAATTTCAGCCATACAGATAGTATGGCTGAATTTGCATCACATTCGGACCAAACTCGCACAGGACCCTTTTTTTTGGTCGCAGCAGAATCGGATCGCATTAGTGTTCACACCCATGCGATCCTTGTAAGAATTTGCAGTTCGCACTGTAATATACGAACTGATTGGGGGGGTGTCATTAACTTTTAATTGACACTCCCAGCAGTTCGCATAGGGCAGTGTGAACTGCCGCCGGGAGACATGCAACGCGGGAACCCGCAGTGGATTCGCAGGGTTCCCACCTCCATGCCAATCAGCATTCTTGTATTCCCCTTATTTCTGAAATACCATTTTAAATCTACAGTAAAATCTAGTAAAAGAAAAAGTAATCCAATATCCATGTATAAACACGCAAAACAATGCAAACACTGTAAAAACAAACAGAGCTGCAGACTATCATAATCATAATTATGATCGTTTTTAAATTGCTTTATTTAATAAACATATGCGATTAATAAGGTGGCAGTTTAAATTTAATCACCACCTACGCTGCAATGCAGGAAGCTGACAAATCAGAAATGTATTTCTCTAGTGTATATTCTTCGATGTACATTTTCAGAATTCAATCACTTACTATAATGCTATGAGACGAAGTCTGACCTCGGGGTCCTATAGAATGTTTTAATGAAGACATCTGCCAGTGATGGTTTAATAGAGCTGGGAGGCAATAAATGCGCTCTGTAATTTACAAGGCTTAGCTCTATTCTATACAAGCTGGGATGTCAGCATGGAGTATTATAGTGGCTATACAGAAAATATTACCCGTTCATGACACTAACCGCTGCTATAGTCTACAACATAGACAGTTGCAAAAGAAATGCTAAAATAATAAGAATATTAATAAAACGCAAGCTGCGTTTACAAAGAATAAGTGTATGAATTGTATTTAATGTTCCTATATTCCAACCTCCCATAGCAAATGGAGGCTTTTCCTTTTCTTGTTTTTTTTTTTTTTTTTTTATATAAAACTACCTACTACATCCAAAATCCCAGCCTGAAATAAACAGGGTTATATAATTTGTGCAATAAAAGACATGTATTCATTGCTAAACCATTTCCCCCACCACTGTAAACAACTTCACATTCTGATGATGCTGGATAAAATGTGAGGACACAAAAAAATTAGTGTCCCTCTGACTACATATGCCTTATAGGGCCCAGGAGATCAAAAGCTTTCATCACCAGCCTAGATATTTGTTCTTATGTCACATTCTGTCCATGGCGATATATGAACCTGCGAGTGTACACGGGCCAAACTTGTTATTTAACCACTTCAATACCGGCCACTTTCCCCCCCTTCCTGCTCAGGACAATTATCAGCTTTCAGCGCTGTCGCACTTTGAATGACAATTGCGCGGTCATGCAACACTTTACCCAAACAAAATTGTTATCATTTCATTCCCACAAATAGAGCTTTCTTTTGCTGGTATTTGATCACCTCTGGGATTTTTTCTTTTTTTTGCTAAACAAATAAGAAAAAAAAAAAAAAGTTTGTCTTTGTTTCTGTTATAACATTTTGTAAATAAGTACATTTCTCTCCTTCACTGATGGGCGCTGATGAGGCTGCACTGACGGGCACTGGTAAGGCGGCACTAATGGGCACTGGTGAGGTGACACTGATGAGGCACTAATATGCAGCACTGATAGGTGGTACTGATAGGCAGCATTGATGAGGGGGCACTGGCAGGCTTTACTGATTGGCATCTACAATGGGCACTGATTGGCACCTCTAAAGTTCATACCTGGTGGTCCTGGGTGGCATCCCTGGTGGTCCTGGGTGGGCATTATTTGGGGGGGGGGGCTGCGCTGATAATAAATAATTCTCTACTTGCGCCTTTCAGAAGTGATAGAGGAAAATATATACGGCTTTTCCTGTTTA